>OZ019975.1:11437190-12047190 GCA_963970395.1 Ephialtes manifestator
TTGAGACTTGCCTGGCACCGCTGCACCGAACGATAATGCGAGCATTGGCAAAATCGACCCACCGAGTCGGTCGTGTGTTCGTACAGTTTCAGCCTATTGGAGGAGTCTCGAACACCTTTATTTTATTCAAATGCACAATATCTAAGTATTGAAACTTCGAGACTTACTGAAATCGATTCATCGAGTGCTTCCATCGTTTGTAAAATATAAGCTCGATGTACGTATACCAAAACCTTGTATTACATTCGAAAGCAGCGTATGTATGTGTTGAAACTTGTCGGCCAGAGCTGCACCGAACGAAATTTCGAGATTTATCGAAATCGAATCATCGTGTGGGTCGGATGTTCGTAGAGTTTCAGCATGGTGTAGGTATGTCGAACACCTACACCATGCTGATTTGAAACTTGTCGGCCAGAGCTGCACCGAACGAAATTTCGAGATTTATCGAAATCGAATCATCGTGTGGTTCGGATGTTCGTAGAGTTTCAGCATGGTGTAGGTGTGTCGAACACCTTTATTCTATGCAAATGCACAATATCTAGTTATTGAAACTTGACTGAGAGCGATGCAATGAACGAAAGATTAAGATTTAGCGGAAAAGTGCCATCGCATCGTTCGAGCGTTCCTAACATTTCACAATGGTTTACGTGTATCAAAAAGCTTTATTCTATGTAAAGAGAAAGTATCTCTGTGTTGAGACTTTCCTTGCAGCGCTTATCCTAAAGAAAATGCAAGACTTAGCGATATCGAACCATCGAGTGTTTGCACAAATGCACAATAATCTAGGTATCGAACCTTGACTCAAAGCAATGCACTGAACGAAAGGTCGATATTTCGCGGTAAAGGACCATCGAATGGTTCGAGCGTTCCTAACATTTCACCGCGGTTTACGTGTCTCAGGAAGCTTTATTCTATGCAAATAGAAAGTATCTCTGTTTTGAGACTTGCCTGGCAGCGCTGCATCGACCGATAATGCGAGCATTGGCAAAATCGACCCATAGAGTGGGTCGTGTGTTCGTACACTTTCAGCATGTTGTAGGAGTCTCGAACATCTTTATTGTATGCAAATGCACAATAATTAAGTATTGAAATTTAACTGAGGCTGCTGAACCAAACGAAACTTCGAGACTTACTGAAATCGATTTATCGAGTGCTTCCATCGTTTGTAAAATATAAGCTCGATGTACAAATACCAAAAGCTTGTAGTACATTCGAAAGCAGCGTATATATGTGTTGAAACTTGTCGGCCAGAGCTGCACCGAACGAAATTTCGAGATTGATCGAAATCGAACCATCGTGTGGTTCGGATATTCGTAGAGTTTCAGCATCGTGTAGTTGTGTCGAAAACCTTTATTCTATGCAAATGCACAATATGTACTTATTGAAACTTGACTGAGAGCGATGTATTGAACGAAAGTTCGAGATTTAGCGGAAAATTGCCATCGAATGGTTGGAGCTTTCCTATCATTTCACAATGGTTTACGTGTCTCAAGAAGCTTTGTTCTATGCAAGGAGAACGTATCTCTGTGTTGAGACTTACCTTGCAGCGCTGCTCCGAAAGAAAATGCAAGCATTAGCTAAATCGAACCATCGAGTGTTTCGAGTGTTCGTGCAGTTTCAGAATGGTGTAAAAGTGTCAAACACCCATATTCTAGGCAAATGCACAATAATCTAGGTTTCGAAACTTGACTCAAAGCGATTCACTGAACGAAAGGTCGATATTTCGCGGTAAAGGACCATCGAATGGTTCGAGCGTTCCTAACATTTCACCGCGGTTTACGTGTCTCAGGAAGCTTTATTCTATGCAAATAGAAAGTATCTCTGTTTTGAGACTTGCCTGGCAGCGCTGCACCGAACGATAATGCGAGCATTGGCAAAATCGGCCCATCGAGTGGGTCGTGTGTTCGTACGGTTTCAGCATGTTGTAGGAGTCTCGAACATCTTTATTCTATGCAAATGCACAATAATTAAGTATTGAAATTTAACTGAGGCTGCTGAACCAAACGAAACTTCGAGACTTACTGAAATCGAGTTCTTCCATCGTTTGTAAAATATAAGCTCGATGTACGCATTCCAAAAGCTTGTATTACATTCGAAAGCAGCGTATATATGTGTTGAAACTTGTCGGCCAGAGCTGCACCGAACGAAATTTCGAGATGGATCGAAATCGAACCATCGTGTGGTTCGGATATTCGTAGAGTTTCAGCATCGTGTAGTTGTGTCGAAAACCTTTATTCTATGCAAATGCACAATATGTACTAATTGAAACTTGACTGGGAGCGATGCATTGAACGAAAGATCGAGATTTAGCGGAAAATTGCCATCGAATGGTTGGAGCTTTCCTATAATTTCACAATGGTTTACGTGCCTCAAGAAGCCTTGTTCTATGCAAAGAGAACGTATCTCTGTGTTGAGACTTACCTTTCAGCGCTGCTCCGAAAGAAAATGCAAGCATTAGCTAAATCGAACCATCGAGTGTTTCGAGTGTTCGTGCAGTTTCAGAATGGTGTAAAAGTGTCAAACACCCATATTCTAGGCAAATGCACAATAATCTAGGTTTCAAAACTTGACTCAAAGCGATTCACTGAACGAAAGGTCGATATTTCGCGGTAAAGGACCATCGAATGGTTCGAGCGTTCCTAACATTTCACCGCGGTTTACGTGTCTCAGGAAGCTTTATTCTATGCAAATAGAAAGTATCTCTGTTTTGAGACTTGCCTGGCAGCGCTGCACCGAACGATAATGCGAGCATTGGCAAAATCGACCCATCGAGTGGGTCGTGTGTTCGTACGGTTTCAGCATGTTGTAGGAGTCTCGAACATCTTTATTCTATGCAAATGCACAATATCTAAGTATTGAAATTTGACTGAGGCTGCTGAACCAAACGAAAGTTCCAGACTTACTGAAATCGATTTATCGAGTGCTTCCATCGTTTGTAAAATATAAGCTCGATGTACGAATACCAAAAGCTTGTATTACATTCGAAAGCAGCGTATATATGTGTTGAAACTTGTCGGCCAGAGCTGCACCGAACGAAATTTCGAGATTGATCGAAATCGAACCATCGTGTGGTTCGGATATTCGTAGAGTTTCAGCATCGTGTAGTTGTGTCGAAAACCTTTATTCTATGCAAATGCACAATATGTACTTATTGAAACTTGACTGGGAGCGATGCATTGAACGAAAGATCGAGATTTAGCGGAAAATTTCCATCGGATGGTTGGAGCTTTCCTATAATTTCACAATGGTTTACGTGTCTCGAGAAGCTTTGTTCTATGCAAAGAGAACGTATCTCTGTGTTGAGACTTTCCTTGCAGCGCTTATCCTAAAGAAAATGCAAGCCTTAGCGAAATCGAACCATCGAGTGTTTCGAGAGTTCGTGCAGTTTCAGAATGGTGTAAAAGTGTCAAACACCCTTATTCTAGGCAAATGCACAATAATCTAGGTATCGAACCTTGACTCAAAGCGATGCACTGAACGAAAGGTCGATTTTTCGCGGTAAAGGACCATCGAATGGTTCGAGCGTTCCTAACATTTCACAATGGTTTACGTGTCTCGGGAAGCTTAATTCTATGCAAATAGAAAGTATCTCTGTTTTGAGACTTGCCTGGCAGCGCTGCACCGACCGATAATGCGAGCATTGGCAAAATCGACCCATCGAGTGGGTCGTGTGTTCGTACAGTTTCAGCATGTTGTAGGAGTCTCGAACATCTTTATTCTATGCAAATGCACAATATCTAAGTATTGAAATTTGACTGAGGCTGCTGAACCAAACGAAACTTCGAGACTTACTGAAATCGATTTATCGAGTGCTTCCATCGTTTGTAAAATATAAGCTCGATGTACGAATACCAAAAGCTTGTATTACATTCGAAAGCAGCGTATATATGTGTTGAAACTTGTCGGCCAGAGCTGCACCGAACGAAATTTCGAGATTGATCGAAATCGAACCATCGTGTGGTTCGGATATTCGTAGAGTTTCAGCATCGTGTAGTTGTGTCGAAAACCTTTATTCTATGCAAATGCACAATATGTACTTATTGAAACTTGACTGAGAGCGATGTATTGAACGAAAGATCGAGATTTAGCGGAAAATTGCAATCGAATGGTTCGAGCTTTCCTATCATTTCACAATGGTTTACGTGTCTCAAGAAGCTTTGTTCTAAGCAAAGAGAACGTATCTCTGTGTTGAGACTTTCCTTGCAGCGCTGCTCCTAAAGAAAATGCAAGCCTTAGCGAAATCGAACCATCGAGTGTTCGTGCAGTTTCAGAATGGTGTAAAAGTGTCAAACACCCTTATTCTAGGCAAATGCACAATAATCTAGGTATAGAAACTTAACGCAAAGCGATGCACTGAACGAAAGGTCGAGATTTCGCGGTAAAGGACCATCGAATGGTTCGAGCGTTCCTAACATTTCACCGCGGTTTACGTGTCTCAGGAAGCTTTATTCTATGCAAATAGAAAGTATCTCTGTTTTGAGACTTGCCTGGCAGCGCTGCACCGACCGATAATGCGAGCATTGGCAAAATCGACCCATCGAGTGGGTCGTGTGTTCGTACACTTTCAGCATGTTGTAGGAGTCTCGAACATCTTTATTCTATGCAAATGCACAATAATTAAGTATTGAAATTTAACTGAGGCTGCTGAACCAAACGAAACTTCGAGACTTACTGAAATCGATTTATCGAGTCCTTCCATCGTTTGTAAAATATAAGCTCGATGTACAAATACCAAAAGCTCGTAGTACATTCGAAAGCAGCGTATATATGTGTTGAAACTTGTCGGCCAGAGCTGCACCGAACGAAATTTCGAGATTGATCGAAATCGAACCATCGTGTGGTTCGGATATTCGTAGAGTTTCAGCATCGTGTAGTTGTGTCGAAAACCTTTATTCTATGCAAATGCACAATATGTACTTATTGAAACTTGACTGAGAGCGATGTATTGAACGAAAGATCGAGATTTAGCGGAAAATTGCCATCGAATGGTTCGAGCTTTGCTATCATTTCACAATGGTTTACGTGTCTCAAGAAGCTTTGTTCTATGCAAAGAGAACGTATCTCTGTGTTGAGACTTACCTTGCAGCGCTGCTCCGAAAGAAAATGCAAGCATTAGCTAAATCGAACCATCGAGTGTTTCGAGTGTTCGTGCAGTTTCAGAATGGTGTAAAAGTGTCAAACACCCATATTCTAGGCAAATGCACAATAATCTAGGTTTCGAAACTTGACTCAAAGCGATTCACTGAACGAAAGGTCGATATTTCGCGGTAACGGACCATCGAATGGTTCGAGCGTTCCTAACATTTCACCGCGGTTTACGTGTCTCAGGAAGCTTTATTCTATGCAAATAGAAAGTATCTTTGTTTTGAGACTTGCCTGGCAGCGCTGCACCGACCGATAATGCGAGCATTGGCAAAATCGACCCATAGAGTGGGTCGTGTGTTCGTACAGTTTCAGCATGTTGTAGGAGTCTCGAACATCTTTATTCTATGCAAATGCACAATATCTAAGTATTGAAATTTGACTGAGGCTGCTGAACCAAACGAAACTTCGAGACTTACTGAAATCGATTTATCGAGTGCTTCCATCGTTTGTAACATATAAGCTCGATGTACGAATACCAAAAGCTTGTATTACATTCGAAAGCAGCGTATATATGTGTTGAAACTTGTCGGCCAGAGCTGCACCGAACGAAATTTCGAGATTGATCGAAATCGAACAATCCTTTGGTTCGGATATTCGTAGAGTTTCAGCATCGTGTAGTTGTGTCGAAAACCTTTATTCTATGCAAATGCACAATATGTACTTATTGAAACTTGACTGGGAACGTTGCATTGAACGAAAGATCGAGATTTAGCGGAAAATTGCCATCGAATGGTTCGAGCTTTCCTATCATTTCACAATGGTTTACGTGTCTCAAGAAGCTTTGTTCTATGCAAAGAGAACGTATCTCTGTGTTGAGACTTACCTTGCAGCGCTGCTCCGAAAGAAAATGCAAGCATTAGCGAAATCGAACCATCGAGTGTTTCGAGTGTTCGTGCAGTTTCAGAATGGTGTAAAAGTGTCAAACACCCATATTCTAGGCAAATGCACAATAATCTACGTTTCGAAACTTGACTCAAAGCGATTCACTGAACGAAAGGTCGATATTTCGCCGTAAAGGACAATCGAATGGTTCTCGCGTTCCTGACATTTCACCGCGGTTTACGTGTCTCAGGAAGCTTTATTCTATGCAAATAGAAAGTATCTCTGTTTTGAGACTTGCCTGGCAGCGCTGCACCGAACGATAATGCGAGCATTGGCAAAATCGACCCATCGAGTGGGTCGTGTGTTCGTACAGTTTCAGCATGTTGTAGGAGTCTCGAACACCTTTATTTTATTCAAATGCACAATATCTAAGGATTGAAACTTCGAGACTTACTGAAATCGATTCATCGAGTGCTTCCATCGTTTGTAAAATATAAGCTCGATGTACGAATACCAAAACCTTGTATTACATTCGAAAGCAGCGTATGTATGTGTTGAAACTTTTCGGCCAGAGCTGCACCGAACGAAATTTCAAGATTGATCGAAATCGAACCATCGTGTGGTTCGGATATTCGTAGAGTTTCAGCATCGTGTAGGTGTGTCGAACACCTTTATTCTATGCAAATGCACAATATCTAGTTATTGAAACTTGACTGAGAGCGATGCATTGAACGAAAGATTAAGATTTAGCGGAAAAGTGCCATCGCATCGTTCGAGCGTTCCTAACAATTCACAATGGTTTACGTGTCTCAAAAAGCTTTATTCTATGTAAAGAGAAAGTATCTCTGTGTTGAGACGTTCCTTGCAGCGCTTATCCTAAAGAAAATGCAAGCCTTAGCGAAATCGAACCATCGAGTGTTTCGAGAGTTCGTGCAGTTTCAGAATGGTGTAAAAGTGTCAAACACCCTTATTCTAGGCAAATGCACAATAATCTAGGTATAGAAACTTGACGTAACGCCGGAGCACATTCTATTTGAATGCGTCGAATATGACATAGAAAGAATAACTGCAATAGAAGAACTCAGAAAAAAGGGAATAAAAGAGCTCAGTATGGAAACGTTAATCAGGAATAAGGAGTCATACGCAGTATTTGTGAAATACGCCAGGTCAATCATAGTGAAAAAAAGTAAAATGTAACTGGAAACCGAAATAGCCTAGGGAAACGGAAAACAAATACTACTTTGAATTGATGTAGAACAGGAAAGGAACGAACATGACTGCAAATGAAATAACTATTAAAATACCCGTACAATGACCGCAAAAATGGGAGTGAAATGAAGTGCGCCCGAAGCGCTATAGTCGAAAATAACGTTAAGCAAGAAATTATGACCGCCGGTATAATAAACAGAGGTACGGCGGGGGTGGAGGTGGGAAAAAAAAAAAAAAAAAAAAAAAAAAAAAGAAACTTGACGCAAAGCGATGCACTGAACAAAAGGTCGAGATTTCGCGGTAAAGGACCATCGAATGGTTCGAGCGTTCCTAACATTTCACCGCGGTTTACGTGTCTCAGGAAGCTTTATTCTATGCAAATAGAAAGTATCTCTGTTTTGAGACTTGCCTGGCACCGCTGCACCGAACGATAATGCGAGCATTGGCAAAATCGACCCATCGAGTCGGTCGTGTGTTCGTACAGTTTCAGCCTATTGGAGGAGTCTCGAACACCTTTATTTTATTCAAATGCACAACATCTAAGTATTGAAACTTCGAGACTTACTGAAATCGATTCATCGAGTGCTTCCATCGTTTGTAAAATATAAGCTCGATGTACGAATACCAAAACCTTGTATTACATTCGAAAGCAGCGTATATATGTGTTGAAACTTGTCGGCCAGAGCTGCACCGAACGAAATTTCGAGATTGATCGAAATCGAACCATCGTGTGTTTCGGATGTTCGTAGAGTTTTAGCATCGTGTAGGTGTGTCGATCACGTTTATTCTATGCAAATGCACAATATGTACTTATTGAAACTTGACTGAGAGCGATGCATTGAACGAAACATCGAGATTTAGCGGAAAATTGCCATCGAATGGTTCGAGCTTTCCTAACATTTCACAATGGTTTACGTGTCTCAAGAAGCTTTGTTCTATGCAAAGAGAACGTATCTCTGTGTTGAGACTTACCTTGCAGCGCTGCTCCGAAAGAAAATGCAAGCATTAGCTAAATCGACCCATCGAGTGGGTCGTGTGTTCGTACAGTTTCAGCATGTTGTAGGAGTCTCGAACACCTTTATTTTATTCAAATGCACAATATCTAAGGATTGAAACTTCGAGACTTACTGAAATCGATTCATCGAGTGCTTCCATCGTTTGTAAAATATAAGCTCGATGTACGAATACCAAAACCTTGTATTACATTCGAAAGCAGCGTATGTATGTGTTGAAACTTGTCGGCCAGAGCTGCACCGAACGAAATTTCAAGATTGATCGAAATCGAACCATCGTGTGGTTCGGATATTCGTAGAGTTTCAGCATCGTGTAGGTGTGTCGAACACCTTTATTCTATGCAAATGCACAATATCTAGTTATTGAAACTTGACTGAGAGCGATGCATTGAACGAAAGATTAAGATTTAGCGGAAAAGTTCCATCGCATCGTTCGAGCGTTCCTAACAATTCACAATGGTTTACGTGTCTCAAAAAGCTTTATTCTATGTAAAGAGAAAGTATCTCTGTGTTGAGACGTTCCTTGCAGCGCTTATCCTAAAGAAAATGCAAGCCTTAGCGAAATCGAACCATCGAGTGTTTCGAGAGTTCGTGCAGTTTCAGAATGGTGTAAAAGTGTCAAACACCCTTAAATGAACAATAACCTAGGTATAGAAACTTGACGCAAAGCGATGCACTGAACGAAAGGTCGAGATTTCGCCGTAAAGGACCATCGAATGGTTCGAGCGTTCCTAACATTTCACCGCGGTTTACGTGTCTCAGGAAGCTTTATTCTATGCAAATAGAAAGTATCTCTGTTTTGAGACTTGCCTGGCAGCGCTGCACCGACCGATAATGCGAGCATTGGCAAAATCGACCCATAGAGTGGGTCGTGTGTTCGTACAGTTTCAGCATGTTGTAGGAGTCTCGAACATCTTTATTCTATGCAAATGCACAATATCTAAGTATTGAAATTTGACTGAGGCTGCTGAACCAAACGAAACTTCGAGACTTACTGAAATCGATTTATCGAGTGCTTCCATCGTTTGTAACATATAAGCTCGATGTACGAATACCAAAAGCTTGTATTACATTCGAAAGCAGCGTATATATGTGTTGAAACTTGTCGGCCAGAGCTGCACCGAACGAAATTTCGAGATTGATCGAAATCGAACAATCGTTTGGTTCGGATATTCGTAGAGTTTCAGCATCGTGTAGTTGTGTCGAAAACCTTTATTCTATGCAAATGCACAATATGTACTTATTGAAACTTGACTGGGAACGTTGCATTGAACGAAAGATCGAGATTTAGCGGAAAATTGCAATCGAATGGTTCGAGCTTTCCTATCATTTCACAATGGTTTACGTGTCTCAAGAAGCTTTGTTCTATGCAAAGAGAACGTATCTCTGTGTTGAGACTTACCTTGCAGCGCTGCTCCGAAAGAAAATGCAAGCATTAGCGAAATCGAACCATCGAGTGTTTCGAGTGTTCGTGCAGTTTCAGAATGGTGTAAAAGTGTCAAACACCCATATTCTAGGCAAATGCACAATAATCTACGTTTCGAAACTTGACTCAAAGCGATTCACTGAACGAAAGGTCGATATTTCGCCGTAAAGGACAATCGAATGGTTCTCGCGTTCCTGACATTTCACCGCGGTTTACGTGTCTCAGGAAGCTTTATTCTATGCAAATAGAAAGTATCTCTGTTTTGAGACTTGCCTGGCAGCGCTGCACCGAACGATAATGCGAGCATTGGCAAAATCGACCCATCGAGTGGGTCGTGTGTTCGTACAGTTTCAGCATGTTGTAGGAGTCTCGAACACCTTTATTTTATTCAAATGCACAATATCTAAGGATTGAAACTTCGAGACTTACTGAAATCGATTCATCGAGTGCTTCCATCGTTTGTAAAATATAAGCTCGATGTACGAATACCAAAACCTTGTATTACATTCGAAAGCAGCGTATGTATGTGTTGAAACTTTTCGGCCAGAGCTGCACCGAACGAAATTTCAAGATTGATCGAAATCGAACCATCGTGTGGTTCGGATATTCGTAGAGTTTCAGCATCGTGTAGGTGTGTCGAACACCTTTATTCTATGCAAATGCACAATATCTAGTTATTGAAACTTGACTGAGAGCGATGCATTGAACGAAAGATTAAGATTTAGCGGAAAAGTGCCATCGCATCGTTCGAGCGTTCCTAACAATTCACAATGGTTTACGTGTCTCAAAAAGCTTTATTCTATGTAAAGAGAAAGTATCTCTGTGTTGAGACGTTCCTTGCAGCGCTTATCCTAAAGAAAATGCAAGCCTTAGCGAAATCGAACCATCGAGTGTTTCGAGAGTTCGTGCAGTTTCAGAATGGTGTAAAAGTGTCAAACACCCTTATTCTAGGCAAATGCACAATAATCTAGGTATAGAAACTTGACGTAACGCCGGAGCACATTCTATTTGAATGCGTCGAATATGACATAGAAAGAATAACTGCAATAGAAGAACTCAGAAAAAAGGGAATAAAAGAGCTCAGTATGGAAACGTTAATCAGGAATAAGGAGTCATACGCAGTATTTGTGAAATACGCCAGGTCAATCATAGTGAAAAAAAGTAAAATGTAACTGGAAACCGAAATAGCCTAGGGAAACGGAAAACAAATACTACTTTGAATTGATGTAGAACAGGAAAGGAACGAACATGACTGCAAATGAAATAACTATTAAAATACCCGTACAATGACCGCAAAAATGGGAGTGAAATGAAGTGCGCCCGAAGCGCTATAGTCGAAAATAACGTTAAGCAAGAAATTATGACCGCCGGTATAATAAACAGAGGTACGGCGGGGGTGGAGGTGGGAAAAAAAAAAAAAAAAAAAAAAAAAAAAAGAAACTTGACGCAAAGCGATGCACTGAACAAAAGGTCGAGATTTCGCGGTAAAGGACCATCGAATGGTTCGAGCGTTCCTAACATTTCACCGCGGTTTACGTGTCTCAGGAAGCTTTATTCTATGCAAATAGAAAGTATCTCTGTTTTGAGACTTGCCTGGCACCGCTGCACCGAACGATAATGCGAGCATTGGCAAAATCGACCCATCGAGTCGGTCGTGTGTTCGTACAGTTTCAGCCTATTGGAGGAGTCTCGAACACCTTTATTTTATTCAAATGCACAACATCTAAGTATTGAAACTTCGAGACTTACTGAAATCGATTCATCGAGTGCTTCCATCGTTTGTAAAATATAAGCTCGATGTACGAATACCAAAACCTTGTATTACATTCGAAAGCAGCGTATATATGTGTTGAAACTTGTCGGCCAGAGCTGCACCGAACGAAATTTCGAGATTGATCGAAATCGAACCATCGTGTGTTTCGGATGTTCGTAGAGTTTTAGCATCGTGTAGGTGTGTCGATCACGTTTATTCTATGCAAATGCACAATATGTACTTATTGAAACTTGACTGAGAGCGATGCATTGAACGAAACATCGAGATTTAGCGGAAAATTGCCATCGAATGGTTCGAGCTTTCCTAACATTTCACAATGGTTTACGTGTCTCAAGAAGCTTTGTTCTATGCAAAGAGAACGTATCTCTGTGTTGAGACTTACCTTGCAGCGCTGCTCCGAAAGAAAATGCAAGCATTAGCTAAATCGACCCATCGAGTGGGTCGTGTGTTCGTACAGTTTCAGCATGTTGTAGGAGTCTCGAACACCTTTATTTTATTCAAATGCACAATATCTAAGGATTGAAACTTCGAGACTTACTGAAATCGATTCATCGAGTGCTTCCATCGTTTGTAAAATATAAGCTCGATGTACGAATACCAAAACCTTGTATTACATTCGAAAGCAGCGTATGTATGTGTTGAAACTTGTCGGCCAGAGCTGCACCGAACGAAATTTCAAGATTGATCGAAATCGAACCATCGTGTGGTTCGGATATTCGTAGAGTTTCAGCATCGTGTAGGTGTGTCGAACACCTTTATTCTATGCAAATGCACAATATCTAGTTATTGAAACTTGACTGAGAGCGATGCATTGAACGAAAGATTAAGATTTAGCGGAAAAGTTCCATCGCATCGTTCGAGCGTTCCTAACAATTCACAATGGTTTACGTGTCTCAAAAAGCTTTATTCTATGTAAAGAGAAAGTATCTCTGTGTTGAGACGTTCCTTGCAGCGCTTATCCTAAAGAAAATGCAAGCCTTAGCGAAATCGAACCATCGAGTGTTTCGAGAGTTCGTGCAGTTTCAGAATGGTGTAAAAGTGTCAAACACCCTTAAATGAACAATAACCTAGGTATAGAAACTTGACGCAAAGCGATGCACTGAACGAAAGGTCGAGATTTCGCCGTAAAGGACCATCGAATGGTTCGAGCGTTCCTAACATTTCACCGCGGTTTACGTGTCTCAGGAAGCTTTATTCTATGCAAATAGAAAGTATCTCTGTTTTGAGACTTGCCTGGCAGCGCTGCACCGAACGATAATGCGATCATTGGCAAAATCGACCCATCGAGTGGGTCGTGTGTTCGTACGGTTTCAGCATGTTGTAGGAGTGTCGAACATCTTTATTCTATGCAAATGCACAATATCTAAGTATTGAAATTTGACTGAGGCTGCTGAACCAAACGAAACTTCGAGACTTACTGCAATCGATTTATCGAGTGCTTCCATCGTTTGTAAAATATAAGCTCGATGTACGAATACCAAAAGCTTGTATTACATTCGAAAGCAGCGTATATATGTGTTGAAACTTGTCGGCCAGAGCTGCACCGAACGAAATTTCGAGATTGATCGAAATCGAACCATCGTGTGGTTCGGATATTCGTAGAGTTTCAGCATCGTGTAGTTGTGTCGAAAACCTTTATTCTATGCAAATGCACAATATGTACTAATTGAAACTTGACTGGGAGCGATGCATTGAACGAAAGATCGAGATTTAGCGGAAAATTGCCATCGAATGGTTGGAGCTTTCCTATAATTTCACAATGGTTTACGTGTCTCAAGAAGCTTTGTTCTATGCAAAGAGAACGTATCTCTGTGTTGAGACTTACCTTTCAGCGCTGCTCCGAAAGAAAATGCAAGCATTAGCTAAATCGAACCATCGAGTGTTTCGAGTGTTCGTGCAGTTTCAGAATGGTGTAAAAGTGTCAAACACCCATATTCTAGGCAAATGCACAATAATCTAGGTTTCAAAACTTGACTCAAAGCGATTCACTGAACGAAAGGTCGATATTTCGCGGTAAAGGACCATCGAATGGTTCGAGCGTTCCTAACATTTCACCGCGGTTTACGTGTCTCAGGAAGCTTTATTCTATGCAAATAGAAAGTATCTCTGTTTTGAGACTTGCCTGGCAGCGCTGCACCGAACGATAATGCGAGCATTGGCAAAATCGACCCATCGAGTGGGTCGTGTGTTCGTACGGTTTCAGCATGTTGTAGGAGTCTCGAACATCTTTATTCTATGCAAATGCACAATATCTAAGTATTGAAATTTGACTGAGGCTGCTGAACCAAACGAAACTTCGAGACTTACTGAAATCGAATTATCGAGTGCTTCCATCGTTTGTAAAATATAAGCTCGATGTACGAATACCAAAAGCTTGTATTACATTCGAAAGCAGCGTATATATGTGTTGAAACTTGTCGGCCAGAGCTGCACCGAACGAAATTTCGAGATGGATCGAAATCGAACCATCGTGTGGTTCGGATATTCGTAGAGTTTCAGCATCGTGTAGTTGTGTCGAAAACCTTTATTCTATGCAAATGCACAATATGTACTTATTGAAACTTGACTGGGAGCGATGCATTGAACGAAAGATCGAGATTTAGCGGAAAATTGCCATCGAATGGTTTGAGCTTTCCTATCATTTCACAATGGTTTACGTGTCTCAAGAAGCTTTGTTCTATGCAAAGAGAACGTATCTCTGTGTTGAGACTTACCTTGCAGCGCTGCTCCGAAAGAAAATGCAAGCCTTAGCGAAATCGAACCATCGAGTGTTCGTGCAGTTTCAGAATGGTGTAAAAGTGTCAAACACCCTTATTCTAGGCAAATGCACAATAATCTAGGTATAGAAACTTGACGTAACGCCGGAGCACATTCTATTTGAATGCGTCGAATATGACATAGAAAGAATAACTGCAATAGAAGAACTCAGAAAAAAGGGAATAAAAGAGCTCAGTATGGAAACGTTAATCAGGAATAAGGAGTCATACGCAGTATTTGTGAAATACGCCAGGTCAATCATAGTGAAAAAAAGTAAAATGTAACTGGAAACCGAAATAGCCTAGGGAAACGGAAAACAAATACTACTTTGAATTGATGTAGAACAGGAAAGGAACGAACATGACTGCAAATGAAATAACTATTAAAATACCCGTACAATGACCGCAAAAATGGGAGTGAAATGAAGTGCGCCCGAAGCGCTATAGTCGAAAATAACGTTAAGCAAGAAATTATGACCGCCGGTATAATAAACAGAGGTACGGCGGGGGTGGAGGTGGGAAAAAAAAAAAAAAAAAAAAAAAAAAGAAACTTGACGCAAAGCGATGCACTGAACAAAAGGTCGAGATTTCGCGGTAAAGGACCATCGAATGGTTCGAGCGTTCCTAACATTTCACCGCGGTTTACGTGTCTCAGGAAGCTTTATTCTATGCAAATAGAAAGTATCTCTGTTTTGAGACTTGCCTGGCACCGCTGCACCGAACGATAATGCGAGCATTGGCAAAATCGACCCATCGAGTCGGTCGTGTGTTCGTACAGTTTCAGCCTATTGGAGGAGTCTCGAACACCTTTATTTTATTCAAATGCACAATATCTAAGTATTGAAACTTCGAGACTTACTGAAATCGATTCATCGAGTGCTTCCATCGTTTGTAAAATATAAGCTCGATGTACGAATACCAAAACCTTGTATTACATTCGAAAGCAGCGTATATATGTGTTGAAACTTGTCGGCCAGAGCTGCACCGAACGAAATTTCGAGATTGATCGAAATCGAACCATCGTGTGTTTCGGATGTTCGTAGAGTTTTAGCATCGTGTAGGTGTGTCGAACACGTTTATTCTATGCAAATGCACAATATGTACTTATTGAAACTTGACTGAGAGCGATGCATTGAACGAAACATCGAGATTTAGCGGAAAATTGCCATCGAATGGTTCGAGCTTTCCTAACATTTCACAATGGTTTACGTGTCTCAAGAAGCCTTGTTCTATGCAAAGAGAACGTATCTCTGTGTTGAGACTTACCTTGCAGCGCTGCTCCGAAAGAAAATGCAAGCATTAGCTAAATCGACCCATCGAGTGGGTCGTGTGTTCGTACAGTTTCAGCATGTTGTAGGAGTCTCGAACACCTTTATTTTATTCAAATGCACAATATCTAAGGATTGAAACTTCGAGACTTACTGAAATCGATTCATCGAGTGCTTCCATCGTTTGTAAAATATAAGCTCGATGTACGAATACCAAAACCTTGTATTACATTCGAAAGCAGCGTATGTATGTGTTGAAACTTGTCGGCCAGAGCTGCACCGAACGAAATTTCAAGATTGATCGAAATCGAACCATCGTGTGGTTCGGATATTCGTAGAGTTTCAGCATCGTGTAGGTGTGTCGAACACCTTTATTCTATGCAAATGCACAATATCTAGTTATTGAAACTTGACTGAGAGCGATGCATTGAACGAAAGATTAAGATTTAGCGGAAAAGTGCCATCGCATCGTTCGAGCGTTCCTAACAATTCACAATGGTTTACGTGTCTCAAAAAGCTTTATTCTATGTAAAGAGAAAGTATCTCTGTGTTGAGACGTTCCTTGCAGCGCTTATCCTAAAGAAAATGCAAGCCTTAGCGAAATCGAACCATCGAGTGTTTCGAGAGTTCGTGCAGTTTCAGAATGGTGTAAAAGTGTCAAACACCCTTATTCTAGGCAAATGCACAATAATCTAGGTATAGAAACTTGACGTAACGCCGGAGCACATTCTATTTGAATGCGTCGAATATGACATAGAAAGAATAACTGCAATAGAAGAACTCAGAAAAAAGGGAATAAAAGAGCTCAGTATGGAAACGTTAATCAGGAATAAGGAGTCATACGCAGTATTTGTGAAATACGCCAGGTCAATCATAGTGAAAAAAAGTAAAATGTAACTGGAAACCGAAATAGCCTAGGGAAACGGAAAACAAATACTACTTTGAATTGATGTAGAACAGGAAAGGAACGAACATGACTGCAAATGAAATAACTATTAAAATACCCGTACAATGACCGCAAAAATGGGAGTGAAATGAAGTGCGCCCGAAGCGCTATAGTCGAAAATAACGTTAAGCAAGAAATTATGACCGCCGGTATAATAAACAGAGGTACGGCGGGGGTGGAGGTGGGAAAAAAAAAAAAAAAAAAAAAAAAAAAGAAACTTGACGCAAAGCGATGCACTGAACGAAAGGTCGAGATTTCGCGGTAAAGGACCATCGAATGGTTCGAGCGTTCCTAACATTTCACCGCGGTTTACGTGTCTCAGGATGCTTTATTCTATGCAAGTAGAAAGTATCTCTGTTTTGAGACTTGCCTGGCAGCGCTGCACCGACCGATAATGCGAGCATTGGCAAAATCGACCCATCGAGTGGGTCGTGTGTTCGTACAGTTTCAGCATGTTGTAGGAGTCTCGAACATCTTTATTCTATGCAAATGCACAATATCTAAGTATTGAAATTTGACTGAGGCTGCTGAACCAAACGAAACTTCCAGACTTACTGAAATCGATTTATCGAGTGCTTCCATCGTTTGTAAAATATAAGCTCGATGTACGAATACCAAAAGCTTGTATTACATTCGAAAGCAGCGTATATATGTGTTGAAACTTGTCGGCCAGAGCTGCACCGAACGAAATTTCGAGATTGATCGAAATTCGTAGAGTTTCAGCATCGTGTAGTTGTGTCGAAAACCTTTATTCTATGCAAATGCACAATATGTACTAATTGAAACTTGACTGGGAGCGATGCATTGAACGAAAGATCGAGATTTAGCGGAAAATTGCCATCGAATGGTTGGAGCTTTCCTATAATTTCACAATGGTTTACGTGTCTCAAGAAGCTTTGTTCTATGCAAAGAGAACGTATCTCTGTGTTGAGACTTACCTTTCAGCGCTGCTCCGAAAGAAAATGCAAGCATTAGCTAAATCGAACCATCGAGTGTTTCGAGTGTTCGTGCAGTTTCAGAATGGTGTAAAAGTGTCAAACACCCATATTCTAGGCAAATGCACAATAATCTAGGTTTCAAAACTTGACTCAAAGCGATTCACTGAACGAAAGGTCGATATTTCGCGGTAAAGGACCATCGAATGGTTCGAGCGTTCCTAACATTTCACCGCGGTTTACGTGTCTCAGGAAGCTTTATTCTATGCAAATAGAAAGTATCTCTGTTTTGAGACTTGCCTGGCAGCGCTGCACCGAACGATAATGCGAGCATTGGCAAAATCGACCCATCGAGTGGGTCGTGTGTTCGTACGGTTTCAGCATGTTGTAGGAGTCTCGAACATCTTTATTCTATGCAAATGCACAATATCTAAGTATTGAAATTTGACTGAGGCTGCTGAACCAAACGAAACTTCGAGACTTACTGAAATCGAATTATCGAGTGCTTCCATCGTTTGTAAAATATAAGCTCGATGTACGAATACCAAAAGCTTGTATTACATTCGAAAGCAGCGTATATATGTGTTGAAACTTGTCGGCCAGAGCTGCACCGAACGAAATTTCGAGATGGATCGAAATCGAACCATCGTGTGGTTCGGATATTCGTAGAGTTTCAGCATCGTGTAGTTGTGTCGAAAACCTTTATTCTATGCAAATGCACAATATGTACTTATTGAAACTTGACTGGGAGCGATGCATTGAACGAAAGATCGAGATTTAGCGGAAAATTGCCATCGAATGGTTTGAGCTTTCCTATCATTTCACAATGGTTTACGTGTCTCAAGAAGCTTTGTTCTATGCAAAGAGAACGTATCTCTGTGTTGAGACTTACCTTGCAGCGCTGCTCCGAAAGAAAATGCAAGCCTTAGCGAAATCGAACCATCGAGTGTTCGTGCAGTTTCAGAATGGTGTAAAAGTGTCAAACACCCTTATTCTAGGCAAATGCACAATAATCTAGGTATAGAAACTTGACGTAACGCCGGAGCACATTCTATTTGAATGCGTCGAATATGACATAGAAAGAATAACTGCAATAGAAGAACTCAGAAAAAAGGGAATAAAAGAGCTCAGTATGGAAACGTTAATCAGGAATAAGGAGTCATACGCAGTATTTGTGAAATACGCCAGGTCAATCATAGTGAAAAAAAGTAAAATGTAACTGGAAACCGAAATAGCCTAGGGAAACGGAAAACAAATACTACTTTGAATTGATGTAGAACAGGAAAGGAACGAACATGACTGCAAATGAAATAACTATTAAAATACCCGTACAATGACCGCAAAAATGGGAGTGAAATGAAGTGCGCCCGAAGCGCTATAGTCGAAAATAACGTTAAGCAAGAAATTATGACCGCCGGTATAATAAACAGAGGTACGGCGGGGGTGGAGGTGGGAAAAAAAAAAAAAAAAAAAAAAAAAAGAAACTTGACGCAAAGCGATGCACTGAACAAAAGGTCGAGATTTCGCGGTAAAGGACCATCGAATGGTTCGAGCGTTCCTAACATTTCACCGCGGTTTACGTGTCTCAGGAAGCTTTATTCTATGCAAATAGAAAGTATCTCTGTTTTGAGACTTGCCTGGCACCGCTGCACCGAACGATAATGCGAGCATTGGCAAAATCGACCCATCGAGTCGGTCGTGTGTTCGTACAGTTTCAGCCTATTGGAGGAGTCTCGAACACCTTTATTTTATTCAAATGCACAATATCTAAGTATTGAAACTTCGAGACTTACTGAAATCGATTCATCGAGTGCTTCCATCGTTTGTAAAATATAAGCTCGATGTACGAATACCAAAACCTTGTATTACATTCGAAAGCAGCGTATATATGTGTTGAAACTTGTCGGCCAGAGCTGCACCGAACGAAATTTCGAGATTGATCGAAATCGAACCATCGTGTGTTTCGGATGTTCGTAGAGTTTTAGCATCGTGTAGGTGTGTCGAACACGTTTATTCTATGCAAATGCACAATATGTACTTATTGAAACTTGACTGAGAGCGATGCATTGAACGAAACATCGAGATTTAGCGGAAAATTGCCATCGAATGGTTCGAGCTTTCCTAACATTTCACAATGGTTTACGTGTCTCAAGAAGCCTTGTTCTATGCAAAGAGAACGTATCTCTGTGTTGAGACTTACCTTGCAGCGCTGCTCCGAAAGAAAATGCAAGCATTAGCTAAATCGACCCATCGAGTGGGTCGTGTGTTCGTACAGTTTCAGCATGTTGTAGGAGTCTCGAACACCTTTATTTTATTCAAATGCACAATATCTAAGGATTGAAACTTCGAGACTTACTGAAATCGATTCATCGAGTGCTTCCATCGTTTGTAAAATATAAGCTCGATGTACGAATACCAAAACCTTGTATTACATTCGAAAGCAGCGTATGTATGTGTTGAAACTTGTCGGCCAGAGCTGCACCGAACGAAATTTCAAGATTGATCGAAATCGAACCATCGTGTGGTTCGGATATTCGTAGAGTTTCAGCATCGTGTAGGTGTGTCGAACACCTTTATTCTATGCAAATGCACAATATCTAGTTATTGAAACTTGACTGAGAGCGATGCATTGAACGAAAGATTAAGATTTAGCGGAAAAGTGCCATCGCATCGTTCGAGCGTTCCTAACAATTCACAATGGTTTACGTGTCTCAAAAAGCTTTATTCTATGTAAAGAGAAAGTATCTCTGTGTTGAGACGTTCCTTGCAGCGCTTATCCTAAAGAAAATGCAAGCCTTAGCGAAATCGAACCATCGAGTGTTTCGAGAGTTCGTGCAGTTTCAGAATGGTGTAAAAGTGTCAAACACCCTTATTCTAGGCAAATGCACAATAATCTAGGTATAGAAACTTGACGTAACGCCGGAGCACATTCTATTTGAATGCGTCGAATATGACATAGAAAGAATAACTGCAATAGAAGAACTCAGAAAAAAGGGAATAAAAGAGCTCAGTATGGAAACGTTAATCAGGAATAAGGAGTCATACGCAGTATTTGTGAAATACGCCAGGTCAATCATAGTGAAAAAAAGTAAAATGTAACTGGAAACCGAAATAGCCTAGGGAAACGGAAAACAAATACTACTTTGAATTGATGTAGAACAGGAAAGGAACGAACATGACTGCAAATGAAATAACTATTAAAATACCCGTACAATGACCGCAAAAATGGGAGTGAAATGAAGTGCGCCCGAAGCGCTATAGTCGAAAATAACGTTAAGCAAGAAATTATGACCGCCGGTATAATAAACAGAGGTACGGCGGGGGTGGAGGTGGGAAAAAAAAAAAAAAAAAAAAAAAAAAAAAAAGAAACTTGACGCAAAGCGATGCACTGAACGAAAGGTCGAGATTTCGCGGTAAAGGACCATCGAATGGTTCGAGCGTTCCTAACATTTCACCGCGGTTTACGTGTCTCAGGAAGCTTTATTCTATGCAAGTAGAAAGTATCTCTGTTTTGAGACTTGCCTGGCAGCGCTGCACCGACCGATAATGCGAGCATTGGCAAAATCGACCCATCGAGTGGGTCGTGTGTTCGTACAGTTTCAGCATGTTGTAGGAGTCTCGAACATCTTTATTCTATGCAAATGCACAATATCTAAGTATTGAAATTTGACTGAGGCTGCTGAACCAAACGAAACTTCCAGACTTACTGAAATCGATTTATCGAGTGCTTCCATCGTTTGTAAAATATAAGCTCGATGTACGAATACCAAAAGCTTGTATTACATTCGAAAGCAGCGTATATATGTGTTGAAACTTGTCGGCCAGAGCTGCACCGAACGAAATTTCGAGATTGATCGAAATTCGTAGAGTTTCAGCATCGTGTAGTTGTGTCGAAAACCTTTATTCTATGCAAATGCACAATATGTACTTATTGAAACTTGACTGGGAGCGATGCATTGAACGAAAGATCGAGATTTAGCGGAAAATTGCCATCGAATGGTTGGAGCTTTCCTATAATTTCACAATGGTTTACGTGTCTCAAGAAGCTTTGTTCTATGCAAAGAGAACGTATCTCTGTGTTGAGACTTACCTTGCAGCGCTGCTCCGAAAGAAAATGCAAGCATTAGCTAAATCGAACCATCGAGTGTTTCGAGTGTTCGTGCAGTTTCAGAATGGTGTAAAAGTGTCAAACACCCATATTCTAGGCAAATGCACAATAATCTAGGTTTCGAAACTTGACTCAAAGCGATTCACTGAACGAAAGGTCGATATTTCGCCGTAAAGGACCATCGAATGGTTCGAGCGTTCCTAACATTTCACCGCGGTTTACGTGTCTCAGGAAGCTTTATTCTATGCAAATAGAAAGTATCTCTGTTTTGAGACTTGCCTGGCAGCGCTGCACCGAACGATAATGCGAGCATTGGCAAAATCGACCCATCGAGTGGGTCGTGTGTTCGTACGGTTTCAGCATGTTGTAGGAGTGTCGAACATCTTTATTCTATGCAAATGCACAATATCTAAGTATTGAAATTTGACTGAGGCTGCTGAACCAAACGAAACTTCGAGACTTACTGAAATCGATTTATCGAGTGCTTCCATCGTTTGTAAAATATAAGCTCGATGTACGAATACCAAAAGCTTGTATTACATTCGAAAGCAGCGTATATATGTGTTGAAACTTGTCGGCCAGAGCTGCACCGAACGAAATTTCGAGATTGATCGAAATCGAACCATCGTGTGGTTCGGATATTCGTAGAGTTTCAGCATCGTGTAGTTGTGTCGAAAACCTTTATTCTATGCAAATGCACAATATGTACTTATTGAAACTTGACTGGCAGCGATGCATTGAACGAAAGATCGAGATTTAGCGGAAAATTTCCATCGGATGGTTGGAGCTTTCCTATAATTTCACAATGGTTTACGTGTCTCGAGAAGCTTTGTTCTATGCAAAGAGAACGTATCTCTGTGTTGAGACTTACCTTGCAGCGCTGCTCCGAAAGAAAATGCAAGCATTAGCTAAATCGAACCATCGAGTGTTTCGAGTGTTCGTGCAGTTTCAGAATGGTGTAAAAGTGTCAAACACCCATATTCTAGGCAAATGCACAATAATCTAGGTTTCGAAACTTGACTCAAAGCGATTCACTGAACGAAAGGTCGATATTTCGCCGTAAAGGACCATCGAATGGTTCGAGCGTTCCTAACATTTTACCGCGGTTTACGTGTCTCAGGAAGCTTTATTCTATGCAAATAGAAAGTATCTCTGTTTTGAGACTTGCCTGGCAGCGCTGCACCGAACGATAATGCGAGCATTGGCAAAATCGACCCATCGAGTGGGTCGTGTGTTCGTACGGTTTCAGCATGTTGTAGGAGTCTCGAACATCTTTATTCTATGCAAATGCACAATATCTAAGTATTGAAATTTGACTGAGGCTGCTGAACCAAACGAAACTTCGAGACTTACTGAAATCGAATTATCGAGTGCTTCCATCGTTTGTAAAATATAAGCTCGATGTACGAATACCAAAAGCTTGTATTACATTCGAAAGCAGCGTATATATGTGTTGAAACTTGTCGGCCAGAGCTGCACCGAACGAAATTTCGAGATGGATCGAAATCGAACCATCGTGTGGTTCGGATATTCGTAGAGTTTCAGCATCGTGTAGTTGTGTCGAAAACCTTTATTCTATGCAAATGCACAATATGTACTTATTGAAACTTGACTGGGAGCGATGCATTGAACGAAAGATCGAGATTTAGCGGAAAATTGCCATCGAATGGTTTGAGCTTTCCTATCATTTCACAATGGTTTACGTGTCTCAAGAAGCTTTGTTCTATGCAAAGAGAACGTATCTCTGTGTTGAGACTTACCTTGCAGCGCTGCTCCGAAAGAAAATGCAAGCCTTAGCGAAATCGAACCATCGAGTGTTCGTGCAGTTTCAGAATGGTGTAAAAGTGTCAAACACCCTTATTCTAGGCAAATGCACAATAATCTAGGTATAGAAACTTGACGTAACGCCGGAGCACATTCTATTTGAATGCGTCGAATATGACATAGAAAGAATAACTGCAATAGAAGAACTCAGAAAAAAGGGAATAAAAGAGCTCAGTATGGAAACGTTAATCAGGAATAAGGAGTCATACGCAGTATTTGTGAAATACGCCAGGTCAATCATAGTGAAAAAAAGTAAAATGTAACTGGAAACCGAAATAGCCTAGGGAAACGGAAAACAAATACTACTTTGAATTGATGTAGAACAGGAAAGGAACGAACATGACTGCAAATGAAATAACTATTAAAATACCCGTACAATGACCGCAAAAATGGGAGTGAAATGAAGTGCGCCCGAAGCGCTATAGTCGAAAATAACGTTAAGCAAGAAATTATGACCGCCGGTATAATAAACAGAGGTACGGCGGGGGTGGAGGTGGGAAAAAAAAAAAAAAAAAAAAAAAAAAGAAACTTGACGCAAAGCGATGCACTGAACAAAAGGTCGAGATTTCGCGGTAAAGGACCATCGAATGGTTCGAGCGTTCCTAACATTTCACCGCGGTTTACGTGTCTCAGGAAGCTTTATTCTATGCAAATAGAAAGTATCTCTGTTTTGAGACTTGCCTGGCACCGCTGCACCGAACGATAATGCGAGCATTGGCAAAATCGACCCATCGAGTCGGTCGTGTGTTCGTACAGTTTCAGCCTATTGGAGGAGTCTCGAACACCTTTATTTTATTCAAATGCACAATATCTAAGTATTGAAACTTCGAGACTTACTGAAATCGATTCATCGAGTGCTTCCATCGTTTGTAAAATATAAGCTCGATGTACGAATACCAAAACCTTGTATTACATTCGAAAGCAGCGTATATATGTGTTGAAACTTGTCGGCCAGAGCTGCACCGAACGAAATTTCGAGATTGATCGAAATCGAACCATCGTGTGTTTCGGATGTTCGTAGAGTTTTAGCATCGTGTAGGTGTGTCGAACACGTTTATTCTATGCAAATGCACAATATGTACTTATTGAAACTTGACTGAGAGCGATGCATTGAACGAAACATCGAGATTTAGCGGAAAATTGCCATCGAATGGTTCGAGCTTTCCTAACATTTCACAATGGTTTACGTGTCTCAAGAAGCCTTGTTCTATGCAAAGAGAACGTATCTCTGTGTTGAGACTTACCTTGCAGCGCTGCTCCGAAAGAAAATGCAAGCATTAGCTAAATCGACCCATCGAGTGGGTCGTGTGTTCGTACAGTTTCAGCATGTTGTAGGAGTCTCGAACACATTTATTTTATTCAAATGCACAATATCTAAGGATTGAAACTTCGAGACTTACTGAAATCGATTCATCGAGTGCTTCCATCGTTTGTAAAATATAAGCTCGATGTACGAATACCAAAACCTTGTATTACATTCGAAAGCAGCGTATGTATGTGTTGAAACTTGTCGGCCAGAGCTGCACCGAACGAAATTTCAAGATTGATCGAAATCGAACCATCGTGTGGTTCGGATATTCGTAGAGTTTCAGCATCGTGTAGGTGTGTCGAACACCTTTATTCTATGCAAATGCACAATATCTAGTTATTGAAACTTGACTGAGAGCGATGCATTGAACGAAAGATTAAGATTTAGCGGAAAAGTGCCATCGCATCGTTCGAGCGTTCCTAACAATTCACAATGGTTTACGTGTCTCAAAAAGCTTTATTCTATGTAAAGAGAAAGTATCTCTGTGTTGAGACGTTCCTTGCAGCGCTTATCCTAAAGAAAATGCAAGCCTTAGCGAAATCGAACCATCGAGTGTTTCGAGAGTTCGTGCAGTTTCAGAATGGTGTAAAAGTGTCAAACACCCTTATTCTAGGCAAATGCACAATAATCTAGGTATAGAAACTTGACGTAACGCCGGAGCACATTCTATTTGAATGCGTCGAATATGACATAGAAAGAATAACTGCAATAGAAGAACTCAGAAAAAAGGGAATAAAAGAGCTCAGTATGGAAACGTTAATCAGGAATAAGGAGTCATACGCAGTATTTGTGAAATACGCCAGGTCAATCATAGTGAAAAAAAGTAAAATGTAACTGGAAACCGAAATAGCCTAGGGAAACGGAAAACAAATACTACTTTGAATTGATGTAGAACAGGAAAGGAACGAACATGACTGCAAATGAAATAACTATTAAAATACCCGTACAATGACCGCAAAAATGGGAGTGAAATGAAGTGCGCCCGAAGCGCTATAGTCGAAAATAACGTTAAGCAAGAAATTATGACCGCCGGTATAATAAACAGAGGTACGGCGGGGGTGGAGGTGGGAAAAAAAAAAAAAAAAAAAAAAAAAAAAAGAAACTTGACGCAAAGCGATGCACTGAACGAAAGGTCGAGATTTCGCGGTAAAGGACCATCGAATGGTTCGAGCGTTCCTAACATTTCACCGCGGTTTACGTGTCTCAGGATGCTTTATTCTATGCAAGTAGAAAGTATCTCTGTTTTGAGACTTGCCTGGCAGCGCTGCACCGACCGATAATGCGAGCATTGGCAAAATCGACCCATCGAGTGGGTCGTGTGTTCGTACAGTTTCAGCATGTTGTAGGAGTCTCGAACATCTTTATTCTATGCAAATGCACAATATCTAAGTATTGAAATTTGACTGAGGCTGCTGAACCAAACGAAACTTCCAGACTTACTGAAATCGATTTATCGAGTGCTTCCATCGTTTGTAAAATATAAGCTCGATGTACGAATACCAAAAGCTTGTATTACATTCGAAAGCAGCGTATATATGTGTTGAAACTTGTCGGCCAGAGCTGCACCGAACGAAATTTCGAGATTGATCGAAATTCGTAGAGTTTCAGCATCGTGTAGTTGTGTCGAAAACCTTTATTCTATGCAAATGCACAATATGTACTAATTGAAACTTGACTGGGAGCGATGCATTGAACGAAAGATCGAGATTTAGCGGAAAATTGCCATCGAATGGTTGGAGCTTTCCTATAATTTCACAATGGTTTACGTGTCTCAAGAAGCTTTGTTCTATGCAAAGAGAACGTATCTCTGTGTTGAGACTTACCTTTCAGCGCTGCTCCGAAAGAAAATGCAAGCATTAGCTAAATCGAACCATCGAGTGTTTCGAGTGTTCGTGCAGTTTCAGAATGGTGTAAAAGTGTCAAACACCCATATTCTAGGCAAATGCACAATAATCTAGGTTTCAAAACTTGACTCAAAGCGATTCACTGAACGAAAGGTCGATATTTCGCGGTAAAGGACCATCGAATGGTTCGAGCGTTCCTAACATTTCACCGCGGTTTACGTGTCTCAGGAAGCTTTATTCTATGCAAATAGAAAGTATCTCTGTTTTGAGACTTGCCTGGCAGCGCTGCACCGAACGATAATGCGAGCATTGGCAAAATCGACCCATCGAGTGGGTCGTGTGTTCGTACGGTTTCAGCATGTTGTAGGAGTCTCGAACATCTTTATTCTATGCAAATGCACAATATCTAAGTATTGAAATTTGACTGAGGCTGCTGAACCAAACGAAACTTCGAGACTTACTGAAATCGAATTATCGAGTGCTTCCATCGTTTGTAAAATATAAGCTCGATGTACGAATACCAAAAGCTTGTATTACATTCGAAAGCAGCGTATATATGTGTTGAAACTTGTCGGCCAGAGCTGCACCGAACGAAATTTCGAGATGGATCGAAATCGAACCATCGTGTGGTTCGGATATTCGTAGAGTTTCAGCATCGTGTAGTTGTGTCGAAAACCTTTATTCTATGCAAATGCACAATATGTACTTATTGAAACTTGACTGGGAGCGATGCATTGAACGAAAGATCGAGATTTAGCGGAAAATTGCCATCGAATGGTTTGAGCTTTCCTATCATTTCACAATGGTTTACGTGTCTCAAGAAGCTTTGTTCTATGCAAAGAGAACGTATCTCTGTGTTGAGACTTACCTTGCAGCGCTGCTCCGAAAGAAAATGCAAGCCTTAGCGAAATCGAACCATCGAGTGTTCGTGCAGTTTCAGAATGGTGTAAAAGTGTCAAACACCCTTATTCTAGGCAAATGCACAATAATCTAGGTATAGAAACTTGACGTAACGCCGGAGCACATTCTATTTGAATGCGTCGAATATGACATAGAAAGAATAACTGCAATAGAAGAACTCAGAAAAAAGGGAATAAAAGAGCTCAGTATGGAAACGTTAATCAGGAATAAGGAGTCATACGCAGTATTTGTGAAATACGCCAGGTCAATCATAGTGAAAAAAAGTAAAATGTAACTGGAAACCGAAATAGCCTAGGGAAACGGAAAACAAATACTACTTTGAATTGATGTAGAACAGGAAAGGAACGAACATGACTGCAAATGAAATAACTATTAAAATACCCGTACAATGACCGCAAAAATGGGAGTGAAATGAAGTGCGCCGGAAGCGCTATAGTCGAAAATAACGTTAAGCAAGAAATTATGACCGCCGGTATAATAAACAGAGGTACGGCGGGGGTGGAGGTGGGAAAAAAAAAAAAAAAAAAAAAAAAAAGAAACTTGACGCAAAGCGATGCACTGAACAAAAGGTCGAGATTTCGCGGTAAAGGACCATCGAATGGTTCGAGCGTTCCTAACATTTCACCGCGGTTTACGTGTCTCAGGAAGCTTTATTCTATGCAAATAGAAAGTATCTCTGTTTTGAGACTTGCCTGGCACCGCTGCACCGAACGATAATGCGAGCATTGGCAAAATCGACCCATCGAGTCGGTCGTGTGTTCGTACAGTTTCAGCCTATTGGAGGAGTCTCGAACACCTTTATTTTATTCAAATGCACAATATCTAAGTATTGAAACTTCGAGACTTACTGAAATCGATTCATCGAGTGCTTCCATCGTTTGTAAAATATAAGCTCGATGTACGAATACCAAAACCTTGTATTACATTCGAAAGCAGCGTATATATGTGTTGAAACTTGTCGGCCAGAGCTGCACCGAACGAAATTTCGAGATTGATCGAAATCGAACCATCGTGTGTTTCGGATGTTCGTAGAGTTTTAGCATCGTGTAGGTGTGTCGAACACGTTTATTCTATGCAAATGCACAATATGTACTTATTGAAACTTGACTGAGAGCGATGCATTGAACGAAACATCGAGATTTAGCGGAAAATTGCCATCGAATGGTTCGAGCTTTCCTAACATTTCACAATGGTTTACGTGTCTCAAGAAGCCTTGTTCTATGCAAAGAGAACGTATCTCTGTGTTGAGACTTACCTTGCAGCGCTGCTCCGAAAGAAAATGCAAGCATTAGCTAAATCGACCCATCGAGTGGGTCGTGTGTTCGTACAGTTTCAGCATGTTGTAGGAGTCTCGAACACCTTTATTTTATTCAAATGCACAATATCTAAGGATTGAAACTTCGAGACTTACTGAAATCGATTCATCGAGTGCTTCCATCGTTTGTAAAATATAAGCTCGATGTACGAATACCAAAACCTTGTATTACATTCGAAAGCAGCGTATGTATGTGTTGAAACTTGTCGGCCAGAGCTGCACCGAACGAAATTTCAAGATTGATCGAAATCGAACCATCGTGTGGTTCGGATATTCGTAGAGTTTCAGCATCGTGTAGGTGTGTCGAACACCTTTATTCTATGCAAATGCACAATATCTAGTTATTGAAACTTGACTGAGAGCGATGCATTGAACGAAAGATTAAGATTTAGCGGAAAAGTGCCATCGCATCGTTCGAGCGTTCCTAACAATTCACAATGGTTTACGTGTCTCAAAAAGCTTTATTCTATGTAAAGAGAAAGTATCTCTGTGTTGAGACGTTCCTTGCAGCGCTTATCCTAAAGAAAATGCAAGCCTTAGCGAAATCGAACCATCGAGTGTTTCGAGAGTTCGTGCAGTTTCAGAATGGTGTAAAAGTGTCAAACACCCTTATTCTAGGCAAATGCACAATAATCTAGGTATAGAAACTTGACGTAACGCCGGAGCACATTCTATTTGAATGCGTCGAATATGACATAGAAAGAATAACTGCAATAGAAGAACTCAGAAAAAAGGGAATAAAAGAGCTCAGTATGGAAACGTTAATCAGGAATAAGGAGTCATACGCAGTATTTGTGAAATACGCCAGGTCAATCATAGTGAAAAAAAGTAAAATGTAACTGGAAACCGAAATAGCCGAGGGAAACGGAAAACAAATACTACTTTGAATTGATGTAGAACAGGAAAGGAACGAACATGACTGCAAATGAAATAACTATTAAAATACCCGTACAATGACCGCAAAAATGGGAGTGAAATGAAGTGCGCCCGAAGCGCTATAGTCGAAAATAACGTTAAGCAAGAAATTATGACCGCCGGTATAATAAACAGAGGTACGGCGGGGGTGGAGGTGGGAAAAAAAAAAAAAAAAAAAAAAAAAAAGAAACTTGACGCAAAGCGATGCACTGAACGAAAGGTCGAGATTTCGCGGTAAAGGACCATCGAATGGTTCGAGCGTTCCTAACATTTCACCGCGGTTTACGTGTCTCAGGAAGCTTTATTCTATGCAAGTAGAAAGTATCTCTGTTTTGAGACTTGCCTGGCAGCGCTGCACCGACCGATAATGCGAGCATTGGCAAAATCGACCCATCGAGTGGGTCGTGTGTTCGTACAGTTTCAGCATGTTGTAGGAGTCTCGAACATCTTTATTCTATGCAAATGCACAATATCTAAGTATTGAAATTTGACTGAGGCTGCTGAACCAAACGAAACTTCCAGACTTACTGAAATCGATTTATCGAGTGCTTCCATCGTTTGTAAAATATAAGCTCGATGTACGAATACCAAAAGCTTGTATTACATTCGAAAGCAGCGTATATATGTGTTGAAACTTGTCGGCCAGAGCTGCACCGAACGAAATTTCGAGATTGATCGAAATTCGTAGAGTTTCAGCATCGTGTAGTTGTGTCGAAAACCTTTATTCTATGCAAATGCACAATATGTACTTATTGAAACTTGACTGGGAGCGATGCATTGAACGAAAGATCGAGATTTAGCGGAAAATTGCCATCGAATGGTTGGAGCTTTCCTATAATTTCACAATGGTTTACGTGTCTCAAGAAGCTTTGTTCTATGCAAAGAGAACGTATCTCTGTGTTGAGACTTACCTTGCAGCACTGCTCCGAAAGAAAATGCAAGCATTAGCTAAATCGAACCATCGAGTGTTTCGAGTGTTCGTGCAGTTTCAGAATGGTGTAAAAGTGTCAAACACCCATATTCTAGGCAAATGCACAATAATCTAGGTTTCGAAACTTGACTCAAAGCGATTCACTGAACGAAAGGTCGATATTTCGCCGTAAAGGACCATCGAATGGTTCGAGCGTTCCTAACATTTCACCGCGGTTTACGTGTCTCAGGAAGCTTTATTCTATGCAAATAGAAAGTATCTCTGTTTTGAGACTTGCCTGGCAGCGCTGCACCGAACGATAATGCGAGCATTGGCAAAATCGACCCATCGAGTGGGTCGTGTGTTCGTACGGTTTCAGCATGTTGTAGGAGTGTCGAACATCTTTATTCTATGCAAATGCACAATATCTAAGTATTGAAATTTGACTGAGGCTGCTGAACCAAACGAAACTTCGAGACTTACTGAAATCGATTTATCGAGTGCTTCCATCGTTTGTAAAATATAAGCTCGATGTACGAATACCAAAAGCTTGTATTACATTCGAAAGCAGCGTATATATGTGTTGAAACTTGTCGGCCAGAGCTGCACCGAACGAAATTTCGAGATTGATCGAAATCGAACCATCGTGTGGTTCGGATATTCGTAGAGTTTCAGCATCGTGTAGTTGTGTCGAAAACCTTTATTCTATGCAAATGCACAATATGTACTTATTGAAACTTGACTGGGAGCGATGCATTGAACGAAAGATCGAGATTTAGCGGAAAATTTCCATCGGATGGTTGGAGCTTTCCTATAATTTCACAATGGTTTACGTGTCTCGAGAAGCTTTGTTCTATGCAAAGAGAACGTATCTCTGTGTTGAGACTTACCTTGCAGCGCTGCTCCGAAAGAAAATGCAAGCATTAGCTAAATCGAACCATCGAGTGTTTCGAGTGTTCGTGCAGTTTCAGAATGGTGTAAAAGTGTCAAACACCCATATTCTAGGCAAATGCACAATAATCTAGGTTTCGAAACTTGACTCAAAGCGATTCACTGAACGAAAGGTCGATATTTCGCCGTAAAGGACCATCGAATGGTTCGAGCGTTCCTAACATTTCACCGCGGTTTACGTGTCTCAGGAAGCTTTATTCTATGCAAATAGAAAGTATCTCTGTTTTGAGACTTGCCTGGCAGCGCTGCACCGAACGATAATGCGAGCATTGGCAAAATCGACCCATCGAGTGGGTCGTGTGTTCGTACGGTTTCAGCATGTTGTAGGAGTGTCGAACATCTTTATTCTATGCAAATGCACAATATCTAAGTATTGAAATTTGACTGAGGCTGCTGAACCAAACGAAACTTCGAGACTTACTGAAATCGATTTATCGAGTGCTTCCATCGTTTGTAAAATATAAGCTCGATGTACGAATACCAAAAGCTTGTATTACATTCGAAAGCAGCGTATATATGTGTTGAAACTTGTCGGCCAGAGCTGCACCGAACGAAATTTCGAGATTGATCGAAATCGAACCATCGTGTGGTTCGGATATTCGTAGAGTTTCAGCATCGTGTAGTTGTGTCGAAAACCTTTATTCTATGCAAATGCACAATATGTACTAATTGAAACTTGACTGGGAGCGATGCATTGAACGAAAGATCGAGATTTAGCGGAAAATTGCCATCGAATGGTTGGAGCTTTCCTATAATTTCACAATGGTTTACGTGTCTCAAGAAGCTTTGTTCTATGCAAAGAGAACGTATCTCTGTGTTGAGACTTACCTTTCAGCGCTGCTCCGAAAGAAAATGCAAGCATTAGCTAAATCGAACCATCGAGTGTTTCGAGTGTTCGTGCAGTTTCAGAATGGTGTAAAAGTGTCAAACACCCATATTCTAGGCAAATGCACAATAATCTAGGTTTCAAAACTTGACTCAAAGCGATTCACTGAACGAAAGGTCGATATTTCGCGGTAAAGGACCATCGAATGGTTCGAGCGTTCCTAACATTTCACCGCGGTTTACGTGTCTCAGGAAGCTTTATTCTATGCAAATAGAAAGTATCTCTGTTTTGAGACTTGCCTGGCAGCGCTGCACCGAACGATAATGCGAGCATTGGCAAAATCGACCCATCGAGTGGGTCGTGTGTTCGTACGGTTTCAGCATGTTGTAGGAGTCTCGAACATCTTTATTCTATGCAAATGCACAATATCTAAGTATTGAAATTTGACTGAGGCTGCTGAACCAAACGAAACTTCGAGACTTACTGAAATCGAATTATCGAGTGCTTCCATCGTTTGTAAAATATAAGCTCGATGTACGAATACCAAAAGCTTGTATTACATTCGAAAGCAGCGTATATATGTGTTGAAACTTGTCGGCCAGAGCTGCACCGAACGAAATTTCGAGATGCATCGAAATCGAACCATCGTGTGGTTCGGATATTCGTAGAGTTTCAGCATCGTGTAGTTGTGTCGAAAACCTTTATTCTATGCAAATGCACAATATGTACTTATTGAAACTTGACTGGGAGCGATGCATTGAACGAAAGATAGAGATTTAGCGGAAAATTGCCATCGAATGGTTTGAGCTTTCCTATCATTTCACAATGGTTTACGTGTCTCAAGAAGCTTTGTTCTATGCAAAGAGAACGTATCTCTGTGTTGAGACTTACCTTGCAGCGCTGCTCCGAAAGAAAATGCAAGCCTTAGCGAAATCGAACCATCGAGTGTTCGTGCAGTTTCAGAATGGTGTAAAAGTGTCAAACACCCTTATTCTAGGCAAATGCACAATAATCTAGGTATAGAAACTTGACGTAACGCCGGAGCACATTCTATTTGAATGCGTCGAATATGACATAGAAAGAATAACTGCAATAGAAGAACTCAGAAAAAAGGGAATAAAAGAGCTCAGTATGGAAACGTTAATCAGGAATAAGGAGTCATACGCAGTATTTGTGAAATACGCCAGGTCAATCATAGTGAAAAAAAGTAAAATGTAACTGGAAACCGAAATAGCCTAGGGAAACGGAAAACAAATACTACTTTGAATTGATGTAGAACAGGAAAGGAACGAACATGACTGCAAATGAAATAACTATTAAAATACCCGTACAATGACCGCAAAAATGGGAGTGAAATGAAGTGCGCCCGAAGCGCTATAGTCGAAAATAACGTTAAGCAAGAAATTATGACCGCCGGTATAATAAACAGAGGTACGGCGGGGGTGGAGGTGGGAAAAAAAAAAAAAAAAAAAAAAAAAAGAAACTTGACGCAAAGCGATGCACTGAACAAAAGGTCGAGATTTCGCGGTAAAGGACCATCGAATGGTTCGAGCGTTCCTAACATTTCACCGCGGTTTACGTGTCTCAGGAAGCTTTATTCTATGCAAATAGAAAGTATCTCTGTTTTGAGACTTGCCTGGCACCGCTGCACCGAACGATAATGCGAGCATTGGCAAAATCGACCCATCGAGTCGGTCGTGTGTTCGTACAGTTTCAGCCTATTGGAGGAGTCTCGAACACCTTTATTTTATTCAAATGCACAATATCTAAGTATTGAAACTTCGAGACTTACTGAAATCGATTCATCGAGTGCTTCCATCGTTTGTAAAATATAAGCTCGATGTACGAATACCAAAACCTTGTATTACATTCGAAAGCAGCGTATATATGTGTTGAAACTTGTCGGCCAGAGCTGCACCGAACGAAATTTCGAGATTGATCGAAATCGAACCATCGTGTGTTTCGGATGTTCGTAGAGTTTTAGCATCGTGTAGGTGTGTCGAACACGTTTATTCTATGCAAATGCACAATATGTACTTATTGAAACTTGACTGAGAGCGATGCATTGAACGAAACATCGAGATTTAGCGGAAAATTGCCATCGAATGGTTCGAGCTTTCCTAACATTTCACAATGGTTTACGTGTCTCAAGAAGCCTTGTTCTATGCAAAGAGAACGTATCTCTGTGTTGAGACTTACCTTGCAGCGCTGCTCCGAAAGAAAATGCAAGCATTAGCTAAATCGACCCATCGAGTGGGTCGTGTGTTCGTACAGTTTCAGCATGTTGTAGGAGTCTCGAACACCTTTATTTTATTCAAATGCACAATATCTAAGGATTGAAACTTCGAGACTTACTGAAATCGATTCATCGAGTGCTTCCATCGTTTGTAAAATATAAGCTCGATGTACGAATACCAAAACCTTGTATTACATTCGAAAGCAGCGTATGTATGTGTTGAAACTTGTCGGCCAGAGCTGCACCGAACGAAATTTCAAGATTGATCGAAATCGAACCATCGTGTGGTTCGGATATTCGTAGAGTTTCAGCATCGTGTAGGTGTGTCGAACACCTTTATTCTATGCAAATGCACAATATCTAGTTATTGAAACTTGACTGAGAGCGATGCATTGAACGAAAGATTAAGATTTAGCGGAAAAGTGCCATCGCATCGTTCGAGCGTTCCTAACAATTCACAATGGTTTACGTGTCTCAAAAAGCTTTATTCTATGTAAAGAGAAAGTATCTCTGTGTTGAGACGTTCCTTGCAGCGCTTATCCTAAAGAAAATGCAAGCCTTAGCGAAATCGAACCATCGAGTGTTTCGAGAGTTCGTGCAGTTTCAGAATGGTGTAAAAGTGTCAAACACCCTTATTCTAGGCAAATGCACAATAATCTAGGTATAGAAACTTGACGTAACGCCGGAGCACATTCTATTTGAATGCGTCGAATATGACATAGAAAGAATAACTGCAATAGAAGAACTCAGAAAAAAGGGAATAAAAGAGCTCAGTATGGAAACGTTAATCAGGAATAAGGAGTCATACGCAGTATTTGTGAAATACGCCAGGTCAATCATAGTGAAAAAAAGTAAAATGTAACTGGAAACCGAAATAGCCTAGGGAAACGGAAAACAAATACTACTTTGAATTGATGTAGAACAGGAAAGGAACGAACATGACTGCAAATGAAATAACTATTAAAATACCCGTACAATGACCGCAAAAATGGGAGTGAAATGAAGTGCGCCCGAAGCGCTATAGTCGAAAATAACGTTAAGCAAGAAATTATGACCGCCGGTATAATAAACAGAGGTACGGCGGGGGTGGGGGTGGGAAAAAAAAAAAAAAAAAAAAAAAAAAAAAGAAACTTGACGCAAAGCGATGCACTGAACAAAAGGTCGAGATTTCGCGGTAAAGGACCATCGAATGGTTCGAGCGTTCCTAACATTTCACCGCGGTTTACGTGTCTCAGGAAGCTTTATTCTATGCAAATAGAAAGTATCTCTGTTTTGAGACTTGCCTGGCACCGCTGCACCGAACGATAATGCGAGCATTGGCAAAATCGACCCATCGAGTCGGTCGTGTGTTCGTACAGTTTCAGCCTATTGGAGGAGTCTCGAACACCTTTATTTTATTCAAATGCACAATATCTAAGTATTGAAACTTCGAGACTTTCTGAAATCGATTCATCGAGTGCTTCCATCGTTTGTAAAATATAAGCTCGATGTACGAATACCAAAACCTTGTATTACATTCGAAAGCAGCGTATGTATGTGTTGAAACTTGTCGGCCAGAGCTGCACCGAACGAAATTTCAAGATTGATCGAAATCGAACCATCGTGTGGTTCGGATATTCGTAGAGTTTCAGCATCGTGTAGGTGTGTCGAACACCTTTATTCTATGCAAATGCACAATATCTAGTTATTGAAACTTGACTGAGAGCGATGCATTGAACGAAAGATTAAGATTTAGCGGAAAAGTGCCATCGCATCGTTCGAGCGTTCCTAACAATTCACAATGGTTTACGTGTCTCAAAAAGCTTTATTCTATGTAAAGAGAAAGTATCTCTGTGTTGAGACGTTCCTTGCAGCGCTTATCCTAAAGAAAATGCAAGCCTTAGCGAAATCGAACCATCGAGTGTTTCGAGAGTTCGTGCAGTTTCAGAATGGTGTAAAAGTGTCAAACACCCTTAAATGAACAATAACCTAGGTATAGAAACTTGACGCAAAGCGATGCACTGAACGAAAGGTCGAGATTTCGCGGTAAAGGACCATCGAATGGTTCGAGCGTTCCTAACATTTCACCGCGGTTTACGTGTCTCAGGAAGCTTTATTCTATGCAAATAGAAAGTATCTCTGTTTTGAGACTTGCCTGTCACCGCTGCACCGAACGATAATGCGAGCATTTGCAAAATCGACCCATCGAGTCGGTCGTGTGTTCGTACAGTTTCAGCCTATTGGAGGAGTCTCGAACACCTTTATTATATTCAAATGCACAATATCTAAGTATTGAAACTTCGAGACTTACTGAAATCGATTCACCGAGTGCTTCCATCGTTTGTAAAATACAGTGAGGTTCAGGTGAAACTAGACACCCAGCGAAGCGCGCGCTTGGGAACTCTCAAATCTTATTGGCTGCGGCCTTTCACCGGCAGTGCTCCTCAACGCAGTGGCTCCCACGTCCTCGTGTAGCTTCGGAGAGGGCTGAAGAGTGGCATGGTAGGGAGATAGGGACGCTACAAAGATGCGTCTTCGCGCGTCATCAGGTGCGTTTTAACGCACCTGAAAAAAAAGTATCCTGGCACCGATGGTATACCCATTTTCCGAGTATCCAGATTTTATTCTTCAAGATACATTGAACTACACTGAAAAAAAATGTCATTGATTCAATAAATCCATCGTTTGCGGGCTGCCAAAAAGAAGTATTTTTGAATTAACTTTAGTTCTTATTCGTTCAATCCCTTTCAACATTGAAATAATAAAATATTATTTTGCTTATTTTAGAGTTATTGTTTTGATCTCGTATGGAATTGGAGGAATTAGAATTCAAATTAAGTTGATACCACTTGATTTTGGCAGCCCGCAAACGATGGATTTATTGAATCAATTAAATTTTTTTTCAGTGTAATTATCGCAAAAAAATGTAAACGATTCTGTAAGTTAAAAAAATGATTGTCCGAAGCATAATGGGCATAAAAAAGAAAAATCGTAAATCTGGAAATCAGGCGTGATTCTTAGATTTACAATTTTTTTTTTTTTTTTTTTTTTCTTTCATTTTTTTGGTTATCGACAATGCTCCTCGTAATGTGTAGTTACTTCTGTTCCAAAATAAACTGGATAGCTTATCGCACAGAAATCGTATTTGTAAGGTCGATAATAGAAGTTCAAAAAAAAAAAATCGTACAGGAAGAAACGCGGAAACGTTAAATTTCACTGATGCTTGACATTTTTATGTCCTTACGTTCGTCTACGATCCAACTACAATTTTATTATTATTATTTATTTGTCAACCGCAAGATCCTTTTTGCAAAAATACAGGAAAAAACAATAGAAAAATATTCCATAAAGATTAATATTAACATCGTCGACATTAGTCATATTATTTATCGCAGAAAAATTATGCGTTCACGCAAAAAAAATGAAAACTCCTCTCTTGCTTTTCATTTTTTATTTAATTCCACCAGTATTCAAACGCTCCGAGATTAATTCGACGACCGAAAATATTAGATATTTTTTGGGTATACTATGCAGCCCTGATTTTAGCGGTACCAAATTTCTGGGAACTGCTATCTTGCCCCGGAATTTCTGGTAAGCCCCCTTTCTTTTAGTACTTCTGTAAAATGTCATCAATTGAAACTGGTCGCATTACAACTGCTGGCTCTACACTTGCACAAAATTTAGTTTTGTACTTACTTCGCGCGTGAGACAAAAATACAGCATTCTGAGTGATAAAAGTCTTCTGTTATACTTGGCTAGGCACAACCCTTTCATTAATAAACAAGTCGACGTAGTGGCGGTGTAAGTACTGCACGATTTTTTTTAAGCTTTTCTTCAACAAGAATGCTAAAGGGGTCTTTTACGAATGAGAATACAAAGAAACGAAATAAACGAGATAAAACATAACAACTTATTAATTGGATTAGTTAAACGACAATAGTTTTGTCAGTGCGCCATCGATTTCACTACATTCCTAGCATCGTGTTTAGAGAAAAACGCCCTATAGTATTTTTCGCTAGAAGCAACAGTTTTGAAAATAAATACGTTCAAATCGGAGACGACACCGCTTCCACGAGGATTACTTCAAAAGTTTTGCACCTACAACAAAGTTCAACAACACATTTTCTACTGTAAACAATGCAAGGAATCACAAAAAAAAGTAGAAAGTCAATAACTTGTTAATTGCATTAGTTACAAAATAATTCGTCGCTTAAAAACAGTCATTTTTTCGGGTGATTTTTTTTTAATAGAAAAGCAGTATTACCATCGATTTCAACGTGTTTTATTTTAAAACTATTGCTTCTAGCGAAAAAAACATAACGATATTTTCCTCTCAAAACGATGCAAGTAATGCATTACAATCAATTACACACCGATAAAGTTATAGTTGTTAAAAATAAGAAACGAATTGTTGTCTAATTAACGCAAGTAACAAGTTAATAACGTTTGACTTACTTTTCTTTTTTCCTGGCATAGTTCACAGTAAGAAAGTTCGAGATCAACTTATTTGTAGAAGCAAGACTTTTAAAGTAATCTGCGTGGAAACTGTATCGAAAATGATTTCGACGTACTTTTTCCAATCTATTGCTTCTAGGGGAAAATATCAAATAAAGTTTTCCTCTTAAAACGGTGCAAGGAATGCAATAAAATGAATTGTGGACGAATAAAATGTTTTTTTTTTAAATAAAGGACGAATTGTTGTCCAACTAATGCAATTAACAAATAATAAGCTTTTAACTTGTTTGTCTGTATTCCTTGCTTCGTTTAAAGTAAAAAAGACCTTAATCATCTTTTTTATACGAGTAAGACTTTAAAAGTAATCTGCGATTTCGACAATTTTACTTTTAATAGTATTGCTTCTATCGAAAAATACCAAACAATGTTTTTCTCTTAAAACCGTGCAAAGAATGGAGTGAAATAAATTGCACACCGATAAAATGATTGCTGTTGAAAATAAGCAACAAATTTTTGTCTAATTAATGCAATTAACAAGTTACTAGCTTTTTAATTGTTTTTATTTGGCCTTGCATAGTTCAGACTAAGAAAGGTCGTAATCAACTGTTTTCTAAAACCAAGACTTCTAGAGTAATCTGTTTGACGGCTGAGGCACCACCGATTTCAATGCATGTTATTCTAAAACTATTGGGTATAGCGGAAAATACCAAAGTGCATTTTCTTCTTAAAACGGTGAAAGAAATAGAGTGCAATCCATTTCACACCGATAATATAATTGTTGTTAAAAATAAGCAAAAAATTCTTGCCTTATTAATGCAATTAAGGATAATTAACTTTCAACTAGTTTGCATCGATTCATTACTATTTTTGCAGTAAAAAAGATCTTGTTTAACTTTTTTGTAGGAGTAAGACTTTGCCTTGAATTTCAACGTAATTATTTTCAATAGTAGTACTTCCAGCGAAAAGAACCAAGGGACGTTTTCCGCCCAGAACGATGCAAGGAATACAGGGGAATCAATTGCAGACCGATAAATTTATTGTTGTTGAAAATAAGTATTAACTTTTAATTTGTTTATCTTTATTCATTGCATACTTTAGAGTAAAAAATAAAATCATGACGTAGAAGCTGTGTTGCCATGAATTTCGACGCAATTATTTTCAAAACTATTGCTTCTAGTGGAAAATACCTTACGACGTTTTCCACTAAAAAATGGGAAAGGAATGAAGTAAAATCAGTTGTGGATCGATGAAATGATTGTTCTTAAAAATAAGCAGAAAATTGTTGTCTAACAAATGCAATTAACACGTTATTAACTTTTAACTTGATTGCAGTCATTTTATCGGTGCGCAATTAATTTCACTGCATTCCTTTCCCATTTTTTAGTGGAAAACGTCCTTTAGTATTTTCCGCTAGAAGCAATAGTTTTTAAAATAAATACGTCGAAATCAATGGCGACACAGCTTCCACGCAGGTTACATTAAAAGTCTAACTCCTACAAAAAAGTTTATCACGACATTTCTTACTCTAAACTATGCAAGGAATAAAGGAAAATCAGTTAAAAGTTAATAACTTGTTAATTGCATTAGATATACGACAATTTGTTGCTTATTTTAGTGCATTCCTTGCACAATATTAAGAGGAAAACGTCTTTTGGTATTTTTCACTAGAAGCAATACTTTCGAAAATAATCACGTCGAAATCCGTTGCGACTCAACACCCACGCAGATAACTCTAAAATTCTTATCCCTACAAAAAAGTTTAACAGGACCTTTTTCACTTTAAACTATGCAAGGAATAAATAAATATAAGTTAAAAGTTAATAACTTGTTAATTGCATTAGTTAGACAACAATTTGTTGCTTATTTTCAACAACAATCATTTTATCGGTACGCAATTGATTTTACTGCATTCCTTGCACAATATTAAGAGGAAAACGTCTTTTGGTATTTTTCACTATAAGCAATACTTTCTAAAATAATCACGTCGAAATCAGTTGCGACTCAACACCCACGCAGATAACTCTAAAAGTCTTATCCCTACTAAAAAGTTTAACAGGACCTTCTTCACTTTAAACTATGCAAGGAATAAATAAATATAAGTTAAAAGTTAATAACTTGTTAATTGCATTAGTTAGACAACAATTTGTTGCTTATTTTCAACAACAATCATTTTATGGATACGCAATTGATTTTACTGCATTCCTTGCACAATATTAAGAGGAAAACGTCTTTTGGTATTATTCACTAGAAGTAATACTTTCGAAAATAATCACGTCGAAATCCGTTGCGATTCAACACCCACGCAGATAACTCTAAAAGTCTTATCCCTACTAAAAAGATTAACAGGTCCTTCTTCACTTTAAACTATGTAAGGAATAAATAAATATAAGTTAAAAGTTAATAACTTGTTAATTGCATTAGTTAGACAACAATTTGTTGCTTATTTTCAACAACAATCATTTTATGGATACGCAATTGATTTTACTGCATTCCTTGCACAATATTAAGAGGAAAACGTCTTTTGGTATTTTTCACTAGAAGCAATACTTTCGAAAATAATCACGTCGAAATCCGTTGCGACTCAACACCCACGCAGATAACTCTAAAAGTCTTATCCCTACAAAAAAGTTTAACAGGACCTTTTTCACTTTAAACTATGCAAGGAATAAATAAATATAAGTTAAAAGTTAATAACTTGTTAATTGCATTAGTTAGACAACAATTTGTTGCTTATTTTCAACAACAATCATTTTATGGATACGCAATTGATTTTACTGCATTCCTTGCACAATATTAAGAGGAAAACGTCTTTTGGTATTTTTCACTAGAAGCAATACTTTCTAAAATAATCACGTTGAAATCCGTTGCGATTCAACACCCACGCAGATAACTCTAAAAGTCTTATCCCTACTAAAAAGTTTAACAGGACCTTTTTCACTTTAAACTATGCAAGGAATAAATAAATATAAGTTAAAAGTTAATAATTTGTTAATTGCATTAGTTAGACAACAATTTGTTGCTTATTTTCAACAACAATCATTTTATGGATACGCAATTGATTTTACTGCATTCCTTGCACAATATTAAGAGGAAAACGTCTTTTGGTATTTTTCACTAGAAGCAATACTTTCGAAAATAATCACGTCGAAATCCGTTGCGACTCAACATCCACGCAGATAACTCTAAAAGTCTTATCCCTACAAAAAAGTTTAACAGGACCTTTTTCACTTTAAACTATGCAAGGAATAAATAAATATAAGTTAAAAGTTAATAACTTGATAATTGCATTAGTTAGACAACAATTTGTTGCTTATTTTCAACAACAATCATTTTATGGGTACGCATTTGATTTTACTGCATTCCTTGCACAATATTAAGAGGAAAACGTCTTTTGGTATTTTTCACTAGAAGCAATACTTTCGAAAATAATCACGTCGAAATCCGTTGCGACTCAACACCCACGCAGATAACTCTAAAAGTCTTATCCCTACAAAAAAGTTTAACAGGACCTTTTTCACTTTAAACTATGCAAGGAATAAATAAATATAAGTTAAAAGTTAATAACTTGTTAATTGCATTAGTTAGACAACAATTTGTTGCTTATTTTCAACAACAATCATTTTATGGGTACGCATTTGATTTTACTGCATTCCTTGCACAATATTAAGAGGAAAACGTCTTTTGGTATTTTTCACTAGAAGCAATACTTTCTAAAATAATCACGTTGAAATCCGTTGCGATTCAACACCCACGCAGATAACTCTAAAAGTCTTATCCCTACTAAAAAGTTTAACAGGACCTTTTTCACTTTAAGCTATGCCAGGAATAAATAAATATAAGTTAAAAGTTAATAATTTGTTAATTGCATTAGTTAGACAACAATTTGTTGCTTATTTTCAACAACAATCATTTTATGGATACGCAATTGATTTTACTGCATTCCTTGCACAATATTAAGAGGAAAACGTCTTTTGGTATTTTTCACTAGAAGCAATACTTTCGAAAATAATCACGTCGAAATCCGTTGCGACTCAACACCCACGCAGATAACTCTAAAAGTCTTATCCCTACAAAAAAGTTTAACAGGACCTTTTTCACTTTAAACTATGCAAGGAATAAATAAATATAAGTTAAAAGTTAATAACTTGTTAATTGCATTAGTTAGACAACAATTTGTTGCTTATTTTCAACAACAATCATTTTATGGGTACGCATTTGATTTTACTGCATTCCTTGCACAATATTAAGAGGAAAACGTCTTTTGGTATTTTTCACTAGAAGCAATACTTTCTAAAATAATCACGTTGAAATCCGTTGCGATTCAACACCCACGCAGATAACTCTAAAAGTCTTATCCCTACTAAAAAGTTTAACAGGACCTTTTTCACTTTAAGCTATGCCAGGAATAAATAAATATAAGTTAAAAGTTAATAATTTGTTAATTGCATTAGTTAGACAACAATTTGTTGCTTATTTTCAACAACAATCATTTTATGGATACGCATTTGATTTTACTGCATTCCTTGCACAATATTAAGAGGAAAACGTCTTTTGGTATTTTTCAATAGAAGCAATACTTTCTAAAATAATCACGTTGACATCCGTTGCGATTCAACACCCACGCAGAAAACTCTAAAAGTCTTATCCCTACTAAAAAGTTTAACAGGACCTTTTTCACTTTAAACTATGCAAGAAATAAATAAATATAAGTTAAAAGTTAATAATTTGTTAATTGCATTAGTTAGACAACAATTTGTTGCTTATTTTCAACAACAATCATTTTATCGGTACGCAATTGATTTTACTGCATTCCATGCACAATATTAAGAGGAAAACGTCTTTTGGTATTTTTCACTAGAAGCAATACTTTCTAAAATAATCACGTCGAAATCCGTTGCGACTCAACACCCACGCAGATAACTCTAAAAGTCTTGTCCCTACTAAAAAGTTTAACAGGACCTTTTTCACTTTAAACTATGCAAGGAATAAATAAATATAAGTTAAAAGTTAATAACTTGTTAATTGCATTAGTTAGACAACAATTTGTTGCTTATTTTCAACAACAATCATTTTATGGATACGCAATTGATTTTACTGCATTCCTTGCACAATATTAAGAGGAAAACGTCTTTTGGTATTTTTCACTAGAAGCAATACTTTCTAAAATAATCACGTTGAAATCCGTTGCGATTCAACACCCACGCAGATAACTCTAAAAGTCTTATCCCTACTAAAAAGTTTAACAGGACCTTTTTCACTTTAAACTATGCAAGAAATAAATAAATATAAGTTAAAAGTTAATAATTTGTTAATTGCATTAGTTAGACAACAATTTGTTGCTTATTTTCAACAACAATCATTTTATCGGTACGCAATTGATTTTACTGCATTCCGTGCACAATATTAAGAGGAAAACGTCTTTTGGTATTTTTCACTAGAAGCAATACTTTCTAAAATAATCACGTCGAAATCCGTTGCGACTCAACACCCACGCAGATAACTCTAAAAGTCTTGTCCCTACTAAAAAGTTTAACAGGACCTTTTTCACTTTAAACTATGCAAGGAATAAATAAATATAAGTTAAAAGTTAATAACTTGTTAATTGCATTAGTTAGACAACAATTTGTTGCTTATTTTCAACAACAATCATTTTATGGATACGCAATTGATTTTACTGCATTCCTTGCACAATATTAAGAGGAAAACGTCTTTTGGTATTTTTCACTAGAAGCAATACTTTCTAAAATAATCACGTTGAAATCCGTTGCGATTCAACACCCACGCAGATAACTCTAAAAGTCTTATCCCTACTAAAAAGTTTAACAGGACCTTTTTCACTTTAAACTATGCAAGGAATAAATAAATATAAGTTAAAAGTTAATAATTTGTTAATTGCATTAGTTAGACAACAATTTGTTGCTTATTTTCAACAACAATCATTTTATGGATACGCAATTGATTTTACTGCATTCCTTGCACAATATTAAGAGGAAAACGTCTTTTGGTATTTTTCACTAGAAGCAATACTTTCGAAAATAATCACGTCGAAATCCGTTGCGACTCAACACCCACGCAGATAACTCTAAAAGTCTTATCCCTACAAAAAAGTTTAACAGGACCTTTTTCACTTTAAACTATGCAAGGAATAAATAAATATAAGTTAAAAGTTAATAACTTGTTAATTGCATTAGTTAGACAACAATTTGTTGCTTATTTTCAACAACAATCATTTTATGGATACGCAATTGATTTTACTGCATTCCTTGCACAATATTAAGAGGAAAACGTCTTTTGGTATTTTTCACTAGAAGCAATACTTTCTAAAATAATCACGTTGAAATCCGTTGCGATTCAACACCCACGCAGATAACTCTAAAAGTCTTATCCCTACTAAAAAGTTTAACAGGACCTTTTTCACTTTAAACTATGCAAGGAATAAATAAATATAAGTTAAAAGTTAATAATTTGTTAATTACATTAGTTAGACAACAATTTGTTGCTTATTTTCAACAACAATCATTTTATGGATACGCAATTGATTTTACTGCATTCCTTGCACAATATTAAGAGGAAAACGTCTTTTGGTATTTTTCACTAGAAGCAATACTTTCGAAAATAATCACGTCGAAATCCGTTGCGACTCAACACCCACGCAGATAACTCTAAAAGTCTTATCCCTACAAAAAAGTTTAACAGGACCTTTTTCACTTTAAACTATGCAAGGAATAAATAAATATAAGTTAAAAGTTAATAACTTGTTAATTGCATTAGTTAGACAACAATTTGTTGCTTATTTTCAACAACAATCATTTTATGGGTACGCATTTGATTTTACTGCATTCCTTGCACAATATTAAGAGGAAAACGTCTTTTGGTATTTTTCACTAGAAGCAATACTTTCGAAAATAATCACGTCGAAATCCGTTGCGACTCAACACCCACGCAGGTAACTCTAAAAGTCTTATCCCTACAAAAAAGTTTAACAGGACCTTTTTCACTTTAAACTATACAAGGAATAAATAAATATAAGTTAAAAGTTAATAACTTGTTAATTGCATTAGTTAGACAACAATTTGTTGCTTATTTTCAACAACAATCATTTTATGGGTACGCATTTGATTTTACTGCATTCCTTGCACAATATTAAGAGGAAAACGTCTTTTGGTATTTTTCACTAGAAGCAATACTTTCTAAAATAATCACGTTGAAATCCGTTGCGATTCAACACCCACGCAGATAACTCTAAAAGTCTTATCCCTACTAAAAAGTTTAACAGGACCTTTTTCACTTTAAGCTATGCCAGGAATAAATAAATATAAGTTAAAAGTTAATAATTTGTTAATTGCATTAGTTAGACAACAATTTGTTGCTTATTTTCAACAACAATCATTTTATGGATACGCATTTGATTTTACTGCATTCCTTGCACAATATTAAGAGGAAAACGTCTTTTGGTATTTTTCACTAGAAGCAATACTTTCTAAAATAATCACGTTGAAATCCGTTGCGATTCAACACCCACGCAGATAACTCTAAAAGTCTTATCCCTACTAAAAAGTTTAACAGGACCTTTTTCACTTTAAACTATGCAAGAAATAAATAAATATAAGTTAAAAGTTAATAATTTGTTAATTGCATTAGTTAGACAACAATTTGTTGCTTATTTTCAACAACAATCATTTTATCGGTACGCAATTGATTTTACTGCATTCCGTGCACAATATTAAGAGGAAAACGTCTTTTGGTATTTTTCACTAGAAGCAATACTTTCTAAAATAATCACGTCGAAATCCGTTGCGACTCAACACCCACGCAGATAACTCTAAAAGTCTTGTCCCTACTAAAAAGTTTAACAGGACCTTTTTCACTTTAAACTATGCAAGGAATAAATAAATATAAGTTAAAAGTTAATAACTTGTTAATTGCATTAGTTAGACAACAATTTGTTGCTTATTTTCAACAACAATCATTTTATGGATACGCAATTGATTTTACTGCATTCCTTGCACAATATTAAGAGGAAAACGTCTTTTGGTATTTTTCACTAGAAGCAATACTTTCTAAAATAATCACGTTGAAATCCGTTGCGATTCAACACCCACGCAGATAACTCTAAAAGTCTTATCCCTACTAAAAAGTTTAACAGGACCTTTTTCACTTTAAACTATGCAAGGAATAAATAAATATAAGTTAAAAGTTAATAATTTGTTAATTGCATTAGTTAGACAACAATTTGTTGCTTATTTTCAACAACAATCATTTTATGGATACGCAATTGATTTTACTGCATTCCTTGCACAATATTAAGAGGAAAACGTCTTTTGGTATTTTTCACTAGAAGCAATACTTTCGAAAATAATCACGTCGAAATCCGTTGCGACTCAACACCCACGCAGATAACTCTAAAAGTCTTATCCCTACAAAAAAGTTTAACAGGACCTTTTTCACTTTAAACTATGCAAGGAATAAATAAATATAAGTTGAAAGTTAATAACTTGTTAATTGCATTAGTTAGACAACAATTTGTTGCTTATTTTCAACAACAATCATTTTATGGATACGCAATTGATTTTACTGCATTCCTTGCACAATATTAAGAGGAAAACGTCTTTTGGTATTTTTCACTAGAAGCAATACTTTCGAAAATAATCACGTCGAAATCCGTTGCGACTCAACACCCACGCAGATAACTCTAAAAGTCTTATCCCTACAAAAAAGTTTAACAGGACCTTTTTCACTTTAAACTATGCAAGGAATAAATAAATATAAGTTAAAAGTTAATAACTTGTTAATTGCATTAGTTAGACAACAATTTGTTGCTTATTTTCAACAACAATCATTTTATGGGTACGCATTTGATTTTACTGCATTCCTTGCACAATATTAAGAGGAAAACGTCTTTTGGTATTTTTCACTAGAAGCAATACTTTCTAAAATAATCACGTTGAAATCCGTTGCGATTCAACACCCACGCAGATAACTCTAAAAGTCTTATCCCTACTAAAAAGTTTAACAGGACCTTTTTCACTTTAAGCTATGCCAGGAATAAATAAATATAAGTTAAAAGTTAATAATTTGTTAATTGCATTAGTTAGACAACAATTTGTTGCTTATTTTCAACAACAATCATTTTATGGATACGCATTTGATTTTACTGCATTCCTTGCACAATATTAAGAGGAAAACGTCTTTTGGTATTTTTCACTAGAAGCAATACTTTCTAAAATAATCACGTTGAAATCCGTTGCGATTCAACACCCACGCAGATAACTCTAAAAGTCTTATCCCTACTAAAAAGTTTAACAGGACCTTTTTCACTTTAAACTATGCAAGAAATAAATAAATATAAGTTAAAAGTTAATAATTTGTTAATTGCATTAGTTAGACAACAATTTGTTGCTTATTTTCAACAACAATCATTTTATGGATACGCAATTGATTTTACTGCATTCCTTGCACAATATTAAGAGGAAAACGTCTTTTGGTATTTTTCACTAGAAGCAATACTTTCGAAAATAATCACGTCGAAATCCGTTGCGATTCAACACCCACGCAGATAACTCTAAAAGTCTTATCCCTACTAAAAAGTTTAACAGGACCTTCTTCACTTTAAACTATGCAAGGAATAAATAAATATAAGTTAAAAGTTAATAACTTGTTAATTGCATTAGTTAGACAACAATTTGTTGCTTATTTTCAACAACAATCATTTTATCGGTACGCAATTGATTTTTCTGTTTTCCTTGCACCATTTAAGAGGATAACGTACTTTGATATTTTTCACTAGGAGCAATAATTTTGGAAATAATAATTTCGAAATCGGTTGCGACACAACACCCACGCAGATTACTCTAAAAGTCTTGCTCCTACAAATAAGTTGATTACGACTTTTTTTTACTCTAATCTATGCAAGGAATGTAGTAAAATCAATTGCGGACAGATAAAATAATTATTGCTGAAAATAAGCAACAAATTATTATCTAACTAACCGACAGCAGTGGACGTGCGGTCAGTGTGTGGCTTCGGCGGTCCCCAGAGTTAAGCAGCATTATTTGCGGTCATAACTTGGATGGGGAGCGGGAGGCAGTTTTTTTGAGTTTCCAATGTATTCTCATACAGTAGAAATTCAGTAAAAATAAAGCTAACTGTATCGGCCAGGTTTTCCGCAGTTTCCCTGTGCCCTCGTGCAAATGCGATACAGTAGTGCATTAGGATGAGTGGCTGCGGACAACACTCTAGAGGGGTCTCTATGAAGGAACGGTGAAAAGGGGAGAGGGGAAACGTAAAAGCCTGAAGAAGGCATACGAAAGAAGCCGATAATTATTATCTAACTAATGCAATCAACAAGTTATTAACTTTTAACTTATATTTATTTATCCCTTGCATAGTTTATAGTGAAAAAGGTCCTGTTAAACTTTTTTGTAGGGATAAGACTTTTACAGTTATTTGCGTGGGTGTTGAGTCGCAACGGATTTCGACGTGATCATTTTCGAAAGTATTGCTTCTAGTGAAAAATACCAAAAGACGTTTTTCTCTTAATATTGTGCAAGGAATGCAGTAAAATCAATTGCGTACCGATAAAATGATTGTTGTTGAAAATACGCAACAAATTGTTGTCTAACTAATGCAATTAACAAGTTATTAACTTTTAACTTATATTTATTTATTCCTTGCATAGTTTAAAGTGAAAAAGGTCCTGTTAAACTTTTGAGTAGGGATAAGACTTTTCGAGTTATCTGCGTGGGTGTTGAGTCGCAACCGATTTCAACGTGATTATTTTCAAAAGTATTACTTCTAGTGAAAAATACTAAAGGACATTTTTCTCCTGAAATTGTGCAACGAATGCAGTAAAATCAATTGCGTCCCGATAAAATAATTGTTGTTGAAAATAAGCAACAAATTGTTGTCTAACTAATGCAATTAACAAGTTATTAACTTTTAACTTATATTTATTTATTCCTTGCATAGCTTAAAGTGAAAAAGGTCCTGTTAAACTTTTTTGTAGGGATAAGAATTTTAGAGTTATCTGCGTGGGTGTTGAGTCGCAACCGATTTCAACGTGATTATTTTCAAAAGTATTACTTCTAGTGAAAAATACTAAAGGACATTTTTCTCCTGAAATTGTGCAACGAATGCAGTAAAATCAATTGCGTACCGATAAAATAATTGTTGTTGGAAATAAGCAACAAATTGTTGTATAACTAATGCAATTAACAAGTTATTAACTTTTAACTGTTTTTTCTTTATTCCTTGCACAGTTTAGAGTAAAAAATATCGTGATAAACTTTTTTGTAGGAGTTAGACTTTTAATGTAACCTGCGTGGAAGCTGTGTCGCCATTGATTTCGACGTATTTATTTGAAAAACTATTGCTTTTAGCGGAAAATACTAAAGGACGTTTTCCTCTTAAAACGGTGCAAGAAATGTTGTGAAATTAATTGCGCACCGATAACATTATTGCAAACAAGTTAAAAATGAATAACCTGTTAATTGCTTTAGGTAGACAACAATTTGTTGCTTATTTTCAAGAACAAACATTTTATCGATCCGCACTGATTATTCGGCATTCCTTGTATCATTTTAAGAGGAAAACGTGCTTTGCTATTTTTCACTAGAAGCAATACTTCTGAAAATGATCACGTCGAAATCGTTTACGACACAACACCTACGCGGATTACTCTAAAAGTCTTGTCCCTACAAAAAAGTTAAAGAGGACTTTTTTACTTTTAACTATGCACGGAATAAATGAAAACAAGTTAAAACTTAATTACTTGTGAATTGCATTATTTAGACAACAATTTGTTGTCTATTTTCAACAAAAATCATTTTATCTGTGCAAAATTAGTTTTCTGCATTCCTTGCAACATTTTAAGAGGAAAACGTGCTTCGGTATTTTTTACTAGAAGTAATACTTTTGAAAATAATCACGTCGAAATCGGTTACGATTCAACACCCACGCTGATTACTCTAAAAGTTTTGTCCCTACAAAAAAGTTGAACAGGACCTTTGTCACTTGAAAATGTGCAAGAAATAAAGAAAATCAAGTTGCAAGTCAATAAATTGTTAATTGCATTAGCTAAACAGCAATTTGTTGCTTAAAAATAATCATTTGATCTGTTGAATTTTATTGAGTAGAAAAGCTCTTGTTGGGGTAAGACGTTTAAGGTAATCCTCGTGGAAGATGTGCTTCCACCGATCTTAAAGTTTATTTTCAAAATTATTGCTTTTAGCAAAACAATACTAAAGGACGTATTCGTCTGAAAACGGTGCAAAGAAGGTAGTCAAATTAATAAAGAACCGACAAAATGATAGTTGTTGAAAATGAGCAAATTCTTGACTATCTAATGTAATTAGCAAGTTATTAACTTTTTACTTGTTTGTTTCGATTCCTTGCATTTTGTTGTGTAGAAAAGGTCGTGTTTAACTTTTCCGTAGGGGCTAGATTCTTAGAGTAATCTGCGTGGGAGTTGTGTCGTCACCGATTTCATTTTGTTTATTTTAAAAACTATTGTTTGAAGTGAAAAACGCTAAAGGACGTTTTTTCTCAAAACGATGCAATTAAGGTAGTCTGAGCACATTGACTGACGTGGCATAAGTTCGAGGGAGTTTAAGAGAGAATTACGAACAGTTCTCGATAAGATAAAAATTTGAAAAAAAAAATCAAGCATATGGAAGGTGCTAAAGAGATTACTTTGGACGATAATAATTTAAAAAATGTTATTAACAAATTACTAAAATAAAGAATTGTTCAACAAAATACCCGGTAACCCAATTTTTTTTGTAATGAAAGTGATCTTTTCATTTTTCTGCATACGTATAAATTTTTTCAGAATTTTGTGTGATGTTTGAAAATCGCGTTTTTTTTATGTTATAATAAAAAATCAGAGAAAATTCTGAAAAAAATTCATACGTATGCAGAAAATTAAAAGAATCATTTTTATAACAAAAACGAAATTAGTTTGCCGGATGTATTGTTGAACAATTATTTATTTCAGTGATTTGTTAATAACATTATTTAAATTATTATTGTCCAAAGTGAACTCTTTAGCACCTTCCATATCCTTGATTTTTTTTCAGATTTTTATCTCTTCGAGAACTGTTCGTAATTCGCTCTCAAACTCTCTCGAACTTATGCGACGTCAGTCAATGTGCTCAGACTACCTTCATACACTGAAATCAATCCCGCACCGGCAAAATTATTGTTGCTGAAAATTAGCAATTAATTATCGTTTAACTTATGCAATTAACATGTATTTAACTTTCAATTTGTTTATCTTAATTCCTTGCATTTTTTGCGTAGTAAAGGTCTTGTTGCACTTTTTTGTAGGGGCAAGATTTCAATAGTTATCCTCGTGGAAGCTGTGTCGCCACCGATTCCGATGTGTTTATTTTTAATAGGTTTTAACAAAAAATACTGAAGGACTTTTTGCTTTCTAAACTATGCAACGAATGCAGTGAAAGTACTTTTTTTATTTTTTTTATTTATCTAGTAACATCTATTATTTTTTTTTATTCTTATTTTAAAGATTTTTATTTCCGAAAAATTGTTGCTGACTGCAAAACTGTTGCAGCATTAACAAAATTTTGGTAGCATTGATAGAATCGCAAAAAAAGCGTTCTTAACTCGTAAACCTAAAAAAAAGGTTTATTACGCGAACAGATGAGAAGGTACAGCTGGCACTATTTTTTTTAAATGACTGAAAAAAATGACTGCTTTTTTCAGGATCATTGGAAGAATGAAAAATAAAAATAGTCATTACTAGATAATAAAAAAATGAAAAATGAGCTTCAGAGAATTAATAATTATGCGAATGAATAATTAGAAATAATGCGAAAATTAGAAAAATGATTTCCAACTGTTCAGGATAATTAAAAAAAAAAATAGTCTCCACTAGATAATTAAAAATGAAAAGATCTGCCTTCAAGATTAATTCATTTAACGCAGAGTTAGAAAGTTAGGGCTGTCGTTACTATAAAATTTGCTAGTGCATAATTCTTCAGGGTTATTATTAGTTGAAACTGTTGCTTCTATCGAAGAATGCAAAAAGATTTTTTCTCAAAACCATGCAGGAAATGCAGTAAAATAAATGGCCACTGATAAAATGATTATTGTTGAAAATAGGCAACAACATTTATTATTTAACTAAAATTATTAAAAAGTAATTAAGTTAAAAATTGTTTATCTTAATTACTTGCATTTTTTATATTAAAAAAGTTTTTTTCAATTTGTCTTATGAGCAAGATTTTTCGAGAAATCCCCGTGCGAGTTGTGTCGCCAACCCTCGCGTCATTTTTATTATGGAAGACTTTTATCTAGACGGAAATGCCATAGGACCTTTTATTATAGTAACGATGCAAGAAATAAGTAAAGATAATCCCAAGTTGTTAATTATTAAAAACGCTTACTATTAATTATTAACTAATATTGTAATAATCTTAATCAAACTCAAAGCAGGTGATATTACCACCATACGGGTAATTTGTAATGTTGTTATGATTGCCCTTTGATACATTGGTACATCACTATTGATAAGACATCAGAAATGAACAAAACTAATTTTTAGCATTCATGCTACGCTTGAGTGTGTTCGGGATTCGTGAATTCGTAGTCGGTCGGGCCCGCCGATCCCCTCTCTTCGAAGCCTCTCCTTCCATGCCACCGTTTGCCGAGCTCGGAAGCCGAACGGGCAAGCGACGATGCTGAGAACCGTCGCTTTGACGCGCACGCGCCTGTCGGGTGTCTAGTTTCACCTGAACCTCACTGTATAAGCTCGATGTACGAATACCAAAACCTTGTATTACATTCGAAAGCAGCGTATGTATGTGTTGAAACTTGTCGGCCAGAGCTGCACCGAACGAAATTTCGAGATTTATCGAAATCGAATCATCGTGTGGGTCGGATGTTCGTAGAGTTTCAGCATGGTGTAGGTATGTCGAACACCTACACCATGCTGATTTGAAACTTGTCGGCAAGAGCTGCACCGAACGAAATTTCGAGATTTATCGAAATCGAATCATCGTGTGGTTCGGATGTTCGTAGAGTTTCAGCATGGTGTAGCTGTGTCGAACACCTTTATTCTATGCAAATGCACAATATCTAGTTAATGAAACTTGACGGAGAGCGATGCATTGAACGAAAGATTAAGATTTAGCGGAAAAGTGCCATCGCATCGTTCGAGCGTTCCTAACATTTCACAATGGTTTACGTGTCTCAAAAAGCTTTATTCTATGTAAAGAGAAAGTATCTCTGTGTTGAGACTTTCCTTGCAGCGCTTATCCTAAAGAAAATGCAAGACTTAGCGAAATCGAACCATCGAGTGTTTCGAGAGTTCGTGCAGTTTCAGAATGGTGTAAAAGTGTCAAACACCCTTATTCTAGGCAAATGCACAATAATCTAGGTATAGAAACTTGACGCAAAGCGATGCACTGAACAAAAGGTCGAGATTTCGCGGTAAAGGACCATCGAATGGTTCGAGCGTTCCTAACATTTCACCGCCGTTTACGTGTCTCAGGAAGCTTTATTCTATGCAAATAGAAAGTATCTCTGTTTTGAGACTTGCCTGGCACCGCTGCACCGAACGATAATGCGAGCATTGGCAAAATCGACCCATCGAGTCGGTCGTGTGTTCGTACAGTTTCAGCCTATTGGAGGAGTCTCGAACACCTTTATTTTATTCAAATGCACAATATCTAAGTATTGAAACTTCGAGACTTACTGAAATCGATTCATCGAGTGCTTCCATCGTTTGTAAAATATAAGCTCGATGTACGAATACCAAAACCTTGTATTACATTCGAAAGCAGCGTATATATGTGTTGAAACTTGTCGGCCAGAGCTGCACCGAACGATATTTCGAGATTGATCGAAATCGAACCATCGTGTGTTTCGGATGTTCGTAGAGTTTTAGCATCGTGTAGGTGTGTCGAACACGTTTATTCTATGCAAATGCACAATATGTACTTATTGAAACTTGACTGAGAGCGATGCATTGAACGAAACATCGAGATTTAGCGGAAAATTGCCATCGAATGGTTCGAGCTTTCCTAACATTTCACAATGGTTTACGTGTCTCAATAAGCTTTATTCTATGCAAAGAGAAAGTATCTCTGTGTTGAGAGTTTCCTTGTAGCGCTGCTCCTAAAGAAAATGCAAGCCTTAGCGAAATCGAACCATCGAGTGTTCGTGCAGTTTCAGAATGGTGTAAAAGTGTCAAACACCCTTATTCTAGGCAAATGCACAATAATCTAGGTATAGAAACTTGACGCAAAGCGATGCACTGAACGAAAGGTCGAGATTTCGCGGTAAAGGACCATCGAATGGTTCGAGCGTTCCTAACATTTCACCGCGGTTTACGTGTCTCAGGAAGCTTTATTCTATGCAAGTAGAAAGTATCTCTGTTTTGAGACTTGCCTGGCAGCGCTGCACCGACCGATAATGCGAGCATTGGCAAAATCGACCCATCGAGTGGGTCGTGTGTTCGTACAGTTTCAGCATGTTGTAGGAGTCTCGAACATCTTTATTCTATGCAAATGCACAATATCTAAGTATTGAAATTTGACTGAGGCTGCTGAACCAAACGAAACTTCCAGACTTACTGAAATCGATTTATCGAGTGCTTCCATCGTTTGTAAAATATAAGCTCGATGTACGAATACCAAAAGCTTGTATTACATTCGAAAGCAGCGTATATATGTGTTGAAACTTGTCGGCCAGAGCTGCACCGAACGAAATTTCGAGATTGATCGAAATCGAACCATCGTGTGGTTCGGATATTCGTAGAGTTTCAGCATCGTGTAGTTGTGTCGAAAACCTTTATTCTATGCAAATGCACAATATGTACTTATTGAAACTTGACTGGGAGCGATGCATTGAACGAAAGATCGAGATTTAGCGGAAAATTTCCATCGGATGGTTGGAGCTTTCCTATAATTTCACAATGGTTTACGTGTCTCGAGAAGCTTTGTTCTATGCAAAGAGAACGTATCTCTGTGTTGAGACTTACCTTGCAGCGCTGCTCCGAAAGAAAATGCAAGCATTAGCTAAATCGAACCATCGAGTGTTTCGAGTGTTCGTGCAGTTTCAGAATGGTGTAAAAGTGTCAAACACCCATATTCTAGGCAAATGCACAATAATCTAGGTTTCGAAACTTGACTCAAAGCGATTCACTGAACGAAAGGTCGATATTTCGCCGTAAAGGACCATCGAATGGTTCGAGCGTTCCTAACATTTCACCGCGGTTTACGTGTCTCAGGAAGCTTTATTCTATGCAAATAGAAAGTATCTCTGTTTTGAGACTTGCCTGGCAGCGCTGCACCGACCGATAATGCGAGCATTGGCAAAATCGACCCATCGAGTGGGTCGTGTGTTCGTACAGTTTCAGCCTATTGGAGGAGTCTCGAACACCTTTATTTTATTCAAATGCACAATATCTAAGTATTGAAACTTCGAGACTTACTGAAATCGATTCATCGAGTGCTTCCATCGTTTGTAAAATATAAGCTCGATGTACGAATACCAAAACCTTGTATTACATTCGAAAGCAGCGTATGTATGTGTTGAAACTTGTCGGCCAGAGCTGCACCGAACGAAATTTCGAGATTTATCGAAATCGAATCATCGTGTGGTTCGGATGTTCGTAGAGTTTCAGCATGGTGTAGCTGTGTCGAACACCTTTATTCTATGCAAATGCACAATATCTAGTTAATGAAACTTGACGGAGAGCGATGCATTGAACGAAAGATTAAGATTTAGCGGAAAAGTGCCATCGCATCGTTCGAGCGTTCCTAACATTTCACAATGGTTTACGTGTCTCAAAAAGCTTTATTCTATGTAAAGAGAAAGTATCTCTGTGTTGAGACTTTCCTTGCAGCGCTTATCCTAAAGAAAATGCAAGACTTAGCGAAATCGAACCATCGAGTGTTTCGAGAGTTCGTGCAGTTTCAGAATGGTGTAAAAGTGTCAAACACCCTTATTCTAGGCAAATGCACAATAATCTAGGTATAGAAACTTGACGCAAAGCGATGCACTGAACAAAAGGTCGAGATTTCGCGGTAAAGGACCATCGAATGGTTCGAGCGTTCCTAACATTTCACCGCCGTTTACGTGTCTCAGGAAGCTTTATTCTATGCAAATAGAAAGTATCTCTGTTTTGAGACTTGCCTGGCACCGCTGCACCGAACGATAATGCGAGCATTGGCAAAATCGACCCATCGAGTCGGTCGTGTGTTCGTACAGTTTCAGCCTATTGGAGGAGTCTCGAACACCTTTATTTTATTCAAATGCACAATATCTAAGTATTGAAACTTCGAGACTTACTGAAATCGATTCATCGAGTGCTTCCATCGTTTGTAAAATATAAGCTCGATGTACGAATACCAAAACCTTGTATTACATTCGAAAGCAGCGTATATATGTGTTGAAACTTGTCGGCCAGAGCTGCACCGAACGAAATTTCGAGATTGATCGAAATCGAACCATCGTGTGTTTCGGATGTTCGTAGAGTTTTAGCATCGTGTAGGTGTGTCGAACACGTTTATTCTATGCAAATGCACAATATGTACTTATTGAAACTTGACTGAGAGCGATGCATTGAACGAAACATCGAGATTTAGCGGAAAATTGCCATCGAATGGTTCGAGCTTTCCTAACATTTCACAATGGTTTACGTGTCTCAAGAAGCTTTATTCTATGCAAAGAGAAAGTATCTCTGTGTTGAGAGTTTCCTTGTAGCGCTGCTCCTAAAGAAAATGCAAGCCTTAGCGAAATCGAACCATCGAGTGTTCGTGCAGTTTCAGAATGGTGTAAAAGTGTCAAACACCCTTATTCTAGGCAAATGCACAATAATCTAGGTATAGAAACTTGACGCAAAGCGATGCACTGAACGAAAGGTCGAGATTTCGCGGTAAAGGACCATCGAATGGTTCGAGCGTTCCTAACATTTCACCGCGGTTTACGTGTCTCAGGAAGCTTTATTCTATGCAAGTAGAAAGTATCTCTGTTTTGAGACTTGCCTGGCAGCGCTGCACCGACCGATAATGCGAGCATTGGCAAAATCGGCCCATCGAGTGGGTCGTGTGTTCGTACAGTTTCAGCATGTTGTAGGAGTCTCGAACATCTTTATTCTATGCAAATGCACAATATCTAAGTATTGAAATTTGACTGAGGCTGCTGAACCAAACGAAACTTCCAGACTTACTGAAATCGATTTATCGAGTGCTTCCATCGTTTGTAAAATATAAGCTCGATGTACGAATACCAAAAGCTTGTATTACATTCGAAAGCAGCGTATATATGTGTTGAAACTTGTCGGCCAGAGCTGCACCGAACGAAATTTCGAGATTGATCGAAATCGAACCATCGTGTGGTTCGGATATTCGTAGAGTTTCAGCATCGTGTAGTTGTGTCGAAAACCTTTATTCTATGCAAATGCACAATATGTACTTATTGAAACTTGACTGGGAGCGATGCATTGAACGAAAGATCGAGATTTAGCGGAAAATTTCCATCGGATGGTTGGAGCTTTCCTATAATTTCACAATGGTTTACGTGTCTCGAGAAGCTTTGTTCTATGCAAAGAGAACGTATCTCTGTGTTGAGACTTACCTTGCAGCGCTGCTCCGAAAGAAAATGCAAGCATTAGCTAAATCGAACCATCGAGTGTTTCGAGTGTTCGTGCAGTTTCAGAATGGTGTAAAAGTGTCAAACACCCATATTCTAGGCAAATGCACAATAATCTAGGTTTCGAAACTTGACTCAAAGCGATTCACTGAACGAAAGGTCGATATTTCGCCGTAAAGGACCATCGAATGGTTCGAGCGTTCCTAACATTTCACCGCGGTTTACGTGTCTCAGGAAGCTTTATTCTATGCAAATAGAAAGTATCTCTGTTTTGAGACTTGCCTGGCAGCGCTGCACCGAACGATAATGCGAGCATTGGCAAAATCGACCCATCGAGTGGGTCGTGTGTTCGTACGGTTTCAGCATGTTGTAGGAGTGTCGAACATCTTTATTCTATGCAAATGCACAATATCTAAGTATTGAAATTTGACTGAGGCTGCTGAACCAAACGAAACTTCGAGACTTACTGAAATCGATTTATCGAGTGCTTCCATCGTTTGTAAAATATAAGCTCGATGTACGAATACCAAAAGCTTGTATTACATTCGAAAGCAGCGTATATATGTGTTGAAACTTGTCGGCCAGAGCTGCACCGAACGAAATTTCGAGATTGATCGAAATCGAACCATCGTGTGGTTCGGATATTCGTAGAGTTTCAGCATCGTGTAGTTGTGTCGAAAACCTTTATTCTATGCAAATGCACAATATGTACTAATTGAAACTTGACTGGGAGCGATGCATTGAACGAAAGATCGAGATTTAGCGGAAAATTGCCATCGAATGGTTGGAGCTTTCCTATAATTTCACAATGGTTTACGTGTCTCGAGAAGCTTTGTTCTATGCAAAGAGAACGTATCTCTGTGTTGAGACTTACCTTGCAGCGCTGCTCCGAAAGAAAATGCAAGCATTAGCTAAATCGAACCATCGAGTGTTTCGAGTGTTCGTGCAGTTTCAGAATGGTGTAAAAGTGTCAAACACCCATATTCTAGGCAAATGCACAATAATCTAGGTTTCGAAACTTGACTCAAAGCGATTCACTGAACGAAAGGTCGATATTTCGCCGTAAAGGACCATCGAATGGTTCGAGCGTTCCTAACATTTCACCGCGGTTTACGTGTCTCAGGAAGCTTTATTCTATGCAAATAGAAAGTATCTCTGTTTTGAGACTTGCCTGGCAGCGCTGCACCGAACGATAATGCGAGCATTGGCAAAATCGACCCATCGAGTGGGTCGTGTGTTCGTACGGTTTCAGCATGTTGTAGGAGTGTCGAACATCTTTATTCTATGCAAATGCACAATATCTAAGTATTGAAATTTGACTGAGGCTGCTGAACCAAACGAAACTTCGAGACTTACTGAAATCGATTTATCGAGTGCTTCCATCGTTTGTAAAATATAAGCTCGATGTACGAATACCAAAAGCTTGTATTACATTCGAAAGCAGCGTATATATGTGTTGAAACTTGTCGGCCAGAGCTGCACCGAACGAAATTTCGAGATTGATCGAAATCGAACCATCGTGTGGTTCGGATATTCGTAGAGTTTCAGCATCGTGTAGTTGTGTCGAAAACCTTTATTCTATGCAAATGCACAATATGTACTAATTGAAACTTGACTGGGAGCGATGCATTGAACGAAAGATCGAGATTTAGCGGAAAATTGCCATCGAATGGTTGGAGCTTTCCTATAATTTCACAATGGTTTACGTGCCTCAAGAAGCTTTGTTCTATGCAAAGAGAACGTATCTCTGTGTTGAGACTTACCTTTCAGCGCTGCTCCGAAAGAAAATGCAAGCATTAGCTAAATCGAACCATCGAGTGTTTCGAGTGTTCGTGCAGTTTCAGAATGGTGTAAAAGTGTCAAACACCCATATTCTAGGCAAATGCACAATAATCTAGGTTTCAAAACTTGACTCAAAGCGATTCACTGAACGAAAGGTCGATATTTCGCGGTAAAGGACCATCGAATGGTTCGAGCGTTCCTAACATTTCACCGCGGTTTACGTGTCTCAGGAAGCTTTATTCTATGCAAATAGAAAGTATCTCTGTTTTGAGACTTGCCTGGCAGCGCTGCACCGAACGATAATGCGAGCATTGGCAAAATCGACCCATCGAGTGGGTCGTGTGTTCGTACGGTTTCAGCATGTTGTAGGAGTCTCGAACATCTTTATTCTATGCAAATGCACAATATCTAAGTATTGAAATTTGACTGAGGCTGCTGAACCAAACGAAAGTTCCAGACTTACTGAAATCGATTTATCGAGTGCTTCCATCGTTTGTAAAATATAAGCTCGATGTACGAATACCAAAAGCTTGTATTACATTCGAAAGCAGCGTATATATGTGTTGAAACTTGTCGGCCAGAGCTGCACCGAACGAAATTTCGAGATTGATCGAAATCGAACCATCGTGTGGTTCGGATATTCGTAGAGTTTCAGCATCGTGTAGTTGTGTCGAAAACCTTTATTCTATGCAAATGCACAATATGTACTTATTGAAACTTGACTGGGAGCGATGCATTGAACGAAAGATCGAGATTTAGCGGAAAATTTCCATCGGATGGTTGGAGCTTTCCTATAATTTCACAATGGTTTACATGTCTCGAGAAGCTTTGTTCTATGCAAAGAGAACGTATCTCTGTGTTGAGACTTACCTTGCAGCGCTGCTCCGAAAGAAAATGCAAGCATTAGCTAAATCGAACCATCGAGTGTTTCGAGTGTTCGTGCAGTTTCAGAATGGTGTAAAAGTGTCAAACACCCATATTCTAGGCAAATGCACAATAATCTAGGTTTCGAAACTTGACTCAAAGCGATTCACTGAACGAAAGGTCGATATTTCGCCGTAAAGGACCATCGAATGGTTCGAGCGTTCCTAACATTTCACCGCGGTTTACGTGTCTCAGGAAGCTTTATTCTATGCAAATAGAAAGTATCTCTGTTTTGAGACTTGCCTGGCAGCGCTGCACCGAACGATAATGCGAGCATTGGCAAAATCGACCCATCGAGTGGGTCGTGTGTTCGTACGGTTTCAGCATGTTGTAGGAGTGTCGAACATCTTTATTCTATGCAAATGCACAATATCTAAGTATTGAAATTTGACTGAGGCTGCTGAACCAAACGAAACTTCGAGACTTACTGAAATCGATTTATCGAGTGCTTCCATCGTTTGTAAAATATAAGCTCGATGTACGAATACCAAAAGCTTGTATTACATTCGAAAGCAGCGTATATATGTGTTGAAACTTGTCGGCCAGAGCTGCACCGAACGAAATTTCGAGATTGATCGAAATCGAACCATCGTGTGGTTCGGATATTCGTAGAGTTTCAGCATCGTGTAGTTGTGTCGAAAACCTTTATTCTATGCAAATGCACAATATGTACTAATTGAAACTTGACTGGGAGCGATGCATTGAACGAAAGATCGAGATTTAGCGGAAAATTGCCATCGAATGGTTGGAGCTTTCCTATAATTTCACAATGGTTTACGTGTCTCAAAAAGCTTTATTCTATGTAAAGAGAAAGTATCTCTGTGTTGAGACTTTCCTTGCAGCGCTTATCCTAAAGAAAATGCAAGCCTTAGCGAAATCGAACCATCGAGTGTTTCGAGAGTTCGTGCAGTTTCAGAATGGTGTAAAAGTGTCAAACACCCTTATTCTAGGCAAATGCACAATAATCTAGGTATCGAACCTTGACTCAAAGCGATGCACTGAACGAAAGGTCGATTTTTCGCGGTAAAGGACCATCGAATGGTTCGAGCGTTCCTAACATTTCACAATGGTTTACGTGTCTCGGGAAGCTTAATTCTATGCAAATAGAAAGTATCTCTGTTTTGAGACTTGCCTGGCAGCGCTGCACCGACCGATAATGCGAGCATTGGCAAAATCGACCCATCGAGTGGGTCGTGTGTTCGTACAGTTTCAGCATGTTGTAGGAGTCTCGAACATCTTTATTCTATGCAAATGCACAATATCTAAGTATTGAAATTTGACTGAGGCTGCTGAACCAAACGAAACTTCGAGACTTACTGAAATCGATTTATCGAGTGCTTCCATCGTTTGTAAAATATAAGCTCGATGTACGAATACCAAAAGCTTGTATTACATTCGAAAGCAGCGTATATATGTGTTGAAACTTGTCGGCCAGAGCTGCACCGAACGAAATTTCGAGATTGATCGAAATCGAACCATCGTGTGGTTCGGATATTCGTAGAGTTTCAGCATCGTGTAGTTGTGTCGAAAACCTTTATTCTATGCAAATGCACAATATGTACTTATTGAAACTTGACTGAGAGCGATGTATTGAACGAAAGATCGAGATTTAGCGGAAAATTGCAATCGAATGGTTCGAGCTTTCCTATCATTTCACAATGGTTTACGTGTCTCAAGAAGCTTTGTTCTAAGCAAAGAGAACGTATCTCTGTGTTGAGACTTTCCTTGCAGCGCTGCTCCTAAAGAAAATGCAAGCCTTAGCGAAATCGAACCATCGAGTGTTCGTGCAGTTTCAGAATGGTGTAAAAGTGTCAAACACCCTTATTCTAGGCAAATGCACAATAATCTAGGTATAGAAACTTAACGCAAAGCGATGCACTGAACGAAAGGTCGAGATTTCGCGGTAAAGGACCATCGAATGGTTCGAGCGTTCCTAACATTTCACCGCGGTTTACGTGTCTCAGGAAGCTTTATTCTATGCAAATAGAAAGTATCTCTGTTTTGAGACTTGCCTGGCAGCGCTGCACCGACCGATAATGCGAGCATTGGCAAAATCGACCCATCGAGTGGGTCGTGTGTTCGTACACTTTCAGCATGTTGTAGGAGTCTCGAACATCTTTATTCTATGCAAATGCACAATAATTAAGTATTGAAATTTAACTGAGGCTGCTGAACCAAACGAAACTTCGAGACTTACTGAAATCGATTTATCGAGTCCTTCCATCGTTTGTAAAATATAAGCTCGATGTACAAATACCAAAAGCTTGTAGTACATTCGAATGCAGCGTATATATGTGTTGAAACTTGTCGGCCAGAGCTGCACCGAACGAAATTTCGAGATTGATCGAAATCGAACCATCGTGTGGTTCGGATATTCGTAGAGTTTCAGCATCGTGTAGTTGTGTCGAAAACCTTTATTCTATGCAAATGCACAATATGTACTTATTGAAACTTGACTGAGAGCGATGTATTGAACGAAAGATCGAGATTTAGCGGAAAATTGCCATCGAATGGTTCGAGCTTTGCTATCATTTCACAATGGTTTACGTGTCTCAAGAAGCTTTGTTCTATGCAAAGAGAACGTATCTCTGTGTTGAGACTTACCTTGCAGCGCTGCTCCGAAAGAAAATGCAAGCATTAGCTAAATCGAACCATCGAGTGTTTCGAGTGTTCGTGCAGTTTCAGAATGGTGTAAAAGTGTCAAACACCCATATTCTAGGCAAATGCACAATAATCTAGGTTTCGAAACTTGACTCAAAGCGATTCACTGAACGAAAGGTCGATATTTCGCGGTAACGGACCATCGAATGGTTCGAGCGTTCCTAACATTTCACCGCGGTTTACGTGTCTCAGGAAGCTTTATTCTATGCAAATAGAAAGTATCTCTGTTTTGAGACTTGCCTGGCAGCGCTGCACCGACCGATAATGCGAGCATTGGCAAAATCGACCCATAGAGTGGGTCGTGTGTTCGTACAGTTTCAGCATGTTGTAGGAGTCTCGAACATCTTTATTCTATGCAAATGCACAATATCTAAGTATTGAAATTTGACTGAGGCTGCTGAACCAAACGAAACTTCGAGACTTACTGAAATCGATTTATCGAGTGCTTCCATGGTTTGTAACATATAAGCTCGATGTACGAATACCAAAAGCTTGTATTACATTCGAAAGCAGCGTATATATGTGTTGAAACTTGTCGGCCAGAGCTGCACCGAACGAAATTTCGAGATTGATCGAAATCGAACAATCGTTTGGTTCGGATATTCGTAGAGTTTCAGCATCGTGTAGTTGTGTCGAAAACCTTTATTCTATGCAAATGCACAATATGTACTTATTGAAACTTGACTGGGAACGTTGCATTGAACGAAAGATCGAGATTTAGCGGAAAATTGCAATCGAATGGTTCGAGCTTTCCTATCATTTCACAATGGTTTACGTGTCTCAAGAAGCTTTGTTCTATGCAAAGAGAACGTATCTCTGTGTTGAGACTTACCTTGCAGCGCTGCTCCGAAAGAAAATGCAAGCATTAGCGAAATCGAACCATCGAGTGTTTCGAGTGTTCGTGCAGTTTCAGAATGGTGTAAAAGTGTCAAACACCCATATTCTAGGCAAATGCACAATAATCTACGTTTCGAAACTTGACTCAAAGCGATTCACTGAACGAAAGGTCGATATTTCGCCGTAAAGGACAATCGAATGGTTCTCGCGTTCCTGACATTTCACCGCGGTTTACGTGTCTCAGGAAGCTTTATTCTATGCAAATAGAAAGTATCTCTGTTTTGAGACTTGCCTGGCAGCGCTGCACCGAACGATAATGCGAGCATTGGCAAAATCGACCCATCGAGTGGGTCGTGTGTTCGTACAGTTTCAGCATGTTGTAGGAGTCTCGAACACCTTTATTTTATTCAAATGCACAATATCTAAGGATTGAAACTTCGAGACTTACTGAAATCGATTCATCGAGTGCTTCCATCGTTTGTAAAATATAAGCTCGATGTACGAATACCAAAACCTTGTATTACATTCGAAAGCAGCGTATGTATGTGTTGAAACTTTTCGGCCAGAGCTGCACCGAACGAAATTTCAAGATTGATCGAAATCGAACCATCGTGTGGTTCGGATATTCGTAGAGTTTCAGCATCGTGTAGGTGTGTCGAACACCTTTATTCTATGCAAATGCACAATATCTAGTTATTGAAACTTGACTGAGAGCGATGCATTGAACGAAAGATTAAGATTTAGCGGAAAAGTGCCATCGCATCGTTCGAGCGTTCCTAACAATTCACAATGGTTTACGTGTCTCAAAAAGCTTTATTCTATGTAAAGAGAAAGTATCTCTGTGTTGAGACGTTCCTTGCAGCGCTTATCCTAAAGAAAATGCAAGCCTTAGCGAAATCGAACCATCGAGTGTTTCGAGAGTTCGTGCAGTTTCAGAATGGTGTAAAAGTGTCAAACACCCTTATTCTAGGCAAATGCACAATAATCTAGGTATAGAAACTTGACGTAACGCCGGAGCACATTCTATTTGAATGCGTCGAATATGACATAGAAAGAATAACTGCAATAGAAGAACTCAGAAAAAAGGGAATAAAAGAGCTCAGTATGGAAACGTTAATCAGGAATAAGGAGTCATACGCAGTATTTGTGAAATACGCCAGGTCAATCATAGTGAAAAAAAGTAAAATGTAACTGGAAACCGAAATAGCCTAGGGAAACGGAAAACAAATACTACTTTGAATTGATGTAGAACAGGAAAGGAACGAACATGACTGCAAATGAAATAACTATTAAAATACCCGTACAATGACCGCAAAAATGGGAGTGAAATGAAGTGCGCCCGAAGCGCTATAGTCGAAAATAACGTTAAGCAAGAAATTATGACCGCCGGTATAATAAACAGAGGTACGGCGGGGGTGGAGGTGGGAAAAAAAAAAAAAAAAAAAAAAAAAAAGAAACTTGACGCAAAGCGATGCACTGAACAAAAGGTCGAGATTTCGCGGTAAAGGACCATCGAATGGTTCGAGCGTTCCTAACATTTCACCGCGGTTTACGTGTCTCAGGAAGCTTTATTCTATGCAAACAGAAAGTATCTCTGTTTTGAGACTTGCCTGGCACCGCTGCACCGAACGATAATGCGAGCATTGGCAAAATCGACCCATCGAGTCGGTCGTGTGTTCGTACAGTTTCAGCCTATTGGAGGAGTCTCGAACACCTTTATTTTATTCAAATGCACAATATCTAAGTATTGAAACTTCGAGACTTACTGAAATCGATTCATCGAGTGCTTCCATCGTTTGTAAAATATAAGCTCGATGTACGAATACCAAAACCTTGTATTACATTCGAAAGCAGCGTATGTACATACGCTGTGTTGAAACTTGTCGGCCAGAGCTGCACCGAACGAAATTTCGAGATTTATCGAAATCGAATCATCGTGTGGGTCGGATGTTCGTAGAGTTTCAGCATGGTGTAGGTATGTCGAACACATACACCATGCTGATTTGAAACTTGTCGGCCAGAGCTGCGCCGAACGAAATTTCGAGATTTATCGAAATCGAATCATCGTGTGGTTCGGATGTTCGTAGAGTTTCAGCATGGTGTAGGTATGTCGAACACCTTTATTCTATGCAAATGCACAATATCTAGTTATTGAAACTTGACTGAGAGCGATGCATTGAACGAACGATTAAGATTTAGCGGAAAAGTGCCATCGCATCGTTCGAGCGTTCCTAACATTTCACAATGGTTTACGTGTCTCAAAAAGCTATATTCTATGTAAAGAGAAAGTATCTCTGTGTTGAGACTTTCCTTGCAGCGCTTATCCTAAAGAAAATGCAAGCCTTAGCGAAATCGAACCATCGAGTGTTTCGAGAGTTCGTGCAGTTTCAGAATGGTGTAAAAGTGTCAAACACCCTTATTCTAGGCAAATGCACAATAATCTAGGTATCGAACCTTGACTCAAAGCGATGCACTGAACGAAAGGTCGATTTTTCGCGGTAAAGGACCATCGAATGGTTCGAGCGTTCCTAACATTTCACAATGGTTTACGTGTCTCGGGAAGCTTAATTCTATGCAAATAGAAAGTATCTCTGTTTTGAGACTTGCCTGGCAGCGCTGCACCGACCGATAATGCGAGCATTGGCAAAATCGACACATCGAGTGGGTCGTGTGTTCGTACAGTTTCAGCATGTTGTAGGAGTCTCGAACATCTTTATTCTATGCAAATGCACAATATCTAAGTATTGAAATTTGACTGAGGCTGCTGAACCAAACGAAACTTCGAGACTTACTGAAATCGATTTATCGAGTGCTTCCATCGTTTGTAAAATATAAGCTCGATGTACGAATACCAAAAGCTTGTATTACATTCGAAAGCAGCGTATATATGTGTTGAAACTTGTCGGCCAGAGCTGCACCGAACGAAATTTCGAGATTGATCGAAATCGAACCATCGTGTGGTTCGGATATTCGTAGAGTTTCAGCATCGTGTAGTTGTGTCGAAAACCTTTATTCTATGCAAATGCACAATATGTACTTATTGAAACTTGACTGAGAGCGATGTATTGAACGAAAGATCGAGATTTAGCGGAAAATTGCAATCGAATGGTTCGAGCTTTCCTATCATTTCACAATGGTTTACGTGTCTCAAGAAGCTTTGTTCTAAGCAAAGAGAACGTATCTCTGTGTTGAGACTTTCCTTGCAGCGCTGCTCCTAAAGAAAATGCAAGCCTTAGCGAAATCGAACCATCGAGTGTTCGTGCAGTTTCAGAATGGTGTAAAAGTGTCAAACACCCTTATTCTAGGCAAATGCACAATAATCTAGGTATAGAAACTTAACGCAAAGCGATGCACTGAACGAAAGGTCGAGATTTCGCGGTAAAGGACCATCGAATGGTTCGAGCGTTCCTAACATTTCACCGCGGTTTACGTGTCTCAGGAAGCTTTATTCTATGCAAATAGAAAGTATCTCTGTTTTGAGACTTGCCTGGCAGCGCTGCACCGACCGATAATGCGAGCATTGGCAAAATCGACCCATCGAGTGGGTCGTGTGTTCGTACACTTTCAGCATGTTGTAGGAGTCTCGAACATCTTTATTCTATGCAAATGCACAATAATTAAGTATTGAAATTTAACTGAGGCTGCTGAACCAAACGAAACTTCGAGACTTACTGAAATCGATTTATCGAGTCCTTCCATCGTTTGTAAAATATAAGCTCGATGTACAAATACCAAAAGCTTGTAGTACATTCGAAAGCAGCGTATATATGTGTTGAAACTTGTCGGCCAGAGCTGCACCGAACGAAATTTCGAGATTGATCGAAATCGAACCATCGTGTGGTTCGGATATTCGTAGAGTTTCAGCATCGTGTAGTTGTGTCGAAAACCTTTATTCTATGCAAATGCACAATATGTACTTATTGAAACTTGACTGAGAGCGATGTATTGAACGAAAGATCGAGATTTAGCGGAAAATTGCCATCGAATGGTTCGAGCTTTGCTATCATTTCACAATGGTTTACGTGTCTCAAGAAGCTTTGTTCTATGCAAAGAGAACGTATCTCTGTGTTGAGACTTACCTTGCAGCGCTGCTCCGAAAGAAAATGCAAGCATTAGCTAAATCGAACCATCGAGTGTTTCGAGTGTTCGTGCAGTTTCAGAATGGTGTAAAAGTGTCAAACACCCATATTCTAGGCAAATGCACAATAATCTAGGTTTCGAAACTTGACTCAAAGCGATTCACTGAACGAAAGGTCGATATTTCGCGGTAACGGACCATCGAATGGTTCGAGCGTTCCTAACATTTCACCGCGGTTTACGTGTCTCAGGAAGCTTTATTCTATGCAAATAGAAAGTATCTCTGTTTTGAGACTTGCCTGGCAGCGCTGCACCGACCGATAATGCGAGCATTGGCAAAATCGACCCATAGAGTGGGTCGTGTGTTCGTACAGTTTCAGCATGTTGTAGGAGTCTCGAACATCTTTATTCTATGCAAATGCACAATATCTAAGTATTGAAATTTGACTGAGGCTGCTGAACCAAACGAAACTTCGAGACTTACTGAAATCGATTTATCGAGTGCTTCCATCGTTTGTAACATATAAGCTCGATGTACGAATACCAAAAGCTTGTATTACATTCGAAAGCAGCGTATATATGTGTTGAAACTTGTCGGCCAGAGCTGCACCGAACGAAATTTCGAGATTGATCGAAATCGAACAATCGTTTGGTTCGGATATTCGTAGAGTTTCAGCATCGTGTAGTTGTGTCGAAAACCTTTATTCTATGCAAATGCACAATATGTACTTATTGAAACTTGACTGGGAACGTTGCATTGAACGAAAGATCGAGATTTAGCGGAAAATTGCAATCGAATGGTTCGAGCTTTCCTATCATTTCACAATGGTTTACGTGTCTCAAGAAGCTTTGTTCTATGCAAAGAGAACGTATCTCTGTGTTGAGACTTACCTTGCAGCGCTGCTCCGAAAGAAAATGCAAGCATTAGCGAAATCGAACCATCGAGTGTTTCGAGTGTTCGTGCAGTTTCAGAATGGTGTAAAAGTGTCAAACACCCATATTCTAGGCAAATGCACAATAATCTACGTTTCGAAACTTGACTCAAAGCGATTCACTGAACGAAAGGTCGATATTTCGCCGTAAAGGACAATCGAATGGTTCTCGCGTTCCTGACATTTCACCGCGGTTTACGTGTCTCAGGAAGCTTTATTCTATGCAAATAGAAAGTATCTCTGTTTTGAGACTTGCCTGGCAGCGCTGCACCGAACGATAATGCGAGCATTGGCAAAATCGACCCATCGAGTGGGTCGTGTGTTCGTACAGTTTCAGCATGTTGTAGGAGTCTCGAACACCTTTATTTTATTCAAATGCACAATATCTAAGGATTGAAACTTCGAGACTTACTGAAATCGATTCATCGAGTGCTTCCATCGTTTGTAAAATATAAGCTCGATGTACGAATACCAAAACCTTGTATTACATTCGAAAGCAGCGTATGTATGTGTTGAAACTTTTCGGCCAGAGCTGCACCGAACGAAATTTCAAGATTGATCGAAATCGAACCATCGTGTGGTTCGGATATTCGTAGAGTTTCAGCATCGTGTAGGTGTGTCGAACACCTTTATTCTATGCAAATGCACAATATCTAGTTATTGAAACTTGACTGAGAGCGATGCATTGAACGAAAGATTAAGATTTAGCGGAAAAGTGCCATCGCATCGTTCGAGCGTTCCTAACAATTCACAATGGTTTACGTGTCTCAAAAAGCTTTATTCTATGTAAAGAGAAAGTATCTCTGTGTTGAGACGTTCCTTGCAGCGCTTATCCTAAAGAAAATGCAAGCCTTAGCGAAATCGAACCATCGAGTGTTTCGAGAGTTCGTGCAGTTTCAGAATGGTGTAAAAGTGTCAAACACCCTTATTCTAGGCAAATGCACAATAATCTAGGTATAGAAACTTGACGTAACGCCGGAGCACATTCTATTTGAATGCGTCGAATATGACATAGAAAGAATAACTGCAATAGAAGAACTCAGAAAAAAGGGAATAAAAGAGCTCAGTATGGAAACGTTAATCAGGAATAAGGAGTCATACGCAGTATTTGTGAAATACGCCAGGTCAATCATAGTGAAAAAAAGTAAAATGTAACTGGAAACCGAAATAGCCTAGGGAAACGGAAAACAAATACTACTTTGAATTGATGTAGAACAGGAAAGGAACGAACATGACTGCAAATGAAATAACTATTAAAATACCCGTACAATGACCGCAAAAATGGGAGTGAAATGAAGTGCGCCCGAAGCGCTATAGTCGACAATAACGTTAAGCAAGAAATTATGACCGCCGGTATAATAAACAGAGGTACGGCGGGGGTGGAGGTGGGAAAAAAAAAAAAAAAAAAAAAAAAAAGAAACTTGACGCAAAGCGATGCACTGAACAAAAGGTCGAGATTTCGCGGTAAAGGACCATCGAATGGTTCGAGCGTTCCTAACATTTCACCGCGGTTTACGTGTCTCAGGAAGCTTTATTCTATGCAAATAGAAAGTATCTCTGTTTTGAGACTTGCCTGGCACCGCTGCACCGAACGATAATGCGAGCATTGGCAAAATCGACCCATCGAGTCGGTCGTGTGTTCGTACAGTTTCAGCCTATTGGAGGAGTCTCGAACACCTTTATTTTATTCAAATGCACAACATCTAAGTATTGAAACTTCGAGACTTACTGAAATCGATTCATCGAGTGCTTCCATCGTTTGTAAAATATAAGCTCGATGTACGAATACCAAAACCTTGTATTACATTCGAAAGCAGCGTATATATGTGTTGAAACTTGTCGGCCAGAGCTGCACCGAACGAAATTTCGAGATTGATCGAAATCGAACCATCGTGTGTTTCGGATGTTCGTAGAGTTTTAGCATCGTGTAGGTGTGTCGATCACGTTTATTCTATGCAAATGCACAATATGTACTTATTGAAACTTGACTGAGAGCGATGCATTGAACGAAACATCGAGATTTAGCGGAAAATTGCCATCGAATGGTTCGAGCTTTCCTAACATTTCACAATGGTTTACGTGTCTCAAGAAGCTTTGTTCTATGCAAAGAGAACGTATCTCTGTGTTGAGACTTACCTTGCAGCGCTGCTCCGAAAGAAAATGCAAGCATTAGCTAAATCGACCCATCGAGTGGGTCGTGTGTTCGTACAGTTTCAGCATGTTGTAGGAGTCTCGAACACCTTTATTTTATTCAAATGCACAATATCTAAGGATTGAAACTTCGAGACTTACTGAAATCGATTCATCGAGTGCTTCCATCGTTTGTAAAATATAAGCTCGATGTACGAATACCAAAACCTTGTATTACATTCGAAAGCAGCGTATGTATGTGTTGAAACTTGTCGGCCAGAGCTGCACCGAACGAAATTTCAAGATTGATCGAAATCGAACCATCGTGTGGTTCGGATATTCGTAGAGTTTCAGCATCGTGTAGGTGTGTCGAACACCTTTATTCTATGCAAATGCACAATATCTAGTTATTGAAACTTGACTGAGAGCGATGCATTGAACGAAAGATTAAGATTTAGCGGAAAAGTGCCATCGCATCGTTCGAGCGTTCCTAACAATTCACAATGGTTTACGTGTCTCAAAAAGCTTTATTCTATGTAAAGAGAAAGTATCTCTGTGTTGAGACGTTCCTTGCAGCGCTTATCCTAAAGAAAATGCAAGCCTTAGCGAAATCGAACCATCGAGTGTTTCGAGAGTTCGTGCAGTTTCAGAATGGTGTAAAAGTGTCAAACACCCTTAAATGAACAATAACCTAGGTATAGAAACTTGACGCAAAGCGATGCACTGAACGAAAGGTCGAGATTTCGCCGTAAAGGACCATCGAATGGTTCGAGCGTTCCTAACATTTCACCGCGGTTTACGTGTCTCAGGAAGCTTTATTCTATGCAAATAGAAAGTATCTCTGTTTTGAGACTTGCCTGGCAGCGCTGCACCGAACGATAATGCGATCATTGGCAAAATCGACCCATCGAGTGGGTCGTGTGTTCGTACGGTTTCAGCATGTTGTAGGAGTGTCGAACATCTTTATTCTATGCAAATGCACAATATCTAAGTATTGAAATTTGACTGAGGCTGCTGAACCAAACGAAACTTCGAGACTTACTGAAATCGATTTATCGAGTGCTTCCATCGTTTGTAAAATATAAGCTCGATGTACGAATACCAAAAGCTTGTATTACATTCGAAAGCAGCGTATATATGTGTTGAAACTTGTCGGCCAGAGCTGCACCGAACGAAATTTCGAGATTGATCGAAATCGAACCATCGTGTGGTTCGGATATTCGTAGAGTTTCAGCATCGTGTAGTTGTGTCGAAAACCTTTATTCTATGCAAATGCACAATATGTACTTATTGAAACTTGACTGGGAGCGATGCATTGAACGAAAGATCGAGATTTAGCGGAAAATTTCCATCGGATGGTTGGAGCTTTCCTATAATTTCACAATGGTTTACGTGTCTCGAGAAGCTTTGTTCTATGCAAAGAGAACGTATCTCTGTGTTGAGACTTACCTTGCAGCGCTGCTCCGAAAGAAAATGCAAGCATTAGCTAAATCGAACCATCGAGTGTTTCGAGTGTTCGTGCAGTTTCAGAATGGTGTAAAAGTGTCAAACACCCATATTCTAGGCAAATGCACAATAATCTAGGTTTCGAAACTTGACTCAAAGCGATTCACTGAACGAAAGGTCGATATTTCGCCGTAAAGGACCATCGAATGGTTCGAGCGTTCCTAACATTTCACCGCGGTTTACGTGTCTCAGGAAGCTTTATTCTATGCAAATAGAAAGTATCTCTGTTTTGAGACTTGCCTGGCAGCGCTGCACCGAACGATAATGCGAGCATTGGCAAAATCGACCCATCGAGTGGGGCGTGTGTTCGTACGGTTTCAGCATGTTGTAGGAGTGTCGAACATCTTTATTCTATGCAAATGCACAATATCTAAGTATTGAAATTTGACTGAGGCTGCTGAACCAAACGAAACTTCGAGACTTACTGAAATCGATTTATCGAGTGCTTCCATCGTTTGTAAAATATAAGCTCGATGTACGAATACCAAAAGCTTGTATTACATTCGAAAGCAGCGTATATATGTGTTGAAACTTGTCGGCCAGAGCTGCACCGAACGAAATTTCGAGATTGATCGAAATCGAACCATCGTGTGGTTCGGATATTCGTAGAGTTTCAGCATCGTGTAGTTGTGTCGAAAACCTTTATTCTATGCAAATGCACAATATGTACTAATTGAAACTTGACTGGGAGCGATGCATTGAACGAAAGATCGAGATTTAGCGGAAAATTGCCATCGAATGGTTGGAGCTTTCCTATAATTTCACAATGGTTTACGTGTCTCAAGAAGCTTTGTTCTATGCAAAGAGAACGTATCTCTGTGTTGAGACTTACCTTTCAGCGCTGCTCCGAAAGAAAATGCAAGCATTAGCTAAATCGAACCATCGAGTGTTTCGAGTGTTCGTGCAGTTTCAGAATGGTGTAAAAGTGTCAAACACCCATATTCTAGGCAAATGCACAATAATCTAGGTTTCAAAACTTGACTCAAAGCGATTCACTGAACGAAAGGTCGATATTTCGCGGTAAAGGACCATCGAATGGTTCGAGCGTTCCTAACATTTCACCGCGGTTTACGTGTCTCAGGAAGCTTTATTCTATGCAAATAGAAAGTATCTCTGTTTTGAGACTTGCCTGGCAGCGCTGCACCGAACGATAATGCGAGCATTGGCAAAATCGACCCATCGAGTGGGTCGTGTGTTCGTACGGTTTCAGCATGTTGTAGGAGTCTCGAACATCTTTATTCTATGCAAATGCACAATATCTAAGTATTGAAATTTGACTGAGGCTGCTGAACCAAACGAAAGTTCCAGACTTACTGAAATCGATTTATCGAGTGCTTCCATCGTTTGTAAAATATAAGCTCGATGTACGAATACCAAAAGCTTGTATTACATTCGAAAGCAGCGTATATATGTGTTGAAACTTGTCGGCCAGAGCTGCACCGAACGAAATTTCGAGATTGATCGAAATCGAACCATCGTGTGGTTCGGATATTCGTAGAGTTTCAGCATCGTGTAGTTGTGTCGAAAACCTTTATTCTATGCAAATGCACAATATGTACTTATTGAAACTTGACTGGGAGCGATGCATTGAACGAAAGATCGAGATTTAGCGGAAAATTTCCATCGGATGGTTGGAGCTTTCCTATAATTTCACAATGGTTTACGTGTCTCGAGAAGCTTTGTTCTATGCAAAGAGAACGTATCTCTGTGTTGAGACTTACCTTGCAGCGCTGCTCCGAAAGAAAATGCAAGCATTAGCTAAATCGAACCATCGAGTGTTTCGAGTGTTCGTGCAGTTTCAGAATGGTGTAAAAGTGTCAAACACCCATATTCTAGGCAAATGCACAATAATCTAGGTTTCGAAACTTGACTCAAAGCGATTCACTGAACGAAAGGTCGATATTTCGCCGTAAAGGACCATCGAATGGTTCGAGCGTTCCTAACATTTCACCGCGGTTTACGTGTCTCAGGAAGCTTTATTCTATGCAAATAGAAAGTATCTCTGTTTTGAGACTTGCCTGGCAGCGCTGCACCGAACGATAATGCGAGCATTGGCAAAATCGACCCATCGAGTGGGGCGTGTGTTCGTACGGTTTCAGCATGTTGTAGGAGTGTCGAACATCTTTATTCTATGCAAATGCACAATATCTAAGTATTGAAATTTGACTGAGGCTGCTGAACCAAACGAAACTTCGAGACTTACTGAAATCGATTTATCGAGTGCTTCCATCGTTTGTAAAATATAAGCTCGATGTACGAATACCAAAAGCTTGTATTACATTCGAAAGCAGCGTATATATGTGTTGAAACTTGTCGGCCAGAGCTGCACCGAACGAAATTTCGAGATTGATCGAAATCGAACCATCGTGTGGTTCGGATATTCGTAGAGTTTCAGCATCGTGTAGTTGTGTCGAAAACCTTTATTCTATGCAAATGCACAATATGTACTAATTGAAACTTGACTGGGAGCGATGCATTGAACGAAAGATCGAGATTTAGCGGAAAATTGCCATCGAATGATTGGAGCTTTCCTATAATTTCACAATGGTTTACGTGTCTCAAGAAGCTTTGTTCTATGCAAAGAGAACGTATCTCTGTGTTGAGACTTACCTTTCAGCGCTGCTCCGAAAGAAAATGCAAGCATTAGCTAAATCGAACCATCGAGTGTTTCGAGTGTTCGTGCAGTTTCAGAATGGTGTAAAAGTGTCAAACACCCATATTCTAGGCAAATGCACAATAATCTAGGTTTCAAAACTTGACTTAAAGCGATTCACTGAACGAAAGGTCGATATTTCGCGGTAAAGGACCATCGAATGGTTCGAGCGTTCCTATCATTTCACCGCGGTTTACGTGTCTCAGGAAGCTTTATTCTATGCAAATAGAAAGTATCTCTGTTTTGAGACTTGCCTGGCAGCGCTGCACCGAACGATAATGCGAGCATTGGCAAAATCGACCCATCGAGTGGGTCGTGTGTTCGTACGGTTTCAGCATGTTGTAGGAGTCTCGAACATCTTTATTCTATGCAAATGCACAATATCTAAGTATTGAAATTTGACTGAGGCTGCTGAACCAAACGAAACTTCGAGACTTACTGAAATCGATTTATCGAGTGCTTCCATCGTTTGTAACATATAAGCTCGATGTACGAATACCAAAAGCTTGTATTACATTCGAAAGCAGCGTATATATGTGTTGAAACTTGTCGGCCAGAGCTGCACCGAACGAAATTTCGAGATTGATCGAAATCGAACAATCGTTTGGTTCGGATATTCGTAGAGTTTCAGCATCGTGTAGTTGTGTCGAAAACCTTTATTCTATGCAAATGCACAATATGTACTTATTGAAACTTGACTGGGAACGTTGCATTGAACGAAAGATCGAGATTTAGCGGAAAATTGCAATCGAATGGTTCGAGCTTTCCTATCATTTCACAATGGTTTACGTGTCTCAAGAAGCTTTGTTCTATGCAAAGAGAACGTATCTCTGTGTTGAGACTTACCTTGCAGCGCTGCTCCGAAAGAAAATGCAAGCATTAGCGAAATCGAACCATCGAGTGTTTCGAGTGTTCGTGCAGTTTCAGAATGGTGTAAAAGTGTCAAACACCCATATTCTAGGCAAATGCACAATAATCTACGTTTCGAAACTTGACTCAAAGCGATTCACTGAACGAAAGGTCGATATTTCGCCGTAAAGGACAATCGAATGGTTCTCGCGTTCCTGACATTTCACCGCGGTTTACGTGTCTCAGGAAGCTTTATTCTATGCAAATAGAAAGTATCTCTGTTTTGAGACTTGCCTGGCAGCGCTGCACCGAACGATAATGCGAGCATTGGCAAAATCGACCCATCGAGTGGGTCGTGTGTTCGTACAGTTTCAGCATGTTGTAGGAGTCTCGAACACCTTTATTTTATTCAAATGCACAATATCTAAGGATTGAAACTTCGAGACTTACTGAAATCGATTCATCGAGTGCTTCCATCGTTTGTAAAATATAAGCTCGATGTACGAATACCAAAACCTTGTATTACATTCGAAAGCAGCGTATGTATGTGTTGAAACTTTTCGGCCAGAGCTGCACCGAACGAAATTTCAAGATTGATCGAAATCGAACCATCGTGTGGTTCGGATATTCGTAGAGTTTCAGCATCGTGTAGGTGTGTCGAACACCTTTATTCTATGCAAATGCACAATATCTAGTTATTGAAACTTGACTGAGAGCGATGCATTGAACGAAAGATTAAGATTTAGCGGAAAAGTGCCATCGCATCGTTCGAGCGTTCCTAACAATTCACAATGGTTTACGTGTCTCAAAAAGCTTTATTCTATGTAAAGAGAAAGTATCTCTGTGTTGAGACGTTCCTTGCAGCGCTTATCCTAAAGAAAATGCAAGCCTTAGCGAAATCGAACCATCGAGTGTTTCGAGAGTTCGTGCAGTTTCAGAATGGTGTAAAAGTGTCAAACACCCTTATTCTAGGCAAATGCACAATAATCTAGGTATAGAAACTTGACGTAACGCCGGAGCACATTCTATTTGAATGCGTCGAATATGACATAGAAAGAATAACTGCAATAGAAGAACTCAGAAAAAAGGGAATAAAAGAGCTCAGTATGGAAACGTTAATCAGGAATAAGGAGTCATACGCAGTATTTGTGAAATACGCCAGGTCAATCATAGTGAAAAAAAGTAAAATGTAACTGGAAACCGAAATAGCCTAGGGAAACGGAAAACAAATACTACTTTGAATTGATGTAGAACAGGAAAGGAACGAACATGACTGCAAATGAAATAACTATTAAAATACCCGTACAATGACCGCAAAAATGGGAGTGAAATGAAGTGCGCCCGAAGCGCTATAGTCGAAAATAACGTTAAGCAAGAAATTATGACCGCCGGTATAATAAACAGAGGTACGGCGGGGGTGGAGGTGGGAAAAAAAAAAAAAAAAAAAAAAAAAAAAGAAACTTGACGCAAAGCGATGCACTGAACAAAAGGTCGAGATTTCGCGGTAAAGGACCATCGAATGGTTCGAGCGTTCCTAACATTTCACCGCGGTTTACGTGTCTCAGGAAGCTTTATTCTATGCAAATAGAAAGTATCTCTGTTTTGAGACTTGCCTGGCACCGCTGCACCGAACGATAATGCGAGCATTGGCAAAATCGACCCATCGAGTCGGTCGTGTGTTCGTACAGTTTCAGCCTATTGGAGGAGTCTCGAACACCTTTATTTTATTCAAATGCACAATATCTAAGTATTGAAACTTCGAGGCTTACTGAAATCGATTCATCGAGTGCTTCCATCGTTTGTAAAATATAAGCTCGATGTACGAATACCAAAACCTTGTATTACATTCGAAAGCAGCGTATGTACATACGCTGTGTTGAAACTTGTCGGCCAGAGCTGCACCGAACGAAATTTCGAGATTTATCGAAATCGAATCATCGTGTGGGTCGGATGTTCGTAGAGTTTCAGCATGGTGTAGGTATGTCGAACACATACACCATGCTGATTTGAAACTTGTCGGCCAGAGCTGCGCCGAACGAAATTTCGAGATTTATCGAAATCGAATCATCGTGTGGTTCGGATGTTCGTAGAGTTTCAGCATGGTGTAGGTATGTCGAACACCTTTATTCTATGCAAATGCACAATATCTAGTTATTGAAACTTGACTGAGAGCGATGCATTGAACGAACGATTAAGATTTAGCGGAAAAGTGCCATCGCATCGTTCGAGCGTTCCTAACATTTCACAATGGTTTACGTGTCTCAAAAAGCTATATTCTATGTAAAGAGAAAGTATCTCTGTGTTGAGACTTTCCTTGCAGCGCTTATCCTAAAGAAAATGCAAGCCTTAGCGAAATCGAACCATCGAGTGTTTCGAGAGTTCGTGCAGTTTCAGAATGGTGTAAAAGTGTCAAACACCCTTATTCTAGGCAAATGCACAATAATCTAGGTATCGAACCTTGACTCAAAGCGATGCACTGAACGAAAGGTCGATTTTTCGCGGTAAAGGACCATCGAATGGTTCGAGCGTTCCTAACATTTCACAATGGTTTACGTGTCTCGGGAAGCTTAATTCTATGCAAATAGAAAGTATCTCTGTTTTGAGACTTGCCTGGCAGCGCTGCACCGACCGATAATGCGAGCATTGGCAAAATCGACACATCGAGTGGGTCGTGTGTTCGTACAGTTTCAGCATGTTGTAGGAGTCTCGAACATCTTTATTCTATGCAAATGCACAATATCTAAGTATTGAAATTTGACTGAGGCTGCTGAACCAAACGAAACTTCGAGACTTACTGAAATCGATTTATCGAGTGCTTCCATCGTTTGTAAAATATAAGCTCGATGTACGAATACCAAAAGCTTGTATTACATTCGAAAGCAGCGTATATATGTGTTGAAACTTGTCGGCCAGAGCTGCACCGAACGAAATTTCGAGATTGATCGAAATCGAACCATCGTGTGGTTCGGATATTCGTAGAGTTTCAGCATCGTGTAGTTGTGTCGAAAACCTTTATTCTATGCAAATGCACAATATGTACTTATTGAAACTTGACTGAGAGCGATGTATTGAACGAAAGATCGAGATTTAGCGGAAAATTGCAATCGAATGGTTCGAGCTTTCCTATCATTTCACAATGGTTTACGTGTCTCAAGAAGCTTTGTTCTAAGCAAAGAGAACGTATCTCTGTGTTGAGACTTTCCTTGCAGCGCTGCTCCTAAAGAAAATGCAAGCCTTAGCGAAATCGAACCATCGAGTGTTCGTGCAGTTTCAGAATGGTGTAAAAGTGTCAAACACCCTTATTCTAGGCAAATGCACAATAATCTAGGTATAGAAACTTAACGCAAAGCGATGCACTGAACGAAAGGTCGAGATTTCGCGGTAAAGGACCATCGAATGGTTCGAGCGTTCCTAACATTTCACCGCGGTTTACGTGTCTCAGGAAGCTTTATTCTATGCAAATAGAAAGTATCTCTGTTTTGAGACTTGCCTGGCAGCGCTGCACCGACCGATAATGCGAGCATTGGCAAAATCGACCCATCGAGTGGGTCGTGTGTTCGTACACTTTCAGCATGTTGTAGGAGTCTCGAACATCTTTATTCTATGCAAATGCACAATAATTAAGTATTGAAATTTAACTGAGGCTGCTGAACCAAACGAAACTTCGAGACTTACTGAAATCGATTTATCGAGTCCTTCCATCGTTTGTAAAATATAAGCTCGATGTACAAATACCAAAAGCTTGTAGTACATTCGAAAGCAGCGTATATATGTGTTGAAACTTGTCGGCCAGAGCTGCACCGAACGAAATTTCGAGATTGATCGAAATCGAACCATCGTGTGGTTCGGATATTCGTAGAGTTTCAGCATCGTGTAGTTGTGTCGAAAACCTTTATTCTATGCAAATGCACAATATGTACTTATTGAAACTTGACTGAGAGCGATGTATTGAACGAAAGATCGAGATTTAGCGGAAAATTGCCATCGAATGGTTCGAGCTTTGCTATCATTTCACAATGGTTTACGTGTCTCAAGAAGCTTTGTTCTATGCAAAGAGAACGTATCTCTGTGTTGAGACTTACCTTGCAGCGCTGCTCCGAAAGAAAATGCAAGCATTAGCTAAATCGAACCATCGAGTGTTTCGAGTGTTCGTGCAGTTTCAGAATGGTGTAAAAGTGTCAAACACCCATATTCTAGGCAAATGCACAATAATCTAGGTTTCGAAACTTGACTCAAAGCGATTCACTGAACGAAAGGTCGATATTTCGCGGTAACGGACCATCGAATGGTTCGAGCGTTCCTAACATTTCACCGCGGTTTACGTGTCTCAGGAAGCTTTATTCTATGCAAATAGAAAGTATCTCTGTTTTGAGACTTGCCTGGCAGCGCTGCACCGACCGATAATGCGAGCATTGGCAAAATCGACCCATAGAGTGGGTCGTGTGTTCGTACAGTTTCAGCATGTTGTAGGAGTCTCGAACATCTTTATTCTATGCAAATGCACAATATCTAAGTATTGAAATTTGACTGAGGCTGCTGAACCAAACGAAACTTCGAGACTTACTGAAATCGATTTATCGAGTGCTTCCATCGTTTGTAACATATAAGCTCGATGTACGAATACCAAAAGCTTGTATTACATTCGAAAGCAGCGTATATATGTGTTGAAACTTGTCGGCCAGAGCTGCACCGAACGAAATTTCGAGATTGATCGAAATCGAACAATCGTTTGGTTCGGATATTCGTAGAGTTTCAGCATCGTGTAGTTGTGTCGAAAACCTTTATTCTATGCAAATGCACAATATGTACTTATTGAAACTTGACTGGGAACGTTGCATTGAACGAAAGATCGAGATTTAGCGGAAAATTGCAATCGAATGGTTCGAGCTTTCCTATCATTTCACAATGGTTTACGTGTCTCAAGAAGCTTTGTTCTATGCAAAGAGAACGTATCTCTGTGTTGAGACTTACCTTGCAGCGCTGCTCCGAAAGAAAATGCAAGCATTAGCGAAATCGAACCATCGAGTGTTTCGAGTGTTCGTGCAGTTTCAGAATGGTGTAAAAGTGTCAAACACCCATATTCTAGGCAAATGCACAATAATCTACGTTTCGAAACTTGACTCAAAGCGATTCACTGAACGAAAGGTCGATATTTCGCCGTAAAGGACAATCGAATGGTTCTCGCGTTCCTGACATTTCACCGCGGTTTACGTGTCTCAGGAAGCTTTATTCTATGCAAATAGAAAGTATCTCTGTTTTGAGACTTGCCTGGCAGCGCTGCACCGAACGATAATGCGAGCATTGGCAAAATCGACCCATCGAGTGGGTCGTGTGTTCGTACAGTTTCAGCATGTTGTAGGAGTCTCGAACACCTTTATTTTATTCAAATGCACAATATCTAAGGATTGAAACTTCGAGACTTACTGAAATCGATTCATCGAGTGCTTCCATCGTTTGTAAAATATAAGCTCGATGTACGAATACCAAAACCTTGTATTACATTCGAAAGCAGCGTATGTATGTGTTGAAACTTTTCGGCCAGAGCTGCACCGAACGAAATTTCAAGATTGATCGAAATCGAACCATCGTGTGGTTCGGATATTCGTAGAGTTTCAGCATCGTGTAGGTGTGTCGAACACCTTTATTCTATGCAAATGCACAATATCTAGTTATTGAAACTTGACTGAGAGCGATGCATTGAACGAAAGATTAAGATTTAGCGGAAAAGTGCCATCGCATCGTTCGAGCGTTCCTAACAATTCACAATGGTTTACGTGTCTCAAAAAGCTTTATTCTATGTAAAGAGAAAGTATCTCTGTGTTGAGACGTTCCTTGCAGCGCTTATCCTAAAGAAAATGCAAGCCTTAGCGAAATCGAACCATCGAGTGTTTCGAGAGTTCGTGCAGTTTCAGAATGGTGTAAAAGTGTCAAACACCCTTATTCTAGGCAAATGCACAATAATCTAGGTATAGAAACTTGACGTAACGCCGGAGCACATTCTATTTGAATGCGTCGAATATGACATAGAAAGATTAACTGCAATAGAAGAACTCAGAAAAAAGGGAATAAAAGAGCTCAGTATGGAAACGTTAATCAGGAATAAGGAGTCATACGCAGTATTTGTGAAATACGCCAGGTCAATCATAGTGAAAAAAAGTAAAATGTAACTGGAAACCGAAATAGCCTAGGGAAACGGAAAACAAATACTACTTTGAATTGATGTAGAACAGGAAAGGAACGAACATGACTGCAAATGAAATAACTATTAAAATACCCGTACAATGACCGCAAAAATGGGAGTGAAATGAAGTGCGCCCGAAGCGCTATAGTCGACAATAACGTTAAGCAAGAAATTATGACCGCCGGTATAATAAACAGAGGTACGGCGGGGGTGGAGGTGGGAAAAAAAAAAAAAAAAAAAAAAAAAAGAAACTTGACGCAAAGCGATGCACTGAACAAAAGGTCGAGATTTCGCGGTAAAGGACCATCGAATGGTTCGAGCGTTCCTAACATTTCACCGCGGTTTACGTGTCTCAGGAAGCTTTACTCTATGCAAATAGAAAGTATCTCTGTTTTGAGACTTGCCTGGCACCGCTGCACCGAACGATAATGCGAGCATTGGCAAAATCGACCCATCGAGTCGGTCGTGTGTTCGTACAGTTTCAGCCTATTGGAGGAGTCTCGAACACCTTTATTTTATTCAAATGCACAACATCTAAGTATTGAAACTTCGAGACTTACTGAAATCGATTCATCCAGTGCTTCCATCGTTTGTAAAATATAAGCTCGATGTACGAATACCAAAACCTTGTATTACATTCGAAAGCAGCGTATATATGTGTTGAAACTTGTCGGCCAGAGCTGCACCGAACGAAATTTCGAGATTGATCGAAATCGAACCATCGTGTGTTTCGGATGTTCGTAGAGTTTTAGCATCGTGTAGGTGTGTCGATCACGTTTATTCTATGCAAATGCACAATATGTACTTATTGAAACTTGACTGAGAGCGATGCATTGAACGAAACATCGAGATTTAGCGGAAAATTGCCATCGAATGGTTCGAGCTTTCCTAACATTTCACAATGGTTTACGTGTCTCAAGAAGCTTTGTTCTATGCAAAGAGAACGTATCTCTGTGTTGAGACTTACCTTGCAGCGCTGCTCCGAAAGAAAATGCAAGCATTAGCTAAATCGACCCATCGAGTGGGTCGTGTGTTCGTACAGTTTCAGCATGTTGTAGGAGTCTCGAACACCTTTATTTTATTCAAATGCACAATATCTAAGGATTGAAACTTCGAGACTTACTGAAATCGATTCATCGAGTGCTTCCATCGTTTGTAAAATATAAGCTCGATGTACGAATACCAAAACCTTGTATTACATTCGAAAGCAGCGTATGTATGTGTTGAAACTTGTCGGCCAGAGCTGCACCGAACGAAATTTCAAGATTGATCGAAATCGAACCATCGTGTGGTTCGGATATTCGTAGAGTTTCAGCATCGTGTAGGTGTGTCGAACACCTTTATTCTATGCAAATGCACAATATCTAGTTATTGAAACTTGACTGAGAGCGATGCATTGAACGAAAGATTAAGATTTAGCGGAAAAGTGCCATCGCATCGTTCGAGCGTTCCTAACAATTCACAATGGTTTACGTGTCTCAAAAAGCTTTATTCTATGTAAAGAGAAAGTATCTCTGTGTTGAGACGTTCCTTGCAGCGCTTATCCTAAAGAAAATGCAAGCCTTAGCGAAATCGAACCATCGAGTGTTTCGAGAGTTCGTGCAGTTTCAGAATGGTGTAAAAGTGTCAAACACCCTTAAATGAACAATAACCTAGGTATAGAAACTTGACGCAAAGCGATGCACTGAACGAAAGGTCGAGATTTCGCCGTAAAGGACCATCGAATGGTTCGAGCGTTCCTAACATTTCACCGCGGTTTACGTGTCTCAGGAAGCTTTATTCTATGCAAATAGAAAGTATCTCTGTTTTGAGACTTGCCTGGCAGCGCTGCACCGAACGATAATGCGATCATTGGCAAAATCGACCCATCGAGTGGGTCGTGTGTTCGTACGGTTTCAGCATGTTGTAGGAGTGTCGAACATCTTTATTCTATGCAAATGCACAATATCTAAGTATTGAAATTTGACTGAGGCTGCTGAACCAAACGAAACTTCGAGACTTACTGAAATCGATTTATCGAGTGCTTCCATCGTTTGTAAAATATAAGCTCGATGTACGAATACCAAAAGCTTGTATTACATTCGAAAGCAGCGTATATATGTGTTGAAACTTGTCGGCCAGAGCTGCACCGAACGAAATTTCGAGATTGATCGAAATCGAACCATCGTGTGGTTCGGATATTCGTAGAGTTTCAGCATCGTGTAGTTGTGTCGAAAACCTTTATTCTATGCAAATGCACAATATGTACTAATTGAAACTTGACTGGGAGCGATGCATTGAACGAAAGATCGAGATTTAGCGGAAAATTGCCATCGAATGGTTGGAGCTTTCCTATAATTTCACAATGGTTTACGTGTCTCAAGAAGCTTTGTTCTATGCAAAGAGAACGTATCTCTGTGTTGAGACTTACCTTTCAGCGCTGCTCCGAAAGAAAATGCAAGCATTAGCTAAATCGAACCATCGAGTGTTTCGAGTGTTCGTGCAGTTTCAGAATGGTGTAAAAGTGTCAAACACCCATATTCTAGGCAAATGCACAATAATCTAGGTTTCAAAACTTGACTCAAAGCGATTCACTGAACGAAAGGTCGATATTTCGCGGTAAAGGACCATCGAATGGTTCGAGCGTTCCTAACATTTCACCGCGGTTTACGTGTCTCAGGAAGCTTTATTCTATGCAAATAGAAAGTATCTCTGTTTTGAGACTTGCCTGGCAGCGCTGCACCGAACGATAATGCGAGCATTGGCAAAATCGACCCATCGAGTGGGTCGTGTGTTCGTACGGTTTCAGCATGTTGTAGGAGTCTCGAACATCTTTATTCTATGCAAATGCACAATATCTAAGTATTGAAATTTGACTGAGGCTGCTGAACCAAACGAAAGTTCCAGACTTACTGAAATCGATTTATCGAGTGCTTCCATCGTTTGTAAAATATAAGCTCGATGTACGAATACCAAAAGCTTGTATTACATTCGAAAGCAGCGTATATATGTGTTGAAACTTGTCGGCCAGAGCTGCACCGAACGAAATTTCGAGATTGATCGAAATCGAACCATCGTGTGGTTCGGATATTCGTAGAGTTTCAGCATCGTGTAGTTGTGTCGAAAACCTTTATTCTATGCAAATGCACAATATGTACTTATTGAAACTTGACTGGGAGCGATGCATTGAACGAAAGATCGAGATTTAGCGGAAAATTTCCATCGGATGGTTGGAGCTTTCCTATAATTTCACAATGGTTTACGTGTCTCGAGAAGCTTTGTTCTATGCAAAGAGAACGTATCTCTGTGTTGAGACTTACCTTGCAGCGCTGCTCCGAAAGAAAATGCAAGCATTAGCTAAATCGAACCATCGAGTGTTTCGAGTGTTCGTGCAGTTTCAGAATGGTGTAAAAGTGTCAAACACCCATATTCTAGGCAAATGCACAATAATCTAGGTTTCGAAACTTGACTCAAAGCGATTCACTGAACGAAAGGTCGATATTTCGCGGTAAAGGACCATCGAATGGTTCGAGCGTTCCTATCATTTCACCGCGGTTTACGTGTCTCAGGAAGCTTTATTCTATGCAAATAGAAAGTATCTCTGTTTTGAGACTTGCCTGGCAGCGCTGCACCGAACGATAATGCGAGCATTGGCAAAATCGACCCATCGAGTGGGTCGTGTGTTCGTACGGTTTCAGCATGTTGTAGGAGTCTCGAACATCTTTATTCTATGCAAATGCACAATATCTAAGTATTGAAATTTGACTGAGGCTGCTGAACCAAACGAAACTTCGAGACTTACTGAAATCGATTTATCGAGTGCTTCCATCGTTTGTAACATATAAGCTCGATGTACGAATACCAAAAGCTTGTATTACATTCGAAAGCAGCGTATATATGTGTTGAAACTTGTCGGCCAGAGCTGCACCGAACGAAATTTCGAGATTGATCGAAATCGAACAATCGTTTGGTTCGGATATTCGTAGAGTTTCAGCATCGTGTAGTTGTGTCGAAAACCTTTATTCTATGCAAATGCACAATATGTACTTATTGAAACTTGACTGGGAACGTTGCATTGAACGAAAGATCGAGATTTAGCGGAAAATTGCAATCGAATGGTTCGAGCTTTCCTATCATTTCACAATGGTTTACGTGTCTCAAGAAGCTTTGTTCTATGCAAAGAGAACGTATCTCTGTGTTGAGACTTACCTTGCAGCGCTGCTCCGAAAGAAAATGCAAGCATTAGCGAAATCGAACCATCGAGTGTTTCGAGTGTTCGTGCAGTTTCAGAATGGTGTAAAAGTGTCAAACACCCATATTCTAGGCAAATGCACAATAATCTACGTTTCGAAACTTGACTCAAAGCGATTCACTGAACGAAAGGTCGATATTTCGCCGTAAAGGACAATCGAATGGTTCTCGCGTTCCTGACATTTCACCGCGGTTTACGTGTCTCAGGAAGCTTTATTCTATGCAAATAGAAAGTATCTCTGTTTTGAGACTTGCCTGGCAGCGCTGCACCGAACGATAATGCGAGCATTGGCAAAATCGACCCATCGAGTGGGTCGTGTGTTCGTACAGTTTCAGCATGTTGTAGGAGTCTCGAACACCTTTATTTTATTCAAATGCACAATATCTAAGGATTGAAACTTCGAGACTTACTGAAATCGATTCATCGAGTGCTTCCATCGTTTGTAAAATATAAGCTCGATGTACGAATACCAAAACCTTGTATTACATTCGAAAGCAGCGTATGTATGTGTTGAAACTTTTCGGCCAGAGCTGCACCGAACGAAATTTCAAGATTGATCGAAATCGAACCATCGTGTGGTTCGGATATTCGTAGAGTTTCAGCATCGTGTAGGTGTGTCGAACACCTTTATTCTATGCAAATGCACAATATCTAGTTATTGAAACTTGACTGAGAGCGATGCATTGAACGAAAGATTAAGATTTAGCGGAAAAGTGCCATCGCATCGTTCGAGCGTTCCTAACAATTCACAATGGTTTACGTGTCTCAAAAAGCTTTATTCTATGTAAAGAGAAAGTATCTCTGTGTTGAGACGTTCCTTGCAGCGCTTATCCTAAAGAAAATGCAAGCCTTAGCGAAATCGAACCATCGAGTGTTTCGAGAGTTCGTGCAGTTTCAGAATGGTGTAAAAGTGTCAAACACCCTTATTCTAGGCAAATGCACAATAATCTAGGTATAGAAACTTGACGTAACGCCGGAGCACATTCTATTTGAATGCGTCGAATATGACATAGAAAGAATAACTGCAATAGAAGAACTCAGAAAAAAGGGAATAAAAGAGCTCAGTATGGAAACGTTAATCAGGAATAAGGAGTCATACGCAGTATTTGTGAAATACGCCAGGTCAATCATAGTGAAAAAAAGTAAAATGTAACTGGAAACCGAAATAGCCTAGGGAAACGGAAAACAAATACTACTTTGAATTGATGTAGAACAGGAAAGGAACGAACATGACTGCAAATGAAATAACTATTAAAATACCCGTACAATGACCGCAAAAATGGGAGTGAAATGAAGTGCGCCCGAAGCGCTATAGTCGAAAATAACGTTAAGCAAGAAATTATGACCGCCGGTATAATAAACAGAGGTACGGCGGGGGTGGAGGTGGGAAAAAAAAAAAAAAAAAAAAAAAAAAGAAACTTGACGCAAAGCGATGCACTGAACAAAAGGTCGAGATTTCGCGGTAAAGGACCATCGAATGGTTCGAGCGTTCCTAACATTTCACCGCGGTTTACGTGTCTCAGGAAGCTTTATTCTATGCAAATAGAAAGTATCTCTGTTTTGAGACTTGCCTGGCACCGCTGCACCGAACGATAATGCGAGCATTGGCAAAATCGACCCATCGAGTCGGTCGTGTGTTCGTACAGTTTCAGCCTATTGGAGGAGTCTCGAACACCTTTATTTTATTCAAATGCACAATATCTAAGTATTGAAACTTCGAGACTTACTGAAATCGATTCATCGAGTGCTTCCATCGTTTGTAAAATATAAGCTCGATGTACGAATACCAAAACCTTGTATTACATTCGAAAGCAGCGTATGTACATACGCTGTGTTGAAACTTGTCGGCCAGAGCTGCACCGAACGAAATTTCGAGATTTATCGAAATCGAATCATCGTGTGGGTCGGATGTTCGTAGAGTTTCAGCATGGTGTAGGTATGTCGAACACATACACCATGCTGATTTGAAACTTGTCGGCCAGAGCTGCGCCGAACGAAATTTCGAGATTTATCGAAATCGAATCATCGTGTGGTTCGGATGTTCGTAGAGTTTCAGCATGGTGTAGGTATGTCGAACACCTTTATTCTATGCAAATGCACAATATCTAGTTATTGAAACTTGACTGAGAGCGATGCATTGAACGAACGATTAAGATTTAGCGGAAAAGTGCCATCGCATCGTTCGAGCGTTCCTAACATTTCACAATGGTTTACGTGTCTCAAAAAGCTATATTCTATGTAAAGAGAAAGTATCTCTGTGTTGAGACTTTCCTTGCAGCGCTTATCCTAAAGAAAATGCAAGCCTTAGCGAAATCGAACCATCGAGTGTTTCGAGAGTTCGTGCAGTTTCAGAATGGTGTAAAAGTGTCAAACACCCTTATTCTAGGCAAATGCACAATAATCTAGGTATCGAACCTTGACTCAAAGCGATGCACTGAACGAAAGGTCGATTTTTCGCGGTAAAGGACCATCGAATGGTTCGAGCGTTCCTAACATTTCACAATGGTTTACGTGTCTCGGGAAGCTTAATTCTATGCAAATAGAAAGTATCTCTGTTTTGAGACTTGCCTGGCAGCGCTGCACCGACCGATAATGCGAGCATTGGCAAAATCGACACATCGAGTGGGTCGTGTGTTCGTACAGTTTCAGCATGTTGTAGGAGTCTCGAACATCTTTATTCTATGCAAATGCACAATATCTAAGTATTGAAATTTGACTGAGGCTGCTGAACCAAACGAAACTTCGAGACTTACTGAAATCGATTTATCGAGTGCTTCCATCGTTTGTAAAATATAAGCTCGATGTACGAATACCAAAAGCTTGTATTACATTCGAAAGCAGCGTATATATGTGTTGAAACTTGTCGGCCAGAGCTGCACCGAACGAAATTTCGAGATTGATCGAAATCGAACCATCGTGTGGTTCGGATATTCGTAGAGTTTCAGCATCGTGTAGTTGTGTCGAAAACCTTTATTCTATGCAAATGCACAATATGTACTTATTGAAACTTGACTGAGAGCGATGTATTGAACGAAAGATCGAGATTTAGCGGAAAATTGCAATCGAATGGTTCGAGCTTTCCTATCATTTCACAATGGTTTACGTGTCTCAAGAAGCTTTGTTCTAAGCAAAGAGAACGTATCTCTGTGTTGAGACTTTCCTTGCAGCGCTGCTCCTAAAGAAAATGCAAGCCTTAGCGAAATCGAACCATCGAGTGTTCGTGCAGTTTCAGAATGGTGTAAAAGTGTCAAACACCCTTATTCTAGGCAAATGCACAATAATCTAGGTATAGAAACTTAACGCAAAGCGATGCACTGAACGAAAGGTCGAGATTTCGCGGTAAAGGACCATCGAATGGTTCGAGCGTTCCTAACATTTCACCGCGGTTTACGTGTCTCAGGAAGCTTTATTCTATGCAAATAGAAAGTATCTCTGTTTTGAGACTTGCCTGGCAGCGCTGCACCGACCGATAATGCGAGCATTGGCAAAATCGACCCATCGAGTGGGTCGTGTGTTCGTACACTTTCAGCATGTTGTAGGAGTCTCGAACATCTTTATTCTATGCAAATGCACAATAATTAAGTATTGAAATTTAACTGAGGCTGCTGAACCAAACGAAACTTCGAGACTTACTGAAATCGATTTATCGAGTCCTTCCATCGTTTGTAAAATATAAGCTCGATGTACAAATACCAAAAGCTTGTAGTACATTCGAAAGCAGCGTATATATGTGTTGAAACTTGTCGGCCAGAGCTGCACCGAACGAAATTTCGAGATTGATCGAAATCGAACCATCGTGTGGTTCGGATATTCGTAGAGTTTCAGCATCGTGTAGTTGTGTCGAAAACCTTTATTCTATGCAAATGCACAATATGTACTTATTGAAACTTGACTGAGAGCGATGTATTGAACGAAAGATCGAGATTTAGCGGAAAATTGCCATCGAATGGTTCGAGCTTTGCTATCATTTCACAATGGTTTACGTGTCTCAAGAAGCTTTGTTCTATGCAAAGAGAACGTATCTCTGTGTTGAGACTTACCTTGCAGCGCTGCTCCGAAAGAAAATGCAAGCATTAGCTAAATCGAACCATCGAGTGTTTCGAGTGTTCGTGCAGTTTCAGAATGGTGTAAAAGTGTCAAACACCCATATTCTAGGCAAATGCACAATAATCTAGGTTTCGAAACTTGACTCAAAGCGATTCACTGAACGAAAGGTCGATATTTCGCGGTAACGGACCATCGAATGGTTCGAGCGTTCCTAACATTTCACCGCGGTTTACGTGTCTCAGGAAGCTTTATTCTATGCAAATAGAAAGTATCTCTGTTTTGAGACTTGCCTGGCAGCGCTGCACCGACCGATAATGCGAGCATTGGCAAAATCGACCCATAGAGTGGGTCGTGTGTTCGTACAGTTTCAGCATGTTGTAGGAGTCTCGAACATCTTTATTCTATGCAAATGCACAATATCTAAGTATTGAAATTTGACTGAGGCTGCTGAACCAAACGAAACTTCGAGACTTACTGAAATCGATTTATCGAGTGCTTCCATCGTTTGTAACATATAAGCTCGATGTACGAATACCAAAAGCTTGTATTACATTCGAAAGCAGCGTATATATGTGTTGAAACTTGTCGGCCAGAGCTGCACCGAACGAAATTTCGAGATTGATCGAAATCGAACAATCGTTTGGTTCGGATATTCGTAGAGTTTCAGCATCGTGTAGTTGTGTCGAAAACCTTTATTCTATGCAAATGCACAATATGTACTTATTGAAACTTGACTGGGAACGTTGCATTGAACGAAAGATCGAGATTTAGCGGAAAATTGCAATCGAATGGTTCGAGCTTTCCTATCATTTCACAATGGTTTACGTGTCTCAAGAAGCTTTGTTCTATGCAAAGAGAACGTATCTCTGTGTTGAGACTTACCTTGCAGCGCTGCTCCGAAAGAAAATGCAAGCATTAGCGAAATCGAACCATCGAGTGTTTCGAGTGTTCGTGCAGTTTCAGAATGGTGTAAAAGTGTCAAACACCCATATTCTAGGCAAATGCACAATAATCTACGTTTCGAAACTTGACTCAAAGCGATTCACTGAACGAAAGGTCGATATTTCGCCGTAAAGGACAATCGAATGGTTCTCGCGTTCCTGACATTTCACCGCGGTTTACGTGTCTCAGGAAGCTTTATTCTATGCAAATAGAAAGTATCTCTGTTTTGAGACTTGCCTGGCAGCGCTGCACCGAACGATAATGCGAGCATTGGCAAAATCGACCCATCGAGTGGGTCGTGTGTTCGTACAGTTTCAGCATGTTGTAGGAGTCTCGAACACCTTTATTTTATTCAAATGCACAATATCTAAGGATTGAAACTTCGAGACTTACTGAAATCGATTCATCGAGTGCTTCCATCGTTTGTAAAATATAAGCTCGATGTACGAATACCAAAACCTTGTATTACATTCGAAAGCAGCGTATGTATGTGTTGAAACTTTTCGGCCAGAGCTGCACCGAACGAAATTTCAAGATTGATCGAAATCGAACCATCGTGTGGTTCGGATATTCGTAGAGTTTCAGCATCGTGTAGGTGTGTCGAACACCTTTATTCTATGCAAATGCACAATATCTAGTTATTGAAACTTGACTGAGAGCGATGCATTGAACGAAAGATTAAGATTTAGCGGAAAAGTGCCATCGCATCGTTCGAGCGTTCCTAACAATTCACAATGGTTTACGTGTCTCAAAAAGCTTTATTCTATGTAAAGAGAAAGTATCTCTGTGTTGAGACGTTCCTTGCAGCGCTTATCCTAAAGAAAATGCAAGCCTTAGCGAAATCGAACCATCGAGTGTTTCGAGAGTTCGTGCAGTTTCAGAATGGTGTAAAAGTGTCAAACACCCTTATTCTAGGCAAATGCACAATAATCTAGGTATAGAAACTTGACGTAACGCCGGAGCACATTCTATTTGAATGCGTCGAATATGACATAGAAAGAATAACTGCAATAGAAGAACTCAGAAAAAAGGGAATAAAAGAGCTCAGTATGGAAACGTTAATCAGGAATAAGGAGTCATACGCAGTATTTGTGAAATACGCCAGGTCAATCATAGTGAAAAAAAGTAAAATGTAACTGGAAACCGAAATAGCCTAGGGAAACGGAAAACAAATACTACTTTGAATTGATGTAGAACAGGAAAGGAACGAACATGACTGCAAATGAAATAACTATTAAAATACCCGTACAATGACCGCAAAAATGGGAGTGAAATGAAGTGCGCCCGAAGCGCTATAGTCGACAATAACGTTAAGCAAGAAATTATGACCGCCGGTATAATAAACAGAGGTACGGCGGGGGTGGAGGTGGGAAAAAAAAAAAAAAAAAAAAAAAAAGAAACTTGACGCAAAGCGATGCACTGAACAAAAGGTCGAGATTTCGCGGTAAAGGACCATCGAATGGTTCGAGCGTTCCTAACATTTCACCGCGGTTTACGAGTCTCAGGAAGCTTTACTCTATGCAAATAGAAAGTATCTCTGTTTTGAGACTTGCCTGGCACCGCTGCACCGAACGATAATGCGAGCATTGGCAAAATCGACCCATCGAGTCGGTCGTGTGTTCGTACAGTTTCAGCCTATTGGAGGAGTCTCGAACACCTTTATTTTATTCAAATGCACAACATCTAAGTATTGAAACTTCGAGACTTACTGAAATCGATTCATCGAGTGCTTCCATCGTTTGTAAAATATAAGCTCGATGTACGAATACCAAAACCTTGTATTACATTCGAAAGCAGCGTATATATGTGTTGAAACTTGTCGGCCAGAGCTGCACCGAACGAAATTTCGAGATTGATCGAAATCGAACCATCGTGTGTTTCGGATGTTCGTAGAGTTTTAGCATCGTGTAGGTGTGTCGATCACGTTTATTCTATGCAAATGCACAATATGTACTTATTGAAACTTGACTGAGAGCGATGCATTGAACGAAACATCGAGATTTAGCGGAAAATTGCCATCGAATGGTTCGAGCTTTCCTAACATTTCACAATGGTTTACGTGTCTCAAGAAGCTTTGTTCTATGCAAAGAGAACGTATCTCTGTGTTGAGACTTACCTTGCAGCGCTGCTCCGAAAGAAAATGCAAGCATTAGCTAAATCGACCCATCGAGTGGGTCGTGTGTTCGTACAGTTTCAGCATGTTGTAGGAGTCTCGAACACCTTTATTTTATTCAAATGCACAATATCTAAGGATTGAAACTTCGAGACTTACTGAAATCGATTCATCGAGTGCTTCCATCGTTTGTAAAATATAAGCTCGATGTACGAATACCAAAACCTTGTATTACATTCGAAAGCAGCGTATGTATGTGTTGAAACTTGTCGGCCAGAGCTGCACCGAACGAAATTTCAAGATTGATCGAAATCGAACCATCGTGTGGTTCGGATATTCGTAGAGTTTCAGCATCGTGTAGGTGTGTCGAACACCTTTATTCTATGCAAATGCACAATATCTAGTTATTGAAACTTGACTGAGAGCGATGCATTGAACGAAAGATTAAGATTTAGCGGAAAAGTGCCATCGCATCGTTCGAGCGTTCCTAACAATTCACAATGGTTTACGTGTCTCAAAAAGCTTTATTCTATGTAAAGAGAAAGTATCTCTGTGTTGAGACGTTCCTTGCAGCGCTTATCCTAAAGAAAATGCAAGCCTTAGCGAAATCGAACCATCGAGTGTTTCGAGAGTTCGTGCAGTTTCAGAATGGTGTAAAAGTGTCAAACACCCTTAAATGAACAATAACCTAGGTATAGAAACTTGACGCAAAGCGATGCACTGAACGAAAGGTCGAGATTTCGCCGTAAAGGACCATCGAATGGTTCGAGCGTTCCTAACATTTCACCGCGGTTTACGTGTCTCAGGAAGCTTTATTCTATGCAAATAGAAAGTATCTCTGTTTTGAGACTTGCCTGGCAGCGCTGCACCGAACGATAATGCGATCATTGGCAAAATCGACCCATCGAGTGGGTCGTGTGTTCGTACGGTTTCAGCATGTTGTAGGTGTGTCGAACATCTTTATTCTATGCAAATGCACAATATCTAAGTATTGAAATTTGACTGAGGCTGCTGAACCAAACGAAACTTCGAGACTTACTGAAATCGATTTATCGAGTGCTTCCATCGTTTGTAAAATATAAGCTCGATGTACGAATACCAAAAGCTTGTATTACATTCGAAAGCAGCGTATATATGTGTTGAAACTTGTCGGCCAGAGCTGCACCGAACGAAATTTCGAGATTGATCGAAATCGAACCATCGTGTGGTTCGGATATTCGTAGAGTTTCAGCATCGTGTAGTTGTGTCGAAAACCTTTATTCTATGCAAATGCACAATATGTACTAATTGAAACTTGACTGGGAGCGATGCATTGAACGAAAGATCGAGATTTAGCGGAAAATTGCCATCGAATGGTTGGAGCTTTCCTATAATTTCACAATGGTTTACGTGTCTCAAGAAGCTTTGTTCTATGCAAAGAGAACGTATCTCTGTGTTGAGACTTACCTTTCAGCGCTGCTCCGAAAGAAAATGCAAGCATTAGCTAAATCGAACCATCGAGTGTTTCGAGTGTTCGTGCAGTTTCAGAATGGTGTAAAAGTGTCAAACACCCATATTCTAGGCAAATGCACAATAATCTAGGTTTCAAAACTTGACTCAAAGCGATTCACTGAACGAAAGGTCGATATTTCGCGGTAAAGGACCATCGAATGGTTCGAGCGTTCCTAACATTTCACCGCGGTTTACGTGTCTCAGGAAGCTTTATTCTATGCAAATAGAAAGTATCTCTGTTTTGAGACTTGCCTGGCAGCGCTGCACCGAACGATAATGCGAGCATTGGCAAAATCGACCCATCGAGTGGGTCGTGTGTTCGTACGGTTTCAGCATGTTGTAGGAGTCTCGAACATCTTTATTCTATGCAAATGCACAATATCTAAGTATTGAAATTTGACTGAGGCTGCTGAACCAAACGAAAGTTCCAGACTTACTGAAATCGATTTATCGAGTGCTTCCATCGTTTGTAAAATATAAGCTCGATGTACGAATACCAAAAGCTTGTATTACATTCGAAAGCAGCGTATATATGTGTTGAAACTTGTCGGCCAGAGCTGCACCGAACGAAATTTCGAGATTGATCGAAATCGAACCATCGTGTGGTTCGGATATTCGTAGAGTTTCAGCATCGTGTAGTTGTGTCGAAAACCTTTATTCTATGCAAATGCACAATATGTACTTATTGAAACTTGACTGGGAGCGATGCATTGAACGAAAGATCGAGATTTAGCGGAAAATTTCCATCGGATGGTTGGAGCTTTCCTATAATTTCACAATGGTTTACGTGTCTCGAGAAGCTTTGTTCTATGCAAAGAGAACGTATCTCTGTGTTGAGACTTACCTTGCAGCGCTGCTCCGAAAGAAAATGCAAGCATTAGCTAAATCGAACCATCGAGTGTTTCGAGTGTTCGTGCAGTTTCAGAATGGTGTAAAAGTGTCAAACACCCATATTCTAGGCAAATGCACAATAATCTAGGTTTCGAAACTTGACTCAAAGCGATTCACTGAACGAAAGGTCGATATTTCGCCGTAAAGGACCATCGAATGGTTCGAGCGTTCCTAACATTTCACCGCGGTTTACGTGTCTCAGGAAGCTTTATTCTATGCAAATAGAAAGTATCTCTGTTTTGAGACTTGCCTGGCAGCGCTGCACCGAACGATAATGCGAGCATTGGCAAAATCGACCCATCGAGTGGGGCGTGTGTTCGTACGGTTTCAGCATGTTGTAGGAGTGTCGAACATCTTTATTCTATGCAAATGCACAATATCTAAGTATTGAAATTTGACTGAGGCTGCTGAACCAAACGAAACTTCGAGACTTACTGAAATCGATTTATCGAGTGCTTCCATCGTTTGTAAAATATAAGCTCGATGTACGAATACCAAAAGCTTGTATTACATTCGAAAGCAGCGTATATATGTGTTGAAACTTGTCGGCCAGAGCTGCACCGAACGAAATTTCGAGATTGATCGAAATCGAACCATCGTGTGGTTCGGATATTCGTAGAGTTTCAGCATCGTGTAGTTGTGTCGAAAACCTTTATTCTATGCAAATGCACAATATGTACTAATTGAAACTTGACTGGGAGCGATGCATTGAACGAAAGATCGAGATTTAGCGGAAAATTGCCATCGAATGATTGGAGCTTTCCTATAATTTCACAATGGTTTACGTGTCTCAAGAAGCTTTGTTCTATGCAAAGAGAACGTATCTCTGTGTTGAGACTTACCTTTCAGCGCTGCTCCGAAAGAAAATGCAAGCATTAGCTAAATCGAACCATCGAGTGTTTCGAGTGTTCGTGCAGTTTCAGAATGGTGTAAAAGTGTCAAACACCCATATTCTAGGCAAATGCACAATAATCTAGGTTTCAAAACTTGACTTAAAGCGATTCACTGAACGAAAGGTCGATATTTCGCGGTAAAGGACCATCGAATGGTTCGAGCGTTCCTATCATTTCACCGCGGTTTACGTGTCTCAGGAAGCTTTATTCTATGCAAATAGAAAGTATCTCTGTTTTGAGACTTGCCTGGCAGCGCTGCACCGAACGATAATGCGAGCATTGGCAAAATCGACCCATCGAGTGGGTCGTGTGTTCGTACGGTTTCAGCATGTTGTAGGAGTCTCGAACATCTTTATTCTATGCAAATGCACAATATCTAAGTATTGAAATTTGACTGAGGCTGCTGAACCAAACGAAACTTCGAGACTTACTGAAATCGAATTATCGAGTGCTTCCATCGTTTGTAAAATATAAGCTCGATGTACGAATACCAAAAGCTTGTATTACATTCGAAAGCAGCGTATATATGTGTTGAAACTTGTCGGCCAGAGCTGCACCGAACGAAATTTCGAGATGGATCGAAATCGAACCATCGTGTGGTTCGGATATTCGTAGAGTTTCAGCATCGTGTAGTTGTGTCGAAAACCTTTATTCTATGCAAATGCACAATATGTACTTATTGAAACTTGACTGGGAGCGATGCATTGAACGAAAGATCGAGATTTAGCGGAAAATTGCCATCGAATGGTTTGAGCTTTCCTATCATTTCACAATGGTTTACGTGTCTCAAGAAGCTTTGTTCTATGCAAAGAGAACGTATCTCTGTGTTGAGACTTACCTTGCAGCGCTGCTCCGAAAGAAAATGCAAGCCTTAGCGAAATCGAACCATCGAGTGTTCGTGCAGTTTCAGAATGGTGTAAAAGTGTCAAACACCCTTATTCTAGGCAAATGCACAATAATCTAGGTATAGAAACTTGACGTAACGCCGGAGCACATTCTATTTGAATGCGTCGAATATGACATAGAAAGAATAACTGCAATAGAAGAACTCAGAAAAAAGGGAATAAAAGAGCTCAGTATGGAAACGTTAATCAGGAATAAGGAGTCATACGCAGTATTTGTGAAATACGCCAGGTCAATCATAGTGAAAAAAAATAAAATGTAACTGGAAACCGAAATAGCCTAGGGAAACGGAAAACAAATACTACTTTGAATTGATGTAGAACAGGAAAGGAACGAACATGACTGCAAATGAAATAACTATTAAAATACCCGTACAATGACCGCAAAAATGGGAGTGAAATGAAGTGCGCCCGAAGCGCTATAGTCGAAAATAACGTTAAGCAAGAAATTATGACCGCCGGTATAATAAACAGAGGTACGGCGGGGGTGGAGGTGGGAAAAAAAAAAAAAAAAAAAAAAAAAAGAAACTTGACGCAAAGCGATGCACTGAACAAAAGGTCGAGATTTCGCGGTAAAGGACCATCGAATGGTTCGAGCGTTCCTAACATTTCACCGCGGTTTACGTGTCTCAGGAAGCTTTATTCTATGCAAATAGAAAGTATCTCTGTTTTGAGACTTGCCTGGCACCGCTGCACCGAACGATAATGCGAGCATTGGCAAAATCGACCCATCGAGTCGGTCGTGTGTTCGTACAGTTTCAGCCTATTGGAGGAGTCTCGAACACCTTTATTTTATTCAAATGCACAATATCTAAGTATTGAAACTTCGAGACTTACTGAAATCGATTCATCGAGTGTTTCCATCGTTTGTAAAATATAAGCTCGATGTACGAATACCAAAACCTTGTATTACATTCGAAAGCAGCGTATGTACATACGCTGTGTTGAAACTTGTCGGCCAGAGCTGCACCGAAGGAAATTTCGAGATTTATCGAAATCGAATCATCGTGTGGGTCGGATGTTCGTAGAGTTTCAGCATGGTGTAGGTATGTCGAACACATACACCATGCTGATTTGAAACTTGTCGGCCAGAGCTGCGCCGAACGAAATTTCGAGATTTATCGAAATCGAATCATCGTGTGGTTCGGATGTTCGTAGAGTTTCAGCATGGTGTAGGTATGTCGAACACCTTTATTCTATGCAAATGCACAATATCTAGTTATTGAAACTTGACTGAGAGCGATGCATTGAACGAACGATTAAGATTTAGCGGAAAAGTGCCATCGCATCGTTCGAGCGTTCCTAACATTTCACAATGGTTTACGTGTCTCAAAAAGCTTTATTCTATGTAAAGAGAAAGTATCTCTGTGTTGAGACTTTCCTTGCAGCGCTTATCCTAAAGAAAATGCAAGCCTTAGCGAAATCGAACCATCGAGTGTTTCGAGAGTTCGTGCAGTTTCAGAATGGTGTAAAAGTGTCAAACACCCTTATTCTAGGCAAATGCACAATAATCTAGGTATCGAACCTTGACTCAAAGCGATGCACTGAACGAAAGGTCGATTTTTCGCGGTAAAGGACCATCGAATGGTTCGAGCGTTCCTAACATTTCACAATGGTTTACGTGTCTCGGGAAGCTTAATTCTATGCAAATAGAAAGTATCTCTGTTTTGAGACTTGCCTGGCAGCGCTGCACCGACCGATAATGCGAGCATTGGCAAAATCGACCCATCGAGTGGGTCGTGTGTTCGTACAGTTTCAGCATGTTGTAGGAGTCTCGAACATCTTTATTCTATGCAAATGCACAATATCTAAGTATTGAAATTTGACTGAGGCTGCTGAACCAAACGAAACTTCGAGACTTACTGAAATCGATTTATCGAGTGCTTCCATCGTTTGTAAAATATAAGCTCGATGTACGAATACCAAAAGCTTGTATTACATTCGAAAGCAGCGTATATATGTGTTGAAACTTGTCGGCCAGAGCTGCACCGAACGAAATTTCGAGATTGATCGAAATCGAACCATCGTGTGGTTCGGATATTCGTAGAGTTTCAGCATCGTGTAGTTGTGTCGAAAACCTTTATTCTATGCAAATGCACAATATGTACTTATTGAAACTTGACTGAGAGCGATGTATTGAACGAAAGATCGAGATTTAGCGGAAAATTGCCATCGAATGGTTCGAGCTTTGCTATCATTTCACAATGGTTTACGTGTCTCAAGAAGCTTTGTTCTATGCAAAGAGAACGTATCTCTGTGTTGAGACTTACCTTGCAGCGCTGCTCCGAAAGAAAATGCAAGCATTAGCTAAATCGAACCATCGAGTGTTTCGAGTGTTCGTGCAGTTTCAGAATGGTGTAAAAGTGTCAAACACCCATATTCTAGGCAAATGCACAATAATCTAGGTTTCGTAACTTGACTCAAAGCGATTCACTGAACGAAAGGTCGATATTTCGCGGTAACGGACCATCGAATGGTTCGAGCGTTCCTAACATTTCACCGCGGTTTACGAGTCTCAGGAAGCTTTATTCTATGCAAATAGAAAGTATCTCTGTTTTGAGACTTGCCTGGCAGCGCTGCACCGACCGATAATGCGAGCATTGGCAAAATCGACCCATAGAGTGGGTCGTGTGTTCGTACAGTTTCAGCATGTTGTAGGAGTCTCGAACATCTTTATTCTATGCAAATGCACAATATCTAAGTATTGAAATTTGACTGAGGCTGCTGAACCAAACGAAACTTCGAGACTTACTGAAATCGATTTATCGAGTGCTTCCATCGTTTGTAACATATAAGCTCGATGTACGAATACCAAAAGCTTGTATTACATTCGAAAGCAGCGTATATATGTGTTGAAACTTGTCGGCCAGAGCTGCACCGAACGAAATTTCGAGATTGATCGAAATCGAACAATCGTTTGGTTCGGATATTCGTAGAGTTTCAGCATCGTGTAGTTGTGTCGAAAACCTTTATTCTATGCAAATGCACAATATGTACTTATTGAAACTTGACTGGGAACGTTGCATTGAACGAAAGATCGAGATTTAGCGGAAAATTGCCATCGAATGGTTCGAGCTTTCCTATCATTTCACAATGGTTTACGTGTCTCAAGAAGCTTTGTTCTATGCAAAGAGAACGTATCTCTGTGTTGAGACTTACCTTGCAGCGCTGCTCCGAAAGAAAATGCAAGCATTAGCGAAATCGAACCATCGAGTGTTTCGAGTGTTCGTGCAGTTTCAGAATGGTGTAAAAGTGTCAAACACCCATATTCTAGGCAAATGCACAATAATCTACGTTTCGAAACTTGACTCAAAGCGATTCACTGAACGAAAGGTCGATATTTCGCCGTAAAGGACAATCGAATGGTTCTCGCGTTCCTGACATTTCACCGCGGTTTACGTGTCTCAGGAAGCTTTATTCTATGCAAATAGAAAGTATCTCTGTTTTGAGACTTGCCTGGCAGCGCTGCACCGAACGATAATGCGAGCATTGGCAAAATCGACCCATCGAGTGGGTCGTGTGTTCGTACAGTTTCAGCATGTTGTAGGAGTCTCGAACACCTTTATTTTATTCAAATGCACAATATCTAAGGATTGAAACTTCGAGACTTACTGAAATCGATTCATCGAGTGCTTCCATCGTTTGTAAAATATAAGCTCGATGTACGAATACCAAAACCTTGTATTACATTCGAAAGCAGCGTATGTATGTGTTGAAACTTTTCGGCCAGAGCTGCACCGAACGAAATTTCAAGATTGATCGAAATCGAACCATCGTGTGGTTCGGATATTCGTAGAGTTTCAGCATCGTGTAGGTGTGTCGAACACCTTTATTCTATGCAAATGCACAATATCTAGTTATTGAAACTTGACTGAGAGCGATGCATTGAACGAAAGATTAAGATTTAGCGGAAAAGTGCCATCGCATCGTTCGAGCGTTCCTAACAATTCACAATGGTTTACGTGTCTCAAAAACCTTTATTCTATGTAAAGAGAAAGTATCTCTGTGTTGAGACGTTCCTTGCAGCGCTTATCCTAAAGAAAATGCAAGCCTTAGCGAAATCGAACCATCGAGTGTTTCGAGAGTTCGTGCAGTTTCAGAATGGTGTAAAAGTGTCAAACACCCTTATTCTAGGCAAATGCACAATAATCTAGGTATCGAACCTTGACTCAAAGCGATGCACTGAACGAAAGGTCGATTTTTCGCGGTAAAGGACCATCGAATGGTTCGAGCGTTCCTAACATTTCACAATGGTTTACGTGTCTCGGGAAGCTTAATTCTATGCAAATAGAAAGTATCTCTGTTTTGAGACTTGCCTGGCAGCGCTGCACCGACCGATAATGCGAGCATTGGCAAAATCGACCCATCGAGTGGGTCGTGTGTTCGTACAGTTTCAGCATGTTGTAGGAGTCTCGAACATCTTTATTCTATGCAAATGCACAATATCTAAGTATTGAAATTTGACTGAGGCTGCTGAACCAAACGAAACTTCGAGACTTACTGAAATCGATTTATCGAGTGCTTCCATCGTTTGTAAAATATAAGCTCGATGTACGAATACCAAAAGCTTGTATTACATTCGAAAGCAGCGTATATATGTGTTGAAACTTGTCGGCCAGAGCTGCACCGAACGAAATTTCGAGATTGATCGAAATCGAACCATCGTGTGGTTCGGATATTCGTAGAGTTTCAGCATCGTGTAGTTGTGTCGAAAACCTTTATTCTATGCAAATGCACAATATGTACTTATTGAAACTTGAATGAGAGCGATGTATTGAACGAAAGATCGAGATTTAGCGGAAAATTGCAATCGAATGGTTCGAGCTTTCCTATCATTTCACAATGGTTTACGTGTCTCAAGAAGCTTTGTTCTAAGCAAAGAGAACGTATCTCTGTGTTGAGACTTTCCTTGCAGCGCTGCTCCTAAAGAAAATGCAAGCCTTAGCGAAATCGAACCATCGAGTGTTCGTGCAGTTTCAGAATGGTGTAAAAGTGTCAAACACCCTTATTCTAGGCAAATGCACAATAATCTAGGTATAGAAACTTAACGCAAAGCGATGCACTGAACGAAAGGTCGAGATTTCGCGGTAAAGGACCATCGAATGGTTCGAGCGTTCCTAACATTTCACCGCGGTTTACGTGTCTCAGGAAGCTTTATTCTATGCAAATAGAAAGTATCTCTGTTTTGAGACTTGCCTGGCAGCGCTGCACCGACCGATAATGCGAGCATTGGCAAAATCGACCCATCGAGTGGGTCGTGTGTTCGTACACTTTCAGCATGTTGTAGGAGTCTCGAACATCTTTATTCTATGCAAATGCACAATAATTAAGTATTGAAATTTAACTGAGGCTGCTGAACCAAACGAAACTTCGAGACTTACTGAAATCGATTTATCGAGTCCTTCCATCGTTTGTAAAATATAAGCTCGATGTACAAATACCAAAAGCTTGTAGTACATTCGAAAGCAGCGTATATATGTGTTGAAACTTGTCGGCCAGAGCTGCACCGAACGAAATTTCGAGATTGATCGAAATCGAACCATCGTGTGGTTCGGATATTCGTAGAGTTTCAGCATCGTGTAGTTGTGTCGAAAACCTTTATTCTATGCAAATGCACAATATGTACTTATTGAAACTTGACTGAGAGCGATGTATTGAACGAAAGATCGAGATTTAGCGGAAAATTGCCATCGAATGGTTCGAGCTTTGCTATCATTTCACAATGGTTTACGTGTCTCAAGAAGCTTTGTTCTATGCAAAGAGAACGTATCTCTGTGTTGAGACTTACCTTGCAGCGCTGCTCCGAAAGAAAATGCAAGCATTAGCTAAATCGAACCATCGAGTGTTTCGAGTGTTCGTGCAGTTTCAGAATGGTGTAAAAGTGTCAAACACCCTTATTCTAGGCAAATGCACAATAATCTAGGTATCGAACCTTGACTCAAAGCGATGCACTGAACGAAAGGTCGATTTTTCGCGGTAAAGGACCATCGAATGGTTCGAGCGTTCCTAACATTTCACAATGGTTTACGTGTCTCGGGAAGCTTAATTCTATGCAAATAGAAAGTATCTCTGTTTTGAGACTTGCCTGGCAGCGCTGCACCGACCGATAATGCGAGCATTGGCAAAATCGACCCATCGAGTGGGTCGTGTGTTCGTACAGTTTCAGCATGTTGTAGGAGTCTCGAACATCTTTATTCTATGCAAATGCACAATATCTAAGTATTGAAATTTGACTGAGGCTGCTGAACCAAACGAAACTTCGAGACTTACTGAAATCGATTTATCGAGTGCTTCCATCGTTTGTAAAATATAAGCTCGATGTACGAATACCAAAAGCTTGTATTACATTCGAAAGCAGCGTATATATGTGTTGAAACTTGTCGGCCAGAGCTGCACCGAACGAAATTTCGAGATTGATCGAAATCGAACCATCGTGTGGTTCGGATATTCGTAGAGTTTCAGCATCGTGTAGTTGTGTCGAAAACCTTTATTCTATGCAAATGCACAATATGTACTTATTGAAACTTGACTGAGAGCGATGTATTGAACGAAAGATCGAGATTTAGCGGAAAATTGCAATCGAATGGTTCGAGCTTTCCTATCATTTCACAATGGTTTACGTGTCTCAAGAAGCTTTGTTCTAAGCAAAGAGAACGTATCTCTGTGTTGAGACTTTCCTTGCAGCGCTGCTCCTAAAGAAAATGCAAGCCTTAGCGAAATCGAACCATCGAGTGTTCGTGCAGTTTCAGAATGGTGTAAAAGTGTCAAACACCCTTATTCTAGGCAAATGCACAATAATCTAGGTATAGAAACTTAACGCAAAGCGATGCACTGAACGAAAGGTCGAGATTTCGCGGTAAAGGACCATCGAATGGTTCGAGCGTTCCTAACATTTCACCGCGGTTTACGTGTCTCAGGAAGCCTTATTCTATGCAAATAGAAAGTATCTCTGTTTTGAGACTTGCCTGGCAGCGCTGCACCGACCGATAATGCGAGCATTGGCAAAATCGACCCATCGAGTGGGTCGTGTGTTCGTACACTTTCAGCATGTTGTAGGAGTCTCGAACATCTTTATTCTATGCAAATGCACAATAATTAAGTATTGAAATTTAACTGAGGCTGCTGAACCAAACGAAACTTCGAGACTTACTGAAATCGATTTATCGAGTCCTTCCATCGTTTGTAAAATATAAGCTCGATGTACAAATACCAAAAGCTTGTAGTACATTCGAAAGCAGCGTATATATGTGTTGAAACTTGTCGGCCAGAGCTGCACCGAACGAAATTTCGAGATTGATCGAAATCGAACCATCGTGTGGTTCGGATATTCGTAGAGTTTCAGCATCGTGTAGTTGTGTCGAAAACCTTTATTCTATGCAAATGCACAATATGTACTTATTGAAACTTGACTGAGAGCGATGTATTGAACGAAAGATCGAGATTTAGCGGAAAATTGCCATCGAATGGTTCGAGCTTTGCTATCATTTCACAATGGTTTACGTGTCTCAAGAAGCTTTGTTCTATGCAAAGAGAACGTATCTCTGTGTTGAGACTTACCTTGCAGCGCTGCTCCGAAAGAAAATGCAAGCATTAGCTAAATCGAACCATCGAGTGTTTCGAGTGTTCGTGCAGTTTCAGAATGGTGTAAAAGTGTCAAACACCCATATTCTAGGCAAATGCACAATAATCTAGGTTTCGAAACTTGACTCAAAGCGATTCACTGAACGAAAGGTCGATATTTCGCGGTAACGGACCATCGAATGGTTCGAGCGTTCCTAACATTTCACCGCGGTTTACGTGTCTCAGGAAGCTTTATTCTATGCAAATAGAAAGTATCTCTGTTTTGAGACTTGCCTGGCAGCGCTGCACCGACCGATAATGCGAGCATTGGCAAAATCGACCCATAGAGTGGGTCGTGTGTTCGTACAGTTTCAGCATGTTGTAGGAGTCTCGAACATCTTTATTCTATGCAAATGCACAATATCTAAGTATTGAAATTTGACTGAGGCTGCTGAACCAAACGAAATTTCGAGACTTACTGAAATCGATTTATCGAGTGCTTCCATCGTTTGTAACATATAAGCTCGATGTACGAATACCAAAAGCTTGTATTACATTCGAAAGCAGCGTATATATGTGTTGAAACTTGTCGGCCAGAGCTGCACCGAACGAAATTTCGAGATTGATCGAAATCGAACAATCGTTTGGTTCGGATATTCGTAGAGTTGCAGCATCGTGTAGTTGTGTCGAAAACCTTTATTCTATGCAAATGCACAATATGTACTTATTGAAACTTGACTGGGAACGTTGCATTGAACGAAAGATCGAGATTTAGCGGAAAATTGCCATCGAATGGTTCGAGCTTTCCTATCATTTCACAATGGTTTACGTGTCTCAAGAAGCTTTGTTCTATGCAAAGAGAACGTATCTCTGTGTTGAGACTTACCTTGCAGCGCTGCTCCGAAAGAAAATGCAAGCATTAGCGAAATCGAACCATCGAGTGTTTCGAGTGTTCGTGCAGTTTCAGAATGGTGTAAAAGTGTCAAACACCCATATTCTAGGCAAATGCACAATAATCTACGTTTCGAAACTTGACTCAAAGCGATTCACTGAACGAAAGGACGATATTTCGCCGTAAAGGACAATCGAATGGTTCTCGCGTTCCTGACATTTCACTGCGGTTTACGTGTCTCAGGAAGCTTTATTCTATGCAAATAGAAAGTATCTCTGTTTTGAGACTTGCCTGGCAGCGCTGCACCGAACGATAATGCGAGCATTGGCAAAATCGACCCATCGAGTGGGTCGTGTGTTCGTACAGTTTCAGCATGTTGTAGGAGTCTCGAACACCTTTATTTTATTCAAATGCACAATATCTAAGGATTGAAACTTCGAGACTTACTGAAATCGATTCATCGAGTGCTTCCATCGTTTGTAAAATATAAGCTCGATGTACGAATACCAAAACCTTGTATTACATTCGAAAGCAGCGTATGTATGTGTTGAAACTTTTCGGCCAGAGCTGCACCGAACGAAATTTCAAGATTGATCGAAATCGAACCATCGTGTGGTTCGGATATTCGTAGAGTTTCAGCATCGTGTAGGTGTGTCGAACACCTTTATTCTATGCAAATGCACAATATCTAGTTATTGAAACTTGACTGAGAGCGATGCATTGAACGAAAGATTAAGATTTAGCGGAAAAGTGCCATCGCATCGTTCGAGCGTTCCTAACAATTCACAATGGTTTACGTGTCTCAAAAACCTTTATTCTATGTAAAGAGAAAGTATCTCTGTGTTGAGACGTTCCTTGCAGCGCTTATCCTAAAGAAAATGCAAGCCTTAGCGAAATCGAACCATCGAGTGTTTCGAGAGTTCGTGCAGTTTCAGAATGGTGTAAAAGTGTCAAACACCCTTAAATGCACAATAACCTAGGTATAGAAACTTGACGCAAAGCGATGCACTGAACGAAAGGTCGAGATTTCGCGGTAAAGGACCATCGAATGGTTCGAGCGTTCCTAACATTTCACCGCGGTTTACGTGTCTCAGGAAGCTTTATTCTATGCAAATAGAAAGTATCTCTGTTTTGAGACTTGCCTGGCACCGCTGCACCGAACGATAATGCGAGCATTTGCAAAATCGACCCATCGAGTCAGTCGTGTGTTCGTACAGTTTCAGCCTATTGGAGGAGTCTCGAACACCTTTATTATATTCAAATGCACAATATCTAAGTATTGAAACTTCGAGACTTACTGAAATCGATTTATCGAGTCCTTCCATCGTTTGTAAAATATAAGCTCGATGTACAAATACCAAAAGCTTGTAGTACATTCGAAAGCAGCGTATATATGTGTTGAAACTTGTCGGCCAGAGCTGCACCGAACGAAATTTCGAGATTGATCGAAATCGAACAATCGTTTGGTTCGGATATTCGTAGAGTTGCAGCATCGTGTAGTTGTGTCGAAAACCTTTATTCTATGCAAATGCACAATATGTACTTATTGAAACTTGACTGGGAACGTTGCATTGAACGAAAGATCGAGATTTAGCGGAAAATTGCCATCGAATGGTTCGAGCTTTCCTATCATTTCACAATGGTTTACGTGTCTCAAGAAGCTTTGTTCTATGCAAAGAGAACGTATCTCTGTGTTGAGACTTACCTTGCAGCGCTGCTCCGAAAGAAAATGCAAGCATTAGCGAAATCGAACCATCGAGTGTTTCGAGTGTTCGTGCAGTTTCAGAATGGTGTAAAAGTGTCAAACACCCATATTCTAGGCAAATGCACAATAATCTACGTTTCGAAACTTGACTCAAAGCGATTCACTGAACGAAAGGACGATATTTCGCCGTAAAGGACAATCGAATGGTTCTCGCGTTCCTGACATTTCACCGCGGTTTACGTGTCTCAGGAAGCTTTATTCTATGCAAATAGAAAGTATCTCTGTTTTGAGACTTGCCTGGCAGCGCTGCACCGAACGATAATGCGAGCATTGGCAAAATCGACCCATCGAGTGGGTCGTGTGTTCGTACAGTTTCAGCATGTTGTAGGAGTCTCGAACACCTTTATTTTATTCAAATGCACAATATCTAAGGATTGAAACTTCGAGACTTACTGAAATCGATTCATCGAGTGCTTCCATCGTTTGTAAAATATAAGCTCGATGTACGAATACCAAAACCTTGTATTACATTCGAAAGCAGCGTATGTATGTGTTGAAACTTGTCGGCCAGAGCTGCACCGAACGAAATTTCGAGATTGATCGAAATCGAACCATCGTGTGTTTCGGATGTTCGTAGAGTTTTAGCATCGTGTAGGTGTGTCGAACACGTTTATTCTATGCAAATGCACAATATGTACTTATTGAAACTTGACTGAGAGCGATGCATTGAACGAAACATCGAGATTTAGAGGAAAATTGCCATCGAATGGTTCGAGCTTTCCTAACATTTCACAATGGTTTACGTGTCTCAAGAAGCTTTATTCTATGCAAAGAGAAAGTATCTCTGTGTTGAGAGTTTCCTTGTAGCGCTGCTCCTAAAGAAAATGCAAGCCTTAGCGAAATCGAACCATCGAGTGTTCGTGCAGTTTCAGAATGGTGTAAAAGTGTCAAACACCCTTATTCTAGGCAAATGCACAATAATCTAGGTATAGAAACTTGACGCAAAGCGATGCACTGAACGAAAGGTCGAGATTTCGCGGTAAAGGACCATCGAATGGTTCGAGCGTTCCTAACATTTCACCGCGGTTTACGTGTCTCAGGAAGCTTTATTCCATGCAAGTAGAAAGTATCTCTGTTTTGAGACTTGCCTGGCAGCGCTGCACCGACCGATAATGCGAGCATTGGCAAAATCGACCCATCGAGTGGGTCGTGTGTTCGTACAGTTTCAGCATGTTGTAGGAGTCTCGAACATCTTTATTCTATGCAAATGCACAATATCTAAGTATTGAAATTTGACTGAGGCTGCTGAACCAAACGAAACTTCCAGACTTACTGAAATCGATTTATCGAGTGCTTCCATCGTTTGTAAAATATAAGCTCGATGTACGAATACCAAAAGCTTGTATTACATTCGAAAGCAGCGTATATATGTGTTGAAACTTGTCGGCCAGAGCTGCACCGAACGAAATTTCGAGATTGATCGAAATCGAACCATCGTGTGGTTCGGATATTCGTAGAGTTTCAGCATCGTGTAGTTGTGTCGAAAACCTTTATTTTATGCAAATGCACAATATGTACTTATTGAAACTTGACTGGGAGCGATGCATTGAACGAAAGATCGAGATTTAGCGGAAAATTTCCATCGGATGGTTGGAGCTTTCCTATAATTTCACAATGGTTTACGTGTCTCGAGAAGCTTTGTTCTATGCAAAGAGAACGTATCTCTGTGTTGAGACTTACCTTGCAGCGCTGCTCCGAAAGAAAATGCAAGCATTAGCTAAATCGAACCATCGAGTGTTTCGAGTGTTCGTGCAGTTTCAGAATGGTGTAAAAGTGTCAAACACCCATATTCTAGGCAAATGCACAATAATCTAGGTTTCGAAACTTGACTCAAAGCGATTCACTGAACGAAAGGTCGATATTTCGCCGTAAAGGACCATCGAATGGTTCGAGCGTTCCTAACATTTCACCGCGGTTTACGTGTCTCAGGAAGCTTTATTCTATGCAAATAGAAAGTATCTCTGTTTTGAGACTTGCCTGGCAGCGCTGCACCGAACGATAATGCGAGCATTGGCAAAATCGACCCATCGAGTGGGTCGTGTGTTCGTACGGTTTCAGCATGTTGTAGGAGTGTCGAACATCTTTATTCTATGCAAATGCACAATATCTAAGTATTGAAATTTGACTGAGGCTGCTGAACCAAACGAAACTTCGAGACTTACTGAAATCGATTTATCGAGTGCTTCCATCGTTTGTAAAATATAAGCTCGATGTACGAATACCAAAAGCTTGTATTACATTCGAAAGCAGCGTATATATGTGTTGAAACTTGTCGGCCAGAGCTGCACCGAACGAAATTTCGAGATTGATCGAAATCGAACCATCGTGTGGTTCGGATATTCGTAGAGTTTCAGCATCGTGTAGTTGTGTCGAAAACCTTTATTCTATGCAAATGCACAATATGTACTAATTGAAACTTGACTGGGAGCGATGCATTGAACGAAAGATCGAGATTTAGCGGAAAATTGCCATCGAATGGTTGGAGCTTTCCTATAATTTCACAATGGTTTACGTGTCTCAAGAAGCTTTGTTCTATGCAAAGAGAACGTATCTCTGTGTTGAGACTTACCTTTCAGCGCTGCTCCGAAAGAAAATGCAAGCATTAGCTAAATCGAACCATCGAGTGTTTCGAGTGTTCGTGCAGTTTCAGAATGGTGTAAAAGTGTCAAACACCCATATTCTAGGCAAATGCACAATAACCTAGGTATAGAAACTTGACGCAAAGCGATGCACTGAACGAAAGGTCGAGATTTCGCGGTAAAGGACCATCGAATGGTTCGAGCGTTCCTAACATTTCACCGCGGTTTACGTGTCTCAGGAAGCTTTATTCTATGCAAATAGAAAGTATCTCTGTTTTGAGACTTGCCTGGCAGCGCTGCACCGACCGATAATGCGAGCATTGGCAAAATCGACCCATCGAGTGGGTCGTGTGTTCGTACACTTTCAGCATGTTGTAGGAGTCTCGAACATCTTTATTCTATGCAAATGCACAATAATTAAGTATTGAAATTTAACTGAGGCTGCTGAACCAAACGAAACTTCGAGACTTACTGAAATCGATTTATCGAGTCCTTCCATCGTTTGTAAAATATAAGCTCGATGTACAAATACCAAAAGCTTGTAGTACATTCGAAAGCAGCGTATATATGTGTTGAAACTTGTCGGCCAGAGCTGCACCGAACGAAATTTCGAGATTGATCGAAATCGAACCATCGTGTGGTTCGGATATTCGTAGAGTTTCAGCATCGTGTAGTTGTGTCGAAAACCTTTATTCTATGCAAATGCACAATATGTACTTATTGAAACTTGACTGAGAGCGATGTATTGAACGAAAGATCGAGATTTAGCGGAAAATTGCCATCGAATGGTTCGAGCTTTGCTATCATTTCACAATGGTTTACGTGTCTCAAGAAGCTTTGTTCTATGCAAAGAGAACGTATCTCTGTGTTGAGACTTACCTTTCAGCGCTGCTCCGAAAGAAAATGCAAGCATTAGCTAAATCGAACCATCGAGTGTTTCGAGTGTTCGTGCAGTTTCAGAATGGTGTAAAAGTGTCAAACACCCATATTCTAGGCAAATGCACAATAATCTAGGTTTCGAAACTTGACTCAAAGCGATTCACTGAACGAAAGGTCGATATTTCGCGGTAACGGACCATCGAATGGTTCGAGCGTTCCTAACATTTCACCGCGGTTTACGTGTCTCAGGAAGCTTTATTCTATGCAAATAGAAAGTATCTCTGTTTTGAGACTTGCCTGGCAGCGCTGCACCGACCGATAATGCGAGCATTGGCAAAATCGACCCATAGAGTGGGTCGTGTGTTCGTACAGTTTCAGCATGTTGTAGGAGTCTCGAACATCTTTATTCTATGCAGATGCACAATATCTAAGTATTGAAATTTGACTGAGGCTGCTGAACCAAACGAAACTTCGAGACTTACTGAAATCGATTTATCGAGTGCTTCCATCGTTTGTAACATATAAGCTCGATGTACGAATACCAAAAGCTTGTATTACATTCGAAAGCAGCGTATATATGTGTTGAAACTTGTCGGCCAGAGCTGCACCGAACGAAATTTCGAGATTGATCGAAATCGAACAATCGTTTGGTTCGGATATTCGTAGAGTTTCAGCATCGTGTAGTTGTGTCGAAAACCTTTATTCTATGCAAATGCACAATATGTACTTATTGAAACTTGACAGGGAACGTTGCATTGAACGAAAGATCGAGATTTAGCGGAAAATTGCCATCGAATGGTTCGAGCTTTCCTATCATTTCACAATGGTTTACGTGTCTCAAGAAGCTTTGTTCTATGCAAAGAGAACGTATCTCTGTGTTGAGACTTACCTTGCAGCGCTGCTCCGAAAGAAAATGCAAGCATTAGCGAAATCGAACCATCGAGTGTTTCGAGTGTTCGTGCAGTTTCAGAATGGTGTAAAAGTGTCAAACACCCATATTCAAGGCAAATGCACAATAATCTACGTTTCGAAACTTGACTCAAAGCGATTCACTGAACGAAAGGTCGATATTTCGCCGTAAAGGACAATCGAATGGTTCTCCCGTTCCTGACATTTCACCGCGGTTTACGTGTCTCAGGAAGCTTTATTCTATGCAAATAGAAAGTATCTCTGTTTTGAGACTTGCCTGGCAGCGCTGCACCGAACGATAATGCGAGCATTGGCAAAATCGACCCATCGAGTGGGTCGTGTGTTCGTACAGTTTCAGCATGTTGTAGGAGTCTCGAACACCTTTATTTTATTCAAATGCACAATATCTAAGGATTGAAACTTCGAGACTTACTGAAATCGATTCATCGAGTGCTTCCATCGTTTGTAAAATATAAGCTCGATGTACGAATACCAAAACCTTGTATTACATTCGAAAGCAGCGTATGTATGTGTTGAAACTTTTCGGCCAGAGCTGCACCGAACGAAATTTCAAGATTGATCGAAATCGAACCATCGTGTGGTTCGGATATTCGTAGAGTTTCAGCATCGTGTAGGTGTGTCGAACACCTTTATTCTATGCAAATGCACAATATCTAGTTATTGAAACTTGACTGAGAGCGATGCATTGAACGAAAGATTAAGATTTAGCGGAAAAGTGCCATCGCATCGTTCGAGCGTTCCTAACAATTCTCAATAGTTTACGTGTCTCAAAAACCTTTATTCTATGTAAAGAGAAAGTATCTCTGTGTTGAGACGTTCCTTGCAGCGCTTATCCTAAAGAAAATGCAAGCCTTAGCGAAATCGAACCATCGAGTGTTTCGAGAGTTCGTGCAGTTTCAGAATGGTGTAAAAGTGTCAAACACCCTTAAATGCACAATAACCTAGGTATAGAAACTTGACGCAAAGCGATGCACTGAACGAAAGGTCGAGATTTCGCGGTAAAGGACCATCGAATGGTTCGAGCGTTCCTAACATTTCACCGCGGTTTACGTGTCTCAGGAAGCTTTATTCTATGCAAATAGAAAGTATCTCTGTTTTGAGACTTGCCTGGCACCGCTGCACCGAACGATAATGCGAGCATTTGCAAAATCGACCCATCGAGTCAGTCGTGTGTTCGTACAGTTTCAGCCTATTGGAGGAGTCTCGAACACCTTTATTATATTCAAATGCACAATATCTAAGTATTGAAACTTCGAGACTTACTGAAATCGATTCATCGAGTGCTTCCATCGTTTGTAAAATATAAGCTCGATGTACGAATACCAAAACCTTGTATTACATTCGAAAGCAGCGTATGTATGTGTTGAAACTTGTCGGCCAGAGCTGCACCGAACGAAATTTCGAGATTTATCGAAATCGAATCATCGTGTGGGTCGGATGTTCGTAGAGTTTCAGCATGGTGTAGGTATGTCGAACACCTACACCATGCTGATTTGAAACTTGTCGGCAAGAGCTGCACCGAACGAAATTTCGAGATTTATCGAAATCGAATCATCGTGTGGTTCGGATGTTCGTAGAGTTTCAGCATGGTGTAGCTGTGTCGAACACCTTTATTCTATGCAAATGCACAATATCTAGTTAATGAAACTTGACGGAGAGCGATGCATTGAACGAAAGATTAAGATTTAGCGGAAAAGTGCCATCGCATCGTTCGAGCGTTCCTAACATTTCACAATGGTTTACGTGTCTCAAAAAGCTTTATTCTATGTAAAGAGAAAGTATCTCTGTGTTGAGACTTTCCTTGCAGCGCTTATCCTAAAGAAAATGCAAGACTTAGCGAAATCGAACCATCGAGTGTTTCGAGAGTTCGTGCAGTTTCAGAATGGTGTAAAAGTGTCAAACACCCTTATTCTAGGCAAATGCACAATAATCTAGGTATAGAAACTTGACGCAAAGCGATGCACTGAACAAAAGGTCGAGATTTCGCGGTAAAGGACCATCGAATGGTTCGAGCGTTCCTAACATTTCACCGCGGTTTACGTGTCTCAGGAAGCTTTATTCTATGCAAATAGAAAGTATCTCTGTTTTGAGACTTGCCTGGCACCGCTGCACCGAACGATAATGCGAGCATTGGCAAAATCGACCCATCGAGTCGGTCGTGTGTTCGTACAGTTTCAGCCTATTGGAGGAGTCTCGAACACCTTTATTTTATTCAAATGCACAATATCTAAGTATTGAAACTTCGAGACTTACTGAAATCGATTCATCGAGTGCTTCCATCGTTTGTAAAATATAAGCTCGATGTACGAATACCAAAACCTTGTATTACATTCGAAAGCAGCGTATATATGTGTTGAAACTTGTCGGCCAGAGCTGCACCGAACGAAATTTCGAGATTGATCGAAATCGAACCATCGTGTGTTTCGGATGTTCGTAGAGTTTTAGCATCGTGTAGGTGTGTCGAACACGTTTATTCTATGCAAATGCACAATATGTACTTATTGAAACTTGACTGAGAGCGATGCATTGAACGAAACATCGAGATTTAGCGGAAAATTGCCATCGAATGGTTCGAGCTTTCCTAACATTTCACAATGGTTTACGTGTCTCAAGAAGCTTTATTCTATGCAAAGAGAAAGTATCTCTGTGTTGAGAGTTTCCTTGTAGCGCTGCTCCTAAAGAAAATGCAAGCCTTAGCGAAATCGAACCATCGAGTGTTCGTGCAGTTTCAGAATGGTGTAAAAGTGTCAAACACCCTTATTCTAGGCAAATGCACAATAATCTAGGTATAGAAACTTGACGCAAAGCGATGCACTGAACGAAAGGTCGAGATTTCGCGGTAAAGGACCATCGAATGGTTCGAGCGTTCCTAACATTTCACCGCGGTTTACGTGTCTCAGGAAGCTTTATTCCATGCAAGTAGAAAGTATCTCTGTTTTGAGACTTGCCTGGCAGCGCTGCACCGACCGATAATGCGAGCATTGGCAAAATCGACCCATCGAGTGGGTCGTGTGTTCGTACAGTTTCAGCATGTTGTAGGAGTCTCGAACATCTTTATTCTATGCAAATGCACAATATCTAAGTATTGAAATTTGACTGAGGCTGCTGAACCAAACGAAACTTCCAGACTTACTGAAATCGATTTATCGAGTGCTTCCATCGTTTGTAAAATATAAGCTCGATGTACGAATACCAAAAGCTTGTATTACATTCGAAAGCAGCGTATATATGTGTTGAAACTTGTCGGCCAGAGCTGCACCGAACGAAATTTCGAGATTGATCGAAATCGAACCATCGTGTGGTTCGGATATTCGTAGAGTTTCAGCATCGTGTAGTTGTGTCGAAAACCTTTATTCTATGCAAATGCACAATATGTACTTATTGAAACTTGACTGGGAGCGATGCATTGAACGAAAGATCGAGATTTAGCGGAAAATTTCCATCGGATGGTTGGAGCTTTCCTATAATTTCACAATGGTTTACGTGTCTCGAGAAGCTTTGTTCTATGCAAAGAGAACGTATCTCTGTGTTGAGACTTACCTTGCAGCGCTGCTCCGAAAGAAAATGCAAGCATTAGCTAAATCGAACCATCGAGTGTTTCGAGTGTTCGTGCAGTTTCAGAATGGTGTAAAAGTGTCAAACACCCATATTCTAGGCAAATGCACAATAATCTAGGTTTCGAAACTTGACTCAAAGCGATTCACTGAACGAAAGGTCGATATTTCGCCGTAAAGGACCATCGAATGGTTCGAGCGTTCCTAACATTTCACCGCGGTTTACGTGTCTCAGGAAGCTTTATTCTATGCAAATAGAAAGTATCTCTGTTTTGAGACTTGCCTGGCAGCGCTGCACCGAACGATAATGCGAGCATTGGCAAAATCGACCCATCGAGTGGGTCGTGTGTTCGTACGGTTTCAGCATGTTGTAGGAGTGTCGAACATCTTTATTCTATGCAAATGCACAATATCTAAGTATTGAAATTTGACTGAGGCTGCTGAACCAAACGAAACTTCGAGACTTACTGAAATCGATTTATCGAGTGCTTCCATCGTTTGTAAAATATAAGCTCGATGTACGAATACCAAAAGCTTGTATTACATTCGAAAGCAGCGTATATATGTGTTGAAACTTGTCGGCCAGAGCTGCACCGAACGAAATTTCGAGATTGATCGAAATCGAACCATCGTGTGGTTCGGATATTCGTAGAGTTTCAGCATCGTGTAGTTGTGTCGAAAACCTTTATTCTATGCAAATGCACAATATGTACTAATTGAAACTTGACTGGGAGAGATGCATTGAACGAAAGATCGAGATTTAGCGGAAAATTGCCATCGAATGGTTGGAGCTTTCCTATAATTTCACAATGGTTTACGTGTCTCAAGAAGCTTTGTTCTATGCAAAGAGAACGTATCTCTGTGTTGAGACTTACCTTTCAGCGCTGCTCCGAAAGAAAATGCAAGCATTAGCTAAATCGAACCATCGAGTGTTTCGAGTGTTCGTGCAGTTTCAGAATGGTGTAAAAGTGTCAAACACCCATATTCTAGGCAAATGCACAATAATCTAGGTTTCGAAACTTGACTCAAAGCGATTCACTGAACGAAAGGTCGATATTTCGCGGTAACGGACCATCGAATGGTTCGAGCGTTCCTAACATTTCACCGCGGTTTACGTGTCTCAGGAAGCTTTATTCTATGCAAATAGAAAGTATCTCTGTTTTGAGACTTGCCTGGCAGCGCTGCACCGACCGATAATGCGAGCATTGGCAAAATCGACCCATAGAGTGGGTCGTGTGTTCGTACAGTTTCAGCATGTTGTAGGAGTCTCGAACATCTTTATTCTATGCAGATGCACAATATCTAAGTATTGAAATTTGACTGAGGCTGCTGAACCAAACGAAACTTCGAGACTTACTGAAATCGATTTATCGAGTGCTTCCATCGTTTGTAACATATAAGCTCGATGTACGAATACCAAAAGCTTGTATTACATTCGAAAGCAGCGTATATATGTGTTGAAACTTGTCGGCCAGAGCTGCACCGAACGAAATTTCGAGATTGATCGAAATCGAACAATCGTTTGGTTCGGATATTCGTAGAGTTTCAGCATCGTGTAGTTGTGTCGAAAACCTTTATTCTATGCAAATGCACAATATGTACTTATTGAAACTTGACAGGGAACGTTGCATTGAACGAAAGATCGAGATTTAGCGGAAAATTGCCATCGAATGGTTCGAGCTTTCCTATCATTTCACAATGGTTTACGTGTCTCAAGAAGCTTTGTTCTATGCAAAGAGAACGTATCTCTGTGTTGAGACTTACCTTGCAGCGCTGCTCCGAAAGAAAATGCAAGCATTAGCGAAATCGAACCATCGAGTGTTTCGAGTGTTCGTGCAGTTTCAGAATGGTGTAAAAGTGTCAAACACCCATATTCAAGGCAAATGCACAATAATCTACGTTTCGAAACTTGACTCAAAGCGATTCACTGAACGAAAGGTCGATATTTCGCCGTAAAGGACAATCGAATGGTTCTCCCGTTCCTGACATTTCACCGCGGTTTACGTGTCTCAGGAAGACTGTTTTGAGACTTGCCTGGCAGCGCTGCACCGAACGATAATGCGAGCATTGGCAAAATCGACCCATCGAGTGGGTCGTGTGTTCGTACAGTTTCAGCATGTTGTAGGAGTCTCGAACACCTTTATTTTATTCAAATGCACAATATCTAAGGATTGAAACTTCGAGACTTACTGAAATCGATTCATCGAGTGCTTCCATCGTTTGTAAAATATAAGCTCGATGTACGAATACCAAAACCTTGTATTACATTCGAAAGCAGCGTATGTATGTGTTGAAACTTTTCGGCCAGAGCTGCACCGAACGAAATTTCAAGATTGATCGAAATCGAACCATCGTGTGGTTCGGATATTCGTAGAGTTTCAGCATCGTGTAGGTGTGTCGAACACCTTTATTCTATGCAAATGCACAATATCTAGTTATTGAAACTTGACTGAGAGCGATGCATTGAACGAAAGATTAAGATTTAGCGGAAAAGTGCCATCGCATCGTTCGAGCGTTCCTAACAATTCTCAATAGTTTACGTGTCTCAAAAACCTTTATTCTATGTAAAGAGAAAGTATCTCTGTGTTGAGACGTTCCTTGCAGCGCTTATCCTAAAGAAAATGCAAGCCTTAGCGAAATCGAACCATCGAGTGTTTCGAGAGTTCGTGCAGTTTCAGAATGGTGTAAAAGTGTCAAACACCCTTAAATGCACAATAACCTAGGTATAGAAACTTGACGCAAAGCGATGCACTGAACGAAAGGTCGAGATTTCGCGGTAAAGGACCATCGAATGGTTCGAGCGTTCCTAACATTTCACCGCGGTTTACGTGTCTCAGGAAGCTTTATTCTATGCAAATAGAAAGTATCTCTGTTTTGAGACTTGCCTGGCACCGCTGCACCGAACGATAATGCGAGCATTTGCAAAATCGACCCATCGAGTCAGTCGTGTGTTCGTACAGTTTCAGCCTATTGGAGGAGTCTCGAACACCTTTATTATATTCAAATGCACAATATCTAAGTATTGAAACTTCGAGACTTACTGAAATCGATTCATCGAGTGCTTCCATCGTTTGTAAAATATAAGCTCGATGTACGAATACCAAAACCTTGTATTACATTCGAAAGCAGCGTATGTATGTGTTGAAACTTGTCGGCCAGAGCTGCACCGAACGAAATTTCGAGATTTATCGAAATCGAATCATCGTGTGGGTCGGATGTTCGTAGAGTTTCAGCATGGTGTAGGTATGTCGAACACCTACACCATGCTGATTTGAAACTTGTCGGCAAGAGCTGCACCGAACGAAATTTCGAGATTTATCGAAATCGAATCATCGTGTGGTTCGGATGTTCGTAGAGTTTCAGCATGGTGTAGCTGTGTCGAACACCTTTATTCTATGCAAATGCACAATATCTAGTTAATGAAACTTGACGGAGAGCGATGCATTGAACGAAAGATTAAGATTTAGCGGAAAAGTGCCATCGCATCGTTCGAGCGTTCCTAACATTTCACAATGGTTTACGTGTCTCAAAAAGCTTTATTCTATGTAAAGAGAAAGTATCTCTGTGTTGAGACTTTCCTTGCAGCGCTTATCCTAAAGAAAATGCAAGACTTAGCGAAATCGAACCATCGAGTGTTTCGAGAGTTCGTGCAGTTTCAGAATGGTGTAAAAGTGTCAAACACCCTTATTCTAGGCAAATGCACAATAATCTAGGTATAGAAACTTGACGCAAAGCGATGCACTGAACAAAAGGTCGAGATTTCGCGGTAAAGGACCATCGAATGGTTCGAGCGTTCCTAACATTTCACCGCGGTTTACGTGTCTCAGGAAGCTTTATTCTATGCAAATAGAAAGTATCTCTGTTTTGAGACTTGCCTGGCACCGCTGCACCGAACGATAATGCGAGCATTGGCAAAATCGACCCATCGAGTCGGTCGTGTGTTCGTACAGTTTCAGCCTATTGGAGGAGTCTCGAACACCTTTATTTTATTCAAATGCACAATATCTAAGTATTGAAACTTCGAGACTTACTGAAATCGATTCATCGAGTGCTTCCATCGTTTGTAAAATATAAGCTCGATGTACGAATACCAAAACCTTGTATTACATTCGAAAGCAGCGTATATATGTGTTGAAACTTGTCGGCCAGAGCTGCACCGAACGAAATTTCGAGATTGATCGAAATCGAACCATCGTGTGTTTCGGATGTTCGTAGAGTTTTAGCATCGTGTAGGTGTGTCGAACACGTTTATTCTATGCAAATGCACAATATGTACTTATTGAAACTTGACTGAGAGCGATGCATTGAACGAAACATCGAGATTTAGCGGAAAATTGCCATCGAATGGTTCGAGCTTTCCTAACATTTCACAATGGTTTACGTGTCTCAAGAAGCTTTATTCTATGCAAAGAGAAAGTATCTCTGTGTTGAGAGTTTCCTTGTAGCGCTGCTCCTAAAGAAAATGCAAGCCTTAGCGAAATCGAACCATCGAGTGTTCGTGCAGTTTCAGAATGGTGTAAAAGTGTCAAACACCCTTATTCTAGGCAAATGCACAATAATCTAGGTATAGAAACTTGACGCAAAGCGATGCACTGAACGAAAGGTCGAGATTTCGCGGTAAAGGACCATCGAATGGTTCGAGCGTTCCTAACATTTCACCGCGGTTTACGTGTCTCAGGAAGCTTTATTCCATGCAAGTAGAAAGTATCTCTGTTTTGAGACTTGCCTGGCAGCGCTGCACCGACCGATAATGCGAGCATTGGCAAAATCGACCCATCGAGTGGGTCGTGTGTTCGTACAGTTTCAGCATGTTGTAGGAGTCTCGAACATCTTTATTCTATGCAAATGCACAATATCTAAGTATTGAAATTTGACTGAGGCTGCTGAACCAAACGAAACTTCCAGACTTACTGAAATCGATTTATCGAGTGCTTCCATCGTTTGTAAAATATAAGCTCGATGTACGAATACCAAAAGCTTGTATTACATTCGAAAGCAGCGTATATATGTGTTGAAACTTGTCGGCCAGAGCTGCACCGAACGAAATTTCGAGATTGATCGAAATCGAACCATCGTGTGGTTCGGATATTCGTAGAGTTTCAGCATCGTGTAGTTGTGTCGAAAACCTTTATTCTATGCAAATGCACAATATGTACTTATTGAAACTTGACTGGGAGCGATGCATTGAACGAAAGATCGAGATTTAGCGGAAAATTTCCATCGGATGGTTGGAGCTTTCCTATAATTTCACAATGGTTTACGTGTCTCGAGAAGCTTTGTTCTATGCAAAGAGAACGTATCTCTGTGTTGAGACTTACCTTGCAGCGCTGCTCCGAAAGAAAATGCAAGCATTAGCTAAATCGAACCATCGAGTGTTTCGAGTGTTCGTGCAGTTTCAGAATGGTGTAAAAGTGTCAAACACCCATATTCTAGGCAAATGCACAATAATCTAGGTTTCGAAACTTGACTCAAAGCGATTCACTGAACGAAAGGTCGATATTTCGCCGTAAAGGACCATCGAATGGTTCGAGCGTTCCTAACATTTCACCGCGGTTTACGTGTCTCAGGAAGCTTTATTCTATGCAAATAGAAAGTATCTCTGTTTTGAGACTTGCCTGGCAGCGCTGCACCGAACGATAATGCGAGCATTGGCAAAATCGACCCATCGAGTGGGTCGTGTGTTCGTACGGTTTCAGCATGTTGTAGGAGTGTCGAACATCTTTATTCTATGCAAATGCACAATATCTAAGTATTGAAATTTGACTGAGGCTGCTGAACCAAACGAAACTTCGAGACTTACTGAAATCGATTTATCGAGTGCTTCCATCGTTTGTAAAATATAAGCTCGATGTACGAATACCAAAAGCTTGTATTACATTCGAAAGCAGCGTATATATGTGTTGAAACTTGTCGGCCAGAGCTGCACCGAACGAAATTTCGAGATTGATCGAAATCGAACCATCGTGTGGTTCGGATATTCGTAGAGTTTCAGCATCGTGTAGTTGTGTCGAAAACCTTTATTCTATGCAAATGCACAATATGTACTAATTGAAACTTGACTGGGAGCGATGCATTGAACGAAAGATCGAGATTTAGCGGAAAATTGCCATCGAATGGTTGGAGCTTTCCTATAATTTCACAATGGTTTACGTGTCTCAAGAAGCTTTGTTCTATGCAAAGAGAACGTATCTCTGTGTTGAGACTTACCTTTCAGCGCTGCTCCGAAAGAAAATGCAAGCATTAGCTAAATCGAACCATCGAGTGTTTCGAGTGTTCGTGCAGTTTCAGAATGGTGTAAAAGTGTCAAACACCCATATTCTAGGCAAATGCACAATAATCTAGGTTTCAAAACTTGACTCAAAGCGATTCACTGAACGAAAGGTCGATATTTCGCGGTAAAGGACCATCGAATGGTTCGAGCGTTCCTAACATTTCACCGCGGTTTACGTGTCTCAGGAAGCTTTATTCTATGCAAATAGAAAGTATCTCTGTTTTGAGACTTGCCTGGCAGCGCTGCACCGAACGATAATGCGAGCATTGGCAAAATCGACCCATCGAGTGGGTCGTGTGTTCGTACGGTTTCAGCATGTTGTAGGAGTCTCGAACATCTTTATTCTATGCAAATGCACAATATCTAAGTATTGAAATTTGACTGAGGCTGCTGAACCAAACGAAACTTCGAGACTTACTGAAATCGAATTATCGAGTGCTTCCATCGTTTGTAAAATATAAGCTCGATGTACGAATACCAAAAGCTTGTATTACATTCGAAAGCAGCGTATATATGTGTTGAAACTTGTCGGCCAGAGCTGCACCGAACGAAATTTCGAGATGGATCGAAATCGAACCATCGTGTGGTTCGGATATTCGTAGAGTTTCAGCATCGTGTAGTTGTGTCGAAAACCTTTATTCTATGCAAATGCACAATATGTACTTATTGAAACTTGACTGGGAGCGATGCATTGAACGAAAGATCGAGATTTAGCGGAAAATTGCCATCGAATGGTTTGAGCTTTCCTATCATTTCACAATGGTTTACGTGTCTCAAGAAGCTTTGTTCTATGCAAAGAGAACGTATCTCTGTGTTGAGACTTACCTTGCAGCGCTGCTCCGAAAGAAAATGCAAGCCTTAGCGAAATCGAACCATCGAGTGTTCGTGCAGTTTCAGAATGGTGTAAAAGTGTCAAACACCCTTATTCTAGGCAAATGCACTATAATCTAGGTATAGAAACTTGACGTAACGCCGGAGCACATTCTATTTGAATTTGTCGAATATGACATAGAAAGAATAACTGCAATAGAAGAACTCAGAAAAAAGGGAATAAAAGAGCTCAGTATGGAAACGTTAATCAGGAATAAGGAGTCATACGCAGTATTTGTGAAATACGCCAGGTCAATCATAGTGAAAAAAAGTAAAATGTAACTGGAAACCGAAATAGCCTAGGGAAACGGAAAACAAATACTACTTTGAATTGATGTAGAACAGGAAAGGAACGAACATGACTGCAAATGAAATAACTATTAAAATACCCGTACAATGACCGCAAAAATGGGAGTGAAATGAAGTGCGCCCGAAGCGCTATAGTCGAAAATAACGTTAAGCAAGAAATTATGACCGCCGGTATAATAAACAGAGGTACGGCGGGGGTGGAGGTGGGAAAAAAAAAAAAAAAAAAAAAAAAAAAAGAAACTTGACGCAAAGCGATGCACTGAACAAAAGGTCGAGATTTCGCGGTAAAGGACCATCGAATGGTTCGAGCGTTCCTAACATTTCACCGCGGTTTACGTGTCTCAGGAAGCTTTATTCTATGCAAATAGAAAGTATCTCTGTTTTGAGACTTGCCTGGCACCGCTGCACCGAACGATAATGCGAGCATTGGCAAAATCGACCCATCGAGTCGGTCGTGTGTTCGTACAGTTTCAGCCTATTGGAGGAGTCTCGAACACCTTTATTTTATTCAAATGCACAATATCTAAGTATTGAAACTTCGAGACTTTCTGAAATCGATTCATCGAGTGCTTCCATCGTTTGTAAAATATAAGCTCGATGTACGAATACCAAAACCTTGTATTACATTCGAAAGCAGCGTATGTATGTGTTGAAACTTGTCGGCCAGAGCTGCACCGAACGAAATTTCAAGATTGATCGAAATCGAACCATCGTGTGGTTCGGATATTCGTAGAGTTTCAGCATCGTGTAGGTGTGTCGAACACCTTTATTCTATGCAAATGCACAATATCTAGTTATTGAAACTTGACTGAGAGCGATGCATTGAACGAAAGATTAAGATTTAGCGGAAAAGTGCCATCGCATCGTTCGAGCGTTCCTAACAATTCACAATGGTTTACGTGTCTCAAAAACCTTTATTCTATGTAAAGAGAAAGTATCTCTGTGTTGAGACGTTCCTTGCAGCGCTTATCCTAAAGAAAATGCAAGCCTTAGCGAAATCGAACCATCGAGTGTTTCGAGAGTTCGTGCAGTTTCAGAATGGTGTAAAAGTGTCAAACACCCTTAAATGAACAATAACCTAGGTATAGAAACTTGACGCAAAGCGATGCACTGAACGAAAGGTCGAGATTTCGCGGTAAAGGACCATCGAATGGTTCGAGCGTTCCTAACATTTCACCGCGGTTTACGTGTCTCAGGAAGCTTTATTCTATGCAAATAGAAAGTATCTCTGTTTTGAGACTTGCCTGTCACCGCTGCACCGAACGATAATGCGAGCATTTGCAAAATCGACCCATCGAGTCGGTCGTGTGTTCGTACAGTTTCAGCCTATTGGAGGAGTCTCGAACACCTTTATTATATTCAAATGCACAATATCTAAGTATTGAAACTTCGAGACTTACTGAAATCGATTCATCGAGTGCTTCCATCGTTTGTAAAATATAAGCTCGATGTACGAATACCAAAACCTTGTATTACATTCGAAAGCAGCGTATGTATGTGTTGAAACTTGTCGGCCAGAGCTGCACCGAACGAAATTTCGAGATTTATCGAAATCGAATCATCGTGTGGGTCGGATGTTCGTAGAGTTTCAGCATGGTGTAGGTATGTCGAACACCTACACCATGCTGATTTGAAACTTGTCGGCAAGAGCTGCACCGAACGAAATTTCGAGATTTATCGAAATCGAATCATCGTGTGGTTCGGATGTTCGTAGAGTTTCAGCATGGTGTAGCTGTGTCGAACACCTTTATTCTATGCAAATGCACAATATCTAGTTAATGAAACTTGACGGAGAGCGATGCATTGAACGAAAGATTAAGATTTAGCGGAAAAGTGCCATCGCATCGTTCGAGCGTTCCTAACATTTCACAATGGTTTACGTGTCTCAAAAAGCTTTATTCTATGTAAAGAGAAAGTATCTCTGTGTTGAGACGTTCCTTGCAGCGCTTATCCTAAAGAAAATGCAAGCCTTAGCGAAATCGAACCATCGAGTGTTTCGAGAGTTCGTGCAGTTTCAGAATGGTGTAAAAGTGTCAAACACCCTTATTCTAGGCAAATGCACAATAATCTAGGTATAGAAACTTGACGTAACGCCGGAGCACATTCTATTTGAATGCGTCGAATATGACATAGAAAGAATAACTGCAATAGAAGAACTCAGAAAAAAGGGAATAAAAGAGCTCAGTATGGAAACGTTAATCAGGAATAAGGAGTCATACGCAGTATTTGTGAAATACGCCAGGTCAATCATAGTGAAAAAAAGTAAAATGTAACTGGAAACCGAAATAGCCTAGGGAAACGGAAAACAAATACTACTTTGAATTGATGTAGAACAGGAAAGGAACGAACATGACTGCAAATGAAATAACTATTAAAATACCCGTACAATGACCGCAAAAATGGGAGTGAAATGAAGTGCGCCCGAAGCGCTATAGTCGAAAATAACGTTAAGCAAGAAATTATGACCGCCGGTATAATAAACAGAGGTACGGCGGGGGTGGAGGTGGGAAAAAAAAAAAAAAAAAAAAAAGAAACTTGACGCAAAGCGATGCACTGAACAAAAGGTCGAGATTTCGCGGTAAAGGACCATCGAATGGTTCGAGCGTTCCTAACATTTCACCGCGGTTTACGTGTCTCAGGAAGCTTTATTCTATGCAAATAGAAAGTATCTCTGTTTTGAGACTTGCCTGGCACCGCTGCACCGAACGATAATGCGAGCATTGGCAAAATCGACCCATCGAGTCGGTCGTGTGTTCGTACAGTTTCAGCCTATTGGAGGAGTCTCGAACACCTTTATTTTATTCAAATGCACAATATCTAAGTATTGAAACTTCGAGACTTACTGAAATCGATTCATCGAGTGCTTCCATCGTTTGTAAAATATAAGCTCGATGTACGAATACCAAAACCTTGTATTACATTCGAAAGCAGCGTATATATGTGTTGAAACTTGTCGGCCAGAGCTGCACCGAACGAAATTTCGAGATTGATCGAAATCGAACCATCGTGTGTTTCGGATGTTCGTAGAGTTTTAGCATCGTGTACGTGGGTCGAACACGTTTATTCTATGCAAATGCACAATATGTACTTATTGAAACTTGACTGAGAGCGATGCATTGAACGAAACATCGAGATTTCGCGGAAAATTGCCATCGAATGGTTCGAGCTTTCCTAACATTTCACAATGGTTTACGTGTCTCAAGAAGCCTTGTTCTATGCAAAGAGAACGTATCTCTGTGTTGAGACTTACCTTGCAGCGCTGCTCCGAAAGAAAATGCAAGCATTAGCTAAATCGACCCATCGAGTGGGTCGTGTGTTCGTACAGTTTCAGCATGTTGTAGGAGTCTCGAACACCTTTATTTTATTCAAATGCACAATATCTAAGGATTGAAACTTCGAGACTTACTGAAATCGATTCATCGAGTGCTTCCATCGTTTGTAAAATATAAGCTCGATGTACGAATACCAAAACCTTGTATTACATTCGAAAGCAGCGTATGTATGTGTTGAAACACGTCGGCCAGAGCTGCACCGAACGAAATTTCAAGATTGATCGAAATCGAACCATCGTGTGGTTCGGATATTCGTAGAGTTTCAGCATCGTGTAGGTGTGTCGAACACCTTTATTCTATGCAAATGCACAATATCTAGTTATTGAAACTTGACTGAGAGCGATGCATTGAACGAAAGATTAAGATTTAGCGGAAAAGTGCCATCGCATCGTTCGAGCGTTCCTAACAATTCACAATGGTTTACGTGTCTCAAAAAGCTTTATTCTATGTAAAGAGAAAGTATCTCTGTGTTGAGACGTTCCTTGCAGCGCTTATCCTAAAGAAAATGCAAGCCTTAGCGAAATCGAACCATCGAGTGTTTCGAGAGTTCGTGCAGTTTCAGAATGGTGTAAAAGTGTCAAACACCCTTATTCTAGGCAAATGCACAATAATCTAGGTATAGAAACTTGACGTAACGCCGGAGCACATTCTATTTGAATGCGTCGAATATGACATAGAAAGAATAACTGCAATAGAAGAACTCAGAAAAAAGGGAATAAAAGAGCTCAGTATGGAAACGTTAATCAGGAATAAGGAGTCATACGCAGTATTTGTGAAATACGCCAGGTCAATCATAGTGAAAAAAAGTAAAATGTAACTGGAAACCGAAATAGCCTAGGGAAACGGAAAACAAATACTACTTTGAATTGATGTAGAACAGGAAAGGAACGAACATGACTGCAAATGAAATAACTATTAAAATACCCGTACAATGACCGCAAAAATGGGAGTGAAATGAAGTGCGCCCGAAGCGCTATAGTCGAAAATAACGTTAAGCAAGAAATTATGACCGCCGGTATAATAAACAGAGGTACGGCGGGGGTGGAGGTGGGAAAAAAAAAAAAAAAAAAAAAAAAAAGAAACTTGACGCAAAGCGATGCACTGAACAAAAGGTCGAGATTTCGCGGTAAAGGACCATCGAATGGTTCGAGCGTTCCTAACATTTCACCGCGGTTTACGTGTCTCAGGAAGCTTTATTCTATGCAAATAGAAAGTATCTCTGTTTTGAGACTTGCCTGGCACCGCTGCACCGAACGATAATGCGAGCATTGGCAAAATCGACCCATCGAGTCGGTCGTGTGTTCGTACAGTTTCAGCCTATTGGAGGAGTCTCGAACACCTTTATTTTATTCAAATGCACAATATCTAAGTATTGAAACTTCGAGACTTACTGAAATCGATTCATCGAGTGCTTCCATCGTTTGTAAAATATAAGCTCGATGTACGAATACCAAAACCTTGTATTACATTCGAAAGCAGCGTATATATGTGTTGAAACTTGTCGGCCAGAGCTGCACCGAACGAAATTTCGAGATTGATCGAAATCGAACCATCGTGTGTTTCGGATGTTCGTAGAGTTTTAGCATCGTGTAGGTGTGTCGAACACGTTTATTCTATGCAAATGCACAATATGTACTTATTGAAACTTGACTGAGAGCGATGCATTGAACGAAACATCGAGATTTAGCGGAAAATTGCCATCGAATGGTTCGAGCTTTCCTAACATTTCACAATGGTTTACGTGTCTCAAGAAGCCTTGTTCTATGCAAAGAGAACGTATCTCTGTGTTGAGACTTACCTTGCAGCGCTGCTCCGAAAGAAAATGCAAGCATTAGCTAAATCGACCCATCGAGTGGGTCGTGTGTTCGTACAGTTTCAGCATGTTGTAGGAGTCTCGAACACCTTTATTTTATTCAAATGCACAATATCTAAGGATTGAAACTTCGAGACTTACTGAAATCGATTCATCGAGTGCTTCCATCGTTTGTAAAATATAAGCTCGATGTACGAATACCAAAACCTTGTATTACATTCGAAAGCAGCGTATGTATGTGTTGAAACTTGTCGGCCAGAGCTGCACCGAACGAAATTTCAAGATTGATCGAAATCGAACCATCGTGTGGTTCGGATATTCGTAGAGTTTCAGCATCGTGTAGGTGTGTCGAACACCTTTATTCTATGCAAATGCACAATATCTAGTTATTGAAACTTGACTGAGAGCGATGCATTGAACGAAAGATTAAGATTTAGCGGAAAAGTGCCATCGCATCGTTCGAGCGTTCCTAACAATTCACAATGGTTTACGTGTCTCAAAAAGCTTTATTCTATGTAAAGAGAAAGTATCTCTGTGTTGAGACGTTCCTTGCAGCGCTTATCCTAAAGAAAATGCAAGCCTTAGCGAAATCGAACCATCGAGTGTTTCGAGAGTTCGTGCAGTTTCAGAATGGTGTAAAAGTGTCAAACACCCTTATTCTAGGCAAATGCACAATAATCTAGGTATAGAAACTTGACGTAACGCCGGAGCACATTCTATTTGAATGCGTCGAATATGACATAGAAAGAATAACTGCAATAGAAGAACTCAGAAAAAAGGGAATAAAAGAGCTCAGTATGGAAACGTTAATCAGGAATAAGGAGTCATACGCAGTATTTGTGAAATACGCCAGGTCAATCATAGTGAAAAAAAGTAAAATGTAACTGGAAACCGAAATAGCCTAGGGAAACGGAAAACAAATACTACTTCGAATTGATGTAGAACAGGAAAGGAACGAACATGACTGCAAATGAAATAACTATTAAAATACCCGTACAATGACCGCAAAAATGGGAGTGAAATGAAGTGCGCCCGAAGCGCTATAGTCGAAAATAACGTTAAGCAAGAAATTATGACCGCCGGTATAATAAACAGAGGTACGGCGGGGGTGGAGGTGGGAAAAAAAAAAAAAAAAAAAAAAAAAAAAAAAGAAACTTGACGCAAAGCGATGCACTGAACGAAAGGTCGAGATTTCGCGGTAAAGGACCATCGAATGGTTCGAGCGTTCCTAACATTTCACCGCGGTTTACGTGTCTCAGGAAGCTTTATTCTATGCAAGTAGAAAGTATCTCTGTTTTGAGACTTGCCTGGCAGCGCTGCACCGACCGATAATGCGAGCATTGGCAAAATCGACCCATCGAGTGGGTCGTGTGTTCGTACAGTTTCAGCATGTTGTAGGAGTCTCGAACATCTTTATTCTATGCAAATGCACAATATCTAAGTATTGAAATTTGACTGAGGCTGCTGAACCAAACGAAACTTCCAGACTTACTGAAATCGATTTATCGAGTGCTTCCATCGTTTGTAAAATATAAGCTCGATGTACGAATACCAAAAGCTTGTATTACATTCGAAAGCAGCGTATATATGTGTTGAAACTTGTCGGCCAGAGCTGCACCGAACGAAATTTCGAGATTGATCGAAATCGAACCATCGTGTGGTTCGGATATTCGTAGAGTTTCAGCATCGTGTAGTTGTGTCGAAAACCTTTATTCTATGCAAATGCACAATATGTACTTATTGAAACTTGACTGGGAGCGATGCATTGAACGAAAGATCGAGATTTAGCGGAAAATTGCCATCGAATGGTTGGAGCTTTCCTATAATTTCACAATGGTTTACGTGTCTCAAGAAGCTTTGTTCTATGCAAAGAGAACGTATCTCTGTGTTGAGACTTACCTTGCAGCGCTGCTCCGAAAGAAAATGCAAGCATTAGCTAAATCGAACCATCGAGTGTTTCGAGTGTTCGTGCAGTTTCAGAATGGTGTAAAAGTGTCAAACACCCATATTCTAGGCAAATGCACAATAATCTAGGTTTCGAAACTTGACTCAAAGCGATTCACTGAACGAAAGGTCGATATTTCGCCGTAAAGGACCATCGAATGGTTCGAGCGTTCCTAACATTTCACCGCGGTTTACGTGTCTCAGGAAGCTTTATTCTATGCAAATAGAAAGTATCTCTGTTTTGAGACTTGCCTGGCAGCGCTGCACCGAACGATAATGCGAGCATTGGCAAAATCGACCCATCGAGTGGGTCGTGTGTTCGTACGGTTTCAGCATGTTGTAGGAGTGTCGAACATCTTTATTCTATGCAAATGCACAATATCTAAGTATTGAAATTTGACTGAGGCTGCTGAACCAAACGAAACTTCGAGACTTACTGAAATCGATTTATCGAGTGCTTCCATCGTTTGTAAAATATAAGCTCGATGTACGAATACCAAAAGCTTGTATTACATTCGAAAGCAGCGTATATATGTGTTGAAACTTGTCGGCCAGAGCTGCACCGAACGAAATTTCGAGATTGATCGAAATCGAACCATCGTGTGGTTCGGATATTCGTAGAGTTTCAGCATCGTGTAGTTGTGTCGAAAACCTTTATTCTATGCAAATGCACAATATGTACTTATTGAAACTTGACTGGGAGCGATGCATTGAACGAAAGATCGAGATTTAGCGGAAAATTTCCATCGGATGGTTGGAGCTTTCCTATAATTTCACAATGGTTTACGTGTCTCGAGAAGCTTTGTTCTATGCAAAGAGAACGTATCTCTGTGTTGAGACTTACCTTGCAGCGCTGCTCCGAAAGAAAATGCAAGCATTAGCTAAATCGAACCATCGAGTGTTTCGAGTGTTCGTGCAGTTTCAGAATGGTGTAAAAGTGTCAAACACCCATATTCTAGGCAAATGCACAATAATCTAGGTTTCGAAACTTGACTCAAAGCGATTCACTGAACGAAAGGTCGATATTTCGCCGTAAAGGACCATCGAATGGTTCGAGCGTTCCTAACATTTCACCGCGGTTTACGTGTCTCAGGAAGCTTTATTCTATGCAAATAGAAAGTATCTCTGTTTTGAGACTTGCCTGGCAGCGCTGCACCGAACGATAATGCGAGCATTGGCAAAATCGACCCATCGAGTGGGTCGTGTGTTCGTACGGTTTCAGCATGTTGTAGGAGTGTCGAACATCTTTATTCTATGCAAATGCACAATATCTAAGTATTGAAATTTGACTGAGGCTGCTGAACCAAACGAAACTTCGAGACTTACTGAAATCGATTTATCGAGTGCTTCCATCGTTTGTAAAATATAAGCTCGATGTACGAATACCAAAAGCTTGTATTACATTCGAAAGCAGCGTATATATGTGTTGAAACTTGTCGGCCAGAGCTGCACCGAACGAAATTTCGAGATTGATCGAAATCGAACCATCGTGTGGTTCGGATATTCGTAGAGTTTCAGCATCGTGTAGTTGTGTCGAAAACCTTTATTCTATGCAAATGCACAATATGTACTAATTGAAACTTGACTGGGAGCGATGCATTGAACGAAAGATCGAGATTTAGCGGAAAATTGCCATCGAATGGTTGGAGCTTTCCTATAATTTCACAATGGTTTACGTGTCTCAAGAAGCTTTGTTCTATGCAAAGAGAACGTATCTCTGTGTTGAGACTTACCTTTCAGCGCTGCTCCGAAAGAAAATGCAAGCATTAGCTAAATCGAACCATCGAGTGTTTCGAGTGTTCGTGCAGTTTCAGAATGGTGTAAAAGTGTCAAACACCCATATTCTAGGCAAATGCACAATAATCTAGGTTTCAAAACTTGACTCAAAGCGATTCACTGAACGAAAGGTCGATATTTCGCGGTAAAGGACCATCGAATGGTTCGAGCGTTCCTAACATTTCACCGCGGTTTACGTGTCTCAGGAAGCTTTATTCTATGCAAATAGAAAGTATCTCTGTTTTGAGACTTGCCTGGCAGCGCTGCACCGAACGATAATGCGAGCATTGGCAAAATCGACCCATCGAGTGGGTCGTGTGTTCGTACGGTTTCAGCATGTTGTAGGAGTCTCGAACATCTTTATTCTATGCAAATGCACAATATCTAAGTATTGAAATTTGACTGAGGCTGCTGAACCAAACGAAACTTCGAGACTTACTGAAATCGAATTATCGAGTGCTTCCATCGTTTGTAAAATATAAGCTCGATGTACGAATACCAAAAGCTTGTATTACATTCGAAAGCAGCGTATATATGTGTTGAAACTTGTCGGCCAGAGCTGCACCGAACGAAATTTCGAGATGGATCGAAATCGAACCATCGTGTGGTTCGGATATTCGTAGAGTTTCAGCATCGTGTAGTTGTGTCGAAAACCTTTATTCTATGCAAATGCACAATATGTACTTATTGAAACTTGACTGGGAGCGATGCATTGAACGAAAGATCGAGATTTAGCGGAAAATTGCCATCGAATGGTTTGAGCTTTCCTATCATTTCACAATGGTTTACGTGTCTCAAGAAGCTTTGTTCTATGCAAAGAGAACGTATCTCTGTGTTGAGACTTACCTTGCAGCGCTGCTCCGAAAGAAAATGCAAGCCTTAGCGAAATCGAACCATCGAGTGTTCGTGCAGTTTCAGAATGGTGTAAAAGTGTCAAACACCCTTATTCTAGGCAAATGCACAATAATCTAGGTATAGAAACTTGACGTAACGCCGGAGCACATTCTATTTGAATGCGTCGAATATGACATAGAAAGAATAACTGCAATAGAAGAACTCAGAAAAAAGGGAATAAAAGAGCTCAGTATGGAAACGTTAATCAGGAATAAGGAGTCATACGCAGTATTTGTGAAATACGCCAGGTCAATCATAGTGAAAAAAAGTAAAATGTAACTGGAAACCGAAATAGCCTAGGGAAACGGAAAACAAATACTACTTTGAATTGATGTAGAACAGGAAAGGAACGAACATGACTGCAAATGAAATAACTATTAAAATACCCGTACAATGACCGCAAAAATGGGAGTGAAATGAAGTGCGCCCGAAGCGCTATAGTCGAAAATAACGTTAAGCAAGAAATTATGACCGCCGGTATAATAAACAGAGGTACGGCGGGGGTGGAGGTGGGAAAAAAAAAAAAAAAAAAAAAAAAAAAAAGAAACTTGACGCAAAGCGATGCACTGAACAAAAGGTCGAGATTTCGCGGTAAAGGACCATCGAATGGTTCGAGCGTTCCTAACATTTCACCGCGGTTTACGTGTCTCAGGAAGCTTTATTCTATGCAAATAGAAAGTATCTCTGTTTTGAGACTTGCCTGGCACCGCTGCACCGAACGATAATGCGAGCATTGGCAAAATCGACCCATCGAGTCGGTCGTGTGTTCGTACAGTTTCAGCCTATTGGAGGAGTCTCGAACACCTTTATTTTATTCAAATGCACAATATCTAAGTATTGAAACTTCGAGACTTACTGAAATCGATTCATCGAGTGCTTCCATCGTTTGTAAAATATAAGCTCGATGTACGAATACCAAAACCTTGTATTACATTCGAAAGCAGCGTATGTACATACGCTGTGTTGAAACTTGTCGGCCAGAGCTGCACCGAACGAAATTTCGAGATTTATCGAAATCGAATCATCGTGTGGGTCGGATGTTCGTAGAGTTTCAGCATGGTGTAGGTATGTCGAACACATACACCATGCTGATTTGAAACTTGTCGGCCAGAGCTGCGCCGAACGAAATTTCGAGATTTATCGAAATCGAATCATCGTGTGGTTCGGATGTTCGTAGAGTTTCAGCATGGTGTAGGTATGTCGAACACCTTTATTCTATGCAAATGCACAATATCTAGTTATTGAAACTTGACTGAGAGCGATGCATTGAACGAACGATTAAGATTTAGCGGAAAAGTGCCATCGCATCGTTCGAGCGTTCCTAACATTTCACAATGGTTTACGTGTCTCAAAAAGCTTTATTCTATGTAAAGAGAAAGTATCTCTGTGTTGAGACTTTCCTTGCAGCGCTTATCCTAAAGAAAATGCAAGCCTTAGCGAAATCGAACCATCGAGTGTTTCGAGAGTTCGTGCAGTTTCAGAATGGTGTAAAAGTGTCAAACACCCTTATTCTAGGCAAATGCACAATAATCTAGGTATCGAACGTTGACTCAAAGCGATGCACTGAACGAAAGGTCGATTTTTCGCGGTAAAGGACCATCGAATGGTTCGAGCGTTCCTAACATTTCACAATGGTTTACGTGTCTCGGGAAGCTTAATTCTATGCAAATAGAAAGTATCTCTGTTTTGAGACTTGCCTGGCAGCGCTGCACCGACCGATAATGCGAGCATTGGCAAAATCGACCCATCGAGTGGGTCGTGTGTTCGTACAGTTTCAGCATGTTGTAGGAGTCTCGAACATCTTTATTCTATGCAAATGCACAATATCTAAGTATTGAAATTAGACTGAGGCTGCTGAACCAAACGAAACTTCGAGACTTACTGAAATCGATTTATCGAGTGCTTCCATCGTTTGTAAAATATAAGCTCGATGTACGAATACCAAAAGCTTGTATTACATTCGAAAGCAGCGTATATATGTGTTGAAACTTGTCGGCCAGAGCTGCACCGAACGAAATTTCGAGATTGATCGAAATCGAACCATCGTGTGGTTCGGATATTCGTAGAGTTTCAGCATCGTGTAGTTGTGTCGAAAACCTTTATTCTATGCAAATGCACAATATGTACTTATTGAAACTTGACTGAGAGCGATGTATTGAACGAAAGATCGAGATTTAGCGGAAAATTGCAATCGAATGGTTCGAGCTTTCCTATCATTTCACAATGGTTTACGTGTCTCAAGAAGCTTTGTTCTAAGCAAAGAGAACGTATCTCTGTGTTGAGACTTTCCTTGCAGCGCTGCTCCTAAAGAAAATGCAAGCCTTAGCGAAATCGAACCATCGAGTGTTCGTGCAGTTTCAGAATGGTGTAAAAGTGTCAAACACCCTTATTCTAGGCAAATGCACAATAATCTAGGTATAGAAACTTAACGCAAAGCGATGCACTGAACGAAAGGTCGAGATTTCGCGGTAAAGGACCATCGAATGGTTCGAGCGTTCCTAACATTTCACCGCGGTTTACGTGTCTCAGGAAGCTTTATTCTATGCAAATAGAAAGTATCTCTGTTTTGAGACTTGCCTGGCAGCGCTGCACCGACCGATAATGCGAGCATTGGCAAAATCGACCCATCGAGTGGGTCGTGTGTTCGTACACTTTCAGCATGTTGTAGGAGTCTCGAACATCTTTATTCTATGCAAATGCACAATAATTAAGTATTGAAATTTAACTGAGGCTGCTGAACCAAACGAAACTTCGAGACTTACTGAAATCGATTTATCGAGTCCTTCCATCGTTTGTAAAATATAAGCTCGATGTACAAATACCAAAAGCTTGTAGTACATTCGAAAGCAGCGTATATATGTGTTGAAACTTGTCGGCCAGAGCTGCACCGAACGAAATTTCGAGATTGATCGAAATCGAACCATCGTGTGGTTCGGATATTCGTAGAGTTTCAGCATCGTGTAGTTGTGTCGAAAACCTTTATTCTATGCAAATGCACAATATGTACTTATTGAAACTTGACTGAGAGCGATGTATTGAACGAAAGATCGAGATTTAGCGGAAAATTGCCATCGAATGGTTCGAGCTTTGCTATCATTTCACAATGGTTTACGTGTCTCAAGAAGCTTTGTTCTATGCAAAGAGAACGTATCTCTGTGTTGAGACTTACCTTGCAGCGCTGCTCCGAAAGAAAATGCAAGCATTAGCTAAATCGAACCATCGAGTGTTTCGAGTGTTCGTGCAGTTTCAGAATGGTGTAAAAGTGTCAAACACCCATATTCTAGGCAAATGCACAATAATCTAGGTTTCGAAACTTGACTCAAAGCGATTCACTGAACGAAAGGTCGATATTTCGCGGTAACGGACCATCGAATGGTTCGAGCGTTCCTAACATTTCACCGCGGTTTACGTGTCTCAGGAAGCTTTATTCTATGCAAATAGAAAGTATCTCTGTTTTGAGACTTGCCTGGCAGCGCTGCACCGACCGATAATGCGAGCATTGGCAAAATCGACCCATAGAGTGGGTCGTGTGTTCGTACAGTTTCAGCATGTTGTAGGAGTCTCGAACATCTTTATTCTATGCAAATGCACAATATCTAAGTATTGAAATTTGACTGAGGCTGCTGAACCAAACGAAACTTCGAGACTTACTGAAATCGATTTATCGAGTGCTTCCATCGTTTGTAACATATAAGCTCGATGTACGAATACCAAAACCTTGTATTACATTCGAAAGCAGCGTATATATGTGTTGAAACTTGTCGGCCAGAGCTGCACCGAACGAAATTTCGAGATTGATCGAAATCGAACCATCGTGTGTTTCGGATGTTCGTAGAGTTTTAGCATCGTGTAGGTGTGTCGAACACGTTTATTCTATGCAAATGCACAATATGTACTTATTGAAACTTGACTGAGAGCGATGCATTGAACGAAACATCGAGATTTAGCGGAAAATTGCCATCGAATGGTTCGAGCTTTCCTAACATTTCACAATGGTTTACGTGTCTCAAGAAGCTTTGTTCTATGCAAAGAGAACGTATCTCTGTGTTGAGACTTACCTTGCAGCGCTGCTCCGAAAGAAAATGCAAGCATTAGCTAAATCGACCCATCGAGTGGGTCGTGTGTTCGTACAGTTTCAGCATGTTGTAGGAGTCTCGAACACCTTTATTTTATTCAAATGCACAATATCTAAGGATTGAAACTTCGAGACTTACTGAAATCGATTCATCGAGTGCTTCCATCGTTTGTAAAATATAAGCTCGATGTACGAATACCAAAACCTTGTATTACATTCGAAAGCAGCGTATGTATGTGTTGAAACTTGTCGGCCAGAGCTGCACCGAACGAAATTTCAAGATTGATCGAAATCGAACCATCGTGTGGTTCGGATATTCGTAGAGTTTCAGCATCGTGTAGGTGTGTCGAACACCTTTATTCTATGCAAATGCACAATATCTAGTTATTGAAACTTGACTGAGAGCGATGCATTGAACGAAAGATTAAGATTTAGCGGAAAAGTGCCATCGCATCGTTCGAGCGTTCCTAACAATTCACAATGGTTTACGTGTCTCAAAAAGCTTTATTCTATGTAAAGAGAAAGTATCTCTGTGTTGAGACGTTCCTTGCAGCGCTTATCCTAAAGAAAATGCAAGCCTTAGCGAAATCGAACCATCGAGTGTTTCGAGAGTTCGTGCAGTTTCAGAATGGTGTAAAAGTGTCAAACACCCTTAAATGAACAATAACCTAGGTATAGAAACTTGACGCAAAGCGATGCACTGAACGAAAGGTCGAGATTTCGCGGTAAAGGACCATCGGAATGGTTCGAGCGTTCCAAACATTTCACCGCGGTTTACGTGTCTCAGGAAGCTTTATTCTATGCAAATAGAAAGTATCTCTGTTTTGAGACTTGCCTGGCAGCGCTGCACCGACCGATAATGCGAGCATTGGCAAAATCGACCCATAGAGTGGGTCGTGTGTTCGTACAGTTTCAGCATGTTGTAGGAGTCTCGAACATCTTTATTCTATGCAAATGCACAATATCTAAGTATTGAAATTTGACTGAGGCTGCTGAACCAAACGAAACTTCGAGACTTACTGAAATCGATTTATCGAGTGCTTCCATCGTTTGTAACATATAAGCTCGATGTACGAATACCAAAAGCTTGTATTACATTCGAAAGCAGCGTATATATGTGTTGAAACTTGTCGGCCAGAGCTGCACCGAACGAAATTTCGAGATTGATCGAAATCGAACAATCGTTTGGTTCGGATATTCGTAGAGTTTCAGCATCGTGTAGTTGTGTCGAAAACCTTTATTCTATGCAAATGCACAATATGTACTTATTGAAACTTGACTGGGAACGTTGCATTGAACGAAAGATCGAGATTTAGCGGAAAATTGCCATCGAATGGTTCGAGCTTTCCTATCATTTCACAATGGTTTACGTGTCTCAAGAAGCTTTGTTCTATGCAAAGAGAACGTATCTCTGTGTTGAGACTTACCTTGCAGCGCTGCTCCGAAAGAAAATGCAAGCATTAGCGAAATCGAACCATCGAGTGTTTCGAGTGTTCGTGCAGTTTCAGAATGGTGTAAAAGTGTCAAACACCCATATTCTAGGCAAATGCACAATAATCTACATTTCGAAACTTGACTCAAAGCGATTCACTGAACGAAAGGTCGATATTTCGCCGTAAAGGACAATCGAATGGTTCTCGCGTTCCTGACATTTCACCGCGGTTTACGTGTCTCAGGAAGCTTTATTCTATGCAAATAGAAAGTATCTCTGTTTTGAGACTTGCCTGGCAGCGCTGCACCGAACGATAATGCGAGCATTGGCAAAATCGACCCATCGAGTGGGTCGTGTGTTCGTACAGTTTCAGCATGTTGTAGGAGTCTCGAACACCTTTATTTTATTCAAATGCACAATATCTAAGGATTGAAACTTCGAGACTTACTGAAATCGATTCATCGAGTGCTTCCATCGTTTGTAAAATATAAGCTCGATGTACGAATACCAAAACCTTGTATTACATTCGAAAGCAGCGTATGTATGTGTTGAAACTTTTCGGCCAGAGCTGCACCGAACGAAATTTCAAGATTGATCGAAATCGAACCATCGTGTGGTTCGGATATTCGTAGAGTTTCAGCATCGTGTAGGTGTGTCGAACACCTTTATTCTATGCAAATGCACAATATCTAGTTATTGAAACTTGACTGAGAGCGATGCATTGAACGAAAGATTAAGATTTAGCGGAAAAGTGCCATCGCATCGTTCGAGCGTTCCTAACAATTCACAATGGTTTACGTGTCTCAAAAACCTTTATTCTATGTAAAGAGAAAGTATCTCTGTGTTGAGACGTTCCTTGCAGCGCTTATCCTAAAGAAAATGCAAGCCTTAGCGAAATCGAACCATCGAGTGTTTCGAGAGTTCGTGCAGTTTCAGAATGGTGTAAAAGTGTCAAACACCCTTAAATGCACAATAACCTAGGTATAGAAACTTGACGCAAAGCGATGCACTGAACGAAAGGTCGAGATTTCGCGGTAAAGGACCATCGAATGGTTCGAGCGTTCCTAACATTTCACCGCGGTTTACGTGTCTCAGGAAGCTTTATTCTATGCAAATAGAAAGTATCTCTGTTTTGAGACTTGCCTGGCACCGCTGCACCGAACGATAATGCGAGCATTTGCAAAATCGACCCATCGAGTCAGTCGTGTGTTCGTACAGTTTCAGCCTATTGGAGGAGTCTCGAACACCTTTATTATATTCAAATGCACAATATCTAAGTATTGAAACTTCGAGACTTACTGAAATCGATTCATCGAGTGCTTCCATCGTTTGTAAAATATAAGCTCGATGTACGAATACCAAAACCTTGTATTACATTCGAAAGCAGCGTATGTATGTGTTGAAACTTGTCGGCCAGAGCTGCACCGAACGAAATTTCGAGATTTATCGAAATCGAATCATCGTGTGGTTCGGATGTTCGTAGAGTTTCAGCATGGTGTAGCTGTGTCGAACACCTTTATTCTATGCAAATGCACAATATCTATTTAATGAAACTTGACGGAGAGCGATGCATTGAACGAAAGATTAAGATTTAGCGGAAAAGTGCCATCGCATCGTTCGAGCGTTCCTAACATTTCACAATGGTTTACGTGTCTCAAAAAGCTTTATTCTATGTAAAGAGAAAGTATCTCTGTGTTGAGACTTTCCTTGCAGCGCTTATCCTAAAGAAAATGCAAGACTTAGCGAAATCGAACCATCGAGTGTTTCGAGAGTTCGTGCAGTTTCAGAATGGTGTAAAAGTGTCAAACACCCTTATTCTAGGCAAATGCACAATAATCTAGGTATAGAAACTTGACGCAAAGCGATGCACTGAACAAAAGGTCGAGATTTCGCGGTAAAGGACCATCGAATGGTTCGAGCGTTCCTAACATTTCACCGCGGTTTATGTGTCTCAGGAAGCTTTATTCTATGCAAATAGAAAGTATCTCTGTTTTGAGACTTGCCTGGCACCGCTGCACCGAACGATAATGCGAGCATTGGCAAAATCGACCCATCGAGTCGGTCGTGTGTTCGTACAGTTTCAGCCTATTGGAGGAGTCTCGAACACCTTTATTTTATTCAAATGCACAATATCTAAGTATTGAAACTTCGAGACTTACTGAAATCGATTCATCGAGTGCTTCCATCGTTTGTAAAATATAAGCTCGATGTACGAATACCAAAACCTTGTATTACATTCGAAAGCAGCGTATATATGTGTTGAAACTTGTCGGCCAGAGCTGCACCGAACGAAATTTCGAGATTGATCGAAATCGAACCATCGTGTGTTTCGGATGTTCGTAGAGTTTCAGCATCGTGTAGTTGTGTCGAAAACCTTTATTCTATGCAAATGCACAATATGTACTTATTGAAACTTGACTGGGAGCGATGCATTGAACGAAAGATCGAGATTTAGCGGAAAATTGCCATCGAATGGTTTGAGCTTTCCTATCATTTCACAATGGTTTACGTGTCTCAAGAAGCTTTGTTCTATGCAAAGAGAACGTATCTCTGTGTTGAGACTTACCTTGCAGCGCTGCTCCGAAAGAAAATGCAAGCCTTAGCGAAATCGAACCATCGAGTGTTCGTGCAGTTTCAGAATGGTGTAAAAGTGACAAACACCCTTATTCTAGGCAAATGCACAATAATCTAGGTATAGAAACTTGACGTAACGCCGGAGCACATTCTATTTGAATGCGTCGAATATGACATAGAAAGAATAACTGCAATAGAAGAACTCAGAAAAAAGGGAATAAAAGAGCTCAGTATGGAAACGTTAATCAGGAATAAGGAGTCATACGCAGAATTTGTGAAATACGCCAGGTCAATCATAGTGAAAAAAAGTAAAATGTAACTGGAAACCGAAATAGCCTAGGGAAACGGAAAACAAATACTACTTTGAATTGATGTAGAACAGGAAAGGAACGAACATGACTGCAAATGAAATAACTATTAAAATACCCGTACAATGACCGCAAAAATGGGAGTGAAATGAAGTGCGCCCGAAGCGCTATAGTCGAAAATAACGTTAAGCAAGAAATTATGACCGCCGGTATAATAAACAGAGGTACGGCGGGGGTGGAGGTGGGAAAAAAAAAAAAAAAAAAAAAAAAAAAAAGAAACTTGACGCAAAGCGATGCACTGAACAAAAGGTCGAGATTTCGCGGTAAAGGACCATCGAATGGTTCGAGCGTTCCTAACATTTCACCGCGGTTTACGTGTCTCAGGAAGCTTTATTCTATGCAAATAGAAAGTATCTCTGTTTTGAGACTTGCCTGGCACCGCTGCACCGAACGATAATGCGAGCATTGGCAAAATCGACCCATCGAGTCGGTCGTGTGTTCGTACAGTTTCAGCCTATTGGAGGAGTCTCGAACACCTTTATTTTATTCAAATGCACAATATCTAAGTATTGAAACTTCGAGACTTACTGAAATCGATTCATCGAGTGCTTCCATCGTTTGTAAAATATAAGCTCGATGTACGAATACCAAAACCTTGTATTACATTCGAAAGCAGCGTATGTACATACGCTGTGTTGAAACTTGTCGGCCAGAGCTGCACCGAACGAAATTTCGAGATTTATCGAAATCGAATCATCGTGTGGGTCGGATGTTCGTAGAGTTTCAGCATGGTGTAGGTATGTCGAACACATACACCATGCTGATTTGAAACTTGTCGGCCAGAGCTGCGCCGAACGAAATTTCGAGATTTATCGAAATCGAATCATCGTGTGGTTCGGATGTTCGTAGAGTTTCAGCATGGTGTAGGTATGTCGAACACCTTTATTCTATGCAAATGCACAATATCTAGTTATTGAAACTTGACTGAGAGCGATGCATTGAACGAACGATTAAGATTTAGCGGAAAAGTGCCATCGCATCGTTCGAGCGTTCCTAACATTTCACAATGGTTTACGTGTCTCAAAAAGCTTTATTCTATGTAAAGAGAAAGTATCTCTGTGTTGAGACTTTCCTTGCAGCGCTTATCCTAAAGAAAATGCAAGCCTTAGCGAAATCGAACCATCGAGTGTTTCGAGAGTTCGTGCAGTTTCAGAATGGTGTAAAAGTGTCAAACACCCTTATTCTAGGCAAATGCACAATAATCTAGGTATCGAACGTTGACTCAAAGCGATGCACTGAACGAAAGGTCGATTTTTCGCGGTAAAGGACCATCGAATGGTTCGAGCGTTCCTAACATTTCACAATGGTTTACGTGTCTCGGGAAGCTTAATTCTATGCAAATAGAAAGTATCTCTGTTTTGAGACTTGCCTGGCAGCGCTGCACCGACCGATAATGCGAGCATTGGCAAAATCGACCCATCGAGTGGGTCGTGTGTTCGTACAGTTTCAGCATGTTGTAGGAGTCTCGAACATCTTTATTCTATGCAAATGCACAATATCTAAGTATTGAAATTTGACTGAGGCTGCTGAACCAAACGAAACTTCGAGACTTACTGAAATCGATTTATCGAGTGCTTCCATCGTTTGTAAAATATAAGCTCGATGTACGAATACCAAAAGCTTGTATTACATTCGAAAGCAGCGTATATATGTGTTGAAACTTGTCGGCCAGAGCTGCACCGAACGAAATTTCGAGATTGATCGAAATCGAACCATCGTGTGGTTCGGATATTCGTAGAGTTTCAGCATCGTGTAGTTGTGTCGAAAACCTTTATTCTATGCAAATGCACAATATGTACTTATTGAAACTTGACTGAGAGCGATGTATTGAACGAAAGATCGAGATTTAGCGGAAAATTGCAATCGAATGGTTCGAGCTTTCCTATCATTTCACAATGGTTTACGTGTCTCAAGAAGCTTTGTTCTAAGCAAAGAGAACGTATCTCTGTGTTGAGACTTTCCTTGCAGCGCTGCTCCTAAAGAAAATGCAAGCCTTAGCGAAATCGAACCATCGAGTGTTCGTGCAGTTTCAGAATGGTGTAAAAGTGTCAAACACCCTTATTCTAGGCAAATGCACAATAATCTAGGTATAGAAACTTAACGCAAAGCGATGCACTGAACGAAAGGTCGAGATTTCGCGGTAAAGGACCATCGAATGGTTCGAGCGTTCCTAACATTTCACCGCGGTTTACGTGTCTCAGGAAGCTTTATTCTATGCAAATAGAAAGTATCTCTGTTTTGAGACTTGCCTGGCAGCGCTGCACCGACCGATAATGCGAGCATTGGCAAAATCGACCCATCGAGTGGGTCGTGTGTTCGTACACTTTCAGCATGTTGTAGGAGTCTCGAACATCTTTATTCTATGCAAATGCACAATAATTAAGTATTGAAATTTAACTGAGGCTGCTGAACCAAACGAAACTTCGAGACTTACTGAAATCGATTTATCGAGTCCTTCCATCGTTTGTAAAATATAAGCTCGATGTACAAATACCAAAAGCTTGTAGTACATTCGAAAGCAGCGTATATATGTGTTGAAACTTGTCGGCCAGAGCTGCACCGAACGAAATTTCGAGATTGATCGAAATCGAACCATCGTGTGGTTCGGATATTCGTAGAGTTTCAGCATCGTGTAGTTGTGTCGAAAACCTTTATTCTATGCAAATGCACAATATGTACTTATTGAAACTCGACTGAGAGCGATGTATTGAACGAAAGATCGAGATTTAGCGGAAAATTGCCATCGAATGGTTCGAGCTTTGCTATCATTTCACAATGGTTTACGTGTCTCAAGAAGCTTTGTTCTATGCAAAGAGAACGTATCTCTGTGTTGAGACTTACCTTGCAGCGCTGCTCCGAAAGAAAATGCAAGCATTAGCTAAATCGAACCATCGAGTGTTTCGAGTGTTCGTGCAGTTTCAGAATGGTGTAAAAGTGTCAAACACCCATATTCTAGGCAAATGCACAATAATCTAGGTTTCGAAACTTGACTCAAAGCGATTCACTGAACGAAAGGTCGATATTTCGCGGTAACGGACCATCGAATGGTTCGAGCGTTCCTAACATTTCACCGCGGTTTACGTGTCTCAGGAAGCTTTATTCTATGCAAATAGAAAGTATCTCTGTTTTGAGACTTGCCTGGCAGCGCTGCACCGACCGATAATGCGAGCATTGGCAAAATCGACCCATAGAGTGGGTCGTGTGTTCGTACAGTTTCAGCATGTTGTAGGAGTCTCGAACATCTTTATTCTATGCAAATGCACAATATCTAAGTATTGAAATTTGACTGAGGCTGCTGAACCAAACGAAACTTCGAGACTTACTGAAATCGATTTATCGAGTGCTTCCATCGTTTGTAACATATAAGCTCGATGTACGAATACCAAAAGCTTGTATTACATTCGAAAGCAGCGTATATATGTGTTGAAACTTGTCGGCCAGAGCTGCACCGAACGAAATTTCGAGATTGATCGAAATCGAACAATCGTTTGGTTCGGATATTCGTAGAGTTTCAGCATCGTGTAGTTGTGTCGAAAACCTTTATTCTATGCAAATGCACAATATGTACTTATTGAAACTTGACTGGGAACGTTGCATTGAACGAAAGATCGAGATTTAGCGGAAAATTGCCATCGAATGGTTCGAGCTTTCCTATCATTTCACAATGGTTTACGTGTCTCAAGAAGCTTTGTTCTATGCAAAGAGAACGTATCTCTGTGTTGAGACTTACCTTGCAGCGCTGCTCCGAAAGAAAATGCAAGCATTAGCGAAATCGAACCATCGAGTGTTTCGAGTGTTCGTGCAGTTTCAGAATGGTGTAAAAGTGTCAAACACCCATATTCTAGGCAAATGCACAATAATCTACGTTTCCAAACTTGACTCAAAGCGATTCACTGAACGAAAGGTCGATATTTCGCCGTAAAGGACAATCGAATGGTTCTCGCGTTCCTGACATTTCACCGCGGTTTACGTGTCTCAGGAAGCTTTATTCTATGCAAATAGAAAGTATCTCTGTTTTGAGACTTGCCTGGCAGCGCTGCACCGAACGATAATGCGAGCATTGGCAAAATCGACCCATCGAGTCGGTCGTGTGTTCGTACAGTTTCAGCCTATTGGAGGAGTCTCGAACACCTTTATTTTATTCAAATGCACAATATCTAAGTATTGAAACTTCGAGACTTACTGAAATCGATTCATCGAGTGCTTCCATCGTTTGTAAAATATAAGCTCGATGTACGAATACCAAAACCTTGTATTACATTCGAAAGCAGCGTATATATGTGTTGAAACTTGTCGGCCAGAGCTGCACCGAACGAAATTTCGAGATTGATCGAAATCGAACCATCGTGTGTTTCGGATGTTCGTAGAGTTTCAGCATCGTGTAGTTGTGTCGAAAACCTTTATTCTATGCAAATGCACAATATGTACTTATTGAAACTTGACTGGGAGCGATGCATTGAACGAAAGATCGAGATTTAGCGGAAAATTGCCATCGAATGGTTTGAGCTTTCCTATCATTTCACAATGGTTTACGTGTCTCAAGAAGCTTTGTTCTATGCAAAGAGAACGTATCTCTGTGTTGAGACTTACCTTGCAGCGCTGCTCCGAAAGAAAATGCAAGCCTTAGCGAAATCGAACCATCGAGTGTTCGTGCAGTTTCAGAATGGTGTAAAAGTGACAAACACCCTTATTCTAGGCAAATGCACAATAATCTAGGTATAGAAACTTGACGTAACGCCGGAGCACATTCTATTTGAATGCGTCGAATATGACATAGAAAGAATAACTGCAATAGAAGAACTCAGAAAAAAGGGAATAAAAGAGCTCAGTATGGAAACGTTAATCAGGAATAAGGAGTCATACGCAGTATTTGTGAAATACGCCAGGTCAATCATAGTGAAAAAAAGTAAAATGTAACTGGAAACCGAAATAGCCTAGGGAAACGGAAAACAAATACTACTTTGAATTGATGTAGAACAGGAAAGGAACGAACATGACTGCAAATGAAATAACTATTAAAATACCCGTACAATGACCGCAAAAATGGGAGTGAAATGAAGTGCGCCCGAAGCGCTATAGTCGAAAATAACGTTAAGCAAGAAATTATGACCGCCGGTATAATAAACAGAGGTACGGCGGGGGTGGAGGTGGGAAAAAAAAAAAAAAAAAAAAAAAAAGAAACTTGACGCAAAGCGATGCACTGAACAAAAGGTCGAGATTTCGCGGTAAAGGACCATCGAATGGTTCGAGCGTTCCTAACATTTCACCGCGGTTTACGTGTCTCAGGAAGCTTTATTCTATGCAAATAGAAAGTATCTCTGTTTTGAGACTTGCCTGGCACCGCTGCACCGAACGATAATGCGAGCATTGGCAAAATCGACCCATCGAGTCGGTCGTGTGTTCGTACAGTTTCAGCCTATTGGAGGAGTCTCGAACACCTTTATTTTATTCAAATGCACAATATCTAAGTATTGAAACTTCGAGACTTACTGAAATCGATTCATCGAGTGCTTCCATCGTTTGTAAAATATAAGCTCGATGTACGAATACCAAAACCTTGTATTACATTCGAAAGCAGCGTATGTACATACGCTGTGTTGAAACTTGTCGGCCAGAGCTGCACCGAACGAAATTTCGAGATTTATCGAAATCGAATCATCGTGTGGGTCGGATGTTCGTAGAGTTTCAGCATGGTGTAGGTATGTCGAACACATACACCATGCTGATTTGAAACTTGTCGGCCAGAGCTGCGCCGAACGAAATTTCGAGATTTATCGAAATCGAATCATCGTGTGGTTCGGATGTTCGTAGAGTTTCAGCATGGTGTAGGTATGTCGAACACCTTTATTCTATGCAAATGCACAATATCTAGTTATTGAAACTTGACTGAGAGCGATGCATTGAACGAACGATTAAGATTTAGCGGAAAAGTGCCATCGCATCGTTCGAGCGTTCCTAACATTTCACAATGGTTTACGTGTCTCAAAAAGCTTTATTCTATGTAAAGAGAAAGTATCTCTGTGTTGAGACTTTCCTTGCAGCGCTTATCCTAAAGAAAATGCAAGCCTTAGCGAAATCGAACCATCGAGTGTTTCGAGAGTTCGTGCAGTTTCAGAATGGTGTAAAAGTGTCAAACACCCTTATTCTAGGCAAATGCACAATAATCTAGGTATCGAACCTTGACTCAAAGCGATGCACTGAACGAAAGGTCGATTTTTCGCGGTAAAGGACCATCGAATGGTTCGAGCGTTCCTAACATTTCACAATGGTTTACGTGTCTCGGGAAGCTTAATTCTATGCAAATAGAAAGTATCTCTGTTTTGAGACTTGCCTGGCAGCGCTGCACCGACCGATAATGCGAGCATTGGCAAAATCGACCCATCGAGTGGGTCGTGTGTTCGTACAGTTTCAGCATGTTGTAGGAGTCTCGAACATCTTTATTCTATGCAAATGCACAATATCTAAGTATTGAAATTTGACTGAGGCTGCTGAACCAAACGAAACTTCGAGACTTACTGAAATCGATTTATCGAGTGCTTCCATCGTTTGTAAAATATAAGCTCGATGTACGAATACCAAAAGCTTGTATTACATTCGAAAGCAGCGTATATATGTGTTGAAACTTGTCGGCCAGAGCTGCACCGAACGAAATTTCGAGATTGATCGAAATCGAACCATCGTGTGGTTCGGATATTCGTAGAGTTTCAGCATCGTGTAGTTGTGTCGAAAACCTTTATTCTATGCAAATGCACAATATGTACTTATTGAAACTTGACTGAGAGCGATGTATTGAACGAAAGATCGAGATTTAGCGGAAAATTGCAATCGAATGGTTCGAGCTTTCCTATCATTTCACAATGGTTTACGTGTCTCAAGAAGCTTTGTTCTAAGCAAAGAGAACGTATCTCTGTGTTGAGACTTTCCTTGCAGCGCTGCTCCTAAAGAAAATGCAAGCCTTAGCGAAATCGAACCATCGAGTGTTCGTGCAGTTTCAGAATGGTGTAAAAGTGTCAAACACCCTTATTCTAGGCAAATGCACAATAATCTAGGTATAGAAACTTAACGCAAAGCGATGCACTGAACGAAAGGTCGAGATTTCGCGGTAAAGGACCATCGAATGGTTCGAGCGTTCCTAACATTTCACCGCGGTTTACGTGTCTCAGGAAGCTTTATTCTATGCAAATAGAAAGTATCTCTGTTTTGAGACTTGCCTGGCAGCGCTGCACCGACCGATAATGCGAGCATTGGCAAAATCGACCCATCGAGTGGGTCGTGTGTTCGTACACTTTCAGCATGTTGTAGGAGTCTCGAACATCTTTATTCTATGCAAATGCACAATAATTAAGTATTGAAATTTAACTGAGGCTGCTGAACCAAACGAAATTTCGAGACTTACTGAAATCGATTTATCGAGTCCTTCCATCGTTTGTAAAATATAAGCTCGATGTACAAATACCAAAAGCTTGTAGTACATTCGAAAGCAGCGTATATATGTGTTGAAACTTGTCGGCCAGAGCTGCACCGAACGAAATTTCGAGATTGATCGAAATCGAACCATCGTGTGGTTCGGATATTCGTAGAGTTTCAGCATCGTGTAGTTGTGTCGAAAACCTTTATTCTATGCAAATGCACAATATGTACTTATTGAAACTGGACTGAGAGCGATGTATTGAACGAAAGATCGAGATTTAGCGGAAAATTGCCATCGAATGGTTCGAGCTTTGCTATCATTTCACAATGGTTTACGTGTCTCAAGAAGCTTTGTTCTATGCAAAGAGAACGTATCTCTGTGTTGAGACTTACCTTGCAGCGCTGCTCCGAAAGAAAATGCAAGCATTAGCTAAATCGACCCATCGAGTGGGTCGTGTGTTCGTACAGTTTCAGCATGTTGTAGGAGTCTCGAACACCTTTATTTTATTCAAATGCACAATATCTAAGGATTGAAACTTCGAGACTTACTGAAATCGATTCATCGAGTGCTTCCATCGTTTGTAAAATATAAGCTCGATGTACGAATACCAAAACCTTGTATTACATTCGAAAGCAGCGTATGTATGTGTTGAAACTTGTCGGCCAGAGCTGCACCGAACGAAATTTCAAGATTGATCGAAATCGAACCATCGTGTGGTTCGGATATTCCTAGAGTTTCAGCATCGTGTAGGTGTGTCGAACACCTTTATTCTATGCAAATGCACAATATCTAGTTATTGAAACTTGACTGAGAGCGATGCATTGAACGAAAGATTAAGATTTAGCGGAAAATTGCCATCGAATGGTTCGAGCGTTCCTAACAATTCACAATGGTTTACGTGTCTCAAAAAGCTTTATTCTATGTAAAGAGAAAGTATCTCTGTGTTGAGACGTTCCTTGCAGCGCTTATCCTAAAGAAAATGCAAGCCTTAGCGAAATCGAACCATCGAGTGTTTCGAGAGTTCGTGCAGTTTCAGAATGGTGTAAAAGTGTCAAACACCCTTAAATGAACAATAACCTAGGTATAGAAACTTGACGCAAAGCGATGCACTGAACGAAAGGTCGAGATTTCGCGGTAAAGGACCATCGGAATGGTTCGAGCGTTCCAAACATTTCACCGCGGTTTACGTGTCTCAGGAAGCTTTATTCTATGCAAATAGAAAGTATCTCTGTTTTGAGACTTGCCTGTCACCGCTGCACCGAACGATAATGCGAGCATTTGCAAAATCGACCCATCGAGTCGGTCGTGTGTTCGTACAGTTTCAGCCTATTGGAGGAGTCTCGAACACCTTTATTATATTCAAATGCACAATATCTAAGTATTGAAACTTCGAGACTTACTGAAATCGATTCATCGAGTGCTTCCATCGTTTGTAAAATATAAGCTAGATGTACGAATACCAAAACCTTGTATTACATTCGAAAGCAGCGTATGTATGTGTTGAAACTTGTCGGCCAGAGCTGCACCGAACGAAATTTCGAGATTTATCGAAATCGAATCATCGTGTGGGTCGGATGTTCGTAGAGTTTCAGCATGGTGTAGGTATGTCGAACACCTACACCATGCTGATTTGAAACTTGTCGGCAAGAGCTGCACCGAACGAAATTTCGAGATTTATCGAAATCGAATCATCGTGTGGTTCGGATGTTCGTAGAGTTTCAGCATTGTGTAGCTGTGTCGAACACCTTTATTCTATGCAAATGCACAATATCTAGTTAATGAAACTTGACGGAGAGCGATGCATTGAACGAAAGATTAAGATTTAGCGGAAAAGTGCCATCGCATCGTTCGAGCGTTCCTAACATTTCACAATGGTTTACGTGTCTCAAAAAGCTTTATTCTATGTAAAGAGAAAGTATCTCTGTGTTGAGACTTTCCTTGCAGCGCTTATCCTAAAGAAAATGCAAGACTTAGCGAAATCGAACCATCGAGTGTTTCGAGAGTTCGTGCAGTTTCAGAATGGTGTAAAAGTGTCAAACACCCTTATTCTAGGCAAATGCACAATAATCTAGGTATAGAAACTTGACGCAAAGCGATGCACTGAACAAAAGGTCGAGATTTCGCGGTAAAGGACCATCGAATGGTTCGAGCGTTCCTAACATTTCACCGCCGTTTACGTGTCTCAGGAAGCTTTATTCTATGCAAATAGAAAGTATCTCTGTTTTGAGACTTGCCTGGCACCGCTGCACCGAACGATAATGCGAGCATTGGCAAAATCGACCCATCGAGTCGGTCGTGTGTTCGTACAGTTTCAGCCTATTGGAGGAGTCTCGAACACCTTTATTTTATTCAAATGCACAATATCTAAGTATTGAAACTTCGAGACTTACTGAAATCGATTCATCGAGTGCTTCCATCGTTTGTAAAATATAAGCTCGATGTACGAATACCAAAACCTTGTATTACATTCGAAAGCAGCGTATATATGTGTTGAAACTTGTCGGCCAGAGCTGCACCGAACGAAATTTCGAGATTGATCGAAATCGAACCATCGTGTGTTTCGGATGTTCGTAGAGTTTCAGCATCGTGTAGTTGTGTCGAAAACCTTTATTCTATGCAAATGCACAATATGTACTTATTGAAACTTGACTGGGAGCGATGCATTGAACGAAAGATCGAGATTTAGCGGAAAATTGCCATCGAATGGTTTGAGCTTTCCTATCATTTCACAATGGTTTACGTGTCTCAAGAAGCTTTGTTCTATGCAAAGAGAACGTATCTCTGTGTTGAGACTTACCTTGCAGCGCTGCTCCGAAAGAAAATGCAAGCCTTAGCGAAATCGAACCATCGAGTGTTCGTGCAGTTTCAGAATGGTGTAAAAGTGTCAAACACCCTTATTCTAGGCAAATGCACAATAATCTAGGTATAGAAACTTGACGTAACGCCGGAGCACATTCTATTTGAATGCGTCGAATATGACATAGAAAGAATAACTGCAATAGAAGAACTCAGAAAAAAGGGAATAAAAGAGCTCAGTATGGAAACGTTAATCAGGAATAAGGAGTCATACGCAGTATTTGTGAAATACGCCAGGTCAATCATAGTGAAAAAAAGTAAAATGTAACTGGAAACCGAAATAGCCTAGGGAAACGGAAAACAAATACTACTTTGAATTGATGTAGAACAGGAAAGGAACGAACATGACTGCAAATGAAATAACTATTAAAATACCCGTACAATGACCGCAAAAATGGGAGTGAAATGAAGTGCGCCCGAAGCGCTATAGTCGAAAATAACGTTAAGCAAGAAATTATGACCGCCGGTATAATAAACAGAGGTACGGCGGGGGTGGAGGTGGGAAAAAAAAAAAAAAAAAAAAAAAGAAACTTGACGCAAAGCGATGCACTGAACAAAAGGTCGAGATTTCGCGGTAAAGGACCATCGAATGCTTCGAGCGTTCCTAACATTTCACCGCGGTTTACGTGTCTCAGGAAGCTTTATTCTATGCAAATAGAAAGTATCTCTGTTTTGAGACTTGCCTGGCACCGCTGCACCGAACGATAATGCGAGCATTGGCAAAATCGACCCATCGAGTCGGTCGTGTGTTCGTACAGTTTCAGCCTATTGGAGGAGTCTCGAACACCTTTATTTTATTCAAATGCACAATATCTAAGTATTGAAACTTCGAGACTTACTGAAATCGATTCATCGAGTGCTTCCATCGTTTGTAAAATATAAGCTCGATGTACGAATACCAAAACCTTGTATTACATTCGAAAGCAGCGTATGTACATACGCTGTGTTGAAACTTGTCGGCCAGAGCTGCACCGAACGAAATTTCGAGATTTATCGAAATCGAATCATCATGTGGGTCGGATGTTCGTAGAGTTTCAGCATGGTGTAGGTATGTCGAACACATACACCATGCTGATTTGAAACTTGTCGGCCAGAGCTGCGCCGAACGAAATTTCGAGATTTATCGAAATCGAATCATCGTGTGGTTCGGATGTTCGTAGAGTTTCAGCATGGTGTAGGTATGTCGAACACCTTTATTCTATGCAAATGCACAATATCTAGTTATTGAAACTTGACTGAGAGCGATGCATTGAACGAACGATTAAGATTTAGCGGAAAAGTGCCATCGCATCGTTCGAGCGTTCCTAACATTTCACAATGGTTTACGTGTCTCAAAAAGCTTTATTCTATGTAAAGAGAAAGTATCTCTGTGTTGAGACTTTCCTTGCAGCGCTTATCCTAAAGAAAATGCAAGCCTTAGCGAAATCGAACCATCGAGTGTTTCGAGAGTTCGTGCAGTTTCAGAATGGTGTAAAAGTGTCAAACACCCTTATTCTAGGCAAATGCACAATAATCTAGGTATCGAACGTTGACTCAAAGCGATGCACTGAACGAAAGGTCGATTTTTCGCGGTAAAGGACCATCGAATGGTTCGAGCGTTCCTAACATTTCACAATGGTTTACGTGTCTCGGGAAGCTTAATTCTATGCAAATAGAAAGTATCTCTGTTTTGAGACTTGCCTGGCAGCGCTGCACCGACCGATAATGCGAGCATTGGCAAAATCGACCCATCGAGTGGGTCGTGTGTTCGTACAGTTTCAGCATGTTGTAGGAGTCTCGAACATCTTTATTCTATGCAAATGCACAATATCTAAGTATTGAAATTAGACTGAGGCTGCTGAACCAAACGAAACTTCGAGACTTACTGAAATCGATTTATCGAGTGCTTCCATCGTTTGTAAAATATAAGCTCGATGTACGAATACCAAAAGCTTGTATTACATTCGAAAGCAGCGTATATATGTGTTGAAACTTGTCGGCCAGAGCTGCACCGAACGAAATTTCGAGATTGATCGAAATCGAACCATCGTGTGGTTCGGATATTCGTAGAGTTTCAGCATCGTGTAGTTGTGTCGAAAACCTTTATTCTATGCAAATGCACAATATGTACTTATTGAAACTTGACTGAGAGCGATGTATTGAACGAAAGATCGAGATTTAGCGGAAAATTGCAATCGAATGGTTCGAGCTTTCCTATCATTTCACAATGGTTTACGTGTCTCAAGAAGCTTTGTTCTAAGCAAAGAGAACGTATCTCTGTGTTGAGACTTTCCTTGCAGCGCTGCTCCTAAAGAAAATGCAAGCCTTAGCGAAATCGAACCATCGAGTGTTCGTGCAGTTTCAGAATGGTGTAAAAGTGTCAAACACCCTTATTCTAGGCAAATGCACAATAATCTAGGTATAGAAACTTAACGCAAAGCGATGCACTGAACGAAAGGTCGAGATTTCGCGGTAAAGGACCATCGAATGGTTCGAGCGTTCCTAACATTTCACCGCGGTTTACGTGTCTCAGGAAGCTTTATTCTATGCAAATAGAAAGTATCTCTGTTTTGAGACTTGCCTGGCAGCGCTGCACCGACCGATAATGCGAGCATTGGCAAAATCGACCCATCGAGTGGGTCGTGTGTTCGTACACTTTCAGCATGTTGTAGGAGTCTCGAACATCTTTATTCTATGCAAATGCACAATAATTAAGTATTGAAATTTAACTGAGGCTGCTGAACCAAACGAAACTTCGAGACTTACTGAAATCGATTTATCGAGTCCTTCCATCGTTTGTAAAATATAAGCTCGATGTACAAATACCAAAAGCTTGTAGTACATTCGAAAGCAGCGTATATATGTGTTGAAACTTGTCGGCCAGAGCTGCACCGAACGAAATTTCGAGATTGATCGAAATCGAACCATCGTGTGGTTCGGATATTCGTAGAGTTTCAGCATCGTGTAGTTGTGTCGAAAACCTTTATTCTATGCAAATGCACAATATGTACTTATTGAAACTTGACTGAGAGCGATGTATTGAACGAAAGATCGAGATTTAGCGGAAAATTGCCATCGAATGGTTCGAGCTTTGCTATCATTTCACAATGGTTTACGTGTCTCAAGAAGCTTTGTTCTATGCAAAGAGAACGTATCTCTGTGTTGAGACTTACCTTGCAGCGCTGCTCCGAAAGAAAATGCAAGCATTAGCTAAATCGAACCATCGAGTGTTTCGAGTGTTCGTGCAGTTTCAGAATGGTGTAAAAGTGTCAAACACCCATATTCTAGGCAAATGCACAATAATCTAGGTTTCGAAACTTGACTCAAAGCGATTCACTGAACGAAAGGTCGATATTTCGCGGTAACGGACCATCGAATGGTTCGAGCGTTCCTAACATTTCACCGCGGTTTACGTGTCTCAGGAAGCTTTATTCTATGCAAATAGAAAGTATCTCTGTTTTGAGACTTGCCTGGCAGCGCTGCACCGACCGATAATGCGAGCATTGGCAAAATCGACCCATAGAGTGGGTCGTGTGTTCGTACAGTTTCAGCATGTTGTAGGAGTCTCGAACATCTTTATTCTATGCAAATGCACAATATCTAAGTATTGAAATTTGACTGAGGCTGCTGAACCAAACGAAACTTCGAGACTTACTGAAATCGATTTATCGAGTGCTTCCATCGTTTGTAACATATAAGCTCGATGTACGAATACCAAAACCTTGTATTACATTCGAAAGCAGCGTATATATGTGTTGAAACTTGTCGGCCAGAGCTGCACCGAACGAAATTTCGAGATTGATCGAAATCGAACCATCGTGTGTTTCGGATGTTCGTAGAGTTTTAGCATCGTGTAGGTGTGTCGAACACGTTTATTCTATGCAAATGCACAATATGTACTTATTGAAACTTGACTGAGAGCGATGCATTGAACGAAACATCGAGATTTAGCGGAAAATTGCCATCGAATGGTTCGAGCTTTCCTAACATTTCACAATGGTTTACGTGTCTCAAGAAGCTTTGTTCTATGCAAAGAGAACGTATCTCTGTGTTGAGACTTACCTTGCAGCGCTGCTCCGAAAGAAAATGCAAGCATTAGCTAAATCGACCCATCGAGTGGGTCGTGTGTTCGTACAGTTTCAGCATGTTGTAGGAGTCCCGAACACCTTTATTTTATTCAAATGCACAATATCTAAGGATTGAAACTTCGAGACTTACTGAAATCGATTCATCGAGTGCTTCCATCGTTTGTAAAATATAAGCTCGATGTACGAATACCAAAACCTTGTATTACATTCGAAAGCAGCGTATGTATGTGTTGAAACTTGTCGGCCAGAGCTGCACCGAACGAAATTTCAAGATTGATCGAAATCGAACCATCGTGTGGTTCGGATATTCGTAGAGTTTCAGCATCGTGTAGGTGTGTCGAACACCTTTATTCTATGCAAATGCACAATATCTAGTTATTGAAACTTGACTGAGAGCGATGCATTGAACGAAAGATTAAGATTTAGCGGAAAAGTGCCATCGCATCGTTCGAGCGTTCCTAACAATTCACAATGGTTTACGTGTCTCAAAAAGCTTTATTCTATGTAAAGAGAAAGTATCTCTGTGTTGAGACGTTCCTTGCAGCGCTTATCCTAAAGAAAATGCAAGCCTTAGCGAAATCGAACCATCGAGTGTTTCGAGAGTTCGTGCAGTTTCAGAATGGTGTAAAAGTGTCAAACACCCTTAAATGAACAATAACCTAGGTATAGAAACTTGACGCAAAGCGATGCACTGAACGAAAGGTCGAGATTTCGCGGTAAAGGACCATCGGAATGGTTCGAGCGTTCCAAACATTTCACCGCGGTTTACGTGTCTCAGGAAGCTTTATTCTATGCAAATAGAAAGTATCTCTGTTTTGAGACTTGCCTGGCAGCGCTGCACCGACCGATAATGCGAGCATTGGCAAAATCGACCCATAGAGTGGGTCGTGTGTTCGTACAGTTTCAGCATGTTGTAGGAGTCTCGAACATCTTTATTCTATGCAAATGCACAATATCTAAGTATTGAAATTTGACTGAGGCTGCTGAACCAAACGAAACTTCGAGACTTACTGAAATCGATTTATCGAGTGCTTCCATCGTTTGTAACATATAAGCTCGATGTACGAATACCAAAAGCTTGTATTACATTCGAAAGCAGCGTATATATGTGTTGAAACTTGTCGGCCAGAGCTGCACCGAACGAAATTTCGAGATTGATCGAAATCGAACAATCGTTTGGTTCGGATATTCGTAGAGTTTCAGCATCGTGTAGTTGTGTCGAAAACCTTTATTCTATGCAAATGCACAATATGTACTTATTGAAACTTGACTGGGAACGTTGCATTGAACGAAAGATCGAGATTTAGCGGAAAATTGCCATCGAATGGTTCGAGCTTTCCTATCATTTCACAATGGTTTACGTGTCTCAAGAAGCTTTGTTCTATGCAAAGAGAACGTATCTCTGTGTTGAGACTTACCTTGCAGCGCTGCTCCGAAAGAAAATGCAAGCATTAGCGAAATCGAACCATCGAGTGTTTCGAGTGTTCGTGCAGTTTCAGAATGGTGTAAAAGTGTCAAACACCCATATTCTAGGCAAATGCACAATAATCTACATTTCGAAACTTGACTCAAAGCGATTCACTGAACGAAAGGTCGATATTTCGCCGTAAAGGACAATCGAATGGTTCTCGCGTTCCTGACATTTCACCGCGGTTTACGTGTCTCAGGAAGCTTTATTCTATGCAAATAGAAAGTATCTCTGTTTTGAGACTTGCCTGGCAGCGCTGCACCGAACGATAATGCGAGCATTGGCAAAATCGACCCATCGAGTGGGTCGTGTGTTCGTACAGTTTCAGCATGTTGTAGGAGTCTCGAACACCTTTATTTTATTCAAATGCACAATATCTAAGGATTGAAACTTCGAGACTTACTGAAATCGATTCATCGAGTGCTTCCATCGTTTGTAAAATATAAGCTCGATGTACGAATACCAAAACCTTGTATTACATTCGAAAGCAGCGTATGTATGTGTTGAAACTTTTCGGCCAGAGCTGCACCGAACGAAATTTCAAGATTGATCGAAATCGAACCATCGTGTGGTTCGGATATTCGTAGAGTTTCAGCATCGTGTAGGTGTGTCGAACACCTTTATTCTATGCAAATGCACAATATCTAGTTATTGAAACTTGACTGAGAGCGATGCATTGAACGAAAGATTAAGATTTAGCGGAAAAGTGCCATCGCATCGTTCGAGCGTTCCTAACAATTCACAATGGTTTACGTGTCTCAAAAACCTTTATTCTATGTAAAGAGAAAGTATCTCTGTGTTGAGACGTTCCTTGCAGCGCTTATCCTAAAGAAAATGCAAGCCTTAGCGAAATCGAACCATCGAGTGTTTCGAGAGTTCGTGCAGTTTCAGAATGGTGTAAAAGTGTCAAACACCCTTAAATGCACAATAACCTAGGTATAGAAACTTGACGCAAAGCGATGCACTGAACGAAAGGTCGAGATTTCGCGGTAAAGGACCATCGAATGGTTCGAGCGTTCCTAACATTTCACCGCGGTTTACGTGTCTCAGGAAGCTTTATTCTATGCAAATAGAAAGTATCTCTGTTTTGAGACTTGCCTGGCACCGCTGCACCGAACGATAATGCGAGCATTTGCAAAATCGACCCATCGAGTCAGTCGTGTGTTCGTACAGTTTCAGCCTATTGGAGGAGTCTCGAACACCTTTATTATATTCAAATGCACAATATCTAAGTATTGAAACTTCGAGACTTACTGAAATCGATTCATCGAGTGCTTCCATCGTTTGTAAAATATAAGCTCGATGTACGAATACCAAAACCTTGTATTACATTCGAAAGCAGCGTATGTATGTGTTGAAACTTGTCGGCCAGAGCTGCACCGAACGAAATTTCGAGATTTATCGAAATCGAATCATCGTGTGGTTCGGATGTTCGTAGAGTTTCAGCATGGTGTAGCTGTGTCGAACACCTTTATTCTATGCAAATGCACAATATCTATTTAATGAAACTTGACGGAGAGCGATGCATTGAACGAAAGATTAAGATTTAGCGGAAAAGTGCCATCGCATCGTTCGAGCGTTCCTAACATTTCACAATGGTTTACGTGTCTCAAAAAGCTTTATTCTATGTAAAGAGAAAGTATCTCTGTGTTGAGACTTTCCTTGCAGCGCTTATCCTAAAGAAAATGCAAGACTTAGCGAAATCGAACCATCGAGTGTTTCGAGAGTTCGTGCAGTTTCAGAATGGTGTAAAAGTGTCAAACACCCTTATTCTAGGCAAATGCACAATAATCTAGGTATAGAAACTTGACGCAAAGCGATGCACTGAACAAAAGGTCGAGATTTCGCGGTAAAGGACCATCGAATGGTTCGAGCGTTCCTAACATTTCACCGCGGTTTATGTGTCTCAGGAAGCTTTATTCTATGCAAATAGAAAGTATCTCTGTTTTGAGACTTGCCTGGCACCGCTGCACCGAACGATAATGCGAGCATTGGCAAAATCGACCCATCGAGTCGGTCGTGTGTTCGTACAGTTTCAGCCTATTGGAGGAGTCTCGAACACCTTTATTTTATTCAAATGCACAATATCTAAGTATTGAAACTTCGAGACTTACTGAAATCGATTCATCGAGTGCTTCCATCGTTTGTAAAATATAAGCTCGATGTACGAATACCAAAACCTTGTATTACATTCGAAAGCAGCGTATATATGTGTTGAAACTTGTCGGCCAGAGCTGCACCGAACGAAATTTCGAGATTGATCGAAATCGAACCATCGTGTGTTTCGGATGTTCGTAGAGTTTCAGCATCGTGTAGTTGTGTCGAAAACCTTTATTCTATGCAAATGCACAATATGTACTTATTGAAACTTGACTGGGAGCGATGCATTGAACGAAAGATCGAGATTTAGCGGAAAATTGCCATCGAATGGTTTGAGCTTTCCTATCATTTCACAATGGTTTACGTGTCTCAAGAAGCTTTGTTCTATGCAAAGAGAACGTATCTCTGTGTTGAGACTTACCTTGCAGCGCTGCTCCGAAAGAAAATGCAAGCCTTAGCGAAATCGAACCATCGAGTGTTCGTGCAGTTTCAGAATGGTGTAAAAGTGACAAACACCCTTATTCTAGGCAAATGCACAATAATCTAGGTATAGAAACTTGACGTAACGCCGGAGCACATTCTATTTGAATGCGTCGAATATGACATAGAAAGAATAACTGCAATAGAAGAACTCAGAAAAAAGGGAATAAAAGAGCTCAGTATGGAAACGTTAATCAGGAATAAGGAGTCATACGCAGTATTTGTGAAATACGCCAGGTCAATCATAGTGAAAAAAAGTAAAATGTAACTGGAAACCGAAATAGCCTAGGGAAACGGAAAACAAATACTACTTTGAATTGATGTAGAACAGGAAAGGAACGAACATGACTGCAAATGAAATAACTATTAAAATACCCGTACAATGACCGCAAAAATGGGAGTGAAATGAAGTGCGCCCGAAGCGCTATAGTCGAAAATAACGTTAAGCAAGAAATTATGACCGCCGGTATAATAAACAGAGGTACGGCGGGGGTGGAGGTGGGAAAAAAAAAAAAAAAAAAAAAAAAAGAAACTTGACGCAAAGCGATGCACTGAACAAAAGGTCGAGATTTCGCGGTAAAGGACCATCGAATGGTTCGAGCGTTCCTAACATTTCACCGCGGTTTACGTGTCTCAGGAAGCTTTATTCTATGCAAATAGAAAGTATCTCTGTTTTGAGACTTGCCTGGCACCGCTGCACCGAACGATAATGCGAGCATTGGCAAAATCGACCCATCGAGTCGGTCGTGTGTTCGTACAGTTTCAGCCTATTGGAGGAGTCTCGAACACCTTTATTTTATTCAAATGCACAATATCTAAGTATTGAAACTTCGAGACTTACTGAAATCGATTCATCGAGTGCTTCCATCGTTTGTAAAATATAAGCTCGATGTACGAATACCAAAACCTTGTATTACATTCGAAAGCAGCGTATGTACATACGCTGTGTTGAAACTTGTCGGCCAGAGCTGCACCGAACGAAATTTCGAGATTTATCGAAATCGAATCATCGTGTGGGTCGGATGTTCGTAGAGTTTCAGCATGGTGTAGGTATGTCGAACACATACACCATGCTGATTTGAAACTTGTCGGCCAGAGCTGCGCCGAACGAAATTTCGAGATTTATCGAAATCGAATCATCGTGTGGTTCGGATGTTCGTAGAGTTTCAGCATGGTGTAGGTATGTCGAACACCTTTATTCTATGCAAATGCACAATATCTAGTTATTGAAACTTGACTGAGAGCGATGCATTGAACGAACGATTAAGATTTAGCGGAAAAGTGCCATCGCATCGTTCGAGCGTTCCTAACATTTCACAATGGTTTACGTGTCTCAAAAAGCTTTATTCTATGTAAAGAGAAAGTATCTCTGTGTTGAGACTTTCCTTGCAGCGCTTATCCTAAAGAAAATGCAAGCCTTAGCGAAATCGAACCATCGAGTGTTTCGAGAGTTCGTGCAGTTTCAGAATGGTGTAAAAGTGTCAAACACCCTTATTCTAGGCAAATGCACAATAATCTAGGTATCGAACCTTGACTCAAAGCGATGCACTGAACGAAAGGTCGATTTTTCGCGGTAAAGGACCATCGAATGGTTCGAGCGTTCCTAACATTTCACAATGGTTTACGTGTCTCGGGAAGCTTAATTCTATGCAAATAGAAAGTATCTCTGTTTTGAGACTTGCCTGGCAGCGCTGCACCGACCGATAATGCGAGCATTGGCAAAATCGACCCATCGAGTGGGTCGTGTGTTCGTACAGTTTCAGCATGTTGTAGGAGTCTCGAACATCTTTATTCTATGCAAATGCACAATATCTAAGTATTGAAATTTGACTGAGGCTGCTGAACCAAACGAAACTTCGAGACTTACTGAAATCGATTTATCGAGTGCTTCCATCGTTTGTAAAATATAAGCTCGATGTACGAATACCAAAAGCTTGTATTACATTCGAAAGCAGCGTATATATGTGTTGAAACTTGTCGGCCAGAGCTGCACCGAACGAAATTTCGAGATTGATCGAAATCGAACCATCGTGTGGTTCGGATATTCGTAGAGTTTCAGCATCGTGTAGTTGTGTCGAAAACCTTTATTCTATGCAAATGCACAATATGTACTTATTGAAACTTGACTGAGAGCGATGTATTGAACGAAAGATCGATATTTAGCGGAAAATTGCAATCGAATGGTTCGAGCTTTCCTATCATTTCACAATGGTTTACGTGTCTCAAGAAGCTTTGTTCTAAGCAAAGAGAACGTATCTCTGTGTTGAGACTTTCCTTGCAGCGCTGCTCCTAAAGAAAATGCAAGCCTTAGCGAAATCGAACCATCGAGTGTTCGTGCAGTTTCAGAATGGTGTAAAAGTGTCAAACACCCTTATTCTAGGCAAATGCACAATAATCTAGGTATAGAAACTTAACGCAAAGCGATGCACTGAACGAAAGGTCGAGATTTCGCGGTAAAGGACCATCGAATGGTTCGAGCGTTCCTAACATTTCACCGCGGTTTACGTGTCTCAGGAAGCTTTATTCTATGCAAATAGAAAGTATCTCTGTTTTGAGACTTGCCTGGCAGCGCTGCACCGACCGATAATGCGAGCATTGGCAAAATCGACCCATCGAGTGGGTCGTGTGTTCGTACACTTTCAGCATGTTGTAGGAGTCTCGAACATCTTTATTCTATGCAAATGCACAATAATTAAGTATTGAAATTTAACTGAGGCTGCTGAACCAAACGAAATTTCGAGACTTACTGAAATCGATTTATCGAGTCCTTCCATCGTTTGTAAAATATAAGCTCGATGTACAAATACCAAAAGCTTGTAGTACATTCGAAAGCAGCGTATATATGTGTTGAAACTTGTCGGCCAGAGCTGCACCGAACGAAATTTCGAGATTGATCGAAATCGAACCATCGTGTGGTTCGGATATTCGTAGAGTTTCAGCATCGTGTAGTTGTGTCGAAAACCTTTATTCTATGCAAATGCACAATATGTACTTATTGAAACTGGACTGAGAGCGATGTATTGAACGAAAGATCGAGATTTAGCGGAAAATTGCCATCGAATGGTTCGAGCTTTGCTATCATTTCACAATGGTTTACGTGTCTCAAGAAGCTTTGTTCTATGCAAAGAGAACGTATCTCTGTGTTGAGACTTACCTTGCAGCGCTGCTCCGAAAGAAAATGCAAGCATTCGCTAAATCGAACCATCGAGTGTTTCGAGTGTTCGTGCAGTTTCAGAATGGTGTAAAAGTGTCAAACACCCATATTCTAGGCAAATGCACAATAATCTAGGTTTCGAAACTTGACTCAAAGCGATTCACTGAACGAAAGGTCGATATTTCGCGGTAACGGACCATCGAATGGTTCGAGCGTTCCTAACATTTCACCGCGGTTTACGTGTCTCAGGAAGCTTTATTCTATGCAAATAGAAAGTATCTCTGTTTTGAGACTTGCCTGGCAGCGCTGCACCGACCGATAATGCGAGCATTGGCAAAATCGACCCATAGAGTGGGTCGTGTGTTCGTACAGTTTCAGCATGTTGTAGGAGTCTCGAACATCTTTATTCTATGCAAATGCACAATATCTAAGTATTGAAATTTGACTGAGGCTGCTGAACCAAACGAAACTTCGAGACTTACTGAAATCGATTTATCGAGTGCTTCCATCGTTTGTAACATATAACCTCGATGTACGAATACCAAAACCTTGTATTACATTCGAAAGCAGCGTATATATGTGTTGAAACTTGTCGGCCAGAGCTGCACCGAACGAAATTTCGAGATTGATCGAAATCGAACCATCGTGTGTTTCGGATGTTCGTAGAGTTTTAGCATCGTGTAGGTGTGTCGAACACGTTTATTCTATGCAAATGCACAATATGTACTTATTGAAACTTGACTGAGAGCGATGCATTGAACGAAACATCGAGATTTAGCGGAAAATTGCCATCGAATGGTTCGAGCTTTCCTAACATTTCACAATGGTTTACGTGTCTCAAGAAGCTTTGTTCTATGCAAAGAGAACGTATCTCTGTGTTGAGACTTACCTTGCAGCGCTGCTCCGAAAGAAAATGCAAGCATTAGCTAAATCGACCCATCGAGTGGGTCGTGTGTTCGTACAGTTTCAGCATGTTGTAGGAGTCTCGAACACCTTTATTTTATTCAAATGCACAATATCTAAGGATTGAAACTTCGAGACTTACTGAAATCGATTCATCGAGTGCTTCCATCGTTTGTAAAATATAAGCTAGATGTACGAATACCAAAACCTTGTATTACATTCGAAAGCAGCGTATGTATGTGTTGAAACTTGTCGGCCAGAGCTGCACCGAACGAAATTTCGAGATTTATCGAAATCGAATCATCGTGTGGGTCGGATGTTCGTAGAGTTTCAGCATGGTGTAGGTATGTCGAACACCTACACCATGCTGATTTGAAACTTGTCGGCAAGAGCTGCACCGAACGAAATTTCGAGATTTATCGAAATCGAATCATCGTGTGGTTCGGATGTTCGTAGAGTTTCAGCATTGTGTAGCTGTGTCGAACACCTTTATTCTATGCAAATGCACAATATCTAGTTAATGAAACTTGACGGAGAGCGATGCATTGAACGAAAGATTAAGATTTAGCGGAAAAGTGCCATCGCATCGTTCGAGCGTTCCTAACATTTCACAATGGTTTACGTGTCTCAAAAAGCTTTATTCTATGTAAAGAGAAAGTATCTCTGTGTTGAGACTTTCCTTGCAGCGCTTATCCTAAAGAAAATGCAAGACTTAGCGAAATCGAACCATCGAGTGTTTCGAGAGTTCGTGCAGTTTCAGAATGGTGTAAAAGTGTCAAACACCCTTATTCTAGGCAAATGCACAATAATCTAGGTATAGAAACTTGACGCAAAGCGATGCACTGAACAAAAGGTCGAGATTTCGCGGTAAAGGACCATCGAATGGTTCGAGCGTTCCTAACATTTCACCGCCGTTTACGTGTCTCAGGAAGCTTTATTCTATGCAAATAGAAAGTATCTCTGTTTTGAGACTTGCCTGGCACCGCTGCACCGAACGATAATGCGAGCATTGGCAAAATCGACCCATCGAGTCGGTCGTGTGTTCGTACAGTTTCAGCCTATTGGAGGAGTCTCGAACACCTTTATTTTATTCAAATGCACAATATCTAAGTATTGAAACTTCGAGACTTACTGAAATCGATTCATCGAGTGCTTCCATCGTTTGTAAAATATAAGCTCGATGTACGAATACCAAAACCTTGTATTACATTCGAAAGCAGCGTATATATGTGTTGAAACTTGTCGGCCAGAGCTGCACCGAACGAAATTTCGAGATTGATCGAAATCGAACCATCGTGTGTTTCGGATGTTCGTAGAGTTTTAGCATCGTGTAGGTGTGTCGAACACGTTTATTCTATGCAAATGCACAATATGTACTTATTGAAACTTGACTGAGAGCGATGCATTGAACGAAACATCGAGATTTAGCGGAAAATTGCCATCGAATGGTTCGAGCTTTCCTAACATTTCACAATGGTTTACGTGTCTCAAGAAGCTTTATTCTATGCAAAGAGAAAGTATCTCTGTGTTGAGAGTTTCCTTGTAGCGCTGCTCCTAAAGAAAATGCAAGCCTTAGCGAAATCGAACCATCGAGTGTTCGTGCAGTTTCAGAATGGTGTAAAAGTGTCAAACACCCTTATTCTAGGCAAATGCACAATAATCTAGGTTTCGAAACTTGACTCAAAGCGATTCACTGAACGAAAGGTCGATATTTCGCCGTAAAGGACCATCGAATGGTTCGAGCGTTCCTAACATTTCACCGCGGTTTACGTGTCTCAGGAAGCTTTATTCTATGCAAATAGAAAGTATCTCTGTTTTGAGACTTGCCTGGCAGCGCTGCACCGAACGATAATGCGAGCATTGGCAAAATCGACCCATCGAGTGGGTCGTGTGTTCGTACGGTTTCAGCATGTTGTAGGAGTGTCGAACATCTTTATTCTATGCAAATGCACAATATCTAAGTATTGAAATTTGACTGAGGCTGCTGAACCAAACGAAACTTCGAGACTTACTGAAATCGATTTATCGAGTGCTTCCATCGTTTGTAAAATATAAGCTCGATGTACGAATACCAAAAGCTTGTATTACATTCGAAAGCAGCGTATATATGTGTTGAAACTTGTCGGCCAGAGCTGCACCGAACGAAATTTCGAGATTGATCGAAATCGAACCATCGTGTGGTTCGGATATTCGTAGAGTTTCAGCATCGTGTAGTTGTGTCGAAAACCTTTATTCTATGCAAATGCACAATATGTACTAATTGAAACTTGACTGGGAGCGATGCATTGAACGAAAGATCGAGATTTAGCGGAAAATTGCCATTGAATGGTTGGAGCTTTCCTATAATTTCACAATGGTTTACGTGTCTCAAGAAGCTTTGTTCTATGCAAAGAGAACGTATCTCTGTGTTGAGAATTACCTTTCAGCGCTGCTCCGAAAGAAAATGCAAGCATTAGCTAAATCGAACCATCGAGTGTTTCGAGTGTTCGTGCAGTTTCAGAATGGTGTAAAAGTGTCAAACACCCATATTCTAGGCAAATGCACAATAATCTAGGTTTCAAAACTTGACTCAAAGCGATTCACTGAACGAAAGGTCGATATTTCGCGGTAAAGGACCATCGAATGGTTCGAGCGTTCCTAACATTTCACCGCGGTTTACGTGTCTCAGGAAGCTTTATTCTATGCAAATAGAAAGTATCTCTGTTTTGAGACTTGCCTGGCAGCGCTGCACCGAACGATAATGCGAGCATTGGCAAAATCGACCCATCGAGTGGGTCGTGTGTTCGTACGGTTTCAGCATGTTGTAGGAGTCTCGAACATCTTTATTCTATGCAAATGCACAATATCTAAGTATTGAAATTTGACTGAGGCTGCTGAACCAAACGAAACTTCGAGACTTACTGAAATCGAATTATCGAGTGCTTCCATCGTTTGTAAAATATAAGCTCGATGTACGAATACCAAAAGCTTGTATTACATTCGAAAGCAGCGTATATATGTGTTGAAACTTGTCGGCCAGAGCTGCACCGAACGAAATTTCGAGATTGATCGAAATCGAACCATCGTGTGTTTCGGATGTTCGTAGAGTTTTAGCATCGTGTAGGTGTGTCGAACACGTTTATTCTATGCAAATGCACAATATGTACTTATTGAAACTTGACTGAGAGCGATGCATTGAACGAAACATCGAGATTTAGCGGAAAATTGCCATCGAATGGTTCGAGCTTTCCTAACATTTCACAATGGTTTACGTGTCTCAAGAAGCTTTGTTCTATGCAAAGAGAACGTATCTCTGTGTTGAGACTTACCTTGCAGCGCTGCTCCGAAAGAAAATGCAAGCATTAGCTAAATCGACCCATCGAGTGGGTCGTGTGTTCGTACAGTTTCAGCATGTTGTAGGAGTCTCGAACACCTTTATTTTATTCAAATGCACAATATCTAAGGATTGAAACTTCGAGACTTACTGAATTCGATTCATCGAGTGCTTCCATCGTTTGTAAAATATAAGCTCGATGTACGAATACCAAAACCTTGTATTACATTCGAAAGCAGCGTATGTATGTGTTGAAACTTGTCGGCCAGAGCTGCACCGAACGAAATTTCAAGATTGATCGAAATCGAACCATCGTGTGGTTCGGATATTCGTAGAGTTTCAGCATCGTGCAGGTGTGTCGAACACCTTTATTCTATGCAAATGCACAATATCTAGTTATTGAAACTTGACTGAGAGCGATGCATTGAACGAAAGATTAAGATTTAGCGGAAAAGTGCCATCGCATCGTTCGAGCGTTCCTAACAATTCACAATGGTTTACGTGTCTCAAAAAGCTTTATTCTATGTAAAGAGAAAGTATCTCTGTGTTGAGACGTTCCTTGCAGCGCTTATCCTAAAGAAAATGCAAGCCTTAGCGAAATCGAACCATCGAGTGTTTCGAGAGTTCGTGCAGTTTCAGAATAGTGTAAAAGTGTCAAACACCCTTAAATGCACAATAACCTAGGTATAGAAACTTGACGCAAAGCGATGCACTGAACGAAAGGTCGAGATTTCGCGGTAAAGGACCATCGAATGGTTCGAGCGTTCCTAACATTTCACCGCGGTTTACGTGTCTCAGGAAGCTTTATTCTATGCAAATAGAAAGTATCTCTGTTTTGAGACTTGCCTGGCACCGCTGCACCGAACGATAATGCGAGCATTTGCAAAATCGACCCATCGAGTCGGTCGTGTGTTCGTACAGTTTCAGCCTATTGGAGGAGTCTCGAACACCTTTATTATATTCAAATGCACAATATCGAAGTATTGAAACTTCGAGACTTACTGAAATCGATTCATCGAGTGCTTCCATCGTTTGTAAAATATAAGCTCGATGTACGAATACCAAAACCTTGTATTACATTCGAAAGCAGCGTATGTATGTGTTGAAACTTGTCGGCCAGAGCTGCACCGAACGAAATTTCGAGATTTATCGAAATCGAATCATCGTGTGGTTCGGATATTCGTAGAGTTTCAGCATCGTGTAGTTGTGTCGAAAACCTTTATTCTATGCAAATGCACAATATGTACTAATTGAAACTTGACTGGGAGCGATGCATTGAACGAAAGATCGAGATTTAGCGGAAAATTGCCATCGAATGGTTGGAGCTTTCCTATAATTTCACAATGGTTTACGTGTCTCAAGAAGCTTTGTTCTATGCAAAGAGAACGTATCTCTGTGTTGAGACTTACCTTTCAGCGCTGCTCCGAAAGAAAATGCAAGCATTAGCTAAATCGAACCATCGAGTGTTTCGAGTGTTCGTGCAGTTTCAGAATGGTGTAAAAGTGTCAAACACCCATATTCTAGGCAAATGCACAATAATCTAGGTTTCAAAACTTGACTCAAAGCGATTCACTGAACGAAAGGTCGATATTTCGCGGTAAAGGACCATCGAATGGTTCGAGCGTTCCTAACATTTCACCGCGGTTTACGTGTCTCAGGAAGCTTTATTCTATGCAAATAGAAAGTATCTCTGTTTTGAGACTTGCCTGGCAGCGCTGCACCGAACGATAATGCGAGCATTGGCAAAATCGACCCATCGAGTGGGTCGTGTGTTCGTACGGTTTCAGCATGTTGTAGGAGTCTCGAACATCTTTATTCTATGCAAATGCACAATATCTAAGTATTGAAATTTGACTGAGGCTGCTGAACCAAACGAAACTTCGAGACTTACTGAAATCGAATTATCGAGTGCTTCCATCGTTTGTAAAATATAAGCTCGATGTACGAATACCAAAAGCTTGTATTACATTCGAAAGCAGCGTATATATGTGTTGAAACTTGTCGGCCAGAGCTGCACCGAACGAAATTTCGAGATTGATCGAAATCGAACCATCGTGTGTTTCGGATGTTCGTAGAGTTTTAGCATCGTGTAGGTGTGTCGAACACGTTTATTCTATGCAAATGCACAATATGTACTTATTGAAACTTGACTGAGAGCGATGCATTGAACGAAACATCGAGATTTAGCGGAAAATTGCCATCGAATGGTTCGAGCTTTCCTAACATTTCACAATGGTTTACGTGTCTCAAGAAGCTTTGTTCTATGCAAAGAGAACGTATCTCTGTGTTGAGACTTACCTTGCAGCGCTGCTCCGAAAGAAAATGCAAGCATTAGCTAAATCGACCCATCGAGTGGGTCGTGTGTTCGTACAGTTTCAGCATGTTGTAGGAGTCTCGAACACCTTTATTTTATTCAAATGCACAATATCTAAGGATTGAAACTTCGAGACTTACTGAAATCGATTCATCGAGTGCTTCCATCGTTTGTAAAATATAAGCTCGATGTACGAATACCAAAACCTTGTATTACATTCGAAAGCAGCGTATGTATGTGTTGAAACTTGTCGGCCAGAGCTGCACCGAACGAAATTTCAAGATTGATCGAAATCGAACCATCGTGTGGTTCGGATATTCGTAGAGTTTCAGCATCGTGCAGGTGTGTCGAACACCTTTATTCTATGCAAATGCACAATATCTAGTTATTGAAACTTGACTGAGAGCGATGCATTGAACGAAAGATTAAGATTTAGCGGAAAAGTGCCATCGCATCGTTCGAGCGTTCCTAACAATTCACAATGGTTTACGTGTCTCAAAAAGCTTTATTCTATGTAAAGAGAAAGTATCTCTGTGTTGAGACGTTCCTTGCAGCGCTTATCCTAAAGAAAATGCAAGCCTTAGCGAAATCGAACCATCGAGTGTTTCGAGAGTTCGTGCAGTTTCAGAATAGTGTAAAAGTGTCAAACACCCTTAAATGCACAATAACCTAGGTATAGAAACTTGACGCAAAGCGATGCACTGAACGAAAGGTCGAGATTTCGCGGTAAAGGACCATCGAATGGTTCGAGCGTTCCTAACATTTCACCGCGGTTTACGTGTCTCAGGAAGCTTTATTCTATGCAAATAGAAAGTATCTCTGTTTTGAGACTTGCCTGGCACCGCTGCACCGAACGATAATGCGAGCATTTGCAAAATCGACCCATCGAGTCGGTCGTGTGTTCGTACAGTTTCAGCCTATTGGAGGAGTCTCGAACACCTTTATTATATTCAAATGCACAATATCGAAGTATTGAAACTTCGAGACTTACTGAAATCGATTCATCGAGTGCTTCCATCGTTTGTAAAATATAAGCTCGATGTACGAATACCAAAACCTTGTATTACATTCGAAAGCAGCGTATGTATGTGTTGAAACTTGTCGGCCAGAGCTGCACCGAACGAAATTTCGAGATTTATCGAAATCGAATCATCGTGTGGTTCGGATATTCGTAGAGTTTCAGCATCGTGTAGTTGTGTCGAAAACCTTTATTCTATGCAAATGCACAATATGTACTAATTGAAACTTGACTGGGAGCGATGCATTGTACGAAAGATCGAGATTTAGCGGAAAATTGCCATCGAATGGTTGGAGCTTTCCTATAATTTCACAATGGTTTACGTGTCTCAAGAAGCTTTGTTCTATGCAAAGAGAACGTGTCTCTGTGTTGAGACTTACCTTTCAGCGCTGCTCCGAAAGAAAATGCAAGCATTAGCTAAATCGAACCATCGAGTGTTTCGAGTGTTCGTGCAGTTTCAGAATGGTGTAAAAGTGTCAAACACCCATATTCTAGGCAAATGCACAATAATCTAGGTTTCAAAACTTGACTCAAAGCGATTCACTGAACGAAAGGTCGATATTTCGCGGTAAAGGACCATCGAATGGTTCGAGCGTTCCTAACATTTCACCGCGGTTTACGTGTCTCAGGAAGCTTTATTCTATGCAAATAGAAAGTATCTCTGTTTTGAGACTTGCCTGGCAGCGCTGCACCGAACGATAATGCGAGCATTGGCAAAATCGACCCATCGAGTGGGTCGTGTGTTCGTACGGTTTCAGCATGTTGTAGGAGTCTCGAACATCTTTATTCTATGCAAATGCACAATATCTAAGTATTGAAATTTGACTGAGGCTGCTGAACCAAACGAAACTTCGAGACTTACTGAAATCGAATTATCGAGTGCTTCCATCGTTTGTAAAATATAAGCTCGATGTACGAATACCAAAAGCTTGTATTACATTCGAAAGCAGCGTATATATGTGTTGAAACTTGTCGGCCAGAGCTGCACCGAACGAAATTTCGAGATTGATCGAAATCGAACCATCGTGTGTTTCGGATGTTCGTAGAGTTTTAGCATCGTGTAGGTGTGTCGAACACGTTTATTCTATGCAAATGCACAATATGTACTTATTGAAACTTGACTGAGAGCGATGCATTGAACGAAACATCGAGATTTAGCGGAAAATTGCCATCGAATGGTTCGAGCTTTCCTAACATTTCACAATGGTTTACGTGTCTCAAGAAGCTTTGTTCTATGCAAAGAGAACGTATCTCTGTGTTGAGACTTACCTTGCAGCGCTGCTCCGAAAGAAAATGCAAGCATTAGCTAAATCGACCCATCGAGTGGGTCGTGTGTTCGTACAGTTTCAGCATGTTGTAGGAGTCTCGAACACCTTTATTTTATTCAAATGCACAATATCTAAGGATTGAAACTTCGAGACTTACTGAAATCGATTCATCGAGTGCTTCCATCGTTTGTAAAATATAAGCTCGATGTACGAATACCAAAACCTTGTATTACATTCGAAAGCAGCGTATGTATGTGTTGAAACTTGTCGGCCAGAGCTGCACCGAACGAAATTTCAAGATTGATCGAAATCGAACCATCGTGTGGTTCGGATATTCGTAGAGTTTCAGCATCGTGCAGGTGTGTCGAACACCTTTATTCTATGCAAATGCACAATATCTAGTTATTGAAACTTGACTGAGAGCGATGCATTGAACGAAAGATTAAGATTTAGCGGAAAAGTGCCATCGCATCGTTCGAGCGTTCCTAACAATTCACAATGGTTTACGTGTCTCAAAAAGCTTTATTCTATGTAAAGAGAAAGTATCTCTGTGTTGAGACGTTCCTTGCAGCGCTTATCCTAAAGAAAATGCAAGCCTTAGCGAAATCGAACCATCGAGTGTTTCGAGAGTTCGTGCAGTTTCAGAATAGTGTAAAAGTGTCAAACACCCTTAAATGCACAATAACCTAGGTATAGAAACTTGACGCAAAGCGATGCACTGAACGAAAGGTCGAGATTTCGCGGTAAAGGACCATCGAATGGTTCGAGCGTTCCTAACATTTCACCGCGGTTTACGTGTCTCAGGAAGCTTTATTCTATGCAAATAGAAAGTATCTCTGTTTTGAGACTTGCCTGGCACCGCTGCACCGAACGATAATGCGAGCATTTGCAAAATCGACCCATCGAGTCGGTCGTGTGTTCGTACAGTTTCAGCCTATTGGAGGAGTCTCGAACACCTTTATTATATTCAAATGCACAATATCGAAGTATTGAAACTTCGAGACTTACTGAAATCGATTCATCGAGTGCTTCCATCGTTTGTAAAATATAAGCTCGATGTACGAATACCAAAACCTTGTATTACATTCGAAAGCAGCGTATGTATGTGTTGAAACTTGTCGGCCAGAGCTGCACCGAACGAAATTTCGAGATTTATCGAAATCGAATCATCGTGTGGTTCGGATATTCGTAGAGTTTCAGCATCGTGTAGTTGTGTCGAAAACCTTTATTCTATGCAAATGCACAATATGTACTAATTGAAACTTGACTGGGAGCGATGCATTGAACGAAAGATCGAGATTTAGCGGAAAATTGCCATCGAATGGTTGGAGCTTTCCTATAATTTCACAATGGTTTACGTGTCTCAAGAAGCTTTGTTCTATGCAAAGAGAACGTATCTCTGTGTTGAGACTTACCTTTCAGCGCTGCTCCGAAAGAAAATGCAAGCATTAGCTAAATCGAACCATCGAGTGTTTCGAGTGTTCGTGCAGTTTCAGAATGGTGTAAAAGTGTCAAACACCCATATTCTAGGCAAATGCACAATAATCTAGGTTTCAAAACTTGACTCAAAGCGATTCACTGAACGAAAGGTCGATATTTCGCGGTAAAGGACCATCGAATGGTTCGAGCGTTCCTAACATTTCACCGCGGTTTACGTGTCTCAGGAAGCTTTATTCTATGCAAATAGAAAGTATCTCTGTTTTGAGACTTGCCTGGCAGCGCTGCACCGAACGATAATGCGAGCATTGGCAAAATCGACCCATCGAGTGGGTCGTGTGTTCGTACGGTTTCAGCATGTTGTAGGAGTCTCGAACATCTTTATTCTATGTAAATGCACAATATCTAAGTATTGAAATTTGACTGAGGCTGCTGAACCAAACGAAACTTCGAGACTTACTGAAATCGAATTATCGAGTGCTTCCATCGTTTGTAAAATATAAGCTCGATGTACGAATACCAAAAGCTTGTATTACATTCGAAAGCAGCGTATATATGTGTTGAAACTTGTCGGCCAGAGCTGCACCGAACGAAATTTCGAGATTGATCGAAATCGAACCATCGTGTGTTTCGGATGTTCGTAGAGTTTTAGCATCGTGTAGGTGTGTCGAACACGTTTATTCTATGCAAATGCACAATATGTACTTATTGAAACTTGACTGAGAGCGATGCATTGAACGAAACATCGAGATTTAGCGGAAAATTGCCATCGAATGGTGCGAGCTTTCCTAACATTTCACAATGGTTTACGTGTCTCAAGAAGCTTTGTTCTATGCAAAGAGAACGTATCTCTGTGTTGAGACTTACCTTGCAGCGCTGCTCCGAAAGAAAATGCAAGCATTAGCTAAATCGACCCATCGAGTGGGTCGTGTGTTCGTACAGTTTCAGCATGTTGTAGGAGTCTCGAACACCTTTATTTTATTCAAATGCACAATATCTAAGGATTGAAACTTCGAGACTTACTGAAATCGATTCATCGAGTGCTTCCATCGTTTGTAAAATATAAGCTCGATGTACGAATACCAAAACCTTGTATTACATTCGAAAGCAGCGTATGTATGTGTTGAAACTTGTCGGCCAGAGCTGCACCGAACGAAATTTCAAGATTGATCGAAATCGAACCATCGTGTGGTTCGGATATTCGTAGAGTTTCAGCATCGTGCAGGTGTGTCGAACACCTTTATTCTATGCAAATGCACAATATCTAGTTATTGAAACTTGACTGAGAGCGATGCATTGAACGAAAGATTAAGATTTAGCGGAAAAGTGCCATCGCATCGTTCGAGCGTTCCTAACAATTCACAATGGTTTACGTGTCTCAAAAAGCTTTATTCTATGTAAAGAGAAAGTATCTCTGTGTTGAGACGTTCCTTGCAGCGCTTATCCTAAAGAAAATGCAAGCCTTAGCGAAATCGAACCATCGAGTGTTTCGAGAGTTCGTGCAGTTTCAGAATAGTGTAAAAGTGTCAAACACCCTTAAATGCACAATAACCTAGGTATAGAAACTTGACGCAAAGCGATGCACTGAACGAAAGGTCGAGATTTCGCGGTAAAGGACCATCGAATGGTTCGAGCGTTCCTAACATTTCACCGCGGTTTACGTGTCTCAGGAAGCTTTATTCTATGCAAATAGAAAGTATCTCTGTTTTGAGACTTGCCTGGCACCGCTGCACCGAACGATAATGCGAGCATTTGCAAAATCGACCCATCGAGTCGGTCGTGTGTTCGTACAGTTTCAGCCTATTGGAGGAGTCTCGAACACCTTTATTATATTCAAATGCACAATATCGAAGTATTGAAACTTCGAGACTTACTGAAATCGATTCATCGAGTGCTTCCATCGTTTGTAAAATATAAGCTCGATGTACGAATACCAAAACCTTGTATTACATTCGAAAGCAGCGTATGTATGTGTTGAAACTTGTCGGCCAGAGCTGCACCGAACGAAATTTCGAGATTTATCGAAATCGAATCATCGTGTGGTTCGGATATTCGTAGAGTTTCAGCATCGTGTAGTTGTGTCGAAAACCTTTATTCTATGCAAATGCACAATATGTACTAATTGAAACTTGACTGGGAGCGATGCATTGAACGAAAGATCGAGATTTAGCGGAAAATTGCCATCGAATGGTTGGAGCTTTCCTATAATTTCACAATGGTTTACGTGTCTCAAGAAGCTTTGTTCTATGCAAAGAGAACGTATCTCTGTGTTGAGACTTACCTTTCAGCGCTGCTCCGAAAGAAAATGCAAGCATTAGCTAAATCGAACCATCGAGTGTTTCGAGTGTTCGTGCAGTTTCAGAATGGTGTAAAAGTGTCAAACACCCATATTCTAGGCAAATGCACAATAATCTAGGTTTCAAAACTTGACTCAAAGCGATTCACTGAACGAAAGGTCGATATTTCGCGGTAAAGGACCATCGAATGGTTCGAGCGTTCCTAACATTTCACCGCGGTTTACGTGTCTCAGGAAGCTTTATTCTATGCAAATAGAAAGTATCTCTGTTTTGAGACTTGCCTGGCAGCGCTGCACCGAACGATAATGCGAGCATTGGCAAAATCGACCCATCGAGTGGGTCGTGTGTTCGTACGGTTTCAGCATGTTGTAGGAGTCTCGAACATCTTTATTCTATGCAAATGCACAATATCTAAGTATTGAAATTTGACTGAGGCTGCTGAACCAAACGAAACTTCGAGACTTACTGAAATCGAATTATCGAGTGCTTCCATCGTTTGTAAAATATAAGCTCGATGTACGAATACCAAAAGCTTGTATTACATTCGAAAGCAGCGTATATATGTGTTGAAACTTGTCGGCCAGAGCTGCACCGAACGAAATTTCGAGATTGATCGAAATCGAACCATCGTGTGTTTCGGATGTTCGTAGAGTTTTAGCATCGTGTAGGTGTGTCGAACACGTTTATTCTATGCAAATGCACAATATGTACTTATTGAAACTTGACTGAGAGCGATGCATTGAACGAAACATCGAGATTTAGCGGAAAATTGCCATCGAATGGTTCGAGCTTTCCTAACATTTCACAATGGTTTACGTGTCTCAAGAAGCTTTGTTCTATGCAAATAGAACGTATCTCTGTGTTGAGACTTACCTTGCAGCGCTGCTCCGAAAGAAAATGCAAGCATTAGCTAAATCGACCCATCGAGTGGGTCGTGTGTTCGTACAGTTTCAGCATGTTGTAGGAGTCTCGAACACCTTTATTTTATTCAAATGCACAATATCTAAGGATTGAAACTTCGAGACTTACTGAAATCGATTCATCGAGTGCTTCCATCGTTTGTAAAATATAAGCTCGATGTACGAATACCAAAACCTTGTATTACATTCGAAAGCAGCGTATATATGTGTTGAAACTTGTCGGCCAGAGCTGCACCGAACGAAATTTCGAGATTGATCGAAATCGAACCATCGTGTGTTTCGGATGTTCGTAGAGTTTTAGCATCGTGTAGGTGTGTCGAACACGTTTATTCTATGCAAATGCACAATATGTACTTATTGAAACTTGACTGAGAGCGATGCATTGAACGAAACATCGAGATTTAGCGGAAAATTGCCATCGAATGGTTCGAGCTTTCCTAACATTTCACAATGGTTTACGTGTCTCAAGAAGCTTTATTCTATGCAAAGAGAAAGTATCTCTGTGTTGAGAGTTTCCTTGTAGCGCTGCTCCTAAAGAAAATGCAAGCCTTAGCGAAATCGAACCATCGAGTGTTCGTGCAGTTTCAGAATGGTGTAAAAGTGTCAAACACCCTTATTCTAGGCAAATGCACAATAATCTAGGTATAGAAACTTGACGCAAAGCGATGCACTGAACGAAAGGTCGAGATTTCGCGGTAAAGGACCATCGAATGGTTCGAGCGTTCCTAACATTTCACCGCGGTTTACGTGTCTCAGGAAGCTTTATTCTATGCAAGTAGAAAGTATCTCTGTTTTGAGACTTGCCTGGCAGCGCTGCACCGACCGATAATGCGAGCATTGGCAAAATCGACCCATCGAGTTGGTCGTGTGTTCGTACAGTTTCAGCATGTTGTAGGAGTCTCGAACATCTTTATTCTATGCAAATGCACAATATCTAAGTATTGAAATTTGACTGAGGCTGCTGAACCAAACGAAACTTCCAGACTTACTGAAATCGATTTATCGAGTGCTTCCATCGTTTGTAAAATATAAGCTCGATGTACGAATACCAAAAGCTTGTATTACATTCGAAAGCAGCGTATATATGTGTTGAAACTTGTCGGCCAGAGCTGCACCGAACGAAATTTCGAGATTGATCGAAATCGAACCATCGTGTGGTTCGGATATTCGTAGAGTTTCAGCATCGTGTAGTTGTGTCGAAAACCTTTATTCTATGCAAATGCACAATATGTACTTATTGAAACTTGACTGGGAGCGATGCATTGAACGAAAGATCGAGATTTAGCGGAAAATTGCCATCGAATGGTTGGAGCTTTCCTATAATTTCACAATGGTTTACGTGTCTCAAGAAGCTTTGTTCTATGCAAAGAGAACGTATCTCTGTGTTGAGACTTACCTTGCAGCGCTGCTCCGAAAGAAAATGCAAGCATTAGCTAAATCGAACCATCGAGTGTTTCGAGTGTTCGTGCAGTTTCAGAATGGTGTAAAAGTGTCAAACACCCATATTCTAGGCAAATGCACAATAATCTAGGTTTCGAAACTTGACTCAAAGCGATTCACTGAACGAAAGGTCGATATTTCGCCGTAAAGGACCATCGAATGGTTCGAGCGTTCCTAACATTTCACCGCGGTTTACGTGTCTCAGGAAGCTTTATTCTATGCAAATAGAAAGTATCTCTGTTTTGAGACTTGCCTGGCAGCGCTGCACCGAACGATAATGCGAGCATTGGCAAAATCGACCCATCGAGTGGGATACGCCGGATTCCCTGCTCGCCGAGGGTACCAACTCTGTACCGACCCGATATGCTCTGGATTTTGGAGATTTATTCTCCATAAGCTAACGTAAATACTTGTTCTCGAATTTTTCCATTTTTGATGGATTTTGATCACGCATTAATTCCCGAGCTCCGAATTAATTCTCGATTTCGAACTGGAATTAACGTTCAAGTTTCGAATTGATTTCGATTTAAAGAAAAATTGGGTTGTAATTAATCCAAGATCCCGATTCGAAGTTAACTTTACGATCTCGAGTTTTCCTGCTGTATAAGCGGAATTGTCTCTCGTGTGACTCTTTCGCGGGTTTTCGACCTAAATAACTTGCAGAGTTCTCGACGAATTATCAGCTGGAGCACTGATTAATTCGATAGATTAATTTAAGATTTTTGTTTGCGTCGTTCTTGTGTTGTCCATTTTTTTTGTTTGTTTTGTTCTTGTATTGTCCATTTTTTTCCCGTTTGTTTCGTTCATGTTTCGTCCTTTTTTGTTTTTTTTGTTTTTTTACTATAGTTATTGTATTGTCTCGTGTTGTGCTTGACGATTTCAGTCGCACAACCCTTCTCGTACCGAGATTGCTGTCTTTTCTCGTGCCGAGATGGCAAGCCTCTCGCGTGTTCTCGACTCACTCGCGAATCTTTAAGAATTCGTTCAAGCTACCGTACGCAACCAGCGAGTGAGATATTAGCTACCGAATATTGCTACCGAATATTGCTATCGAGGTGCGCTACTGACGCTCACGATAGGCAAGCTGAAAGTTTTCTTTCTACGATAACTTCAGTGTTCTCGATGTGCGTAATGTTCGACGAGTTTCGTTATTTAAACTCCGACCATTACGGCTCCCGTTGAAAACCCTGAGGTCCACCCAAAATAGGATCATCAAAGGGGAAGCTCTCGTAAGAGAGGCTTCGAGCTTATCGCTACCGTACCGTAATGAGGTCGTAAGACCTAGCTCCCGTACAGAGGTTTCGAGCCTCAGTTACCGAAAATGGGTCGCAAGACCCAGCTTTCGCAACTTGGGACCCCAGGTCCTAATTCCCGACAGGATGGGCCCTTGGCCCCGGCTCTCGATATTCGGGTCAACAGGCCCAGCTCCCGTACAAGGACAGATATGGAACCTCAGCTCCCGTAACCCCAGGGAAATCTGCCGGGATGGCGGACCTGGGAGGAATCGCTCCCGATATGGACGACCCTCGGAAGGACCCTCACGTCTACGTCGGTATCGTTACGCTCACGTTACATATTCTCTTTGTTGTCCGTCCAAATCAACAAGTAATTTTATGAAACGGAGAATTTGAATTATCTTCTCGTTTCGCTAGAGTACGCTCGCGTTGATCCCGAATTACCCACGACCATTATTAGCTACCGACCGTAACCAGTGGGTAATGCCAAACAAGCTACCGATAAATTTTTCTTGTTATTACTTTTGTATATTCCTCTAGGAATACATTACTTATTTCTCGTGTTTTGAGTTGAAAACTCAGGGCAGCTCACGACCTACCTACAAATCTGATTTCGCTCTCGTATGGTAACACTGGGTAGGAAATATCTCGTTCACGAAAAACAGTAATGTTGATTACGATACTTGTTCCCTAATCCGTGGAATTTCAACGGAAACCGAAACCCACAATGCAGTTCAGAACTGTGGTTACGTTTGGTTTTGTGAAGCTACCGTTCCCAATCCCTAAGCCGTAACCACCCTTAAGGGGTGGGGAGTTGTGACGTGATTTTTTGGAAATCACGATCACAAGGGCTTGTGTTATCGTTACTTGCTATTTTTCGGCGTTTTCGAGCTGCTTTCCCTCGAATTTACGTTCTCGCTTTAACTGAGAATTATAATTCTTAGGTTTTGTTATTGTGGTTGTAAAGTTTCGGTAGATCGGTGCACTCAAATCTGTCGCGAGGATGAGAGCTCAAAGAAACGAGCAGCCCGGCAGACAAGAGTCACCGAACGAGTCTTGCGATTAGTTGTAGACCGGTGTAAATCCGGCGCCCTATTGAGATTATGTATTGCGCTAGAGAACGGGAGGAGTTTTGTTGGTTTTTTTTTGCAAAGGATGGACCATCCTGTTGCAGTGTAGTGCATAAGTGTGCTGATTAGGCCCGTTCTCGCGCGAAGCATTAAGGGAGGCGATCGTATAGATTTCGAAAATGTTACCGGCATGATTTGCGTTCCCGATATAGTTAAGAGGTGATTCGAGGGAGAGGGCAGTAGTTCTCGAGTAAGGGATTTTGGGAGGGATTCATAATTATTATGACGAGATTTCGATGATTGCTGGAGACAATCAGTCTGGCTCGGGACACCGCCGAGGTGCCTCGGGTCTAATTAAGCGCTCCCGTGTTGACGGTTTTTCTGTCGTTCGCGCGCGCGTCTTTCGCGTAGTTCTCGCGCTCCGTATAGTGTATCGCGTATTCGCGTGCGCTCGGAGTGACTATTCTCGGGTGATTTTATTTAATAAAATCAATTGATTGTTCTCGCTCATCGTGTAGTGCAGCCAGTGCACTCACTGTTCCCGTGATTCCTCTGGGATTTTGTTATCGTTCCCCGGAATTAGCAGCAATAATTTTGGGTGAGTTGTTCTCGCATTTTAATTAATTTAATCGAATATTTTCGATTAAAGATCTCGTTCCAAGAAAGCTATTTACTGGGTCATACCTCGACCCTCTCTACCACAACCTAGCAGACTGAGCGGCCGTGCATTTCCGCAACCGTTCGTTCTCGCAAGCGCATCCAGTTGCGTTTGTTAATTTTACGCGACCCCAAAAATTAACTAAGCTACCGTTTTCTCTGAATTTGTTCTCGATCGATAGCTTTTGCTCCGGGCTTTCGATTTTGATTGGAATTGAGCCTGATCAACTCGATTCCTCGGGCATACCGGTTAGTTAATACCGGTGAAATAAAAATTAACTGGCGCCCACCGGGTTTGCGGATGCGCGAACGAGAGCGGACGGCCGAAGGTGACCGTATCGTGATGCAGTTCCCGAATAAAATTTGATTTTATTTGTTACCGATTATGCTCACGAAAAATACGTCACAGTACAAATACCAAAAGCTTGTAGTACATTCGAAAGCAGCGTATATATGTGTTGAAACTTGTCGGCCAGAGCTGCACCGAACGAAATTTCAAGATTGATCGAAATCGAACCATCGTGTGGTTCGGATATTCGTAGAGTTTCAGCATCGTGTAGTTGTGTCGAAAACCTTTATTCTATGCAAATGCACAATATGTACTTATTGAAACTTGGCTGTCATCGATGTATTGAACGAAAGATCGAGATTTAGCGGAAAATTGCCATCGAATGGTTCGAGCTTTCCTATCATTTCACAATGGTTTACGTGTCTCAAGAAGCTTTGTTCTAAGCAAAGAGAACGTATCTCTGTGTTGAGACTTACCTTGCAGCGCTGCTCCGAAAGAAAATGCAAGCATTAGCTAAATCGAACCATCGAGTGTTTCGAGTGTTCGTGCAGTTTCAGAATGGTGTAAAAGTGTCAAACACCCATATTCTAGGCAAATGCACAATAATCTAGGTTTCGAAACTTGACTCAAAGCGATTCACTGAACGAAAGGTCGATATTTCGCGGTAAAGGACCATCGAATGGTTCGAGCGTTCCTAACATTTCACCGCGGTTTACGTGTCTCAGGAAGCTTTATTCTATGCAAATAGAAAGTATCTCTGCTTTGAGACTTGCCTGGCAGCGCTGCACCGAACGATAATGCGAGCATTGGCAAAAACGACCCATCGAGCGGTTCGAGTTTTCGTACAGTTTCAGCATGTTGTAGGAGTCTCGAACACCTTTATTCTATGCAAATGCACAATATCTAAGTATTGAAATTTGACTGAGGCTGCTGAACCGAACGAATTTTCGAGACTTACTGAAATAGATTCATCGAGTGCTTCCATCGTTTGTAAAATATAAGCTCGATGTACGAATAGCAAAACCTTGTATTACATTCGAAAGCAGCGTATATATGTGTTGAAACTTGTCGGCCAGAGCTGCACCGAACGAAATTTCGAGATTGATCGAAATCGAACCATCGTGTGTTTCGGATGTTCGTAGAGTTTTTGCATCGTGTAGGTGTGTCGAACACGTTTATTCTATGCAAATGCACAATATGTACTTATTGAAACTTGACTGAGAGCGATGCATTGAACGAAAGATCGAGATTTAGCGGAAAATTGCCATCGAATGGTTCGAGCTTTCCTAACATTTCACAATGGTTTACGTGTCTCAAGAAGCTTTATTCTATGCAAAGAGAAAGTATCTCTGTGTTGAAACTTTCCTTGTAGCGCTGCTCCTAAAGAAAATGCAAGCCTTAGCGAAATCGAACCATCGAGTGTTCGTGCAGTTTCAGAATGGTGTAAAAGTGTCAAACACCCTTATTCTAGGCAAATGCACAATAATCTAGGTATAGAAACTTGACGCAAAGCGATGCACTGAACGAAAGGTCGAGATTTCGCGGTAAAGGACCATCGAATGGTTCGAGCGTTCCTAACATTTCACCGCGGTTTACGTGTCTCAGGAAGCTTTATTCTATGCAAATAGAAAGTATCTCTGTTTTGAGACTTGCCTGGCACCGCTGCACCGAACGATAATGCGAGCATTGGCAAAATCGACCCATCGAGTCGGTCGTGTGTTCGTACAGTTTCAGCCTATTGGAGGAGTCTCGAACACCTTTATTTTATTCAAATGCACAATATCTAAGTATTGAAACTTCGAGACTTACTGAAATCGATTCATCGAGTGCTTCCATCGTTTGTAAAATATAAGCTCGATGTACGAATACCAAAACCTTGTATTACATTCGAAAGCAGCGTATGTATGTGTTGAAACTTGTCGGCCAGAGCTGCACCGAACGAAATTTCGAGATTTATCGAAATCGAATCATCGTGTGGGTCGGATGTTCGTAGAGTTTCAGCATGGTGTAGGTATGTCGAACACCTACACCATGCTGATTTGAAACTTGTCGGCCAGAGCTGCACCGAACGAAATTTCGAGATTTATCGAAATCGAATCATCGTGTGGTTCGGATGTTCGTAGAGATTCAGCATGGTGTAGGTGTGTCGAACACCTTTATTCTATGCAAATGCACAATATCTAGTTATTGAAACTTGACTGAGAGCGATGCATTGAACGAAAGATTAAGATTTAGCGGAAAAGTGCCATCGCATCGTTCGAGCGTTCCTAACATTTCACAATGGTTTACGTGTCTCAAAAAGCTTTATTCTATGTAAAGAGAAAGTATCTCTGTGTTGAGACTTTCCTTGCAGCGCTTATCCTAAAGAAAATGCAAGACTTAGCGAAATCGAACCATCGAGTGTTTCGAGAGTTCGTGCAGTTTCAGAATGGTGTAAAAGTGTCAAACACCCATATTCTGGGCAAATGCACAATAATCTAGGTATCGAACCTTGACTCAAAGCGATGCACTGAACGAAAGGTCGATATTTCGCGGTAAAGGACCATCGAATGGTTCGAGCGTTCCTAACATTTCACCGCGGTTTACGTGTCTCAGGAAGCTTTATTCTATGCAAATAGAAAGTATCTCTGTTTTGAGACTTGCCTGGCAGCGCTGCACCGACCGATAATGCGAGCATTGGCAAAATCGACCCATCGAGTGGGTCGTGTGTTCGTACACTTTCAGCATGTTGTAGGAGTCTCGAACATCTTTATTCTATGCAAATGCACAATAATTAAGTATTGAAATTTAACTGAGGCTGCTGAACCAAACGGAACTTCGAGACTTACTGAAATCGATTTATCGAGTCCTTCCATCGTTTGTAAAATATAAGCTCGATGTACAAATACCAAAAGCTTGTAGTACATTCGAAAGCAGCGTATATATGTGTTGAAACTTGTCGGCCAGAGCTGCACCGAACGAAATTTCGAGATTGATCGAAATCGAACCATCGTGTGTTTCGGATGTTCGTAGAGTTTTTGCATCGTGTAGGTGTGTCGAACACGTTTATTCTATGCAAATGCACAATATGTACTTATTGAAACTTGACTGAGAGCGATGCATTGAACGAAAGATCGAGATTTAGCGGAAAATTGCCATCGAATGGTTCGAGCTTTCCTAACATTTCACAATGGTTTACGTGTCTCAAGAAGCTTTATTCTATGCAAAGAGAAAGTATCTCTGTGTTGAAACTTTCCTTGTAGCGCTGCTCCTAAAGAAAATGCAAGCCTTAGCGAAATCGAACCATCGAGTGTTCGTGCAGTTTCAGAATGGTGTAAAAGTGTCAAACACCCTTATTCTAGGCAAATGCACAATAATCTAGGTATAGAAACTTGACGCAAAGCGATGCACTGAACGAAAGGTCGAGATTTCGCGGTAAAGGACCATCGAATGGTTCGAGCGTTCCTAACATTTCACCGCGGTTTACGTGTCTCAGGAAGCTTTATTCTATGCAAATAGAAAGTATCTCTGTTTTGAGACTTGCCTGGCACCGCTGCACCGAACGATAATGCGAGCATTGGCAAAATCGACCCATCGAGTCGGTCGTGTGTTCGTACAGTTTCAGCCTATTGGAGGAGTCTCGAACACCTTTATTTTATTCAAATGCACAATATCTAAGTATTGAAACTTCGAGACTTACTGAAATCGATTCATCGAGTGCTTCCATCGTTTGTAAAATATAAGCTCGATGTACGAATACCAAAACCTTGTATTACATTCGAAAGCAGCGTATGTATGTGTTGAAACTTGTCGGCCAGAGCTGCACCGAACGAAATTTCGAGATTTATCGAAATCGAATCATCGTGTGGGTCGGATGTTCGTAGAGTTTCAGCATGGTGTAGGTATGTCGAACACCTACACCATGCTGATTTGAAACTTGTCGGCCAGAGCTGCACCGAACGAAATTTCGAGATTTATCGAAATCGAATCATCGTGTGGTTCGGATGTTCGTAGAGATTCAGCATGGTGTAGGTGTGTCGAACACCTTTATTCTATGCAAATGCACAATATCTAGTTATTGAAACTTGACTGAGAGCGATGCATTGAACGAAAGATTAAGATTTAGCGGAAAAGTGCCATCGCATCGTTCGAGCGTTCCTAACATTTCACAATGGTTTACGTGTCTCAAAAAGCTTTATTCTATGTAAAGAGAAAGTATCTCTGTGTTGAGACTTTCCTTGCAGCGCTTATCCTAAAGAAAATGCAAGACTTAGCGAAATCGAACCATCGAGTGTTTCGAGAGTTCGTGCAGTTTCAGAATGGTGTAAAAGTGTCAAACACCCATATTCTGGGCAAATGCACAATAATCTAGGTATCGAACCTTGACTCAAAGCGATGCACTGAACGAAAGGTCGATATTTCGCGGTAAAGGACCATCGAATGGTTCGAGCGTTCCTAACATTTCACCGCGGTTTACGTGTCTCAGGAAGCTTTATTCTATGCAAATAGAAAGTATCTCTGTTTTGAGACTTGCCTGGCAGCGCTGCACCGACCGATAATGCGAGCATTGGCAAAATCGACCCATCGAGTGGGTCGTGTGTTCGTACACTTTCAGCATGTTGTAGGAGTCTCGAACATCTTTATTCTATGCAAATGCACAATAATTAAGTATTGAAATTTAACTGAGGCTGCTGAACCAAACGGAACTTCGAGACTTACTGAAATCGATTTATCGAGTCCTTCCATCGTTTGTAAAATATAAGCTCGATGTACAAATACCAAAAGCTTGTAGTACATTCGAAAGCAGCGTATATATGTGTTGAAACTTGTCGGCCAGAGCTGCACCGAACGAAATTTCGAGATTGATCGAAATCGAACCATCGTGTGGTTCGGATATTCGTAGAGTTTCAGCATCGTGTAGTTGTTTCGAAAACCTTTATTCTATGCAAATGCACAATATGTACTTATTGAAACTTGACTGAGAGCGATGTATTGAACGAAAGATCGAGATTTAGCGGAAAAGTGACATCGAATGGTTCGAGCTTTCCTATCATTTCACAATGGTTTACGTGTCTCAAGAAGCTTTGTTCTATGCAAAGAGAACGTATCTCTGTGTTGAGACTTACCTTGCAGCGCTGCTCCGAAAGGAAATGCAAGCATTAGCTAAATCGAACCATCGAGTGTTTCGAGTGTTCGTGCAGTTTCAGAATGGTGTAAAATTGTCAAACACCCATATTCTAGGCAAATGCACAATAATCTAGGTTTCGAAACTTGACTCAAAGCGATTCACTGAACGAAAGGTCGATATTTCGCGGTAACGGACCATCGAATGGTTCGAGCGTTCCTAACATTTCACCGCGGTTTACGTGTCTCAGGAAGCTTTATTCTATGCAAATAGAAAGTATCTCTGTTTTGAGACTTGCCTGGCAGCGCTGCACCGAACGATAATGCGAGCATTGGCAAAAACGACCCATCGAGCGGTTCGAGTTTTCGTACAGTTTCAGCATGTTGTAGGAGTCTCGAACACCTTTATTCTATGCAAATGCACAATATCTAAGTATTGAAATTTGACTGAGGCTGCTGAACCGAACGAATTTTCGAGACTTACTGAAATCGATTCATCGAGTGCTTCCATCGTTTGTAAAATATAAGCTCGATGTACGAATAGCAAAACCTTGTATTACATTCGAAAGCAGCGTATATATGTGTTGAAACTTGTCGGCCAGAGCTGCACCGAACGAAATTTCGAGATTGATCGAAATCGAACCATCGTGTGTTTCGGATGTTCGTAGAGTTTTAGCATCGTGTAGGTGTGTCGAACACGTTTATTCTATGCAAATGCACAATATGTACTTATTGAAACTTGACTGAGAGCGATGCATTGAACGAAACATCGAGATTTAGCGGAAAATTGCCATCGAATGGTTCGAGCTTTCCTAACATTTCACAATGGTTTACGTGTCTCAAGAAGCTTTATTCTATGCAAAGAGAAAGTATCTCTGTGTTGAGAGTTTCCTTGTAGCGCTGCTCCTAAAGAAAATGCAAGCCTTAGCGAAATCGAACCATCGAGTGTTCGTGTAGTTTCAGAATGGTGTAAAAGTGTCAAACACCCTTATTCTAGGCAAATGCACAATAATCTAGGTATAGAAACTTGACGCAAAGCGATGCACTGAACGAAAGGTCGAGATTTCGCGGTAAAGGACCATCGAATGGTTCGAGCGTTCCTAACATTTCACCGCGGTTTACGTGTCTCAGGAAGCTTTATTCTATGCAAATAGAAAGTATCTCTGTTTTGAGACTTGCCTGGCACCGCTGCACCGAACGATAATGCGAGCATTGGCAAAATCGACCCATCGAGTCGGTCGTGTGTTCGTACAGTTTCAGCCTATTGGAGGAGTCTCGAACACCTTTATTTTATTCAAATGCACAATATCTAAGTATTGAAACTTCGAGACTTACTGAAATCGATTCATCGAGTGCTTCCATCGTTTGTAAAATATAAGCTCGATGTACGAATACCAAAACCTTGTATTACATTCGAAAGCAGCGTATGTATGTGTTGAAACTTGTCGGCCAGAGCTGCACCGAACGAAATTTCGAGATTTATCGAAATCGAATCATCGTGTGGGTCGGATGTTCGTAGAGTTTCAGCATGGTGTAGGTATGTCGAACACCTACACCATGCTGATTTGAAACTTGTCGGCCAGAGCTGCACCGAACGAAATTTCGAGATTTATCGAAATCGAATCATCGTGTGGTTCGGATGTTCGTAGAGATTCAGCATGGTGTAGGTGTGTCGAACACCTTTATTCTATGCAAATGCACAATATCTAGTTATTGAAACTTGACTGAGAGCGATGCATTGAACGAAAGATTAAGATTTAGCGGAAAAGTGCCATCGCATCGTTCGAGCGTTCCTAACATTTCACAATGGTTTACGTGTCTCAAAAAGCTTTATTCTATGTAAAGAGAAAGTATCTCTGTGTTGAGACTTTCCTTGCAGCGCTTATCCTAAAGAAAATGCAAGACTTAGCGAAATCGAACCATCGAGTGTTTCGAGAGTTCGTGCAGTTTCAGAATGGTGTAAAAGTGTCAAACACCCATATTCTGGGCAAATGCACAATAATCTAGGTATCGAACCTTGACTCAAAGCGATGCACTGAACGAAAGGTCGATATTTCGCGGTAAAGGACCATCGAATGGTTCGAGCGTTCCTAACATTTCACCGCGGTTTACGTGTCTCAGGAAGCTTTATTCTATGCAAATAGAAAGTATCTCTGTTTTGAGACTTGCCTGGCAGCGCTGCACCGACCGATAATGCGAGCATTGGCAAAATCGACCCATCGAGTGGGTCGTGTGTTCGTACACTTTCAGCATGTTGTAGGAGTCTCGAACATCTTTATTCTATGCAAATGCACAATAATTAAGTATTGAAATTTAACTGAGGCTGCTGAACCAAACGGAACTTCGAGACTTACTGAAATCGATTTATCGAGTCCTTCCATCGTTTGTAAAATATAAGCTCGATGTACAAATACCAAAAGCTTGTAGTACATTCGAAAGCAGCGTATATATGTGTTGAAACTTGTCGGCCAGAGCTGCACCGAACGAAATTTCGAGATTGATCGAAATCGAACCATCGTGTGTTTCGGATGTTCGTAGAGTTTTTGCATCGTGTAGGTGTGTCGAACACGTTTATTCTATGCAAATGCACAATATGTACTTATTGAAACTTGACTGAGAGCGATGCATTGAACGAAAGATCGAGATTTAGCGGAAAATTGCCATCGAATGGTTCGAGCTTTCCTAACATTTCACAATGGTTTACGTGTCTCAAGAAGCTTTATTCTATGCAAAGAGAAAGTATCTCTGTGTTGAAACTTTCCTTGTAGCGCTGCTCCTAAAGAAAATGCAAGCCTTAGCGAAATCGAACCATCGAGTGTTCGTGCAGTTTCAGAATGGTGTAAAAGTGTCAAACACCCTTATTCTAGGCAAATGCACAATAATCTAGGTATAGAAACTTGACGCAAAGCGATGCACTGAACGAAAGGTCGAGATTTCGCGGTAAAGGACCATCGAATGGTTCGAGCGTTCCTAACATTTCACCGCGGTTTACGTGTCTCAGGAAGCTTTATTCTATGCAAATAGAAAGTATCTCTGTTTTGAGACTTGCCTGGCACCGCTGCACCGAACGATAATGCGAGCATTGGCAAAATCGACCCATCGAGTCGGTCGTGTGTTCGTACAGTTTCAGCCTATTGGAGGAGTCTCGAACACCTTTATTTTATTCAAATGCACAATATCTAAGTATTGAAACTTCGAGACTTACTGAAATCGATTCATCGAGTGCTTCCATCGTTTGTAAAATATAAGCTCGATGTACGAATACCAAAACCTTGTATTACATTCGAAAGCAGCGTATGTATGTGTTGAAACTTGTCGGCCAGAGCTGCACCGAACGAAATTTCGAGATTTATCGAAATCGAATCATCGTGTGGGTCGGATGTTCGTAGAGTTTCAGCATGGTGTAGGTATGTCGAACACCTACACCATGCTGATTTGAAACTTGTCGGCCAGAGCTGCACCGAACGAAATTTCGAGATTTATCGAAATCGAATCATCGTGTGGTTCGGATGTTCGTAGAGATTCAGCATGGTGTAGGTGTGTCGAACACCTTTATTCTATGCAAATGCACAATATCTAGTTATTGAAACTTGACTGAGAGCGATGCATTGAACGAAAGATTAAGATTTAGCGGAAAAGTGCCATCGCATCGTTCGAGCGTTCCTAACATTTCACAATGGTTTACGTGTCTCAAAAAGCTTTATTCTATGTAAAGAGAAAGTATCTCTGTGTTGAGACTTTCCTTGCAGCGCTTATCCTAAAGAAAATGCAAGACTTAGCGAAATCGAACCATCGAGTGTTTCGAGAGTTCGTGCAGTTTCAGAATGGTGTAAAAGTGTCAAACACCCATATTCTGGGCAAATGCACAATAATCTAGGTATCGAACCTTGACTCAAAGCGATGCACTGAACGAAAGGTCGATATTTCGCGGTAAAGGACCATCGAATGGTTCGAGCGTTCCTAACATTTCACCGCGGTTTACGTGTCTCAGGAAGCTTTATTCTATGCAAATAGAAAGTATCTCTGTTTTGAGACTTGCCTGGCAGCGCTGCACCGACCGATAATGCGAGCATTGGCAAAATCGACCCATCGAGTGGGTCGTGTGTTCGTACACTTTCAGCATGTTGTAGGAGTCTCGAACATCTTTATTCTATGCAAATGCACAATAATTAAGTATTGAAATTTAACTGAGGCTGCTGAACCAAACGGAACTTCGAGACTTACTGAAATCGATTTATCGAGTCCTTCCATCGTTTGTAAAATATAAGCTCGATGTACAAATACCAAAAGCTTGTAGTACATTCGAAAGCAGCGTATATATGTGTTGAAACTTGTCGGCCAGAGCTGCACCGAACGAAATTTCGAGATTGATCGAAATCGAACCATCGTGTGGTTCGGATATTCGTAGAGTTTCAGCATCGTGTAGTTGTTTCGAAAACCTTTATTCTATGCAAATGCACAATATGTACTTATTGAAACTTGACTGAGAGCGATGTATTGAACGAAAGATCGAGATTTAGCGGAAAAGTGACATCGAATGGTTCGAGCTTTCCTATCATTTCACAATGGTTTACGTGTCTCAAGAAGCTTTGTTCTATGCAAAGAGAACGTATCTCTGTGTTGAGACTTACCTTGCAGCGCTGCTCCGAAAGGAAATGCAAGCATTAGCTAAATCGAACCATCGAGTGTTTCGAGTGTTCGTGCAGTTTCAGAATGGTGTAAAATTGTCAAACACCCATATTCTAGGCAAATGCACAATAATCTAGGTTTCGAAACTTGACTCAAAGCGATTCACTGAACGAAAGGTCGATATTTCGCGGTAACGGACCATCGAATGGTTCGAGCGTTCCTAACATTTCACCGCGGTTTACGTGTCTCAGGAAGCTTTATTCTATGCAAATAGAAAGTATCTCTGTTTTGAGACTTGCCTGGCAGCGCTGCACCGAACGATAATGCGAGCATTGGCAAAAACGACCCATCGAGCGGTTCGAGTTTTCGTACAGTTTCAGCATGTTGTAGGAGTCTCGAACACCTTTATTCTATGCAAATGCACAATATCTAAGTATTGAAATTTGACTGAGGCTGCTGAACCGAACGAATTTTCGAGACTTACTGAAATCGATTCATCGAGTGCTTCCATCGTTTGTAAAATATAAGCTCGATGTACGAATAGCAAAACCTTGTATTACATTCGAAAGCAGCGTATATATGTGTTGAAACTTGTCGGCCAGAGCTGCACCGAACGAAATTTCGAGATTGATCGAAATCGAACCATCGTGTGTTTCGGATGTTCGTAGAGTTTTAGCATCGTGTAGGTGTGTCGAACACGTTTATTCTATGCAAATGCACAATATGTACTTATTGAAACTTGACTGAGAGCGATGCATTGAACGAAACATCGAGATTTAGCGGAAAATTGCCATCGAATGGTTCGAGCTTTCCTAACATTTCACAATGGTTTACGTGTCTCAAGAAGCTTTATTCTATGCAAAGAGAAAGTATCTCTGTGTTGAGAGTTTCCTTGTAGCGCTGCTCCTAAAGAAAATGCAAGCCTTAGCGAAATCGAACCATCGAGTGTTCGTGTAGTTTCAGAATGGTGTAAAAGTGTCAAACACCCTTATTCTAGGCAAATGCACAATAATCTAGGTATAGAAACTTGACGCAAAGCGATGCACTGAACGAAAGGTCGAGATTTCGCGGTAAAGGACCATCGAATGGTTCGAGCGTTCCTAACATTTCACCGCGGTTTACGTGTCTCAGGAAGCTTTATTCTATGCAAATAGAAAGTATCTCTGTTTTGAGACTTGCCTGGCACCGCTGCACCGAACGATAATGCGAGCATTGGCAAAATCGACCCATCGAGTCGGTCGTGTGTTCGTACAGTTTCAGCCTATTGGAGGAGTCTCGAACACCTTTATTTTATTCAAATGCACAATATCTAAGTATTGAAACTTCGAGACTTACTGAAATCGATTCATCGAGTGCTTCCATCGTTTGTAAAATATAAGCTCGATGTACGAATACCAAAACCTTGTATTACATTCGAAAGCAGCGTATGTACACACGCTGTGTTGAAACTAGTCGGCCAGAGCTGCACCGAACGAAATTTCGAGATTTATCGAAATCGAATCATCGTGTGGGTCGGATGTTCGTAGAGTTTCAGCATGGTGTAGGTATGTCGAACACCTACACCATGCTGATTTGAAACTTGTCGGCCAGAGCTGCACCGAACGAAATTTCGAGATTTATCGAAATCGAATCATCGTGAGGTTCGGATGTTCGTAGAGTTTCAGCATGGTGTAGGTATGTCGAACACCTTTATTCTATGCAAATGCACAATATCTAGTTATTGAAACTTGACTGAGAGCGATGCATTGAACGAAAGATTAAGATTTAGCGGAAAAGTGCCATCGCATCGTTCGAGCGTTCCTAACATTTCACAATGGTTTACGCGTCTCAAAAAGCTTTATTCTATGTAAAGAGAAAGTATCTCTGTGTTGAGACTTTCCTTGCAGCGCTTATCCTAAAGAAAATGCAAGCCTTAGCGAAATCGAACCATCGAGTGTTTCGAGAGTTCGTGCAGTTTCAGAATGGTGTAAAAGTGTCAAACACCCTTATTCTAGGCAAATGCACAATAATCTAGGTATCGAACCTTGACTCAAAGCGATGCACTGAACGAAAGGTCGATTTTTCGCGGTAAAGGACCATCGAATGGTTCGAGCGTTCCTAACATTTCACAATGGTTTACGTGTCTCGGGAAGCTTAATTCTATGCAAATAGAAAGTATCTCTGTTTTGAGACTTGCCTGGCAGCGCTGCACCGACCGATAATGCGAGCATGGGCAAAATCGACCCATAGAGTGGGTCGTGTGTTCGTACAGTTTCAGCATGTTGTAGGAGTCTCGAACATCTTTATTCTATGCAAATGCACAATATCTAAGTATTGAAATTTGACTGAGGCTGCTGAACCAAACGAAACTTCGAGACTTACTGAAATCGATTTATCGAGTGCTTCCATCGTTTGTAACATATAAGCTCGATGTACGAATACCAAAAGCTTGTATTACATTCGAAAGCAGCGTATATATGTGTTGAAACTTGTCGGCCAGAGCTGCACCGAACGAAATTTCGAGATTGATCGAAATCGAACAATCGTTTGGTTCGGATATTCGTAGAGTTTCAGCATCGTGTAGTTGTGTCGAAAACCTTTATTCTATGCAAATGCACAATATGTACTTATTGAAACTTGACTGGGAACGTTGCATTGAACGAAAGATCGAGATTTAGCGGAAAATTGCCATCGAATGGTTCGAGCTTTCCTATCATTTCACAATGGTTTACGTGTCTCAAGCAGCTTTGTTCTATGCAAAGAGAACGTATCTCTGTGTTGAGACTTACCTTGCAGCGCTGCTCCGAAAGAAAATGCAAGCATTAGCGAAATCGAACCATCGAGTGTTTCGAGAGTTCGTGCAGTTTCAGAATGGTGTAAAAGTGTCAAACACCCTTATTCTAGGCAAATGCACAATCATCTAGGTATCGAAACTTGACTCAAAGCGATTCACTGAACGAAAGGTCGATATTTCGCGGTAAAGGACCATCGAATGGTTCGAGCGTTCCTAACATTTCACCGCGGTTTACGTGTCTCAAGAAGCTTTATTCTATGCAAATAGAAAGTATCTCTGTGTTGAGACTTCCCTGGCACCGCTGCACCGATCGATAATGCGAGCATTGGCAAAATCGACCCATCGAGTCGGTCGTGTGTTCGTACAGTTTCAGCCTATTGGAGGAGTCTCGAACACCTTTATTTTATTCAAATGCACAATATCTAAGTATTGAAACTTCGAGACTTACTGAAATCGATTCATCGAGTGCTTCCATCGTTTGTAAAATATAAGCTCGATGTACGAATACCAAAACCTTGTATTACATTCGAAAGCAGCGTATGTACATACGCTGTGTTGAAACTTGTCGGCCAGAGCTGCACCGAACGACACTTCGAGATTGATCGAAATCGAACCATCGTGTGGTTCGCATGTTCGTAGAATTTCAGCATCGTGTAGGTGTGTCGAACACCTTTATTCTATGCAAATGCACAATATATACTTATTGAAACTTGACTGAGAGCGGTGCATTGAACGAAAGATCGAGATTTAGGGGAAAATTGCCATCGAATGTTTCGAGCTTTCCTATCATTTCACAATGATGTTTTACGTGTCTCAAGATCTTTGTTCTATGCAAAGAGAACGTATCTCTGTGTTGAGACTTACCTTGCAGCGCTGCTCCGAAAGAAAATGCAAGCATTAGCGAAATCGAACCATCGAGTGTTTCGAGTGTTCGTGCAGTTTCAGAATGGTGTAGAAGTGTCAAACACCCATATTCTAGGCAAATGCACAATAATCTAGGTATCGAAACTTGACTCAAAGCGATTCACTGAACGAAAGGTCGATATTTCGCGGTGAAGGACCATCGAATGTTTCGAGCGTTCCTAACATTTCACCGCGGTTTACGTGTCTCAGGAATCTTTATTCTATGCAAATAGAAAGTTTCTCTGTTTTGAGACTTGCCTGGCAGGGTTGCACCGAACGATAATGCGAGCATTGGCAAAAACGACCCATCGAGCGGTTCGAGTTTTCGTACAGTTGCAGCATGTTGTATGAGTCTCGAACACCTTTATTCTATGCAAATGTACAATATCTAAGTATTGAAATTTGACTGAGGCTGCTGAACCGTACGAATTTTCGAGACTTACTGAAATCGGTTCATCGAGTGCTTCCATCGTTTGTAAAATATAAGCTCGATGTACGAATACCAAAACCTTGTATTACATTCGAAAGCAGCGTATATATGTGTTGAAACTTGTCGGCCAGAGCTGCACCGAACGAAATTTAGAGATTTATCGAAATCGAATCATCGTGTGGTTCGGATGTTCGTAGAGTTTCAGCATGGTGTAGGAGTCTCGAACACCTTTATTCTATGCAAATGCACAATATGTACTTATTGAAACTTGACTGAGAGCGATGCATTGAACGAAAGATCGAGATTTAGCGGAAAATTGCCATCGAATGGTTCGAGCTTTCCTAATATTTCACAATGGTTTACGTGTCTCAAGAAGCTTTATTCTATGCAAAGAGAAAGTATCAATGTGTTGAGACTTTCCTTGCAGCGCTGCTCCTAAAGAAAATGCAAGCCTTAGCGAAATCGAGCAATCGAGTGTTCGTGCAGTTTCAGAATGGTGTAAAAGTTTCAAACACCCTTATTCAAGGCAAATGCACAATAATCTAGGTATAGAAACTTGACGCAAAGCGATGCACTAAACGAAAGGTCGAGATTTCGCGGTAAAGGACCATCGAATGGTTCGAGCGTTCCTAACATTTCACCGCGGTTTACGTGTCAAGAGAAGCTTTATTCTATGCAAATAGAAAGTGTCTCTGTTTTGAGACTTGCCTGGCAGCGCTGCACCGAACGATAATGCGAGCATTGGCAAAATCGACCCATCGAGTCGGTCGTGTGTTCGTACAGTTTCAGCCTATTGGAGGAGTCTCGAACACCTTTATTCTATCCCGCGTAGAAAAAAAGAATCTTGTGAAGAATCTTTTAAAGAATCTTAAAAAAAGTCTTGAAAGAATCTTTAAAGGAATCTTGAAAAGAATCACGTATAGGATCCGGAGCAAGATTCTTTCCAGGATTCTTTTCAAGATTTTTTCTATCCGAAAGCGTTCTGAGAATCTTACAAAGAATCTTCGAAAGAATCTTGAAAAGTGTCTTTAAGAGAATCGTGAAAAGATTCCGTCCGTTAAACAGAAAAATCGTTGATAGAATTTTTATGAAATTCTTGAGAGGAATCGAGCAAAAGCTGTTGTGGCTTTCGCTTGGTGTGGAGACAGTATATTTCGATACGTCAACGAAGGGTAAACCCTTCGTGTGTAGTCGAACTCAGAAAAGCTTTCCAGTCTTATATATACGCTGAGGCTTCAAACCACTTGCGAGAAACGCTCCGTCTGTTCGCCACCTAGTGACATCATACGAAACACTGGTGGACAATACTCCGCTAGATGGCGAGCGGTCGAAGCGTTTCTCGCAAGTGACTTGAAGCCTGAACGTATATAAGACTGCGAAGCTGTCCTGAGTTCGACTATACACGAGGGGTTTACCCTTCGTTGACGTATCGAAATGTACTGTGTCGACACCAAGGAAAAGCAACAACAGGTTTCGCTCGATTCCTCTGAAAATTTTCATTAAGATTCGTTCAACGATTTTTCTGTTTAATGGACGGAATCTTTTCACGATTCTCTTAAAGACGCTTTTCAAGATTCATTCGAAGATTCTTTGAAAGATTCTCAGAACGCTTTCGGATAGAAAGAATCTTGAAAAGAATCATGGAAAGAATCTTGCTCCGGATCCTATACGTGATTCTTTTCAAGATTCCTTTAAAGATTCCTTCAAGACTTTGTGACGTGATTTTTTGGAAATCACGATCACAAGGGCTTGTGTTATCGTTACTTGCTATTTTTCGGCGTTTTCGAGCTGCTTTTCCTCGAATTTACGTTCTCGCTTTAACTGAGAATTATAATTCTTAGGTTTTGTTATTGTGGTTGTAAAGTTTCGGTAGATCGGTGCACTCAAATCTGTCGCGAGGATGAGAGCTCAAAGAAACGAGCAGCCCGGCAGACGAGAGTCACCGAACGAGTCTTGCGATTAGTTGTAGACCGGTGTAAATCCGGCGCCCTATTGAGATTATGTATTGCGCTAGAGAACGGGAGGAGTTTTGTTGGTTTTTTGCAAAGGATGGACCATCCTGTTGCAGTGTAGTGCATAAGTGTGCTGATTAGGCCCGTTCTCGCGCGAAGCATTAAGGGAGGCGATCGTATAGATTTCGAAAATGTTACCGGCATGATTTGCGTTCCCGTTATAGTTACGAGGTGATTCGAGGGAGAGGGCAGTAGTTCTCGAGTAAGGGATTTTGGGAGGGATTCGTAATTATTATGATGAGATTTCGATGATTGCTGGAGACAATCAGTCTGGCTCGGGACACCGCCGCGGTGCCTCGGGTCTAATTAAGCGCTCCCGTGTTGACGGTTTTTCTGTCGTTCGCGCGCGCGTCTTTCGCGTAGTTCTCGCGCTCCGTATAGTGTATCGCGTATTCGCGTGCGCTCGGAGTGATTATTCTCGGATGATTTTATTTAATAAAATCAATTGATTGTTCTCGCTCATCGTGTAGTGCAGCCAGTGCACTCACGGTTCCCGTGATTCCTCTGGGATTTTGTTATCGTTCCCCGGAATTAGCAGCAATAATTTTGGGTGAGTTGTTCTCGCATTTTAATTAATTTAATCGAATATTTTCGATTAAAGATTTCGTTCCAAGAAAGCTATTTACTGGGTTATACCTCGACCCTCTCTACCACAACCTAGCAGTCTGAGCGGCCGTGCATTTCCGCAACCGTTCGTTCTCGCAAGCGCATCCAGTTGCGTTTGTTAATTTTACGCGACCCCAAAAATTAACTAAGCTACCGTTTTCTCTGAATTTGTTCTCGATCGATAGCTTTTGCTCCGGGCTTTCGATTTTGATTGGAATTGAGCCTGATCAACTCGATTCCTCGGGCATACCGGTTAGTTAATACCGGTGAAATAAAAATTAACTGGCGCCCACCGGGTTTGCGGATGCGCGAACGAGAGTGGACGGCCGAAGGTGACCGTATCGTGATGCAGTTCCCGAATAAAATTTGATTTTATTTGTTACCGATTATGCTCACGGGAAAATACGTCACAAATGGCGCCCAACGTGGGGCCACGCCAGTAAATAGCTTGCTACCGTGCGTGTTGTTAATTTTTGCGTGTTTTGTCTGTTTGTCTTTGTATCGATTATTTGTTCATTTTTGTGTCTTTTTTAAAATTATTTTTGTTTTATCGCGTTCCCGTTATGTTGAATTTTAATTAACTCGACGGTTACCGAATATTCGCTCTCGATCTGCCATTAGCAGGAGTTATCGACAAAATGAATTTTGTGAAATTTCGAAAATTTTATTTTTCGAAAATTTCTAGCTCTCGCAATGAATTTTGTGAAATTTCGAAAATTTTATTTTTCGAAAATTTCCAGCTCTCGCAATGAATTTTGTGAAATTTCGAAAATTTTATTTTTCGATATTTCTAGCTCTCGAATTATTTTTGTGAATTTTCGAACTTTATTTTTCGAAAATTCTTCGCTATCGAATTAATTTTTGTGAATTTTCGAATATTTAATTTTTCGAAAATTCCTAGCTCTCGAATAGAATTTTGTGTATTTCCGAATATTGTATTTTTCGGCAATTCTCGTTCTCGATTTACTTGTGAATTTCCGAATATTTTATTCTTCGGAAATTCCACGATTCCGATTAAAATTTTCGAATATTTTATTATTCGGAAATTTTCTGCTCTCGAAATAATTTTGTGAATTTCCGAATATTTTATTTTTCGGAAATTCCACGATCCCGATTAAAATTTTTGAAGACTTTATTCTTCGCAAATTTTCTGTTTTCGATAAAAATTTTCGAATACTTTATTTTTCGAAAATTTTCTGTTCTCGACTAAAATTTTCGAATATTTTATTATTCGGAAATTTTCTGCTCTCGAAATAATTTTGCGAATTTCCGAATATCTTATTTTTCGGAAATTCCACGATCCCGATTAAAATTTTCGAATATTTCATTTTTCGAAAATTTTCTGTTTTCGAAAGAATTTTGTGAATTTTCGAATATTTTATTTTTCGAAAATTTACTGTTCACGAAATACTTTTGCGAATTTTCGAATATTTTATTTCTCGGAAATTGCACGATCCCGATTAAAATTTTCGAATATTTAATTTTTCGAAAATTTTCTGTTCTCGAAATAATTTTGGGAATTTTCGAATATTCTATTTTTCGGAAATTTCCGGTTCTCGAAATAATTTTGGGGAATTTTCGAATATTTTAATTTTCGGAAATTTCCGGTTCTCGAAATAATTTTGCGAATTTTTGAATATTTTATTTTTCGAAAATTCCTCGATCTCAGATTGAATTTTCGAATATCTTTATTTTCGAAAATTTCTCGCTCTCGAAATTAATTTCGGGAATTTTCGCACTTTTACCTCTGCTCGAACAATTCTCGATCCCGATCTCGAATTGATTTTTGAACTATTTTAAAAATTTCTCGATCCCGAATTGAATTTTCTGAAATTCCGAACATTTTATTTTTCGGAAATTTCGCGATCTCGACGTCCCCCCTGCGACGCTCATGAAGCGGTCACGGGCGAGCGACGATACCGTTAATCCCTCTATTGTTTCGGCTCCGGCGGTTACAATAAGCGATCTCGATTCTCGACAAACAATTTTTTTTTGGTACGGTTCACGGAAAGCTCCTGCGTACGGATTTTCGCTCTCGATACCCGGAATCAACGATTTCGGAGAGACTTCGTCTTGGACCTTCGCCGTGAACGGTCGAAGCAGTCCGGATACGATTTCGTTGCGATCTCGACTGTGAAATACTTTTCACATGTTCCCGTAAATAATAATTTGTTCTCGAGATAAATTACCAGAATTTTATATTTATTTCGTAGATTTAATTCAGCATTTAAATTTTCATTCTTTTAATTTTGATTTCGGAATTGATTTTCAATTTCAATGGAATCTTTGACTTTGGAATCTCTTCTTGTTCCCGATTGGAATTTAGTTCTCGATTTAGTTTAAAATAACTGGTCTCGAACTATCTTTCGTTCTCGATAAGAAAATTGTCTCTGACTTTGTTCTCGATTGATTTGGTAATTAAAATTTTTTTTTATTAAATTTTTGCCGTTCTCGATTAGTTTACGATTCCGAATCGTCTCAGTCCTCGATATACCGAAAAAGATTATTTTTTTAAATTTCTTCTCTATTTGCTTATTTTTTTTGGTGCTCTCGTTTATCATTAGTTCTCGGGTGTTGCGGTCCGGAGGATTTTGGGCCTGGCGATCTTGCAGGGATACGCCGGATTCCCTGCTCGCCGAGGGTACCAACTCTGTACCGACCCGATATGCTCTCGATTTTGGAGATTTATTCTCCATAAGCTAATGTGAATACCAGTTCTCGAATTTTTCCATTGTAATGGATTTTGATCTCGCGTTAATTCTCAAGTTTCGAATTAATTCCCGATTTCGAACTGGAATTAATCCTCGAGTTTCGAATTGATTTCGATTTAAAGAAAAATTGGGTTGTAATTAATCCAAGATCCCGACTAGAAGTTAACTTTACGATCTCGAGTTTACCTGCTATGCAGTGGAACTGTCTCTCGTGCGATACGTTCGCGGGTTTTCGATGCAAATAACTTGCAGAGTTCTCGACGAATTATCAGCTGGAGCACTGATTAATTCGATAAATTAATTTAAGATTTTTGTGTGCGTCGTTCTTGTTTTGTCCATTTTTTTTTGTTTGTTTTGTTCTTGTATTGTCCACTTTTTTTCGTTTGTTTCGTTCTTGTTTTGTCCTTTTTTGTTTTTTTTGTTTTTTTACTATCGTTATTGTATTGTCTCGTGTTGTGCTTGACGATTTTAGTCGCACAACCCTTCTCGTACCGAGATGGCTGTCTTTTCTCGTGCCGAGATGGCAAGCCTCTCGCGTGTTCTCGACTCACTCGCGAATCTTTAAGAATTCGTTCAAGCTACCGTACGCAACCAGCGAGTGAGATATTAGCTACCGAATATTGCTACCGAATATTGCTATCGAGGTGCGCTACTGACGCTCACGATAGGCAAGCTGAAAGTTTTCTTTCTACGATAACTTCAGTGTTCTCGATGTGCGTAATGTCCGACGAGTTTCGTTATTTAAACTCCGACCATTACGGCTCCCGTTGAAAACCCTGAGGTCCACCCAAAATAGGATCATCAAAGGGGAAGCTCTCGTAAGAGAGGCTTCGAGCTTATCGCTACCGTACCGTAATGAGGTCGTAAGACCTAGCTCCCGTACAGAGGTTTCGAGCCTCAGTTACCGAAAATGGGTCGCAAGACCCAGCTTTCGCAACTTGGGACCCCAGGTCCCAGTTCCCGACAGGATGGACCCTAGGCCCCGGCTCTCGACGCACGGGTCAACCGAACCGGCTCCCGAGCAAGGACGGACAAAACCTCAGCTCCCGTACCCCAGGAACATCTGCCGGGATGGCGGACCTCGGAAGAATCGCTCCCGACATGGACGACCCTCGGAAGGACCCTCACGTCTACGTTGGTATCGTTACGCTCCCGTTACACATTCTGTTTATTGTCCGTCCCTATCAATAAATATCAAACAGAAAGAGAATTTGAATTATCTTCTCGTTTCGCTAGAGTACGCTCGCGTTGATCCCGAATTACCCACGACCATTATTAGCTACCGACCGTAACCAGTGGGTAATGCCAAACAAGCTACCGATAAATTTTTCTTGTTATTACTTTTGTTTATTCCTCTAGGAATACATTATTTATTTCTCGTGTTTTGAGTTGAAAACTCAGGGCAGCTCACGACCTACCTACAAATCTGATTTCGCTCTCATATGGTAACACTGGGTAGGAAATATCTCGTTCACGAAAAACAGTAATGTTGATTACGATACTTGTTCCCTAATCCGTGGAATTTCAACGGAAACCGAAACCCACAATGCAGTTCAGAACTGTGGTTACGTTTGGTTTTGTGAAGCTACCGTTCCCAATCCCTAAGCCGTAACCACCCTTAAGGGGTGGGGAGTTGTGACGTGATTTTTTGGAAATCACGATCACAAGGGCTTGTGTTATCGTTACTTGCTATTTTTCGGCGTTTTCGAGCTGCTTTTCCTCGAATTTACGTTCTCGCTTTAACTGAGAATTATAATTCTTAGGTTTTGTTATTGTGGTTGTAAAGTTTCGGTAGATCGGTGCACTCAAATCTGTCGCGAGGATGAGAGCTCAAAGAAACGAGCAGCCCGGCAGACGAGAGTCACCGAACGAGTCTTGCGATTAGTTGTAGACCGGTGTAAATCCGGCGCCCTATTGAGATTATGTATTGCGCTAGAGAACGGGAGGAGTTTTGTTGGTTTTTTGCAAAGGATGGACCATCCTGTTGCAGTGTAGTGCATAAGTGTGCTGATTAGGCCCGTTCTCGCGCGAAGCATTAAGGGAGGCGATCGTATAGATTTCGAAAATGTTACCGGCATGATTTGCGTTCCCGTTATAGTTACGAGGTGATTCGAGGGAGAGGGCAGTAGTTCTCGAGTAAGGGATTTTGGGAGGGATTCGTAATTATTATGATGAGATTTCGATGATTGCTGGAGACAATCAGTCTGGCTCGGGACACCGCCGCGGTGCCTCGGGTCTAATTAAGCGCTCCCGTGTTGACGGTTTTTCTGTCGTTCGCGCGAGCGTCTTTCGCGTAGTTCTCGCGCTCCGTATAGTGTATCGCGTATTCGCGTGCGCTCGGAGTGATTATTCTCGGATGATTTTATTTAATAAAATCAATTGATTGTTCTCGCTCATCGTGTAGTGCAGCCAGTGCACTCACGGTTCCCGTGATTCCTCTGGGATTTTGTTATCGTTCCCCGGAATTAGCAGCAATAATTTTGGGTGAGTTGTTCTCGCATTTTAATTAATTTAATCGAATATTTTCGATTAAAGATTTCGTTCCAAGAAAGCTATTTACTGGGTTATACCTCGACCCTCTCTACCACAACCTAGCAGTCTGAGCGGCCGTGCATTTCCGCAACCGTTCGTTCTCGCAAGCGCATCCAGTTGCGTTTGTTAATTTTACGCGACCCCAAAAATTAACTAAGCTACCGTTTTCTCTGAATTTGTTCTCGATCGATAGCTTTTGCTCCGGGCTTTCGATTTTGATTGGAATTGAGCCTGATCAACTCGATTCCTCGGGCATACCGGTTAGTTAATACCGGTGAAATAAAAATTAACTGGCGCCCACCGGGTTTGCGGATGCGCGAACGAGAGTGGACGGCCGAAGCTGACCGTATCGTGATGCAGTTCCCGAATAAAATTTGATTTTATTTGTTACCGATTATGCTCACGGGAAAATACGTCACAACTTTTTTTAAGATTCTTTAAAAGATTCTTCACAAGATTCTTTTTTTCTACGCGGGATGCAAATGCACAATATCTAAGTATTGAAACTTCGAGACGTACTGAAATCGATTCATCGAGTGCTTCCATCGTTTGTAAAATATAAGCTCGATGTACGCATACCGGAAACTTGTATTACATTCGAAAGCAGCGTATATATGGGTTGAAACTTGTCGGCCAGAGCTGCACCGAACGAAATTTCGAGATTGATCGAAATCGAACCATCGTGTGTTTCGGATGTTCGTAGAGTTTCAGCATCGTGTAGGTGTGTCGAACACGTTTATACTATGCAAATGCACAATATGTACTTATTGGAACTTGACTGAGAGCGATGCATTGAACGAAAGATCGAGATTTAGCGGAAAATTGCCATCGAATGGTTCGAGCTTTCCTAACATTTCACAATGGTTTACGTGTCTCAAGACGCTTTATTCTATGCAAAGAGAAAGTATCAATGTGTTGAGACTTTCTTTGCAGCGCTGCTCCTAAAGAAAATGCAAGCCTTAGCGAAATCGAGCAATCGAGTGTTCGTGCAGTTTCAGAATGGTGTAAAAGTTTCAAACACCCTTATTCAAGGCAAATGCACAATAATCTAGGTATAGAAACTTAACGCAAAGCGATGCACTAAACGAAAGGTCGAGATTTCGCGGTAAAGGACCATCGAATGGTTCGAGCGTTCCTAACATTTCACCGCGGTTTACGTGTCAAGAGAAGCTTTATTCTATGCAAATAGAAAGTGTCTCTGTTTTGAGACTTGCCTGGCAGCGCTGCACCGAACGATAATGCGAGCATTGGCAAAATCGACCCATCGAGTCGGTCGTGTGTTCATACAGTTTCAGCCTATTGGAGGAGTCTCGAACACCTTTATTTTTTCTTTATTGAAACTTCGAGACTTACTGAAATCGATTCATCGAGTGCTTCCATCGTTTGTAAAATATAAGCTCGATGTACGAATACCAAAACCTTGTATTACATTCGAAAGCAGCGTATATATGTGTTGAAACTTGTCGGCCAGAGCTGCACCGAACGAAATTTCGAGATTTATCGAAATCGAATCATCGTGTTGTTCGGATGTTCGTAGAGTTTCAGCATGGTGTAGGTGTGTCGAACACGTTTATTCTATGCAAATGCACAATATCTAGTTATTGAAATTTGACTGAGAGCGATGCATTGAACGAAAGATTAAGATTTAGCGGAAAAGTGCCATCGCATCGCTCGAGCGTTCCTAACATTTCACAATGGTTTACGTGTCTCAAAAAGCTTTGTTCTATGCAAAGAGAACGTATCTCTGTGTTGAGACTTGCCTGGCAGCGCTGCACAGAACGATAATGCGTGCATTGGCAAAAACGACCCATCGAGCGGTTCGAGTTTTCGTACAGTTCCAGCATGTTGTAGGAGTCTCGAACACCTTTATTCTATGCAAATGCACAATATCTAAGTATTGAAATTTGACTGAGGCTGCTGAACAGAACGAATTTTCGAGACTTACTGAAATTGATTCATCGAGTGCTTCCATCGTTTGTAAAATATAAGCTCGATGTAAGAATACCAAAACCTTGTATTACATTCGAAAGCAGCGTATATATGTGTTGAAACTTGTCGGCCAGAGCTGCACCGAACGAAATTTCGAGATTTGTCGAAATCGAATCATCGTGTAGGTCGGATGTTCGTAGAGTTTCAGCATGGTGTAGGTATGTCGAACACCTACACCATGCTGATTTGAAACTTGTCCGCCAGAGCTGCACTGAACGAAATTTCGAGATTTATCGAAATCGAACCATCGTGTGGTTCGGATATTCGTAGAGTTTCAGCATCGTGTAGTTGTGTCGAAAACCTTTATTCTATGCAAATGCACAATATGTACTTATTGAAACTGGACTGAGAGCGATGCATTGAACGAAAGATCGAGATTTAGGGGAAAATTGCCATCGAATGGTTCGAGCTTTCCTATCATTTCACAATGGTTTACGTGTCTCAAGAAGCTTTGTTCTATGTAAAGAGAAAGTATCTCTGTGTTGAGACTTTCCTTGCAGCGCTGCTCCTAAAGAAAATGCAAGCCTTAGCGAAATCGAACCATCGAGTGTTTCGAGTGTTCGTGCAGTTTCAGAATGGTGTAAAAGTGTCAAACACCCTTATTCTAGGCAAATGCACAATAATCTAGGTGTAGAAACTTGACGCAAAGCGATGCACTGAACGAAAGGTCGAGATTTCGAGGTAAAGGACCATCGAATGGGTCGAGCGTTCCTAACATTTCACCGCGGTTTACGTGTCTCAAGAAGCTTTATTCTATGCAAATAGAAAGTATCTCTGTTTTGAGACTTGCCTGGCAGCGCAGCACCGAACGATAATGCGAGCATTGGCAAAATCGACCCATCGAGTGGGTCGTGTGTTCGTACAGTTTCAGCATGTTGTAGGAGTCTCGAACACCTTTATTCTCTGCAAATGCACAATATCTAAGTATTGAAATTTGAATGAGGCTGCTGAACCGAACGAAACTGCGAGACTTACTGAAATCGATTTATCGAGTGCTTCCATCGTTTGTAAAATATAAGCTCGACGTACGAATACCAAAACCTTGTATTACATTCGAAAGCAGCGTATATATGTGTTGAAACTTGTCGGCCAGAGCTGCACCGAACGAAATTTCGAGATTGATCGAAATCGAACCATCGTGTGTTTCGGATGTTCGTAGAGTTTCAGCATCATGTAGGTGTGTCGAACACCTTTATTCTACGCAAATGCACAATATGTACTTATTGAAACTTGACTGAGAGCGATGCATTGAACGAAAGATCGAGATTTAGCGGAAAATTGCCATCGAATGGTTCGAGCTTTCCTAACATTTCACAATGGTTTACGTGTCTCAAGAAGCTTTATTCTATGTAAAGAGAAAGTATCTCTGTGTTGAGACTTTCCTTGCAGCGCTGCTCCTAAAGAAAATGCAAGCCTTAGCGAAATCGAACCATCGAGTGTTTCGAGTGTTCGTGCAGTTTCAGAATGGTGTAAAAGTGTCGAACACCCTTATTCTAGGCAAATGCACAATAATGTAGGTATAGAAACTTGACTCAAAGCGATGCACTGAACGAAAGGTCGAGATTTCGCGGTAAAGGACCATCGAATGTTTCGAGCGTTCCTAACATTTCACCGCGGTTTACGTGTCTGAAGAAGCTTTATTCTATGCAAATAGAAAGTATCTCTGTGCTGAGACTTGCCTGGCAGCGCAGCACCGAACGATAATGCGAGCATTGGCAAAATCGACCCATCGAGTGGGTCGTGTGTTCGTACAGTTTCAGCATGTTGTAGGAGTCTCGAACACCTTTATTCTATGCAAATGCACAATATCTAAGTATTGAAACTTCGAGACTTACTGAAATCGATTCATCGAGTGCTTACGTCGTTTGTAAAATATAAGCTCGATGTACGAATAGCAAAACCTTGTATTAGATGCGAATGCAGCGTATATATGTGTTGAAACTTGTTGGCCAGAGCTGCACCGAACGACACTTCGAGATTGATCGAAATCGAACCATCGTGTGGTTCGGGTGTTCGTAGAATTTCAGCATCGTATAGGTGTGTCGAACACCTTTATTCTATGCAAATGCACAATATATACATATTGAAACTTGACTGAGAGCGGTGCATTGAACGAAAGATAGAGATTTAGCGGAAAATTGCCATCGAATGGTTCGAGCTTTCCTATCATTTCACAATGGTTTACGTGTCTCAAGATCTTTGTTCTATGCAAAGAGAAAGTATCAATGTGTTGAGACTTTCTTTGCAGCGCTGCTCCTAAAGAAAATGCAAGCCTTAGCGAAATCGAGCAATCGAGTGTTCGTGCAGTTTCAGAATGGTGTAAAAGTTTCAAACACCCTTATTCAAGGCAAATGCACAATAATCTAGGTATAGAAACTTGACGCAAAGCGATGCACTAAACGAAAGGTCGAGATTTCGCGGTAAAGGACCATCGAATGGTTCGAGCGTTCCTAACATTTCACCGCGGTTTACGTGTCAAGAGAAGCTTTATTCTATGCAAATAGAAAGTGTCTCTGTTTTGAGACTTGCCTGGCAGCGCTGCACCGAACGATAATGCGAGCATTGGCAAAATCGACCCATCGAGTCGGTCGTGTGTTCATACAGTTTCAGCCTATTGGAGGAGTCTCGAACACCTTTATTTTTTCTTTATTGAAACTTCGAGACTTACTGAAATCGATTCATCGAGTGCTTCCATCGTTTGTAAAATATAAGCTCGATGTACGAATACCAAAACCTTGTATTACATTCGAAAGCAGCGTATATATGTGTTGAAACTTGTCGGCCAGAGCTGCACCGAACGAAATTTCGAGATTTATCGAAATCGAATCATCGTGTTGTTCGGATGTTCGTAGAGTTTCAGCATGGTGTAGGTGTGTCGAACACCTTTATTCTATGCAAATGCACAATATCTAGTTATTGAAACTTGACTGAGAGCGATGCATTGAACGAAAGATTAAGATTTAGCGGAAAAGTGCCATCGCATCGCTCGAGCGTTCCTAACATTTCACAATGGTTTACGTGTCTCAAAAAGCTTTGTTCTATGCAAAGAGAACGTATCTCTGTGTTGAGACTTGCCTGGCAGCGCTGCACAGAACGATAATGCGTGCATTGGCAAAAACGACCCATCGAGCGGTTCGAGTTTTCGTACAGTTCCAGCATGTTGTAGGAGTCTCGAACACCTTTATTCTATGCAAATGCACAATATCTAAGTATTGAAATTTGACTGAGGCTGCTGAACAGAACGAATTTTCGAGACTTACTGAAATTGATTCATCGAGTGCTTCCATCGTTTGTAAAATATAAGCTCGATGTACGAATACCAAAACCTTGTATTACATTCGAAAGCAGCGTATATATGTGTTGAAACTTGTCGGCCAGAGCTGCACCGAACGAAATTTCGAGATTTGTCGAAATCGAATCATCGTGTTGGTCGGATGTTCGTAGAGTTTCAGCATGGTGTAGGTATGTCGAACACCTACACCATGCTGATTTGAAACTTGTCCGCCAGAGCTGCACTGAACGAAATTTCGAGATTTATCGAAATCGAACCATCGTGTGGTTCGGATATTCGTAGAGTTTCAGCATCGTGTAGTTGTGTCGAAAACCTTTATTCTATGCAAATGCACAATATGTACTTATTGAAACTGGACTGAGAGCGATGCATTGAACGAAAGATCGAGATTTAGGGGAAAATTGCCATCGAATGGTTCGAGCTTTCCTATCATTTCACAATGGTTTACGTGTCTCAAGAAGCTTTGTTCTATGTAAAGAGAAAGTATCTCTGTGTTGAGACTTTCCTTGCAGCGCTGCTCCTAAAGAAAATGCAAGCCTTAGCGAAATCGAACCATCGAGTATTTCGAGTGTTCGTGCAGTTTCAGAATGGTGTAAAAGTGTCAAACACCCTTATTCTAGGCAAATGCACAATAATCTAGGTGTAGAAACTTGACGCAAAGCGATGCACTGAACGAAAGGTCGAGATTTCGAGGTAAAGGACCATCGAATGGGTCGAGCGTTCCTAACATTTCACCGCGGTTTACGTGTCTCAAGAAGCTTTATTCTATGCAAATAGAAATTATCTCTGTTTTGAGACTTGCCTGGCAGCGCAGCACCGAACGATAATGCGAGCATTGGCAAAATCGACCCATCGAGTGGGTCGTGTGTTCGTACAGTTTCAGCATGTTGTAGGAGTCTCGAACACCTTTATTCTCTGCAAATGCACAATATCTAAGTATTGAAATTTGAATGAGGCTGCTGAACCGAACGAAACTGCGAGACTTACTGAAATCGATTTATCGAGTGCTTCCATCGTTTGTAAAATATAAGCTCGACGTACGAATACCAAAACCTTGTATTACATTCGAAAGCAGCGTATATATGTGTTGAAACTTGTCGGCCAGAGCTGCACCGAACGAAATTTCGAGATTGATCGAAATCGAACCATCGTGTGTTTCGGATGTTCGTAGAGTTTCAGCATCATGTAGGTGTGTCGAACACCTTTATTCTACGCAAATGCACAATATGTACTTATTGAAACTTGACTGAGAGCGATGCATTGAACGAAAGATCGAGATTTAGCGGAAAATTGCCATCGAATGGTTCGAGCTTTCCTAACATTTCACAATGGTTTACGTGTCTCAAGAAGCTTTATTCTATGTAAAGAGAAAGTATCTCTGTGTTGAGACTTTCCTTGCAGCGCTGCTCCTAAAGAAAATGCAAGCCTTAGCGAAATCGAACCATCGAGTGTTTCGAGTGTTCGTGCAGTTTCAGAATGGTGTAAAAGTGTCGAACACCCTTATTCTAGGCAAATGCACAATAATGTAGGTATAGAAACTTGACTCAAAGCGATGCACTGAACGAAAGGTCGAGATTTCGCGGTAAAGGACCATCGAATGTTTCGAGCGTTCCTAACATTTCACCGCGGTTTACGTGTCTGAAGAAGCTTTATTCTATGCAAATAGAAAGTATCTCTGTGCTGAGACTTGCCTGGCAGCGCAGCACCGAACGATAATGCGAGCATTGGCAAAATCGACCCATCGAGTGGGTCGTGTGTTCGTACAGTTTCAGCATGTTGTAGGAGTCTCGAACACCTTTATTCTATGCAAATGCACAATATCTAAGTATTGAAACTTCGAGACTTACTGAAATCGATTCATCGAGTGCTTACGTCGTTTGTAAAATATAAGCTCGATGTACGAATAGCAAAACCTTGTATTAGATGCGAATGCAGCGTATATATGTGTTGAAACTTGTCGGCCAGAGCTGCACCGAACGACACTTCGAGATTGATCGAAATCGAACCATCGTGTGGTTCGGATGTTCGTAGAATTTCAGCATCGTATAGGTGTGTCGAACACCTTTATTCTATGCAAATGCACAATATATACATATTGAAACTTGACTGAGAGCGGTGCATTGAACGAAAGATAGAGATTTAGCGGAAAATTGCCATCGAATGGTTCGAGCTTTCCTATCATTTCACAATGGTTTACGTGTCTCATGAAGCTTTGTTCTATGCAAAGAGAACGTATCTCTGTGTTGAGACTTACCTTGCAGCGCTGCTCCTAAAGAAAATGCAAGCCTTAGCGAAATCGAACCATCGAGTGTTTCGAGAGTTCGTACAGTTTCAGAATGGTGTAAAAGTGTCAAACACCCTTATTCTAGGCAAATGCACAATAATCTAGGTATCGAAACTTGACTCAAAGCGATGCACTGAACGAAAGGTCGAGATTTCGCGCTAAAGGACCATCGAATGGGTCGAGCGTTCCTAACATTTCACCGCGGTTTACGTGTCTCAAGAAGCTTTATTCTATGCAAATAGCAAGTATCTCTGTGTTGAGACTTGCCTGGCAGCGCTGCACCGAACGATAATACGAGCATTGGCAAAATCGACCCGTCGATTGGGTCGTGTGTTCGTACAGTTTCAGCCTATTGGAGGAGTCTCGAACACCTTTATTCTCTGCAAATGCACAATATCTAAGTATTGAAACTTCGAGACTTACTGAAATCGATTCATCGAGTGCTTACGTCGTTTGTAAAATATAAGCTCGATGTACGTATACCAAAACCCAGTATTAGATGCGAATGCAGCGTATATATGTGTTGAAACTTGTCGGCCAGAGCTGCACCGAACGAAATTTCGAGATTGATCGAAATCGAACCATCGTGTGGTTCGGATGTTCGTAGAGTTTCAATATTATGTAGGTGTGTCGAACGCCTTTATTCTACGCAAATGCACAATATGTACTTATTGAAACTTGACTGAGAGCGATGCATTGAACGAAAGATCGAGATTTAGCGGAAAATTGCCATCGAATGGTTCGAGCTTTCCTATCATTTCACAATGGTTTACGTGTCTCAAGATCTTTGTTCTATGCAAAGAGAACGTATCTCTGTGTTGAGACTTACCTTGCAGCGCTGCTCCGAAAAAAAATGCAAGCATTAGCGAAATCGAACCATCGAGTGTTTCGAGAGTTCGTGCAGTTTCAGAATGGTGTAAAAGTGTCAAACACCCTTATTCTAGGCAAATGCACAATAATCTAGGTATCGAAACTTGACTCAAAGCGATGCACTGAACGATTTCGCGGTAAAGGACCATCGAATGGTTCGAGCGTTCCTAACATTTCACCGCGGTTTACGTGTCTCAGGAAGCTTTATTCTATGCAAATAGAAAGTATCTCTGTTTTGATACTTGCCTGGCAGGGTTGCACCGAACCATAATGCGACCATTGGCAAAAACGACCCATCGAGCGGTTCGAGTTTTCGTACAGTTTCAGCGTGTTGTACGAGTCTCGAACACCTTTATTCTATGCAAATGCACAATATCTAAGTATTGAAATTTGACTGAGGCTGCTGAACCGAACGAATTTTCGAGACTTACTGAAATCGAGTCATCGAGTGCTTCCATCGTTTTTAAAATATAAGCTCGATGTACGAATACGAAAACCTTGTATTTCATTCGAAAGCAGCGTATATATGTGTTGAATCTTGTCGGCCAGAGCTGCACCGAACGAAATTTCGAGATTGATCGAAATCGAACCATCGTGCGGTTCGGATGTTCGTAGAATTTCAGCATCGTGTAGGTGTGTCGAACACCTTTATTCTATGCAAATGCACAATATGTACTTATTGAAACTTGACTGAGAGCGATGCATTGAACGTGTTTGATGAAGGATCTGGTGTAGGTGGAAATATAAAATAGGCGGGAGGCAGAATTTATATAAAAAAAATACAAAGTCGATTTATTGTCCCAAATATGCACAAGAATTAAATTCCCGACAATGAAAGATGCGATGAGACTTGACCCGGCGACGTCGAGCATACGCTCGACGGCGAGAGAGAGTGAGAAAAAGAACTGAAAAGCCGAAGCGTGCCCGAGAGCGTGCCGAATAATTAACCCGATAATTTGCACTACGAAGCCCGATATGATTGTCCGAATATCATTGAGAATGTCCAAATAAATTAAGCCGAATTGTCCACTGATCGATGTACCACTGTTTCAATCGAGAGTCCCGTAATTTTGATGAAACACCACAAAGTAATTTCAATCGCGAATACCCACGCTCGCACGCTACGGAAAACCGGATCAAGCATGGCGAATCGATGACTCGATCGAAAGGGGTGTGAAGAAGATGCGTTACGCGCGTGCGTCAAGTGTCGCTGTGAGTCGAGCCCGAGAGTATGCCCGTAAGGTGGTGACGCCCGCGGAGGAGATTGAACTAACGTTCATGCGCCCGAAATCTCTCGACTCCCGTGTCGCGTTGCCTGAGTTGCGTGACGTCATGCTACCGAGCGCGAACCCGAGTTTGCGTGCTCTCGCACTACGCTCATTCCCGAACATTCCGCCCGCCATCGGCAGCAGTGCTGTCGATTAATTGTCCGGATGAATTGGAAGGATTGCCAGTTTGGTAACCGGCCGCTTGAATGTGGATGTTGCCGTCCGGATGGTGACGACCCGAGTGAGCCCGTCTTGTCCCGGATGAAGTTCCGTTACCCGTGCTAACGGCCATTTCAGTGGCGGGAGGTTCTCGTCGGTGAGAAGTACCATTGACCCGACCCGCACGGAGTTTGAAGGATGATGCCATTTGGAGATGGCTTGCTGCTGTTTGAGATATCCCGATGACCAGTGATCCCAGAAAAATTGAACCCGTTCTTGAATGAGTTGCCAGCGTGATAGCCTACCCGGATTGGTTTCCCGGAGTGAAGGCTCTGGAACCGCCGTAAGCGCTTCCCCGATGAGGAAATGCCCAGGAGTGAGAGCTAGCAAGTCGTCTGGATCCTCTGAGAGTGGTTGAAGTGGACGAGAATTGAGAGCAGCCTCAATTTGTGTAAGAAGAGTCGTAAATTCTTCGTACGTGAGGCTGGTCTCGCGAATCGTTCGCCGCAGGTGAAATTTGACGGATTTTACAGCCGCCTCCCATTTTCCGCCCATGTGAGGTGCTCCCGGTGGGTTGAGTGCCCATTTCGTGCCGTCGTTTGCCAGTAGCTGCGCTACATGATCCGATTCTTGAGTCCCGGCGGTGAAGAGTTTGCGTAGCTCTTTGTCCGCTCCTTGAAAATTTGTCCCGCAGTCGCTGAAGAGCGTGTGACAAAGACCTCGTCTCCCGATGAAGCGGCGGAATGCCGCGAGGAAGGTGTCCGTGGTGACGTCGGTCACCACCTCCAAATGTACTGCCGAAGTGGCGAAGCAAACGAAGATGCACAACCAGCCCTTGTGTAATTTATTCCCGCGTCCTCGCCAACTCTTGAGTGAGATTGGCCCCGCGTAGTCAACTCCCGTGAATAGGAATGGGCGTGTTGGCGTGACCCGTTCCTTTGGTAATTGCCCCATGAGTTGCTGTGCCCGTGTAGCTCTGAAGCGAGCGCATTTCACACAGCGCAAGATGAAAGAGCGTACCGGTGCCCGTCCGCCGATGATCCAGTATCGCCTTCGTAGATACGCCAACGTTGCCTGAGTACCCCCGTGAAGAGTACGCGTATGTGCGTCCGCAATGAGAAGATTGGTGAGTGGTGAGTCCCGTGGGAGGATGGCTGAGTGTTTGCTCTCAGGTTGTAAGGCTGAGTGTTTCAGCCGGCCTCCCACCCGCACTGTACCGTGAAAGTCGATGAACGCCGTAAGTCGCGAGAATGGATGCGACTTTGGTAGAACATGACCCGCTGAAAGAACCTTGAGCTCCGCCGTGAAGTATGATCCTTGAATAGCTTTTACCCAGTAAAGCACTGAGTGTTCCAGGTCGCCCGGAGAAATGAAAGATTTTGAGGGATCCCGGTTCGTCCCCTTAAGGTTTGTAAGCGCCTTAAAGAGCAGAGTGGTGATTCTCAACAACCGTGTGAGCGATGAATACCGATGTATGAGGTCGAAGACCGGTGAGGGTTGTGTGGAGACTGTGAATGTGTGACCTGGTCGCTCTTCGAGCGCCGATGAATCTACCGTCCCGATGTGATGTTTTGGCCAATTGGAGGATGATTTTGCTAACCAGTGTGGCCCGTGCCACCAAGTTTGAAATTGCTCGAGCTTGGTGATGGTTAGCCCGCGTGAAGCACAATCCGCCGGATTGTCCCGTCCCGGGATGAATCTCCATTGGCCATGAGGAATGAGCTCTTGGATTGATGAAACCCGATTCCGTACAAAATCCTTCCACCGTGAAGGATGACTAGTTACCCACGTGAGCGTTACCATGGAATCCGTCCATAAATAAACCCGTGAATCCCGTAATTCTAACGTATCCCGCACGTATTTCGTGAGTTTAGCCAACAGCTGCGCTGCGGCGAGTTCCAACCGCGGAATAGTGAGCCGTTTGATTGGTGCAACTTTCGTTTTTGAACAGACCAGCGCGGTTCTGGTGTTCGATCCCGGACCCGTAACCCGTACGTATACGACCGCGCCCATTGCCAACTGAGATGCATCCGAAAACCCGTGAATCTCGACTGTTGACTGGGGTGAAATGTGAAGCCACCGTGGAATGGCGATGTTGCTGAGATGAGTTAGCTCGCTTCGAAATGCGACCCATGATGTTGCGACCTCGGTTGAAACTGGATCATCCCAAGAAAGCTTCTCCAACCATAGCCTCTGAAGAAGAATCTTAGCCCGAATAACTGCAGGTGAGAGGAAACCCAATGGGTCGTAGATTTGAGCGATCTCGGAGAGAATGCCCCGCTTGGTGATTTGAGACCCGGCTGAATATGGAACCGTTGTGAATTTGAAAACGTCTGACCTTGGTACCCATGCGAGCCCGAGAACCTTAGTCTCGCAATCGTCGATCGACCTTGAACCCTCCGTGGTTGAATCTACCCCGATGCTAGTGAGAAGGTCTGGACAATTACTCTGCCATTTGGCTAATGGAAATCCGCCCGCTGTGCAAATCCCAACGAGTTATTGCACCTGTGCAACCAGCTCGGTTAATTGATCAGCACCCCCGTAGATATCGTCCACATATCGCCCCTTTGTAAGAGGAGAGATCGCTTCTGGATATCGTTCACCTTCGTCTGCAACCAGTTGGAGAAGTGCCCGAACCGCGAGGAATGGTGCTGACCTCGTCCCGTAGGTGACTGTAGTCAAATGATATGGCACCGTGTTGCCATGTTCGTCTACCCAAAGAATCCGTTGTAGATCCCAATCGTCCCGATGAACCCGAATTTGCCGAAACATCTTAACGATGTCGGTTGCGAAAATAAACCGATGACGTCGAACCCAGAGTAGAACGTCTGAAATGTCCCGTTGCAGCTTTGCGCCCGTGTGCAGAATGTCATTGAGAGAGAGCCCAGAATCCGTATTGCAAGACCCATTAAATACTACCCGGAGTTTGGTCGTTAATACCCCGTGGTGAGGAAGGTAGTAAATGCCTTCCCGATGATTGTCGATTGCTGCGACCCGAGTCATATGACCCAATGACTCGTATTCCCCGAGAAATGTATCATACAGACCCTTGTAGTGAGCATCACGTGCAAGTTTCCGTTGGAGTCGACTGAAACAAGATGAGGCCGTTTGAAACGACCGCCCCAGCTGTCCCGATGAAGTTTTGACTGGCATGCGAACAATGTATCGACCCGTAGAGTCGCGAGAGTGAGTTGCAACGAAGTGAGATTCGCACTCCTGTTCCTCAGGAGTGAGATCCGAACTGCTCAGTAACGGAACTTCTTCTTGCACCCAGAATTGAGACAGGAGTTCTTGTAACTCCTGGAACCCGTGATCGACAGCTGCATGATGAACTAAGCCCGACGAGCCCTGAGGCTCGCTTACCGGCCCGATTATTGCCCACCCGAAGAAGGTATTTTGTGCAATGGGCTCCTCCGGAAGCCCGCGTCTGATTTGAGGACGTATAAGCTGCCCGTACACGTCCGCACCCAAGATGAGGTCCACTGGTCCCGCCTCCGCAAAGTCTGGATCTGCTAAAGGAATGCCCTGTATGTGGTCCCAATGGTGGTGAGAGAGGGTGAATGAAGGTAGAGTAGGCATTAACTTGGGAAGAATGTATGCGTTTATTGAAATGTTTCCCGGCGAGTGTATTGAGCGAAGAGCGAATGAGACCATCCCGCGTGTTTGACCTGATGCTGTGCCGCCGATCCCGATGATAGAAATAGACGAGGATTCTCGTCGCAGCTTGAGTTGCTGCACAAGCGTATCAGATATGAGTGACAACTCAGACCCCATGTCCAACAGCACTCGTACCCGATGAGATGCCCCGAAATTAGTGAGCAGCAGTGCCTGGCAGGTAGCCAGGAGAACGGCTGGTCTCGCTCCTCCCGTCGATGCACAAGCTAATGCCTCCGAATTTCATTGAGAGGTTCCCGGTGTTGAAGTTCCCGCTGGTGAAGATCCCGATGTTGTGCCGTTGTTGCTCGCTGCGCCGCCCGCCGTTGGAGGAATGCCCGCTGGTTTGTGACCGTCCCCGTATTTTGACCACCCGACGTGTATCATCGTATGATGCTTTCGATCGCACTCCTTGCAACGAGCCGTTGTGTTGCATGCCGACACGTTGTGTCGACCCAAACAGTTGAAGCACAACCGTAGCTTCTGTACTTCGGCCCGTCGTGCATCCGGTGAGAGCTGTCGGAACTTGGCGCATGTGACGATGTAGTGATTGTCCCGACAGTATGAACATTGTGAATAATCTCCCGTAGTAGCTGCATGAACCCGAGAAGATTCCTTTTGCATATTTTTTGAATCTGTTCCCGATGTCTTAGAGCCTGATGAAGTCGAACCCGTGAGAACCCCAACCCCCGCGCCTTCTAGTGCCCGTGCGCGATTGGTGAGGAATGTCCGAAGTTGTGCGAATGTTGGAGGATCCCGTGACTGCCCGGCTTTGAGTTCCCATGCCTCTCGAGTACCCGGATCGAGACGTCGAGCGATAGCGTAGACCAACACCCAATCCCAGTGCTCCGTAGGAGCTCCCAAAACCCGCAAAGCGTTGCACGCCTCCGTAATGGTGTGAAGGAGCGCGTGAAGGTCCTGAGCGGACCTGGGTGTGATGACCGTCGTTTTGAAAAGGCTCTCGAGGTGAGAGGTCACGAGAACCCGGTCGTTTTGATATCGTTCCGTGATTGTCCCCCAGGCTGATGAGAATGAGTCCGCCTCGATTGCCAAACTCGCGATGAGCTTAGCAGCTTCGCCCGTTGTTGAAGCCCGAAGATAATGCATCCGATCCACATCGTTTATGCCCCGATTGTTGATGACCAAGGAAGTGAAAAGATCCCGAAATGAGATCCACTGTGAATAATCGCCCGAAAATGTGGGTAGCACGATTTTTGGCAAATGCGCTCGCCCGTCGGTAGCTGCAGTGCCCCCCGATTGATCTCTACCCGCTGATCGTTGTTGAAGAGGCTCGAGTTCGTCCCGATATCGTGCAAGTCGACTGTTTAGGTCGCAGTGAAAGCTGCCCGCCTGAGTGTATGTGTTTTCCAGCACATACGGGCTGGACAGGAACTCCTCTGTACAGGCATCGATGATGTGATCGTGCACCGCTGAGAATTTTGTCCACAGGTCGTTCGATTGGCTGCGAATGTCAGCCAACTCAGAGAATGTGAAGTCGGTTGCCCGGCCCTGAAGTGTCCGTTCGTGGAGAGCCCGTAGCATTGCGAGCCGAGCGCTCTGCGTGGCAACCTTTAATGCCAATGATCCCGATCCTTGCCCGGTTGGTTTACTGCCCGCTTGAGTAGTTGGAGACTTGGCGCGTAACGAAGGCACCGGGAATTTGTCCCGTTTTGCATTGAGTGCCGATTTGTCCGGCTTTGCGTCGACGATCCCCTTCGATCCACCCGCCGGTGGATCAACGATCACCGGGGGTACCGACGAGTCGCCCGACGGCTCCGTCTTGGGATCAATGACGACGCCTTTATCATCCGACATGATGAGTGCAGTTGTTGCCCGGAGAAAAACCCGCAGTTAAGAAAAGGGAACCGAAGAAGGGTTGATAATGAGCCCGAAAAATGCACAAATAACCGAAGGACGGTTATCGAGAAAGTACTAGATCTCCACAGAACCCGAAACTGTCTGAAAAGTACGAAAAAATGAGTCCCGAGGTGAACGTTGTATACCAAAAACCCAAAAAATTGGCAATAATCAGCCCGAACCCGCACCAGTAGTCGAAGAAAATTACCGAGCGTACACTATTGTCCAATGAAACCCGAAAAAATGTTCTAAAGCACGTGAATACTGTCCCGAAAAATCACGTACGCACAGAATTAATTGTTGAGCACTCCCGAAAAATGTCTGATAGTATGCCGTGAACACGAAAATACCCGAAAATGTCACCCGATTCGATGAAAAATGATAAATTACCGAAAATGTCCCGAGAATTGGTAATATAACCGAATGCAATTAATTTATCGCCCGCGCACTGATTGAGTCTTCTCGATTCCCGCACTCGAGTGTGTTATTGCGATGTAAATATCCGTTTCACCGAATATTGAGAAAAAATACCAACACTGAACTCGAGAATAATTTTTCGAAAGACTCACCGATGAGAAAAATCCGTTGTGAGATGCACGCGCTTGTTTGGCGCGCGATCGAGAGTCCGAAAATGGACGCCGCGTACGACGAGACCCACGTGGTGTCAGCGAAAAATGCCCGTGGCCCGTTGAATGTCCGCTGAGAAGTCCAAAGTGATGAAAAATGTCCCGAACTTTGCTGACACTCACTAATAAAACGTCTATGCACCTTTTATCACTGCACAAGCCGCACTATCCCCACCAGATCCGGCTCGAAGGACCAAAATGTTTGATGAAGGATCTGGTGTAGGTGGAAATATAAAATAGGCGGGAGGCAGAATTTATATTAAAAAAATACAAAGTCGATTTATTGTCCCAAATATGCACAAGAATTAAATTCCCGACAATGAAAGATGCGATGAGACTTGACCCGGCGACGTCGAGCATACGCTCGACGGCGAGAGAGAGTGAGAAAAAGAACTGAAAAGCCGAAGCGTGCCCGAGAGCGTGTCGAATAATTAACCCGATAATTTGCACTACGAAGCCCGATATGATTGTCCGAATATCATTGAGAATGTCCAAATAAATTAAGCCGAATTGTCCACTGATCGATGTACCACTGTTTCAATCGAGAGTCCCGTAATTTTGATGAAACACCACAAAGTAATTTCAATCGCGAATACCCACGCTCGCACGCTACGGAAAACCGGATCAAGCATGGCGAATCGATGACTCGATCGAAAGGGGTGTGAAGAAGATGCGTTACGCGCGTGCGTCAAGTGTCGCTGTGAGTCGAGCCCGAGAGTATGCCCGTAAGGTGGTGACGCCCGCGGAGGAGATTGAACTAACGTTCATGCGCCCGAAATCTCTCGACTCCCGTGTCGCGTTGCCTGAGTTGCGTGACGTCATGCTACCGAGCGCGAACCCGAGTTTGCGTGCTCTCACACTACGCTCATTCCCGAACAGAACGAAAGATCGAGATTTAGCGGAAAATTGCCATCGAATGGTTCGAGCTTTCCTAATATTTCACAATGGTTTACGTGTCTCAAGAAGCTTCATTCTATGCAAAGAGAAAGTATCTCTGTGTTGAGACTTTCCTTGCAGCGCTGCTCCTACAGAAAATGCAAGCCTTAGCGAAATCGAACCATCGTGTGTTTCGAGTGTTCGTGCAGTTTCAGAATGGTGTAAAAGTGTCAAACACCCTTATTCTAGGCAAATGCACAATAATCTAGGTATAGAAACTTGACTCAAACCGATGCACTGAACGAAAGGTCAAGATTTCGCGGTAAAGGACCATCGAATGGTTCGAGGGTTTATTAACATTTCACCGCGGTTTACGTGTCTCAAGAAGCTTTATTCTATGCAAGTAGAAAGTATCTCTGTGTTGAGAATTGCCTGTCAGCGCTGCACCGAACGATAATACGAGCATTGGCAAAATCGACCCGTCGAGTCGGTCGTCTGTTCGTACAGTTTCAGCCTTTTGGAGGAGCGTCGAACACCTTTATTCTATGCAAATGCACAATATCTAAGTATTGAAATTTGACTGAGGCTGCTGAACCAAACGAAAGTTCCAGACTTACTGAAATCGATTCATCGAGTGCTTACGTCGTTTGTAAAATATAAGCTCGATGTACGAATACCAAAACCTTGTATTAGATGCGAATGCAGCGTATATATGTGTTGAAACTTGTCGGCCAGAGCTGCACCGAACGAAATTTCGAGATTGATCGAAATCGAACCATCATGTGGTTCGGATGTTTGTAGAGTTTCAGCATCATGTAGGTGTGTCGAACACCTTTATTCTATGCAAATGCACAATATGTACTGTGACGAGGCGTTACCACGCGCTCGCAGCAGCGCGCTTGGTCGCGAATGCTCGCGCACCGAGACCCCGGAAAAAGTTACATAGCAACAGAATCGCTTCCCGCCGCCGAGGTCCGAACTGTTGCGAGAACAATGTATTGTCGTGTGGACTATTGATTGCAGGATCTAAGAGAGTTAGAGAGAGAGGCTCGAGAGCCTCGGCGAGAGTCGAGGATGGAAGGAGCGCGAGAGAGAGGCAACGAGAAGCCGATCGACGTCGAAGACGATCGATGGCAGGCCGTGACCCCCACCCCGGACGTCCGAAGACCCCCGAACTACGAAGACCCGCCCAAAGCGGAGACGAGAAGCATAGGAGTAAAGAATTTAGTCTCGTTTAGGCAGGCGATGAATTAATTAGTCTAATTTCGACAGGCCGAGCATTCAGAAATATAAGTTCGGCAGGCCTCGCGTTGAGAAGTAATCTGAGCCGTAGTTGAAAGAAATAGCAAATTAGTAGTTCGCGGACGTGAGTCTACGTGGATCATTCCGTAAAAGAAAGAAAAATAAAGTACGAACAATTACGTCGAGTGGTTAGCGTGCCCTTGCGACTACTAGACAACGGATTTGCTACGCTCGTTATTAAGCGGTATTGAAAGACTCGGAGATAGAGCGCTCGAGCGATTCTCGCGCATATCTCGAGACACCGTGTTCCCGCGTGTGAAAATCCCGAGTGTCGTAGATCTCGGTTAGGAAAACCGATCGATTCGTGCTCGGAGAGTAGCCGCGAGGAGAATTCCAGCTAGTAAGGAGATTGAAGGAAACCGACGGACGGACTGCAGCGAAACCAGCGAATAAGGTAGGCGCACGTGGTGCACTATTATACTGTACTCAGCCGTGCTGCTGGAGGATTGCTCGTTGCCGCGTCCGGTCTTTGCGGTAAATTATTTAGCCGTAGATGTCGTTTGATATTTGAGAATAAAGTAGACTCGAGCGATAGCGTCGCGTGCGTGAAGATCCGCGGTACTTGTCGGACTCGAGTCAATATTGTAATATTTCTTTTGTTGTTTTTCGTTGTTATTCATTATTTGTTAATAAATCTTTTGTTACGGTTGTGAGAATTAGGAATATTCGTTCGGGTGATTTATTTTGCATGCCTCGAACTGCACCCCTTTTCAGCTAGTCGGCCGGTTTAAGAAGGAAATATCGAACGGGAAGGAAACTCCCTGGCTATCGGGATAGAATAGAGAGCCTGGCGCCCATCAAGGTCGTATGAAATCAGGTGTTAAGTGCGGGTAAAAATCAAGTGAGAAACCTCGGGCGTCGTTATATTTAGGCGTTGGATCTTGCACGAGTGGCCGAAATACTCGTGGTAAGGGCCCGTCACAGTACTTATTGAAACTTGACTGAGAGCGATGCATTGAACGAAAGATCGAGATTTAGCGGAAAATTGCCATCGAATGGTTCGAGCTTTCCTATCATTTCACAATGGTTTACGTGTCTCAAGAAGCTTTGTTCTATGCAAAGAGAACGTATCTCTGTGTTGAGACTTACCTTCCAGCGCTGCTCCGAAAGAAAATGCAAGCATTAGCGAAATCGAACCATCGAGTGTTTCGAGTGTTCGTGCAGTTTCAGAATAGTGTAAAAGTGTCAAACACCCATATTCTAGGCAAATGCACAATAATCTAGGTATCGAAACTTGACTCAAAGCAATTCACTGAACGAAAGGTCGATATTTCGCGGTAAAGGACCATCGAATGGTTCGAGTGTTCCTAACATTCGACCGCGGTTTACGTGTCTCAGGAAGCTTTATTCTATGCAAATAGAAAGTATCTCTGTTTTGAGACTTGCCTGGCAGGGTTGCACCGTACGATAATGCGAGCATTGGCAAAAACGACCGATCGAGCGGTTCGAGTTTTCGTACAGTTGCAGCATGTTGTACGAGTCTCGAACACCTTTATTCTATGCAAATGCACAATATCTAAGTATTGAAATTTGACTGAGGCTGCTGAACCGTACGAATTTCCGAGACTTACTGAAATCGATTCATCGAGTGCTTCCATCGTTTGTAAAATATAAGCTCGATGTACGAATACCAAAACCTTGTATTACATTTGAAAGCAGCGTATATATGTGTTGAAACTTGTCGGCCAGAGCGGCACCGAACGAAATTTCGAGATTGATCGAAATCGAACCATCGTGTGTTTCGGATGTTCGTAGAGTTTCAGGATCGTGTAGATGTGTCGAATACGTTTATTCTATGCAAATGCACAATATGTACTTATTGAAACTTGACTGAGAGCGATGCATTGAACGAAAGATCGAGATTTAGCGGAAAATTGCCATCGAATGGTTCGAGCTTTCCTAACATTTCACAATGGTTTACGTGTCTCAAGAAGCTTTATTCTATGCAAAGAGAAAGTATCTCTGTGTTGAGACTTTCCTTGCAGCGCTGCTCCTAAAGAAAATGCAAGCCTTACCGAAATCGAACCATCGAGTGTTTCGAGTGTTCGTGCAGTTTCAGAATGGTATAAAAGTGTCAAACACCCTTATTCGAGGCAAATGCACAATAATCTAGGTATCGAAACTTGACTCAAAGCGATGCACTGAACGAAAGGTCGAGATTTCGCGGTAAAGGACCATCGAATGGTTCGAGCGTTCCTAACATTTCACCGCGGTTTACGTGTCTCGAGAAGCTTTATTCTATGCAAATAGAAAGTATCTCTGTGTTGAGACTTGCCTGGCAGCACTGCACCGAACGATAATACGAGCATAGGCAAAATCGACCCGTCGAGTGGGTCGTGTGTTCGTACAGTTTCAGCCTATTGGAGGAGTCTCGAACACCTTTATTCTATGCAAATGCACAATATCTAAGTATTGAAACTTCGAGAAGTACTGAAATCGATTCATCGAGTGCTTACATCGTTTGTAAAATATAAGCTCAATGTACGAATACCAAAACCTTGTATTAGATGCGAATGCAGCGTATATATGTGTTGAAACTTGTAGGCCAGAGCTGCACCGAACGAAATTTCGAGATTGATCGAAATCCAACCATCGTGTGGTTCGGATGTTCGTAGAGCTTCAGCATCATGTAGGTGTGTCGAACACCTTTATTCTATGCAAATGCACAATATGTACTTATTGAAACTTGACTGAGAGCGATGCATTGAAAGAAAGATCGAGATTTAGCGGAAAATTGCCATCGAATGGTTCGAGCTTTCCTATCATTTCACAATGGTTCACGTGTCTCAAGAAGCTTTGTTCTATGCAAAGAGAACGTATCTCTGTGTTGAGACTTACCTTCCAGCGCTGCTCCGAAAGAAAATGCAAGCATTAGCGAAATCGAACCATCGAGTGTTTCGAGTGTTCGTGCAGTTTCAGAATGGTGTAAAAGTGTCAAACACCCATATTCTAGGCAAATGCACAATAATCTAGGTATCGAAACTTGACTCAAAGCAATTCACTGAACGAAAGGTCGATATTTCGCGGTAAAGGACCATCGAATGGTTCGAGTGTTCCTAACATTCGACCGCGGTTTACGTGTCTCAGGAAGCTTTATTCTATGCAAATAGAAAGTATCTCTGTTTTGAGACTTGCCTGGCAGGGTTGCACCTTACGATAATGCGAGCATTGGCAAAAACGACCGATCGAGCGGTTCGAGTTTTCGTACAGTTGCAGCATGTTGTACGAGTCTCGAACACCTTTATTCTATGCAAATGCACAATATCTAAGTATTGAAATTTGACTGAGGCTGCTGAACCGTACGAATTTCCGAGACTTACTGAAATCGATTCATCGAGTGCTTCCATCGTTTGTAAAATATAAGCTCGATGTACGAATACCAAAACCTTGTATTACATTCGAAAGCAGCGTATATATGTGTTGAAACTTGTCGGACAGAGCTGCACCGAACGAAATTTCGAGATTGATCGAAATCGAACCATCTTGTGTTTCGGATGTTCGTAGAGTTTCAGCATCGTGTAGGTGTGTCGAACACGTTTATTCTATGCAAATGCACAATATGTACTTATTGAAACTTGACTGAGAGCGATGCATTGAACGAAAGATCGAGATTTAGCGGAAAATTGCCATCGAATGGTTCGAGCTTTCCTATCATTTCACAATGGTTTACGTGTCTCAAGATCTTTGTTCTATGCAAAGAGAACGTATCTCTGAATTGAGACTTACCTTGCAGCGCTGCTCCGAAAGAAAATGCAAGCATTAGCGAAATCGAACCATCGAGTGTTTCGAGTGTTCGTGCAGTTTCAGAATGGTGTAAAAGTGTCAAACACCCTTATTCTAGGCAAATGCACAATAATCTAGGTATCGAAACTTGACTCAAAGCGATGCACTGAACGAAAGGTCGAGATTTCGCGGTAAAGGACCATCGAATGGTTCGAGCGTTCCTAACATTTCACCGCGGTTTACGTGTCTCAGGAAGCTTTATACCATGCAAATAGAAAGTATCTCTGTGTTGAGACTTGCCTGGCAGCGCTGCACCGAACGATAATACGAGCATTGGCAAAATCGACCCGTCGAGTGGGTCGTGTGTTCGTACAGTTTCAGCCTATTGGAGGAGTCTCGAGCACCTTTATTCTATGCAAATGCACAATATCTAAGTATTGAAACTTCGAGACTTACTGAAATCGATTCACCGAGTGCTTCCATCGTTCGTAAAATATAAGCTCGATGTACGAATACCAAAACCTTGTATTACATTCGAAAGCAGCGTATATATGTGTTGAAACTTGTCGACCAGAGCTGCACCGAACGAAATTTCGAGATTGATCGAAATCGAACCATCGTGTGTTTCGGATGTTCGTAGAGTTTCTGCGTCGTGTAGGTGTGTCGAACACGTTTATTCTATGCAAATGCACAATATGTACTTATTGAAACTTGACTGAGAGCGATACATTGAACGAAAGATCGAGATTTAGCGGAAAATTGCCATCGAATGGTTCGAGCTTTCCTACCATTTCACAATGGTTTACGTGTCTCAAGAAGCTTTATTCTATGCAAAGAGAAAGTATCTCTGTGTTGAGACTTTCCTTGCAGCGCTGCTCCTAAAGAAAATGCAAGCCTTAGCGAAATCGAACCATCGAGTGTTTCGAGTGTTCGTGCAGTTTCAGAATGGTGTAAAAGTGTCAAACACCCTTATTCTAGGCAAATGCACAATAATCTAGGTATAGAAACTTGACTCAAAGCGATGCACTGATCGAAAGGTCGAGATTTCGCGGTAAAGGACCATCGAATGGTTCGAGCGTTCCTAACATTTCACCGCGGTTTACGTGTCTCAAGAAGCTTTATTCTATGCAATGTGACGTATTTTTCGTGAGCGTAGCGATAAGTTAGATAGAAAAGAATAAAATAGACGGGAACTGTCACCTTCGGCCGCCCACCCTCGCTCGCGCATCCGTAAACCCGGTAGGCGCCAGTCAATTTTTGTTCCACCGGTATTGACGAACCGGTTTGCCCGCGGAATCGAGTGGAGCAAGCTCGATTCCAATAAAATCGGCAGTCGGAGCATAACTGCCGATCGAGAACGCAACACACAAAAAAAAACGAGAACATTGCTACTTTTTAGGGACGCGTGAAAGCAGCAAACGCAACGGGATGCACTTGCGGGAGCGAACGGTTGCACGGCCGCTCAGGCTGCTTGGTCGTGGTAGAGAGGGTCGAGGTTGGCCCAATAAATAGCTTATTTTTCGTCAAAACGAATCCCGGGAACTGATAATACTGAGTAAAAATTTCGGGAGCCATACAACCAATTGTTGTGCATTAAATAATGCGCGAGAACCGGCAAAACGCGTCGAGAGCGAACGGCAATCACGCGTGGCATAGCAATGCGCGGGTACTGCGGAGCCGTCGCTAGCTGGCCGTACTCGGCCGCACGAGAACTTTTCCGAAAATATTCTCGAAATCTATGAATTAAATAAATAACGGGAACGACTCACCCAATAATATTCCAATGAACCTGAGGAGCGAAAACCATCATCCCAGGAGGGACACGGGAACAGCAAGGCACTAACTACACTGCACCAGGCACGAGAACTGTTAATTTTATTTTAGTAAAATCAACTCTGTCACTGCACGAGTAGGCATGGCCCACATAGCACACGACGAAGCACGAGAACTCAGCTTAACGCTGATACACGATGTACTATCGAGTACCGACAACTACGCGGAACCGCGCGCGCGAGCTACCGAAAAACTTGTCAACACGGGAGCGTATTGACTACTCGAGGCACCTCGGCGGTGTCCCGAGCAAGACTGATTAATTCGAGTCATCATCGGGAGCTCATCATGAACATTATTTCGATCCTTCCAAAATCCCTTGCCCGTGAGCTACTGCCCTCTCTCACTCGAATAATTTCTTAATTATTACGGGAGCGCAATTAATGCCGGTAACTTTGAAAATCTAAACAGCGGCCTCCCTTGGTGCTTCACGCGAGAACGGGCCTATACTTCACACTTACTCGACACTAGGATGCCCCATCCTATGCCAAAAACTAACAACTCGTCACCCGTTCTCCAGCGCAATGCACTCTCGCTATCGGGCGCCGGATTTGCACCGGTCTAAAACTAACTGCAAGACCTTTGCCGGCAATTCTTACTTGTCGGGCTGCTCGTTTCGATGAGCTCTCATCCTCGCGACAAGTTCGAATATGCCGAGCATTTTGTCCTTACCAAAAAAAAACAGAACGGAACTCAAGAGCGGAAGCTCTACTCTAGAGCTCGTGGTTATCCGTAACGAGATCCAGATCTCGAGGAGGGCAGCGACGGAAACAGCGACAATATCGCCAACAAAATACCCTTGTGAACGCGATTTACAAAAAATCACGTCACAGCAAATAGAAAGTATCTCTGTGTTGAGAGTTGCCTGGCAGCGCTGCACCGAACGATAATACGAGCATTGGCAAAATCGACCCATCGAGTCGGTCGTGCGTTCGTACAGTTTCAGCCTATTGGAGGAGTCTCGAACACCTTTATTCTATGCAAATGCACAATATCTAAGTATTGAAACTTCGAGACGTACTGAAATCGATTCATCGAGTGCTTACGTCGTTTGTAAAATATAAGCTCGATATACGAATACCAAAACCTTGTATTACATTCGAAAGCAGCGTATATATGTGTTGAAACTTGTCGGCCAGAGATGCACCGAACGAAATTTCGAGATTTATCGAAATCGAATCATCGTGTGGTTCGGATGTTCGTAGAGTTTCAGCATGGTGTAGGTGTGTCGAACACCTTTATTCTATGCAAATGCACAATATCTAGTTATTGAAACTTGACTGAGAGCGATGCATTGAACGAAAGATTAAGATTTAGCGGAAAAGTGCCATCACATCGTTCGAGCGTTCCTAACATTTCACAATGGTTTACGTGTCTCAAGATCTTTGTTCTATGCAAAGAGAACGTATCTCTGTGTTGAGATTTACCTTGCAGCGCTGCTCCGAAAGAAAATGCAAGCATTAGCGAAATCGAACCATCGAGTGTTTCGAGTGTTCGTGCAGTTTCAGAATGGTGCAAAAGTGTCAAACACCCTTATTCTAGGCAAATGCACAATAATCTAGGTATCGAAACTTGACTCAAAGCGATGCACTGAACGAAAGGTCGAGATTTCGCGGTAAAGGACCATCGAATGGTTCGAGCGTTCCTAACATTTCACCGCGGTTTACGTGTCTCAGGAAGCTTTATACCATGCAAATAGAAAGTATCTCTGTTTTGAGACTTGCGTGGCAGCGCTGCACCGAACGATAATGCGAGCATTGGCAAAATCGACCCACCGAGTGGGTCGTGTGTTCGTACAGTTTCAGCATGTTGTAGGAGTCTCGAACACCTTTATTCTATGCAAATGCACAATATCTAGGTATTGAAATTTGACTGAGGCTGCAGAACCAAGGACACTTCGGGACTTACTGAAATCGATTCATCGAATTTTTCCATCGTTTGTAAGATATAAGCTCGATGTACGAATACCACAACCTTGTATTATATGCGAATGCAGCGTATATATGTGTTGAAACTCGTTGGCCAGAGCTACACCGAACGAAACTTCGAGATTGATCGAAATCGAGCCATCGTGTGGTTCGGATGTTCGTAGACTTTCAGCATCGTGTAGGTGTGTCGAACACCTTTATTCTATGCAAATACACAATATGTACTTATTGAAACTTGTCTGAGAGCGATGCATTCAACGAAAGATCGAGATTTAGCGGAAAATTGCCTTCGAATGTTTCGAGCTTTCCTATCATTTCACAATGGTTTAGGTGTCTCAAGACGCTTTATTCTATGCAAAGAGAAAGTATCTATGTGTTGAGACGTACCTTGCAGCGCTGCTCCTAAAGAAAATGCAAGCCTTAGCGAAATCGAACGATCGAGTGTTTCGAGTGTTCGTGCAGTTTCAGAATGGTGTAAAAGTGTCAAACACCCATATTCTACGCAAATGCACAATAATCTAGGTATCGAAACATGACTGAAAGCGATGCACTGACCGAAAGGTCGAGATTCAGCGGTAAAGGCCCATCGAATGGTTCGTGCGTTCCTAACATTTCACCGCCGTTTACGTGTCTCAAGAAGCTTTATTCTATGCAAATAGAACGTACATCTGTGTTGAGACGTGCCTGGCAGCGCAGCACCGAACGATAACCATTGAACGAGCATTGGCGAAATCGGCCCATCGAGTGAGTCGAGGGTTCGTACAGTTGCAGCATCTTGTAGCAGTCTCGAACACCTTTATTCTATGCAAATGCACAATATCTAAGTATTGAAATTTGACTGAGTCTGCTGAACCGAACGAATTTTCGAGACTTACTGAAATCGATTCATCGAGTGCTTCCATCGTTTGTATAATATAAGCTCGATGTACGAATACCAAAACCTTGTATTACATGCGAATGCAGCGTATATACGTGTTGAAACTTGTCGGCCAGAGCTGCACCAAACGAAATTTCTAGATTGATCGAAATCGAGCCATCGTGTGGTTCGGATGTTCGTAGAGTTTCAGCATCGTGTAGGTGTGTCGAACACTTTCATTCTATGCAACTACACAATACGTACTTATTCAAACTTGACTGAGAGCGATGCATTGAACGAAAGATCGAGATTTAGCGGAAAATTGCCTTCGAATGGTTCGAGCTTTCCTAACATTTCACAATGGTTTACGTGTCTCAAAAAGCTTTGTTCTATGCAAAGAGAACGTATCTCTGTGTTGAGACTTGCCTGGCAGCGCTGCACCGAACGATAATCCGAGCATTGGCAAAAACGACCCATCGAGCGGTTCGAGTGTTCGTACAGTTTCAGTATGTTGTAGGAGTATCGAACACCTTTATTTTATGCAAATGCACAATATCTAAGTATTGAAATTTGACTGAGGCTGCTGAACCGAACGAATTTCCGAGACTTACTGAAATCGATTCATCGAGTGCTTCCATCGTTTGCAAAATATAAGCTGGATGTACGAATACCAAAACCTTGTATTACATGCGAATGCAGCGTATATATGTGTTGAAACTTGTCGGCCAGAGCTGCACCGAACGAAATTTCGAGATTTATCGAAATCGAATCATCGTGTGGTTCGGATGTTCGTAGATTTTCAGCATAGTGTAGGTGTGTCGAACACCTTTATTCTATGCAAATGCAAAATATCTAGTTATTGAAACTTGACTGAGAGCGATGCATTGAACGAAGGATCGATATTTAGCGGAAAAGTGCCATCGCATGTTTCGAGCGTTCCTAACATTTCACAATGGTTTACGTGTCTCAAAAAGATTTGTTCTACGCAAAGAGAACGTATCTCTGTGTTGAGATTTGCCTGGCAGCGCTGCACCGAACGATAATGCGAGCATTGGCAAAAATGACCCATCGAGCGGTTCGAGTGTACGTACAATTGCAGCATGTTGTAGGAGTCTCGAACACCTTTATTCTATGCAAATGCACAATATCTAAGTATTGAAATTTCACTGAGGCTGCTGAACCGAACGAAACTTCGAGACTTACTGAAATCGATTCATCGAGTGCTTCCATCGTTTGTAAAATATAAGCTCAATGTAAGAATACAAAAACCTTGTATTACATTCGAAAGCAGCGTATATATGTGTTGAAACTTGTCGGCCAGAGCTGCACCGAACGAAATTTCGAGATTTATCGAAATCGAATCATCGTGTGGTTCGGATGTTCGTAGAGTGTGAGCATGGTGTAGGTGTGTCGAACACCTTTATTCTATGCAAATGCACAATATCTAGTTATTGAAATTTGACTGAGAGCGACGCATTGAACGAAAGATCGAGATTTAGCGGAAAAGTGCCATCGCATGGTTCGAGTTCCTAACATTTCACAATGGTTTACGTGTCTCAAAAAGCTTTGTTCTATGCAAAGAGAACGTATCTCTGTGTTGAGACGTGCCTGGCAGCGCTGCTCCGAAAGAAAATGCAAGCATTAGCGAAATCGAACCATCGAGTGTTTCGAGTGTCCGTGGGGTTTCAGAATGGTGTAAAAGTGTCAAACACCCATATTCTAGGCAAATGCACAATAATCTAGGTATCGAAACTTGACTGAAAGCGATGCACTGAACGAAAAGTCGAGATTCAGCGGTAAAGGCCCATCGAATGGTTCGTGCGTTTCTAACATTTCACCGTGGTTTACGTGTCTCAAGAAGCTTTATTCTATGCAAATAGAAAGTACCTCTGTGTTGAGACGTGCCTGGCAGCGCTGCACCGAACGATAATGCGAGCATAGGCAAAATCGACCCATCGAGTTAGTCGAGGGTTCGTACAGTTGCAGCATGTTGTAGGAGTCTCGAACACCTTTATTCTATGCAAATGCACAATATCTAAGTATTGAAATTTGACTGAGGCTGCTGAACCGAACGAATTTTCGAGACTTACTGAAATCGATTCATCGAGTGCTTCCATCGTTTGTGAAATATAAGCTCGATGTACGAATACCAAAACCTTGTATTACATGCGAATGCAGCGTATATATGTGTTGAAACTTGTCGGCCAGAGCTACACCGAACGAAACTTCGAGATTGATCGAAATCGAGCCATCGTGTGGTTCGGATGTTCCTAGAGTTTCAGCATCGTGTAGGTGTGTCGAACACCTTTATTCTATGCAAATACACAATATGTACTTATTGAAACTTGACTGAGAGCGATGCATTGAACGAAAGATCGAGATTTAGTGGACAATTGCCATCGAATGGTTCGAGATTTCCTAACATTTCACAATGGTTTACGTGTCTCAAGAAGCTCTATTCTATGCAAAGAGAAAGTATCTCTGTGTTGAGACTTACCTTGCAGTGCTGCTCCGAAAGAAAATGCAAGCATTAGCGAAATCGAACCATCGAGTGTTTCGAGTGTTCGTGCAGTTTCAGAATGGTGTAAAAGTGTCAAACACCCTTATTCTAGGCAAATGCACATTAATCTAGGTATCGAAACTTGACTGAAAGCGATGCACTGAACGAAAGGTCGAGATATCGCGGTAAAGGGCCATCGAATGGTTCGAGCATTCCTAACATTTCACCGCGGTTTACGTGTCTCAGGATGCTTTATTCTATGCAAATAGAAAGTATCTCTGTATTGAGACTTGCCTGGCAGCGCTGCACGGAACGATAATGCGAGCATTCGCAAAATCGACCCATCGAGTGGGTCGTGTGTTCGTACAGTTTCAGCATGTTGTAGGAGTCTCGAACACCATTATTCTATGCAAATGCACAATATCTAAGTTTTGAAATTTGACTGAGGCTCCTGAACCGAACGAAACTTCGAGACTTACTGAAATCGATTCATCGAATGCTTCCATCGTTTGTAAAATATAAGCTCGATGTACGAATACCAAAACCTTGTTTTACATGCGAATGCAGCGTATATATGTGTTGAAACTTGTCGGCCAGACCTGCACCGAACGAAATTTCGAGATTGATCGAAATCGAATCATCGTGTGGTTCGGATGTTCGTAGAGTTTCAGCATGGAGTAGGTGTGTCGAACACCTTTATTCTATGCAAATGCACAATATCTAGTTATTGAAACTTGACTGAGAGCGATGCATTGAACGAAAGGTCGAGATTTCGCGGTAAAGGACCATCGAATGGTTCGAGCGTTCCTAACATTTCACCGCGGTTTACGTGTCTCAGGAAGCTTTATTCTATGCAAATAGAAAGTATCTCTGTGTTGAGACTTGCCTGGCATCGCTGCACCGAACGATAATGCGAGCATTGGCAAAATCGACCAATCGAGTGGGTCGTGTGTTCGTACAGTTTCAGCATGTTGTAGGAGCCTCGAACACCTTTATTCTATGCAAATGCACAATATCTAAGTATTGAAATTTGACTGAGGCTGCTGAACCTAATGAAACTTCGAGACTTACTGAAATCGATTCATCGAGTGCTTCCGTCGTTTGTAAAATATAAGCTCGATGTACGAATACGAAAACCTTGTATTACATTCGAAAGCAGCGTATATCTGTGTTGAAACTTGTCGGCCAGAGCTGCACCGAACGAAATTTCGATATTGATCGAAATCGAACCATCGTGTGTTTCGGATGTTCGTAGAGTTTCAGCATCGTGTAGGTGTGTCGAACACCTTTATTCTATGCAAATGGACAATATCTACTTATCGAAACTTGACTGAGAGCGATGGATTGAACGAAAGATCGAGATTTAGCGGAAAATTGCCATCGAATGGTTCCAGATTTCCTAACATTTCATAATGGTTTACGTGTCTCAAGAAGCTCTATTGTATGCAAAGAGAAAGTATCTCTGTGTTGAGACTTACCTTGCAGCGCTGCTCCGAAAGAAAATGCAAGCATTAGCGAAATCGAACCATCGAGTGTTTCGAGTGTTCGTGCAGTTTCAGAATGGTGTAAAAGTGTCAAACACCCATATACGAGGCAAATGCACAATATCTAGTTATTGAAACTTGACTGAGATCGATGCACTGAACGAAAGGTCGAGATTTCGCGGTAAAGGACCATCGAATGGTTCGAGCGTTCCTAACATTTCACCGCGGTTTACGTGTCTCAGGAAGCTTTATTCTATGCAAATAGAAAGTATCTCTGTGTTGAGACTTGCCTGGCAGCGCTGTACCGAACGATAATGCGAGCATTGCCAAAAGAGACCCATCGAGTGGGTCGTGTGTTCGTACAGTTTCAGCATGTTGTAGGAGGTTCGAACAGCTTTATTCTGTGCAAATGCACAATATCTAAGTATTGAAATTTGACTGAGGCTGCTGAACCGAACTAAACTTCGAGACTTACTGAAATCGATTCATCGAGTGCTTCCATCGTTTGTAAAATATAAGCTCGATGTACGAATACCAAAACCTTGTATTACATGCGAATGCAGCGTATATATGTGTTGAAACTTGTCGGCCAGAGCTGCACCGAACGAAATTTCGAGGTTTATCGAAATCGAATTGTCGTGTGGATCGGTTGTTCGTACAGATTCAGAGTGATGTAGGTGTGTCGAACACCTTTATTCTATGCAAATGCATAATATCTAGTTATTGAAACTTGACTGAGAGCGATGCATTGAACGAAAGATCGAGATTTGGCGGAACAGTGCCATCGCATGGTTCGAGCGTTCCTAACATTTCACAATGGTTTACGTGTCTCAAAAATCTTTGTTCTATGCAAAGCGAACGTATCTCTGTGTTGAGATTTGCCTGGCAGCGCTGCACCGAACGATAATGCGAGCATTCTCGAAATCGAACCATCGAGTGTTTCGAGTGTTCGTGCAGTTTCAGAATGGTGTAAAAGTGTCAAACACCCTTATTCTAGGCAAATGCACAATAATCTAGGTATCGAAACTTGACTGAAAGCGATGCACTGAACGAAAGGTCGAGATTTCGCGGTAAATGGCCATCGAATGTTTCGAGAGTTCCTAACATTTCGCCGCGGTTTACGTGTCTCAGGAAGCTTTATTCTATGCAAATAGAAAGTATCTCTGTGTTGAGACTTGCCTGGCAGCGCTGCACCGAACGATAATACGAGCATTGGCAAAATGGACCCATCGAGTGGGTCGTGTGTTCGTACAGTTTCAGCCTGTTGTAGGAGTCTCGACACCTTTATTCTATGCAAATGCACAATATATAAGTATTGAAATTTGACTGAGGCTGCTGAAATCGATTCATCGAGTGCTTCCATCGTTTGTAAAATATAAGCTCGATGTGTGAATACCAAAACCTTGTATTACATTCGAAAGCAGCGTATATATGTGTTGAAACTTGTCGGCCAGAGCTGCACCGAGCGAAATTTCGAGATTGATCAAAATCGTACCATCGTGTCGTTCGGATGTTCGAAGAGTTTCAGCATCGTGTAGGTGTGTCGAACACCTTTATTCTATGCAAATGCACAATATCTACTTATTGAAACTTGACTGAGAGCGATCTATTGAACGAAAGATCGAAATTTAGCGGAAAATTGCCGTCGAATGGTTCGAGATTTCCTAACATTTTACAATGGTTTAGGTGTCTCAAGACGCTCTATTCTATGCAAAGAGAAAGTATCTCTGTGTTGAGACTTACCTTGCAGCGCTGCTCCGAAAGAAAATGCAAGCATTAGAGAAATCGAACCATCGAGTGTTTCGAGTGTTCGTGCGGTTTCAGAATGGTGTAAAAGTGTCAAACACCCTTATTCTAGGCAAATGCACGATAATCTAGGTATCGAAACTTGACTGAAAGCGATGCACTGAACGAAAGGTCGAGATTTCGCGGTAAAGGGCCATCGAATGGTTCGAGCGTTCCTAACATTTCGCCGCGGTTTACGTGTCTCAGGAAGCTTTATTCTATGCAAATAGAAAGTATCTCTGTGTTGAGACTTGCCTGGCAGCGCTGCACCGAACGATAATACGAGCATTGGCAAAATGGACCCATCGAGTGGGTCGTGTGTTCGTACAGTTTCAGCCTGTTGTAGGAGTCTCGACACCTTCATTCTATGCAAATGCACAATATATAAGTATTGAAATTTGACTGAGGCTGCTGAAATCGATTCATCGAGTGCTTCCATCGTTTGTAACATATAAGCTCGATGTACGAATTCCAATACCTTGTATTACATTCGAAAGCAGCGTATATATGTGTTGAAACTTGTCGGCCAGAGCTGCACCGAACGAAATTTCGAGATTGATCAAAATCGTACCATCGTGTCGTTCGGATGTTCGTAGAGTTTCAGCATCGTGTAGGTGTGTCGAACACCTTTATTCTATGCAAATGCACAATATCGACTTATTGAAACTTGACTGAGAGCGATCTATTGAACGAAAGATCGAGATTTGTCGGAACAGTGCCATCGCATGGTTCGAGCGTTCCTAACATTTCACAATGGTTTACGTGTCTCAAAAAGCTTTGTTCTATGCAAAGCGAACGTATCTCTGTGTTGAGATTTGCCTGGCAGCGCTGCACCGAACGATAATGCGAGCATTGGCAAAAACGATCCATCGAGCGGTTCGAGTGTTCGTACAGTTGCAGCATGTTGTAGGAGTCTCGAACACCTTCATTCTATGCAAATGCACAATATCTAAGTATTGAAATTTGACTGAGGCTGCTGAACCTAACGAAACTTCGAGACTTACTGAAATCGATTCATCGAGTGCTTCCATCGTTTGTATAATATAAGCTCGATGTACGCATACCAAAACCTTGTTTTACATGCGAATGCAGCGTATATATGTGTTGAAACTTGTCGGCCAGAGCTGCACCGAACGAAATTTCGAGATTGATCGAAATCGAATCATCGTGTGGTTCGGATGTTCGTAGAGTGTCAGCATGGAGTAGGTGTGTCGAACACCTTTATTCTATGCAAATGCACAATATCTAGTTATTGAAACTTGACTGAGAGCGATGCATTGAACGAAAGATCGGGATTTAGCGGAAAAGTGCCATCGCATGGTTCGAGCGTTCCTAACATTTCACCGCGGTTTACGTGTCTCAAGAAGCTTTATTCTATGCAAATAGAAAGTACATCTGTCTTGAGACGTGCCTGGCAGCGCTGCACCGAACGATAATGCGCGGATTGGCCAAATTGACCCATCGAGTGGGTCGTGTGTTCGTACAGTTTCAGCCTGTTGTAGGAGTCTCGACACCTTTATTCTATGCGAATGCACAATATATAAGTATTGAAATTTGACTGAGGCTGCTGAACCGAACGAAACTTCGAGACTTACTGAAATCGATTCATCGAGTGCTTCCATCGTTTGTAAAATATAAGCTCGATGTACGAATACCGAAACCTTGTATTACATTCGAAAGCAGCGTATGTATGTGTTGAAACTTGTCGGCCAGAGCTGCACCGAACGAAATTTCGAGATTGATCAAAATCGTACCATCGTGTGATTCGGATTTTCGTAGAGTTTCAGCATCGTGTAGGTGTGTCGAACACCTTTATTCTATGCAAATGCACAATATCTACTTATTGAAACTTGACTGAGAGCGATGCATTGAACGAAAGATCGAGATTTAACAGAAAATTGCCATCGAATGGTTCGAGATTTCCTAACATTTCACAATGGTTTACGTGTCTCAAGAAGCTCTATTCTATGCAAAGAGAAAGTATCTCTGTGTTGAGACTTACCTTGCAGCGCTGCTCCGAAAGAAAATGCAAGTATTAGCGAAATCGAACCATCGAGTGTTTCGAGTGTTCGTGCAGTTTCAGAATGGTGTAAAAGTGTCAAACACCCTTATTCTAGGCAAATGCACAATAATCTAGGTATCGAAACTTGACTGAAAGCGATGCACTGAACGAAAGGTCGAGATTTCGCGGTAAATGGCCATCGAATGTTTCGAGAGTTCCTAACATTTCGCCGCGGTTTACGTGTCTCAGGAAGCTTTATTCTATGCAAATAGAAAGTATCTCTGTGTTGAGACTTGCCTGGCAGCGCTGCACCGAACGATAATACGAGCATTGGCAAAATGGACCCATCGAGTGGGTCGTGTGTTCGTACAGTTTCAGCCTGTTGTAGGAGTCTCGACACCTTTATTGTATGCAAATGCACAATATATAAGTATTGAAATTTGACTGAGGCTGCTGAAATCGATTCATCGAGTGCTTCCATCGTTTGTAAAATATAAGCTCGATGTGCGAATACCAAAACCTTGTATTACATTCGAAAGCAGCGTATATATGTGTTGAAACTTGTCGGCCAGAGCTGCACCGAGCGAAATTTCGAGATTGATCAAAATCGTACCATCGTGTCGTTCGGATGTTCGAAGAGTTTCAGCATCGTGTAGGTGTGTCGAACACCTTTATTCTATGCAAATGCACAATATCTACTTATTGAAACTTGACTGAGAGCGATCTATTGAACGAAAGATCGAAATTTAGCGGAAAATTGCCGTCGAATGGTTCGAGATTTCCTAACATTTTACAATGGTTTAGGTGTCTCAAGACGCTCTATTCTATGCAAAGAGAAAGTATCTCTGTGTTGAGACTTACCTTGCAGCGCTGCTCCGAAAGAAAATGCAAGCATTAGAGAAATCGAACCATCGAGTGTTTCGAGTGTTCGTGCGGTTTCAGAATGGTGTAAAAGTGTCAAACACCCTTATTCTAGGCAAATGCACGATAATCTAGGTATCGAAACTGGGACTGAAAGCGATGCACTGAACGAAAGGTCGAGATTTCGCGGTAAAGGGCCATCGAATGGTTCGAGCGTTCCTAACATTTCGCCGCGGTTTACGTGTCTCAGGAAGCTTTATTCTATGCAAATAGAAAGTATCTCTGTGTTGAGACTTGCCTGGCAGCGCTGCACCGAACGATAATACGAGCATTGGCAAAATGGACCCATCGAGTGGGTCGTGTGTTCGTACAGTTTCAGCCTGTTGTAGGAGTCTCGACACCTTCATTCTATGCAAATGCACAATATATAAGTATTGAAATTTGACTGAGGCTGCTGAAATCGATTCATCGAGTGCTTCCATCGTTTGTAACATATAAGCTCGATGTACGAATTCCAATACCTTGTATTACATTCGAAAGCAGCGTATATATGTGTTGAAACTTGTCGGCCAGAGCTGCACCGAACGAAATTTCGAGATTGATCAAAATCGTACCATCGTGTCGTTCGGATGTTCGTAGAGTTTCAGCATCGTGTAGGTGTGTCGAACACCTTTATTCTATGCAAATGCACAATATCGACTTATTGAAACTTGACTGAGAGCGATCTATTGAACGAAAGATCGAGATTTGTCGGAACAGTGCCATCGCATGGTTCGAGCGTTCCTAACATTTCACAATGGTTTACGTGTCTCAAAAAGCTTTGTTCTATGCAAAGCGAACGTATCTCTGTGTTGAGATTTGCCTGGCAGCGCTGCACCGAACGATAATGCGAGCATTGGCAAAAACGATCCATCGAGCGGTTCGAGTGTTCGTACAGTTGCAGCATGTTGTAGGAGTCTCGAACACCTTCATTCTATGCAAATGCACAATATCTAAGTATTGAAATTTGACTGAGGCTGCTGAACCTAACGAAACTTCGAGACTTACTGAAATCGATTCATCGAGTGCTTCCATCGTTTGTATAATATAAGCTCGATGTACGCATACCAAAACCTTGTTTTACATGCGAATGCAGCGTATATATGTGTTGAAACTTGTCGGCCAGAGCTGCACCGAACGAAATTTCGAGATTGATCGAAATCGAATCATCGTGTGGTTCGGATGTTCGTAGAGTGTCAGCATGGAGTAGGTGTGTCGAACACCTTTATTCTATGCAAATGCACAATATCTAGTTATTGAAACTTGACTGAGAGCGATGCATTGAACGAAAGATCGGGATTTAGCGGAAAAGTGCCATCGCATGGTTCGAGCGTTCCTAACATTTCACCGCGGTTTACGTGTCTCAAGAAGCTTTATTCTATGCAAATAGAAAGTACATCTGTCTTGAGACGTGCCTGGCAGCGCTGCACCGAACGATAATGCGCGGATTGGCCAAATTGACCCATCGAGTGGGTCGTGTGTTCGTACAGTTTCAGCCTGTTGTAGGAGTCTCGACACCTTTATTCTATGCGAATGCACAATATATAAGTATTGAAATTTGACTGAGGCTGCTGAACCGAACGAAACTTCGAGACTTACTGAAATCGATTCATCGAGTGCTTCCATCGTTTGTAAAATATAAGCTCGATGTACGAATACCGAAACCTTGTATTACATTCGAAAGCAGCGTATGTATGTGTTGAAACTTGTCGGCCAGAGCTGCACCGAACGAAATTTCGAGATTGATCAAAATCGTACCATCGTGTGGTTCGGATTTTCGTAGAGTTTCAGCATCGTGTAGGTGTGTCGAACACCTTTATTCTATGCAAATGCACAATATCTACTTATTGAAACTTGACTGAGAGCGATGCATTGAACGAAAGATCGAGATTTAACAGAAAATTGCCATCGAATGGTTCGAGATTTCCTAACATTTCACAATGGTTTACGTGTCTCAAGAAGCTCTATTCTATGCAAAGAGAAAGTATCTCTGTGTTGAGACTTACCTTGCAGCGCTGCTCCGAAAGAAAATGCAAGTATTAGCGAAATCGATGCATCGAGTGTTTCGAGTGTTCGTGCAGTTTCAGAATGGTGTAAAAGTGTCAAACACCCTTATGCTAGGCAAATGCACAATAATCTAGGTATCGAAACTTGACTGAAAGGGATGCACTGAACGAAAGGTCGAGATTTCGCGGTAAAGTGCCATCGAATGGTTCGAGCGTTCCTAACATTTCGCCGCGGTTTACGTGTCTCAGGAAGCTTTATTCTATGCAAATAGAAAGTATCTCTGTGTTGAGACTTGCATGGCAGCGCTGCACCGAACGATAATACGAGCATTGGCAAAATGGACCCATCGAGTGGGTCGTGTGTTCGTACAGTTTCAGCCTGTTGTAGGAGTCTCGACACCTTTATTCTATGCAAATGCACAATATATAAGTATTGAAATTTGACTGAGGCTGCTGAAATCGATTCATCGAGTGCTTCCATCGTTTGTAAAATATAAGCTCGATGTGCGAATACCAAAACCTTGTATTACATTCGAAAGCAGCGTATATATATGTTGAAACTTGTCGGCCAGAGCTGCACCGAGCGAAATTTCGAGATTGATCAAAATCGTACCATCGTGTCGTTCGGATGTTCGAAGAGTTTCAGCATCGTGTAGGTGTGTCGAACACCTTTATTCTATGCAAATGCACAATATCTACTTATTGAAACTTGACTGAGAGCGATCTATTGAACGAAAGATCGAAATTTAGCGGAAAATTGCCGTCGAATGGTTCGAGATTTCCTAACATTTTACAATGGTTTAGGTGTCTCAAGACGCTCTATTCTATGCAAAGAGAAAGTATCTCTGTGTTGAGACTTACCTTGCAGCGCTGCTCCGAAAGAAAATGCAAGCATTAGAGAAATCGAACCATCGAGTGTTTCGAGTGTTCGTGCGGTTTCAGAATGGTGTAAAAGTGTCAAACACCCTTATTCTAGGCAAATGCACGATAATCTAGGTATCGAAACTGGGACTGAAAGCGATGCACTGAACGAAAGGTCGAGATTTCGCGGTAAAGGGCCATCGAATGGTTCGAGCGTTCCTAACATTTCGCCGCGGTTTACGTGTCTCAGGAAGCTTTATTCTATGCAAATAGAAAGTATCTCTGTGTTGAGACTTGCCTGGCAGCGCTGCACCGAACGATAATACGAGCATTGGCAAAATGGACCCATCGAGTGGGTCGTGTGTTCGTACAGTTTCAGCCTGTTGTAGGAGTCTCGACACCTTCATTCTATGCAAATGCACAATATATAAGTATTGAAATTTGACTGAGGCTGCTGAAATCGATTCATCGAGTGCTTCCATCGTTTGTAACATATAAGCTCGATGTACGAATTCCAATACCTTGTATTACATTCGAAAGCAGCGTATATATGTGTTGAAACTTGTCGGCCAGAGCTGCACCGAACGAAATTTCGAGATTGATCAAAATCGTACCATCGTGTCGTTCGGATGTTCGTAGAGTTTCAGCATCGTGTAGGTGTGTCGAACACCTTTATTCTATGCAAATGCACAATATCGACTTATTGAAACTTGACTGAGAGCGATCTATTGAACGAAAGATCGAGATTTGTCGGAACAGTGCCATCGCATGGTTCGAGCGTTCCTAACATTTCACAATGGTTTACGTGTCTCAAAAAGCTTTGTTCTATGCAAAGCGAACGTATCTCTGTGTTGAGATTTGCCTGGCAGCGCTGCACCGAACGATAATGCGAGCATTGGCAAAAACGATCCATCGAGCGGTTCGAGTGTTCGTACAGTTGCAGCATGTTGTAGGAGTCTCGAACACCTTCATTCTATGCAAATGCACAATATCTAAGTATTGAAATTTGACTGAGGCTGCTGAACCTAACGAAACTTCGAGACTTACTGAAATCGATTCATCGAGTGCTTCCATCGTTTGTATAATATAAGCTCGATGTACGCATACCAAAACCTTGTTTTACATGCGAATGCAGCGTATATATGTGTTGAAACTTGTCGGCCAGAGCTGCACCGAACGAAATTTCGAGATTGATCGAAATCGAATCATCGTGTGGTTCGGATGTTCGTAGAGTGTCAGCATGGAGTAGGTGTGTCGAACACCTTTATTCTATGCAAATGCACAATATCTAGTTATTGAAACTTGACTGAGAGCGATGCATTGAACGAAAGATCGGGATTTAGCGGAAAAGTGCCATCGCATGGTTCGAGCGTTCCTAACATTTCACCGCGGTTTACGTGTCTCAAGAAGCTTTATTCTATGCAAATAGAAAGTACATCTGTCTTGAGACGTGCCTGGCAGCGCTGCACCGAACGATAATGCGCGGATTGGCCAAATTGACCCATCGAGTGGGTCGTGTGTTCGTACAGTTTCAGCCTGTTGTAGGAGTCTCGACACCTTTATTCTATGCGAATGCACAATATATAAGTATTGAAATTTGACTGAGGCTGCTGAACCGAACGAAACTTCGAGACTTACTGAAATCGATTCATCGAGTGCTTCCATCGTTTGTAAAATATAAGCTCGATGTACGAATACCGAAACCTTGTATTACATTCGAAAGCAGCGTATGTATGTGTTGAAACTTGTCGGCCAGAGCTGCACCGAACGAAATTTCGAGATTGATCAAAATCGTACCATCGTGTGGTTCGGATTTTCGTAGAGTTTCAGCATCGTGTAGGTGTGTCGAACACCTTTATTCTATGCAAATGCACAATATCTACTTATTGAAACTTGACTGAGAGCGATGCATTGAACGAAAGATCGAGATTTAACAGAAAATTGCCATCGAATGGTTCGAGATTTCCTAACATTTCACAATGGTTTACGTGTCTCAAGAAGCTCTATTCTATGCAAAGAGAAAGTATCTCTGTGTTGAGACTTACCTTGCAGCGCTGCTCCGAAAGAAAATGCAAGTATTAGCGAAATCGAAGCATCGAGTGTTTCGAGTGTTCGTGCAGTTTCAGAATGGTGTAAAAGTGTCAAACACCCTTATGCTAGGCAAATGCACAATAATCTAGGTATCGAAACTTGACTGAAAGGGATGCACTGAACGAAAGGTCGAGATTTCGCGGTAAAGTGCCATCGAATGGTTCTAGCATTCCTAACATTTCACCGCGGTTTACGTGTCTCAGGATGCTTTATTCTATGCAAATAGAAAGTATCTCCGTGTTGAGACGTGCCTGGCAGCGCTGCACGGAACGATAATGCGAGCATTCGCAAAATCGACCCATCGAGTGGGTCGTGTGTTCGTACAGTTTCAGCATGTTGAAGGAGTCTCAAACACCTTTACTCTATGCAAATGCACAATATATAAGTATTGAAATTTGACTGAGACTGCTGAAATCGATTCATCGAGTGCTTCCATCGTTTGTAACATATAAGGTCGATGTACGAATACCAATACCTTGTATTACATTCGAAAGCAGCGTATATATGTGTTGAAACTTGTCGGCCAGAGCTGCACCGAACGAAATTTCGAGATTGATCAAAATCGTACCATCGTGTCGTTCGGATGTTCGTAGAGTTTCAGCATCGTGTAGGTGTGTCGAACACCTTTATTCTATGCAAATGCACAATATCTACTTATTGAAACTTGACTGAGAGCGATCTATTCAACGAAAGATCGAGATTTCGAGGAACAGTACCATCGTATGGTTCGAGCGTTCCTAACATTTCACAATGGTTTACGTGTCTCAAAAAGCTTTGTTCTATGCAAAGCGAACGTATCTCTATGTTGAGATTTGCCTGGCAGCGCTGCACCGAACGATAATGCGAACATTGGCATAAACGACCCATCGAGCGGTTCGAGTGTTCGTACAGTTGCAACATGTTGTAGGAATCTCGAACAACTTTATTCTATGCAAATGCACAATATCTAAGTATTGAAATTTGACTGAGGCTGCTGAACCGAACGAAAGTTCGAGACTTAATGAAATCGATTCATCGAGTGCTTCCATCGTTTGTAAAATATAAGCTCGATGTACGAATACGAAAACCTTGTATTACATTCGAAAGCAGCGTAAACATGTGTTGAAATTTGTCGGCCAGAGCTGCACCGAACGAAACTTCGAGAATGATCGAAATCGAGCCATCGTGTGGTTCGGAAGTTCGTAGAGTTTCAGCATCGTGTAGGTGTGTCGAACACCTTTATTCTATGCAAATGCACAATATCTACTTATTGAAACTTGACTGAGAGCGATGGATTGAACGAAAGATCGAGGTTTAGCGGAAAATTGCCATCGAATGGTTCGAGATTTCCTAACATTTTATAATGGTTTACGTGTCTCAAGAAGCTCTATTGTATGCAAAGAGAAAGTATCTCTGTGTTGAGACTTACCTTGCAGCGCTGCTCCGAAAGAAAATGCAAGCATTAGCGAAATCGAACAATCGAGTGTTTCGAGTATTCGTGCAGTTTCAGAATGGTGTAAAAGTGTCAAACACCCTTATTCTAGGCAAATGCACAATAATCTAGGTATCGAAACTTGACTGAAAGCGATGCACTGAACGAAAGGTCGAGATTTCGCGGTAAAGGGCTATCGAATGGTTCGAGCGTTCCTAACATTTCACCGCGGTGTACGTGTCGCAGGAAGCTTTATTCTATGCAAATAGAAAGTATCTCTGTGTTGAGACTTGTCTGGCAGCGCTGCACCGAACGATAATACGAGCATTGGCAAAATCGACCCATCGAGTGGGACGTGTGTTCGTACAGTTTCAGCATGTTGTAGGAGTCTCGAACACCTTTATTCTATGCAAATCCACAATATCTAAGTATTGAAATTTGACTGAGGCTGCTGAACCGAACGAATTTTCGAGACTTACTGAAATCGATTCATCGAGTGCTTCCATCGTTTGTAAAATATAAGCTCGATGTACGATTACCAAAACCTTGTATTACATTCGAAAGCAGCGTATATATGTGTTGAAACTTGTCGGCCAGAGCTGCACCGAACGAAATTTCGAGATTGATCGAAATCGAACCATCGTGTCGATCGGATGTTCGTAGAGTTTCAGAATGGTGTAAGAGTGTCGACCACCTTTATTCTATGCAAATGCACAATATCTTGTTATTGAAACTTGACTGAGAGCGATGCATTGAACGAAGGATTGAGATTTAGGGGAAAAGTGCAATCGCATCGTTCGAGCGTTCCTAACATTTTACAATGGTTTCCGTGTCTCAAAAAGCTTTGTTCTATGCAAAGAGAACATATCTCTGTATTGAGACTTGCCTGGCAGCGCTGCACCGAACGATAATGCGAGCATTGGCATAAACGACCCATCGAGCGGTTCGAGTGTTCGTACAGTTGCAGCATGTTGTAGGAATCTCCAACAACTTTATTCTATGCAAATGCACAATATCTAAGTATTGAAATTTGACTGAGGCTGCTGAACCGAACGAAAGTTCGAGACTTATTGAAATCGATTCATCGAGTGCTTCCATCGTTTGTAAAATATAAGCTCGATGGACGAATACGAAAACCTTGTATTACATTCGAAAGCAGCGTATATCTGTGTTGAAACTTGTCGGCCAGAGCTGCAGCGAACGAAATTTTGATATTGATAAAAATCGAACCATCGTGTGTTTCGGATGTTCGTAGAGTTTCAGCATCGTGTAGGTGTGTCGAACACATTTATTCTATGCAAATGCACAATATGTACTTATTGAAACTTGACTGAGAGCGATGCATTGAACGAAATATCGAGATTTAGCGGAAAATTGCCATCGAATGGTTCGAGCTGTCCTAACATTTCACAATGGTTTACGTGTCTCAAAAAGCTTTGTTCTATGCAAAGAGAACGTATCTCTGTGTTGAGACTTACCTTGCAGCGCTGCTCCGAAAGAAAAAGCAAGCATTAGCGAAATCGAACCATCGAGTGTTTCGAGTGTTCGTGCAGTTTCAGAATGGTGTAAAAGTGTCAAACACCCATATACTAGGCAAATGCACAATATCTAGTTATTGAAACTTGACTGAGAGCGATGCATTGAACGAAAGGTCGAGATTTCGCGGTAAAGGACCATCGAATGGTTCGAGCGTTCCTAACATTTCACCGCGGTTTACGTGTCTCAGGAAGCTTTATTCTATGCAAATAGAAAGTATCTCTGTGTTGCGACTTGCCTGGCAGCGCTGTACCGAACGATAATGCGAGCATTGGCAAAATCGACCCATCGAGTGGGTCGTGTGTTCGTACAGATTCAGCATGTTGTAGGAGGTTCGAACACCTTTATTCTATGCAAATGCACAATATCTGAGTATTGTAATTTGACTGAAGCTGCTGAACCGAACTAAACTTCGAGACTTACTGAAATCGATTCATCGAGTGCTTCCATCGTTTGTAAAATATAAGCTCGGTGTACGAATACCAAACCCTTGTATTACATTCGATAGCAGCAATTGTATGTGTTGAAACATGTCGGCCAGCGCTGCACCGAACGAAATTTCGAGATTGATCGAAATCGAACCATCGTGTCGATCGGATGTTCGTAGAGTTTCAGCATGGTGTAAGAGTGTCGACCACCTTTATTCTATGCAAATGCACAATATCTAGTTATTGAAACTTGACTGTGAGCGATGCATTGAACGAAAGATTGAGATTTAGCGGAAAAGTGCAATCGCATCGTTCGAGCGTTCCTAACATTTCACAATGGTTTCCGTGTCTCAAAAAGCTTTGTTCTATGCGAAGAGAACGTATCTCTGTATTGAGACTTGCATGGCAGCGCTGCACCGAACGATAATGCGAGCATTGGCAAAAACGACCCATCGAGCGGTTCGAGTGTTCGTACAGTTGCAGCATGTTGTAGGTATCTCGAACAACTTTATTCTATGCAAATGCACAATATCTAAGTATTGAAATTTGACTGAGGCTGCTGAACCGAACGAAAGTTCGAGACTTACTGAAATCGATTCATCGAGTGCTTCCATCGTTTGTAAAATATAAGCTCGATGTACGAATACGAAAACCTTGTATTACATTCGAAAGCAGCGTATATCTGTGTTGAAACTTGTCGGCCAGAGCTGCACCGAACGAAATTTCGAGATTGATCGAAATCGAACCATCGTGTGTTTCGGATGTTCGTAGAGTTTCAGCATCGTGTAGGTGTGTCGAACACCTTTATTCTATGCAAATGCACAATATCTACTTATTGAAACTTGACTGAGAGCGATGCATTGAACGAAAGATCAAGATTTAGCGGAAAATTGCCATCGAATGGTTCGAGATTTCCTAACATTTCATAATGGTTTACGTGTCTCAAGAAGCTTTGTTCTATGCAAAGAGAAAGTATCTCTGTGTTGAGGCGTACCTTGCAGCGCTGCTCCTAAAGAAAATGCAAGCATTAGCGAAATCGAACCATCGAGTGTTTCGAGTGTTCGTGCAGTTTCAGAATGGTGTAAAAGTGTCAAACACCCTTATTCTAGGCAAATGCACATTAATCTAGGTATCGAAACTTGACTGAAAGCGATGCACTGAACGAAAGGTCGAGATTTCGCGGTAAAGGGCCATCGAATGGTTCGAGCGTTCCTAACATTTCGCCGCGGTTTACGTGTCTCAGGAAGCTTTATTCTATGCAAATAGAAAGTATCTCTGTGTTGAGACTTGCATGGCAGCGCTGCACCGAACGATAATACGAGCATTGGTAAAATCGACCCATCGAGTGGGTCGTGTGTTCGTACAGTTTCAGCATGTTGTAGGAGTCTCGAACACCTTTTTTTATGCTCATTCACAATATCTAAGTATTGTCATTTGACTGAGTCTGCTGAACCTAACGAAACTTCGAGACTTACTGAAATCGATTCATCGAGTGCTTCCATCGTTTGTAAAATATAAGCTCGATGTACGAATACCAAAACCTTGTATTACATGCGAATGCAGCGTATATATGTGTTGAAACTTGTCGGCCAGAGCTGCACCGAACGAAATTTCTAGATTGATCGAAATCGAGCCATCGTGTGGTTCGGATGTTCGTAGAGTTTCAGCATCGTGTAGGTGTGTCGAACACCTTCATTCTATGCAAGTACACAATATGTACTTATTGAAACTTGACTGAGAGCGGTGCATTGAACGAAAGATCGAGATTTAGCGGAAAAGTGCCATCGCATGTTTCGAGCGTTCCTAACATTTCACAATGGTTTACGTGTCTCAAAAAGCTTTGTTCTATGCAAAGAGAACGTATCTCTGTGTTGAGACTTGCCTGGCAGCGCTGCACCGAACGATAATCCGAGCACTGGCAAAAACGACCCATCGAGCGATTCGAGTGTTCGTACAGTTTCAGTATGTTGTAGGAGTATCGAACACCTTTATTCTATGCAAATGCACAATATCTAAGTATTGAAATTTGACTGAGGCTGCTGAACCGAACGAATTTCCGAGACATACTGAAATCGATTCACCGAGTGCTTCTATCGTTTGCAAAATATAAGCTGGATGTACGAATACCAAAACCTTGTATTACATGCGAATGCAGCGTATATATGTGTTGAAACTTGTCGGCCAGAGCTGCACCGAACGAAATTTCGAGATTTATCGAAATCGAATCATCGTGTGGTTCGGATGTTCGTAGATTTTCAGCATAGTGTAGGTGTGTCGAACACCTTTATTCTATGCAAATGCACAATATCTAGTTATTGAAACTTGACTGAGAGCGATGCATTGAACAAAAGATTGAGATTTAGGGGAAAAGTGCAATCGCATCGTTCGAGCGTTCCTAACATTTCACAATGGTTTCCGTGTCTCAAAAAGCTTTGTTCTATGCAAAGAGAACGTATCTCTGTATTGAGACTTGCCTGGCAGCGCTGCACCGAACGATAATGCGAGCATTGGCATAAACGACCCATCGAGCGGTTCGAGTGTTCGTACAGTTGCAGCATGTTGTAGGAATCTCCAACAACTTTATTCTATGCAAATGCACAATATCTAAGTATTGAAATTTGACTGAGGTCGCTGAACCGAACGAAAGTTCGAGACTTACTGAAATCGATTCATCGAGCGCTTCCATCGTTTGTAAAATATAAGCTCGATGTACGAATACGAAAACCTTGTATTACATTCGAAAGCAGCGTATATCTGTGTTGAAACTTGTCGGCCAGAGCTGCACCGAACGAAATTTCGATATTGATCGAAATCGAACCATCGTGTGTTTCGGATGTTCGTAGAGTTTCAGCATCGTGTAGGTGTGTCGAACACATTTATTCTCTGCAAATGCACAATATGTACTTATTGAAACTTGACTGAGAGCGATGCATTGAACGAAAGATCGAGATTTAGCGGAAAATTGCCATCGAATGGTTCGAGCTTTCCTAACATTTCACAATGGTTTACGTGTCTCAAAAAGCTTTGTTCTATGCAAAGAGAACGTACCTCTGTTTTGAGACTTACCTTGCAGCGCTGCTCCGAACGAAAAAGCAAGCATTAGCGAAATCGAACCATCGAGTGTTTCGAGTGTTTGTGCAGTTTCAGAATGGTGTAAAAGTGTCAAACACCCATATACTAGGCAAATGCACAATATCTAGTTATTGAAACTTGACTGAGAGCGATGCACTGAACGAAAGGTCGAGATTTCGCGGTAAAGGACCATCGAATGGTTCGAGCGTTGTATTACATGCGAATTCAGCGTATATATGTGTTGAAACTCGTTGACCAGAGCTACACCGAACGAAACTTCGAGATTGATCGAAATCGAGCCATCGTGTGGTTCGGATGTTCGTAGACTTTCAGCATCGTGTAGGTGTGTCGAACACCTTTATTCTATGCAAATACACAATATGTACTTATTGAAACTTGTCTGAGAGCGATGCATTGAACGAAAGATCGAGATTTAGCGGAAAATTGCCTTCGAATGTTTCGAGCTTTCCTATCATTACACAATGGTTTAGGTGTCTCAAGACGCTTTATTCTATGCAAAGAGAAAGTATCTATGTGTTGAGACGTACCTTGCAGCGCTGCTCCTAAAGAAAATGCAAGCCTTAGCGAAATCGAACCATCGAGTGTTTCGAGTGTTAGTGCAGTTTCAGAATGGTGTAAAAGTGTCAAACACCCATATTCTAGGGAAATGCACAATAATCTAGGTATCGAAACATGACTGAAAGCGATGCACTGAACGAAAGGTCGAGATTCAGCGGTAAAGGCCCATCGAATGGTTCGTGCGTTTCTAACATTTCACCGCCGTTTACGTATCTCAAGAAGCTTTATTCTATGCAAATAGAACGTACATCTGTGTTGAGACGTGCCTGGCAGCGCAGCACCGAACGATAACCATTGAACGAGCATTGGCGAAATCGACCCATCGAGTTAGTCGAGGGTTCGTACAGTTGCAGTATCTTGTAGGAGTCTCGAACACCTTTATTCTATGCAAATGCACAATATCTAAGTATTGAAATTTGACTGAGGCTGCTGAACCGAACGAATTTTCGAGACTTACTGAAATCGATTCATCGAGTGCTTCCATCGTTTGTGAAATATAAGCTCGATGTACGAATACCAAAACCTTGTATTACATGCGAATGCAGCGTATATATGTGTTGAAACTTGTCGGCCAGAGCTACACCGAACGAAACTTCGAGATTGATCGAAATCGAGCCATCGTGTGGTTCGGATGTTCGTAGAGTTTCAGCATCGTGTAGGTGTGTCGAACACCTTTATTCTATGCAAATACACAATATGTACTTATTGAAACTTGACTGAGAGCGATGCATTGAACGAAAGATCGAGATTTAGTGGACAATTGCCATCGAATGCTTCGAGATTTCCTAACATTTCACAATGGTTTACGTGTCTCAAGAAGCTCTATTCTATGCAAAGAGAAAGTATCTCTGTGTTGAGACTTACCTTGCAGCGCTCCTCCGAAAGAAAATGCAAGCATTAGCGAAATCGAACCATCGAGTGTTTCGAGTGTTCGTGCAGTTTCAGAATGGTGTAAAAGTGTCAAACACCCTTATTCTAGGCAAATGCACATTAATCTAGGTATCGACACTTGACTGAAAGCGATGCACTGAACGAAAGGTCGAGATTTCGCGGTAAAGGGCCATCGAATGGTTCGAGCATTCCTAACATTTCACCGCGGTTTACGTGTCTCAGGATGCTTTATTCTATGCAAATAGAAAGTATCTCTGTATTGAGACTTGCCTGGCAGCGCTGCACGGAACGATAATGCGAGCATTGGCAAAATCGACCCATCGAGTGGGTCGTGTGTTCGTACAGTTTCAGCATGTTGTAGGAGTCTCGAACACCTTTATTCTATGCAAATGCACAATATCTAAGTTTTGAAATTTGACTGAGGCTGCTGAACCGAACGAAACTTCCAGACTTACTGAAATCGATTCATCGAGTGCTTCCATCGTTTGTAAAATATAAGCTCGATGTACGAATACCAAAACCTTGTTTTACATGCGAATGCAGCGTATATATGTGTTGAAACTTGTCGGCCAGACCTGCACCGAACGAAATTTCGAGATTGATCGAAATCGAATCATCGTGTGGTTCGGGTGTTCGTAGAGTTTCAGCATGGAGTAGGTGTGTCGAACACCTTTATTCTATGCAAATGCACAATATCTAGTTATTGAAACTTGACTGAGAGCGATGCATTGAACGAAAGGTCGAGATTTCGCGGTAAAGGACCATCGAATGGTTCGAGCGTTCCTAACATTTCACCGCGGTTTACGTGTCTCAGGAAGCTTTATTCTATGCAAATAGAAAGTATCTCCGTGTTGAGACTTGCCTGGCATCGCTGCACCGAACGATAATGCGAGCATTGGCAGAAATCGACCAATCGAGTGGGTCGTGTGTTCGTACAGTTTCAGCATGTTGTAGGAGTCTCGAACACCTTTATTCTATGCAAATGCACAATATCTAAGTATTGAAATTTGACTGAGGCTGCTGAACCTAATGAAACTTCGAGACTTACTGAAATCGATTCATCGAGTGCTTCCATCGTTTGTAAAATATTAGCTCGATGTACGAATACGAAAACCTTGTATTACATTCGAAAGCAGCGTATATCTGTGTTGAAACTTGTCGGCCAGAGCTGCACCGAACGAAATTTCGATATTGATCGAAATCGAACCATCGTGTGTTTCGGATGTTCGTAGAGTTTCAGCATCGTGTAGGTGTGTCGAACACCTTTATTCTATGCAAATGCACAATATCTAGTTATTGAAACTTTACTGAGAGCGATGCATTGAACAAAAGATTGAGATTTAGGGGAAAAGTGCAATCGCATCGTTCGAGCGTTCCTAACATTTCACAATGGTTTCCGTGTCTCAAAAAGCTTTGTTCTATGCAAAGAGAACGTATCTCTGTATTGAGACTTGCCTGGCAGCGCTGCACCGAACGATAATGCGAGCATTGGCATAAACGACCCATCGAGCGGTTCGAGTGTTCGTACAGTTGCAGCATGTTGTAGGAATCTCCAACAACTTTATTCTATGCAAATGCACAATATCTAAGTATTGAAATTTGACTGAGGTTGCTGAACCGACCGAAAGTTCGAGACTTACTGAAATCGATTCATCGAGTGCTTCCATCGTTTGTAAAATATAAGCTCGATGTACGAATACGAAAACCTTGTATTACATTCGAAAGCAGCGTATATCTGTGTTGAAACTTGTCGGCCAGAGCTGCACCGAACGAAATTTCGATATTGATCGAAATCGAACCATCGTGTGTTTCGGATGTTCGTAGAGTTTCAGCATCGTGTAGGTGTGTCGAACACATTTATTCTATGCAAATGCACAATATGTACTTATTGAAACTTGACTGAGAGCGATGCATTGAACGAAAGATCGAGATTTAGCGGAAAATTGCCATCGAATGGTTCGAGCTTTCCTAACATTTCACAATGGTTTACGTGTCTCAAAAAGCTTTGTTCTATGCAAAGAGAACGTACCTCTGTTTTGAGACTTACCTTGCAGCGCTGATCCGAACGAAAAAGCAAGCATTAGCGAAATCGAACCATCGAGTGTTTCGAGTGTTTGTGCAGTTTCAGAATGGTGTAAAAGTGTCAAACACCCATATACTAGGCAAATGCACAATATCTAGTTATTGAAACTTGACTGAGAGCGATGCACTGAACGAAAGGTCGAGATTTCGCGGTAAAGGACCATCGAATGGTTCGAGCGTTCCTAACATTTCACCGCGGTTTACGTGTCTCAGGAAGCTTTATTCTATGCAAATAGAAAGTATCTCTGTGTTGAGACTTGCCTGGCAGCGCTGTACCGAACGATAATGCGAGCATTGGCAAAATCGACCCATCGAGTGGGTCGTGTGTTCGTACAGTTTCAGCATGTTGTAGGAGGTTCGAACACCTTTATTCTATGCAAATGCACAATATCTAAATATAGTAATTTGACTGAGGCTGCTGAACCGAACTAAACTTCGAGACTTACTGAAATCGATTCATCGAGTGCTTCCATCGTTTGTAAAATATATGCTCGGTGTGCGAATACCAAACCCTTGTATTACATTCGATAGCAGCGTATGTATGTGTTGAAACATGTCGGCCAGAGCTGCACCTAACGAAATATCGATATTTATCGAAATCGAACCATCGTGTGGTTCGGATGTTCGTAGAGTTTCAGCATCGTGTATGTGTGTCGAACACCTTTATTCTATTCAAATGCACAATATGTACTTATTGAAATTTGACTGAGAGCGATGCATTGAACGAAAGATCGAGATTTAGCGGAAAAGTGCCATCGCATGGTTCGAGCGTTCTTAACATTTCACAATGGTTTACGTATCTCAAAACGCTTTGTTCTATGCAAAGAGAACGTATATCTGTGTTGAGACTTGCCCTGGCAGCGCTGCACCGAACGATAATGCGAGCATTCGCAAAAACGACCCATCGAGCGGTTCGAGTGTTCGTACAGTTGCAGCATGTTGTAGGAGTCTCGAACACCTTTATTCTATATTGTGCAAATGCACAATATCTAAGTATTGAAATTTCACTGAGGCTGCTGAACCGAACGAAAGTTCGAGACTTACTGAAATCGATTCATCGAGTGCTTCCATCGTTTGTAAAATATAAGCTCGATGTACGAATACCAAAACTTTGCACATTCGAAAGCAGCGAATATATGTGTTGAAATTTGTCGGCCAGAGCTGCTCGGAACGAAATTTCGAGATTGATCAAAATCGTACCATCGTGTCGTTCGGATGTTCGTAGAGTTTCAGCATCGTGTAGGTGTGTCGAGCACCTTTATTCTATGCAAATGCACAATATCTACTTATTGAAACTTGACTGAGAGCGATCTATTGAACGAAAGATCGAGATATAGCGGAAAATTGACATCGAATGGTTCGAGTTTTCCTAACATTTCACAATGGTTTACGTATCTCAAAAAGCTTTGTTCTATGCAAAGAGAACGTATATCTTTGTTGAGACTTGCCTGGCAGCGCTGCACCGAACGATGATACGAGCATTGTCAAAATGGACCCATCGAGTGGGTCGTGTGTTCGTACAGTTTCAGCCTGTTGTAGGAGTCTCGACACCTTTATTCTATGCAAATGCACAATATATAAGTATTGTAATTTGACTGAGGCTGCTGAAATCGATTCATCGAGTGCTACCATCGTTTGTAAAATATATGCTCGATGTACGAATAACAATACCTTGTACTACATTCGAAAGCAGCGTATATATGTGTTGAAACTTGTCGGCCAGAGCTGCACCGAACGAAATTTCGTGATTGATCAAAATTCGGATGTTCGTAGAGTTTCAGCATCCCGTAGGTGTGTCGAACACCTTTATTCTATGCAAATGCACAATATCTACTTATTGAAACTTGACTGAGAGCGATCTATTGAACGAAAGATCGAGATTTAGCGGAAAATTGCCATCGAATGGTTCGAGATTTCCTAACATTTCACAATGGTTTAGGTGTCTCAAGAGGCTCTATTCTATGCAAAGAGAAAGTATCTCTGAGTTGAGACTTACCTTGCAGCGCTGCTCCGAAAGAAAATGCAAACATTAGCGAAATCGAACCATCGAGTGTTTCGAGTGTTCGTGCAGTTTCAGAATGGTATATAAGTGTCAAACACCCTTATTCTAGGCAAATGCATAATAATCTAGGTATCGAAACTTGACTGAAAGCGATGCACTGAACGAAAGGTCGAGATTTCGCGGTAAAGGGCCATCGAATGGTTCGAGCGTTCCTAACATTTCGCCGCGGTTTACGTGTCTCAGGAAGCTTTATTCTATGCAAATAGAAAGTATCTCTGTGTTGAGACTTGCCTGGCAGCGCTGCACCGAACGATAATACGAGCATTGGCAAAATGGACCCATCGAGTGGGTCGTGTGTTCGTGCAGATTCAGCATGTTGTAGAAGTCTCGAACACCATTTTTCTATGCAAATGCACAATATATAAGTATTGAAATTTGTCTGAGGCTGCTCAACCGAACGAATTTTCGAGACTAACTTAAATCGATTCATCGAGTGCTTCCTTCGTTTCTAAAATATAAGCTCGATGTACGAATACCAAAACCTTGTATTACATGCGAATGCAGCGTATATATGTGTTGAAACTTGTCGGCCAGATCTGCACCGAACGAAATTTCGAGATTTATCGAAATCGAATCGTCGTGTGGATCGGATATTCGTACAGTTTCAGCATGATGTAGGTATGTCGAACACCTTTATTCTATGCAAATGCACAATATCTAGTTATTGAAACTTGACTGAGAGCGATGCATTGAACGAAAGATCGAGATTTGGCGGATCAGTGCCATCGCATGGTTCGAGCGTTCCTAACATTTCACAATGGTTTACGTGTATCAAAAAGCTTTGTTCTATGCAAAGCGAACGTATCTCTCTGTTGAGAGTTGCCTGGCAGCGCTGCACCGAACGATAATGCGAGGATTGGCAAAAACGACCCATCGAGCGGTTCGAGTGTTCGTACAGTTGAAGCATGTTGTAGGAGTCTCGAACAACTTTATTCTATGCAAATGCACAATATCTAAGTATTGAAATTTGACTGAGGCTGCTGAACCTAACGAAACTTCGAGAATTACTGAAATCGATTCATCGAGTGCTTCCATCGTTTGTATAATATAAGCTCGATGTACGAATACCAAAACCTTGTATTACATGCGAATGCAGCGTATATATGTGTTGAAACTTGTCGGCCAAAGCTGCGACGAACGAAATTTCGAGACTGATCGAAATCGAATCATCGTGTGGTTCGGATGTTTGTAGAGTTTCAGCATGGAGTAGGTGTGTCGAACACCTTTATTCTATGCAAATGCACAATATCTAGTTATTGAAACTTGACTGAGAGCGATGCATTGAACGAAAGATCGAGATTTAGCGGAAAAGTGCCATCGCATGGGTCGAGCGTTCCTAACATTTCACAATGGTTTACGTATCTCAAAAAGCTTTGTTCTATGCAAAGAGAACGTATATCTGTGTTGAGACTTGCCTGGCAGCGCTGCACCGAACGATAATGCGAGCATTGGCAAAAACGACCCATCGAGCGGTTCGAGTGTTCGTATAGTTGCAGCATGTTGTAGGAGTCTCGAACACCTTTATTCTATGCAAATGCACAATATCTAAGTATTGAAATTTGACTGAGGCTGCTGAACCGAACGAATTTCCGAGACATACTGAAATCGATTCATCGAGTGCTTCCATCGTTTGTAAAATATAAGCTGGATGTACGAATACCAAAACCTTGTATTACATGCGAATGCAGCGTATATATGTGTTGAAACTTGTCGGCCAGAGCTGCACCGAACGAAATTTCGAGATTTTTCGAAATCGAACCATCGTGTGGTTCGGATGTTCGTAGATTTTCAGCATAGTGTAGGTGTGTCGAACACCTTTATTCTATGCAAATGCACGATATCTACTTATTGAAACTTGACTGAGAGCGATGCATTGAACGAAATATCGAGATTTAGCGGAAAAGTGCTATCGAATGGTTCGAGCGTTCCTAACATTTCACAATGGATTACGTGTCTCAAGAAGCTTTATTCTATGCAAAGAGAAAGAATCTCTGTGTTGAGACTTACCTTGCAGCGCTGCTCCGAAAGAAAATGCAAGCATTAGCGAAATCGAACCATAGAGTGTTTAGAGTGTTCGTGCAGTTTCAAAATGGTGTAAAAGTGGCAAACACCTTTATTCTAGGCAAATGCACAATAATCTAGGTATCGAAACTTGGGTGAAAGCGATGCACTGAACGAAAGGTCGAGATTTAGCGGTAAAGTGCCATCGAATGGTCGACTGATCCTAACATTTCACCACGGTTTACGTGTCTCAAGAAGCTTTATTCTATGCAAATAGAAAGTATCTCTGTGATGAGACTTGCCTGGCAGCGCTGCTCCGAACGATAATACGAGCATTGGCAAAATCGACCCGTCGAGTGGGTCGTGTGTTCGTACAGTTTCAGCCTATTGGAGGAGTCTCGAACACCTTTATTCTATGCAAATGCACAATATCTAAGTATTGAAACTTCGAGACTTACTGAAATCGATTCATCGAGTGCGTACGTCGTTTGTAAAATATAAGCTCGATGTACGTATACCAAAACCTTGTATTAGACGCGAATGCAGCGTATATATGTGTTGAAACTTGTCGGCCAGAGCTGCACCGAACGAAATTTCGAGATTGATCGAAATCGAACCATCGTGTGGTTCGGATGTTCGTAGAGTTTCAGCATCATGTAGGTGTGTCGAACACCTTTATTCTACGCAAATGCACAATATGTACTTATTGAAACTTGACTGAGAGCGATGCATTGAACGAAAGATCGAGATTTAGCGGAAAATTTCCATCGAATGGTTCGAGCTTTCCTATCATTTCACAATGGTTTAGGTGTCTCAAGATCTTTGTTCTATGCAAAGAGAACGTATCTCTGTGTTGAGACTTACCTTGCAGCGCTGCTCCGAAAGAAAATGCAAGCATTAGCGAAATCGAACCATCTAGTGTTTCGAGTGTCCGTGCAGTTTCAGAATGGTGTAAAAGTGTCAAACACTCAAACGTCTCAAAGCGATTCACTGAACGAAAGGTCGATATTTCGCGGTAAAGGACCATAGAATGGTTCGAGCGTTCCTAACATTTCACCGCGGTTTACGTGTCTCAGGAAGCTTTATTCTATGCAAATAGAAAGTATCTCTGTTTTGAGACTTGCCTGGCAGGGTTGCACCGAACGATAATGCGAGCATTGGCAAAAACGACCCATCGAGCTGTTCGAGTTTTCGTACAGTTGCAGCATGTTGTACGAGTCTCGAACACCTTTATTCTATGCAAATGCACAATATCTAAGTATTGAAATTTGACTGAGGCTGCTGAACCAAACGAAACTTCGAGACTTACTGAAATCGATTTATCGAGTGCTTCCATCGTTTGTAAAATATAAGCTCGATGTACGAATACCAAAACCTTGTTTTACATTCGAAAGCAGCGTATATATGTGTTGAAACTTGTCGGCCAGAGCTGCACCCAACGAAATTTCGAGATCGATCGAAATCGAACCATCGTGTGTTTCGGATGTTCGTAGAGTTTCAGCATCGTGTAGGTGTGTCGAACACGTTTATTCTATGCAAATGCACAATATGTACTTATTGAAACTTGACTGAGAGCGATGCATTGAACGAAAGATCGAGATTTAGCGGAAAATTGCCATCGAATGGTTCGAGCTTTCCTAACATTTCACAATGGTTTACGTGTCTCAAGAAGCTTTGTTCTATGCAAAGAGAACGTATCTCCGTGTTGAGACTTACCTTGCAGCGCTGCTCCGAAAGAAAATGCAAGCATTAGCGAAATCGAACCATCGAGTGTTTCGAGTGTTCGTGCAGTTTCAGAATGGTGTAGAAGTGTCAAACACCCATATTCTAGGCAAATGCACAATAATCTAGGTATCGAAACTTGACTCAAAGCGATTCACTGAACGAAAGGTCGAGATTTCGCGGTAAAGGACCATCGAATGGTTCGAGCGTTCCTAACATTTCACCGCGGTTTACGTGTCTCAGGAAGCTTTGTTTGATGCAAATAGAAAGTATCTCTGTTTTGAGACTTGCCTGGCAGCGCTGCACCGAACGATAATGCGAGCATTGACAAAATCGACCCATCGAGTGGGTCGTGTGTTCGTACAGTTTCAGTATGTTGTAGGAGTCTCGAACATCTTTATTCTATGCAAATGCACAATATCTAAGTATTGAAATTTGACTGGGGCTGCTGAACCAAACGAAACTTCGAGACTTACTGAAATCGATTTATCGAGTGCTTCCATCGTTTGTAAAATATAAGCTCGATGTACGAATACCAAAACCTTGTATTACATTCGAAAGCTTTATTCTATGCAAATAGAAAGTATCTCTGTGTTCAGACTTGCCTGGCAGCGCTGCACCGAACGATAATACGAGCATTGGCAAAATCGACCTGTCGAGTGGGTCGTGTGTTCGTACAGTTTCAGCCTATTGGAGGAGTCTCGAACACCTTTATTCTATGCAAATGCACAATATCTAAGTATTGAAATTTGACTGAGGCTGCTGAACCAAACGAAACTTCGAGACTTACTGAAATCGATTTATCGAGTGCTTCCATCGTTTGTAAAATAGAAGCTCGATGTACGAATACCAAAAGCTTGTATTACATTCGAAAGCAGCGTATATATGTGTTGAAACTTGTCGGCCAGAGCTGCACCGAACGAAATTTCGAGATTGATCGAAATCGAACCATCGTGTGGTTCGGATATTCGTAGAGTTTCAGCATCGTGTAGTTGTGTCGAAAACCTCTATTCTATGCAAATGCACAATATGTACTTATTGAAACTTGACTGACAGCGATGCATTGAACGAAAGATCGAGATTTAGCTGAAAATTGCCATCGAATGGTTCGAGATTTCCTAACATTTCACAATGGTTTACGTGTCTCAAGAAGCTTTGTTCTATGCAAAGAGAACGTATCTCCGTGTTGAGACTTACCTTGCAGCGCTGCTCCGAAAGAAAATGCAAGCATTAGCGAAATCGAACCATCGAGTGTTTCGAGTGTTCGTGCAGTTTCAGAATGGTGTAAAAGTGTCAAACACCCTTATTCTAGGCAAATGCACAATAATCTAGGTATAGAAACTTGACGCAAAGCGATGCACTGAACGAAAGGTCGAGATTTCGCGGTAAAGGACCATCGAATGGTTCTAGCGTTCCTAACATTTCACCGCGGTTTACGTGTCTCAAGAAGCTTTATTCTATGCAAATAGAAAGTATCTCTGTGTTGAGACTTGCCTGGCAGCGCTGCACCGAACGATGATACGAGCATTGGCAAAATCGACCCGTCGAGTGGGTCGTGTGTTCTTACAGTTTCAGCCTATTGGAGGAGTCTCGAACACCTTTATTCTATGCAAATGCACAATATCTAAGTATTGAAACTTCGAGACTTACTGAAATCGATTCATCGAGTGCTTACGTCGTTTGTAAAATATAAGCTCGATGTACGTATACCAAAACCTTGTATTAGATGCCAATGCAGCGTATATATGTGTTGAAACTTGTCGGCCAGAGCTGCACGGAACGAAATTTCGAGATTGATCGAAATCGAACCATCGTGTGGTTCGGATGTTCGTAGAGTTTCAGCATCATGTAGGTGTGTCGAACACCTTTATTCTACGCAAATGCGCAATATGTACTTATTGAAACTGGACTGAGAGCGATGCATTGAACGAAAGATCGAGATTTAGCGGAAAATTTCCATCGAATGGTTCGAGCTTTCCTATCATTTCACAATAGTTTACGTGTCTCAAGATCTTTGTTCTATGCAAAGAGAACGTATCTCTGTGTTGAGACTTACCTTGCAGCGCTGCTCCGAAAGAAAATGCAAGCATTAGCGAAATCGAACCATCTAGTGTTTCGAGTGTCCGTGCAGTTTCAGAATGGTGTAAAAGTGTCAAACACTCAAACGTCTCAAAGCGATTCACTGAACGAAAGGTCGAGATTTCGCGGTAAAGGACCATCGAATGGTTCGAGCTTTCCTAACATTTCACCGCGGTTTACGTGTCTCAGGAAGCTTTATTCTATGCAAATAGAAAGTATCTCTGTTTTGAGACTTGCCTGGCAGCGCTGCACCGAACGATAATGCCAGCATTTGCAAAATCGACCCATCGAGTGGGTCGTGTGTTCGTACCGTTTCAGCCTATTGGAGCAGTCTCGAACACCTTTATTCTATGCAAATGCACAAAATCTAAGTATTGAAACTTCGAGACTTACTGAAATCGATTCATCGAGTGCTTCCATCGTTTGTAAAATATAAGCTCGATGTACGAATACCAAAACCTTGTATTACATTCGAAAGCAGCGTATATATGATGTTGAAACTTGTCGGCCAGAGCTGCACCGAACGAAATTTCGAGATTTATCGAAATCGAATCATCGTGTGGGTCGGATGTTCGTAGAGTTTCAGCATGGTGGAGGTATGTCGAACACCTACACCATGCTGATTTGAAACTTGTTGGCCAGAGCTGCACCGAACGAAATTTCGAGATTTATTGAAATCGAATCATCGTGTGGTTCGGATGTTCGTAGAGTTCCAGCATGTTGTAGGAGTCTCGAACACCTTTATTCTATGCAAATGCACAATATCTAAGTATTGAAATTTGACTGAGGCTGCTGAACCGAACGAATTTTCGACACTTACTGAAATCGATTCATCGAGTGCTTCCATCGTTTGTAAAATATAAGCTCGATGTACGAATACCAAAACCTTGTATTACATTCGAAAGCAGCGTATATATGTGTTGAAACTTGTCGGCCAGAGCTGCACCGAACGAAATTTCGAGATTGATCGAAATCGAACCATCTTGTGTTTCGGATGTTCGTAGAGTCTCAGCATCGTGTAGGTGTGTCGAACACGTTTATTCTATGCAATTGCACAATATGTACTTATTGAAACTTGACTGAGAGCAATGCATTGAACGAAAGATCGAGATTTAGCGGAAAATTGCCATCGAATGGTTCGAGCTTTCCTAACATTTCACAATGGTTTACGTGTCTCAAGAAGCTTTGTTCTATGCAAAGAGAAAGTATCTCTGTGTTGAGACTTTCCTTGCAGCGCTGCTCCTAAAGAAAATGCAAGCCTTAGCGAAATCGAGCCATCGAGTGTTCGTGCAGTTTCAGATTGGTGTAAAAGTGTCAAACACCCTTATTCTAGGCAAAGGAACAATAATCTAGGTATAGAAACTTGACGCAAAGCGATGCACTGAACGAAAGGTCGAGATTTCGCGGTAAAGGACCATCGAATGGTTCGAGCGTTCCTAACATTTCACCGCGGTTTACGTGTCAAGAGAAGCTTTATTCTATGCAAATAGAAAGTATCTCTGTGCTCAGACTTGCCTGGCAGCGCTGCACCGAACGATAATACGAGCATTGTCAAAATCGACCTGTCGAGTTCGTCGTGTGTTCGTACAGTTTCAGCCTATTGGAGGAGTCTCGAACATCTTTATTCTATGCAAATGCACAATATCTAAGTATTGAAATTTGACTGAGGCTGCTGAACCAAACGAAACTTCGAGACTTACTGAAATTGATTCATCGAGTGCTTCCATCGTTTGTAAAATATAAGCTCGATGTACGAATACCAAAACCTTGTATTACATGCGAATGCAGCGTATATATGTGTTGAAACTTGTCGGCCAGAGCTGCACCGAACGAAATTTCGAGATTTATCGAAATCGAATCGTCGTGTGGATCGGTTGTTCGTACAGATTCAGAATGATCTAGGTGTGTCGAACACCTTTATTCTATGCAAATGCATAATATCTAGTTATTGAAACTTGACTGAGAGCGATGCATTGAACGAAAGATAGAGATTTGGCGGAGCAGTGCCATCGCATGGTTCGAGCGTTCCTAGCATTTCACAATGGTTTACGAGTCTCAAAAAGCTTTGTTCTATGCAAAGCGAACGTATCTCTGTGTTGAGATATGCCTGGCAGCGCTGCACCGAACGATAATGCGAGCATGCTCGAAATCGAACCATCGAGTGTTTCGAGTGTTCGTGCAGTTTCAGAATGGTGTAAAAGTGTCAAACACCCTTATTCTAGGCAAATGCATAATAATCTATGTATCGAAACTTGACTGAAAGCGATGCACTGAACGAAAGGTCGAGATTTAGCGGAAAAGTGCCATCGCATGGTTCGAGCGTTCCTTACATTTCACCGCGGTTTACGTGTCTCGAGAAGCTTTATTCTATGCAAATAGAAAGTACCTCTGTGTTGAGACGTGCCTGGCAGCGCTGCACCGAACGATAATGCGAGGATTGGCAGAATTGACCCATCGAGTGGGTCGTGTGTTGGTACAGTTTCAGCCTGTTGTAGGAGTCTCGACACCTTTATTCTATGCGAATGCACAATATATAAGTATTGAAATTTGACTGAGGCTGCTGAAATCGATTCATCGAGTGCTTCCATCGTTTGTAACATATAAGCTCGATGTACGAATTCCAATACCTTGTATTACATTCGAAAGCAGCGTATATATGTGTTGAAACTTGTCGGCCAGAGCTGCACCGAACGAAATTTCGAGATTGATCGAAATCGAATCATCGTGTGGTTCGGATGTTCGTAGAGTGTCAGCATGGAGTAGGTGTGTCGAACACCTTTATTCTATGCAAATGCACAATATCTACTTATTGAAACTTGACTGAGAGCGATGCATTGAACGAAAGATCGAGATTTAGCACAAAATTGCCATCGAATGGTTCGAGATTTCCTAACATTTCACAATGGTTTACGTGTCTCAAGAAGCGCTATTCTATGCAAAGAGAAAGTATCTCTGTGTTGAGACTTACCTTGCAGCGCTGCTCCGAAAGAAAATGCAAGCATTAGCGAAATCGAACCATCGAGTGTTTCGAGTGTTCGTGCAGTTTCAGAATGGTGTAAAAGTGTCAAACACCCTTATGCTAGGCAAATGCACAATAATCTAGGTATCGAAACTTGACTGAAAGCGATGCACTGAACGAAAGGTCGAGATTTCGCGGTAAAGGGCCATCGAATGGTTCTAGCATTCCTAACATTTCACCGCGGTTTTCGTGTCTCAGGATGCTTTATTCTATGCAAATAGAAAGTATCTCTGTGTTGAGACGTGCCTGGCAGCGCTGCACGGAACGATAATGCGAGCATTGGCAAAATCGACCCATCGAGTGGGTCGTGTGTTCGTACAGTTTCAGCATGTTGAAGGAGTCTCAAACACCTTTATTCTATGCAAATGCACAATATATAAGTATTGAAATTTGACTGAGACTGCTGAAATCTATTCATCGAGTGCTTCCATCGTTTGTAACATATAAGCTCGATGTACGAATACCAATACCTTGTATTACATTCGAAAGCAGCGTATATATGTGTTGAAACTTGTCGGCCAGAGCTGCACCGAACGAAATTTCGAGATTGATCAAAATCGTACCATCGTGTCGTTCGGATGTTCGTAGAGTTTCAGCATCGTGTAGGTGTGTCGAACACCTTTATTCTATGCAAATGCACAATATCTACTTATTGAAACTTGACTGAGAGCGATCTATTCAACGAAAGATCGAGATTTGGAGGAACAGTACCATCGTATGGTTCGAGCGTTCCTAACATTTCACAATGGTTTACGTGTCTCAAAAAGCTTTGTTCTATGCAAAGCGAACGTATCTCTATGTTGAGATTTGCCTGGCAGCGCTGCACCGAACGATATTGCGAGCATTGGCAAAAACGATCCATCGAGCGGTTCGAGTGTTCGTACAGTTGCAGCATGTTGTAGGAGTCTCGAACACCTTTATTCTATGCAAATGCACAATATCTAAGTATTGAAATTTGACTGAGGCTGCTGAACCTAACGAAACTTCGAGACTTACTGAAATCGATTCATCGAGTGCCTACATCGTTTGTATAATATAAGCTCGATGTACGCATACCAAAACCTTGTTTTACATGCGAATGCAGCGTAGATATGTGTTGAAACTTGTCGGCCAGAGCTGCACCGAACGAAATTTCGAGATTGATCGAAATCGAACCATCGTGTGTTTCGGATGTTCGTAGAGTTTCAGCATCGTGTAGGTGTGTCGAACACCTTTATTCTATGCAAATGCACAATATCTAGTTATTGAAACTTGACAGAGAGCGATGCATTGAACGAAAGATTGAGATTTAGCGGAAAAGTGCAATCGCATCGTTCGAGCGTTCCTAACATTTCACAATGGTTTCCGTGTCTCAAAAAGCTTTGTTCTATGCAAAGAGAACGTATCTCTATATTGAGACTTGCCTGGCAGCGCTGCACCGAACGGTAATGCGAGCATTGGCATAAACGACCCATCGAGCGGTTCGAGTGTTCGTACAGTTGCAACATGTTGTAGGAATCTCGAACAACTTTATTCTATGCAAATGCACAATATCTAAGTATTGAAATTTGACTGAGGCTGCTGAACCGAACGAAAGTTCGAGACTTAATGAAATCGATTCATCGAGTGCTTCCATCGTTTGTAAAATATAAGCTCGATGTACGAATACGAAAACCTTGTATTACATTCGAAAGCAGCGTATACGTGTGTTGAAATTTGTCGGCCAGAGCTGCACCGAACGAAATTTCGAGAATGATCGAAATCGAGCCATCGTGTGGTTCGGAAGTTCGTAGAGTTTCAGCATCGTGTAGGTGTGTCGAACACCTTTATTCTATGCAAATGCACAATATCGACTTATTGAAACTTGACTGAGAGCGATGGATTGAACGAAAGATCGAGATTTAGCGGAAAATTGCCATCGAATGGTTCGAGATTTCCTGACATTTTATAATGGTTTACGTGTCTCAAGAAGCTCTATTGTATGCAAAGAGAAAGTATCTCTGTGTTGAGACTTACCTTGCAGCGCTGCTCCGAAAGAAAATGCAAGCATTAGCGACATCGAACGATCGAGTGTTTCGAGTATTCGTGCAGTTTCAGAATGGTGTAAACGTGACAAACACCCTTATTCTAGGCAAATGCACAATAATCTAGGTATCGAAACTTGACTGAAAGCGATGCACTGAACGAAAGGTCGAGATTTCGCGGTAAAGGGCCATCGAATGTTTCGAGCGTTCCTAACATTTCACCGCGGTGTACGTGTCGCAGGAAGCTTTATTCTATGCAAATAGAAAGTATCTCTGTGTTGAGACTTGTCTGGCAGCGCTGCACCGAACGATAATACGATCATTGGCAAAATCGACCCATCGAGTGGGACGTGTGTTCGTACAGTTTCAGCATGTTGTAGGAGTCTCGAACACCTTTATTCTATGCAAATGCACAATATCTAAGTATTGAAATTGGACTGAGGCTGCTGAACCGAACGAATTTTCGAGACTTACTGAAATCGATTCATCGAGTGCTTCCATCGTTTGTAAAATATAAGCTCGATGTACGATTACCAAAACCTTGTATTACATTCGAAAGCAGCGTATATATGTGTTGAAACTTGTCGGCCAGAGCTGCACCGAACGAAATTTCGAGATTGATCGAAATCGAACCATCGTGTCGATCGTATGTTCGTAGAGTTTCAGCATGGTGTAAGAGTGTCGACCACCTTTATTCTATGCAAATGCACAATATCTAGTTATTGAAACTTGACTGTGAGTGATGCATTGAACGAAAGATTGAGATTTAGCGGAAAAGTGCAATCGCATCGTTCGAGCGTTCCTAACATTTCACAATGGTTTCCGTGTCTCAAAAAGCTTTGTTCTATGCAAAGAGAACATATCTCTGTATTGAGACTTGCCTGGCAGCGCTGCACCGAACGATAATGCGAGCATTGGCAAAAACGACCCATCGAGGGGTTCGAGTGTTCGTACAGTTGCAGCATGTTGTAGGTATCTCGAACAACTTTATTCTTTGCAAATGCACAATATCTAAGTATTGAAATTTGACTGAGGCTGCTGAACCGAACGAAAGTTCGAGACTTATTGAAATCGATTCATCGAGTGCTTCCATCGTTTGTAAAATATAAGCTCGATGTACGAATACGAAAACCTTGTATTACATTCGAAATCAGCGTATATCTGTGTTGAAACTTGTCGGCCAGAGCTGCACCGAACGAAATTTCGATATTGATCAAAATCGAACCATCGTTTGTTTCGGATGTTCGTAGAGTTTCAGCATCGTGTAGGTGTGTCGAACACATTTATTCTATGCAAATGCACAATATGTACTTATTGAAACTTGACTGAGAGCGATGCATTGAACGAAAGATCGAGATTTAGCGGAAAATTGCCATCGAATGGTTCGAGCTTCCCTAACATTTCACAATGGTTTACGTGTCTCAAAAAGCTTTGTTCTATGCAAAGAGAACGTATCTCTGTGTTGAGACTTACCTTGCAGCGCTGCTCCGAAAGAAAAAGCAAGCATTAGTGAAATCGAACCATCGAGTGTTTCGAGTGTTCGTGCAGTTTCAGAATGGTGTAAAAGTGTCAAACACCCATATACTAGGCAAATGCACAATATCTAGTTATTGAAACTTGACTGACAGCGATGCATTGAACGAAAGGTCGAGATTTCGCGGTAAAGGACCATCGAATGGTTCGAGCGTTCCTAACATTTCACCTCGGTTTACGTGTCTCAGGAAGCTTTATTCTATGCAAATAGAAAGTATCTCTGTGTTGAGACTTGCCTGGCAGCGCTGTACCGAACGATAATGCGAGCATTGGCAAAATCGACCCATCGAGTGGGTCGTGTGTTCGTACAGATTCAGCATGTTGTAGGAGGTTCGAACACCTTTATTCTATGCAAATGCACAATATCTGAGTATTGTAATTTGACTGAGGCTGCTGATCCGAACTAAACTTCGAGACTTACTGAAATCGATTCATCGAGTGCTTCCATCGTTTGTAAAATATAAGCTCGATGTACGAATTCCAATACCTTGTATTACATTCGAAAGCAGCGTATATATGTGTTGAAACTTGTCGGCCAGAGCTGCACCGAACGAAATTTCGAGATTGATCAAAATCGTACCATCGTGTCGTTCGGATGTTCGTAGAGTTTCAGCATCGTGTAGGTGTGTCGAACACCTTTATTCTATGCAAATGCACAATATCGACTTATTGAAACTTGACTGAGAGCGATCTATTGAACGAAAGATCGAGATTTGGCGGAACAGTGCCATCGCATGGTTCGAGCGTTCCTAACATTTCACAATGGTTTACGTGTCTCAAAAAGCTTTGTTCTATGCAAAGCGAACGTATCTCTGTGTTGAGATTTGCCTGGCAGCGCTGCACCGAACGATAATGCGAGCATTGGCAAAAACGATCCATCGAGCGGTTCGAGTGTTCGTACAGTTGCAGCATGTTGTAGGAGTCTCGAACACCTTTATTCTATGCAAATGCACAATATCTAAGTATTGAAATTTGACTGAGGCTGCTGAACCTAACGAAACTTCGAGACTTACTGAAATCGATTCATCGAGTGCTTCCATCGTTTGTAAAATATAAGCTCGATGTACGATTACCAAAACCTTGTATTACATTCGAAAGCAGCGTATATATGTGTTGAAACTTGTCGGCCAGAGCTGCACCGAACGAAATTTCGAGATTGATCGAAATCGAACCATCGTGTCGATCGGATGTTCGTAGAGTTTCAGAATGGTGTAAGAGTGTCGACCACCTTTATTCTATGCAAATGCACAATATCTTGTTATTGAAACTTGACTGAGAGCGATGCATTGAACGAAGGATTGAGAATTAGGGGAAAAGTGCAATCGCATCGTTCGAGCGTTCCTAACATTTTACAATGGTTTCCGTGTCTCAAAAAGCTTTGTTCTATGCAAAGAGAACATATCTCTGTATTGAGACTTGCCTGGCAGCGCTGCACCGAACGATAATGCGAGCATTGGCATAAACGACCCATCGAGCGGTTCGAGTGTTCGTACAGTTGCAGCATGTTGTAGGAATCTCCAACAACTTTATTCTATGCAAATGCACAATATCTAAGTATTGAAATTTGACTGAGGCTGCTGAACCGAACGAAAGTTCGAGACTTATTGAAATCGATTCATCGAGTGCTTCCATCGTTTGTAAAATATAAGCTCGATGGACGAATACGAAAACCTTGTATTACATTCGAAAGCAGCGTATATCTGTGTTGAAACTTGTCGGCCAGAGCTGCAGCGAACGAAATTTTGATATTGATAAAAATCGAACCATCGTGTGTTTCGGATGTTCGTAGAGTTTCAGCATCGTGTAGGTGTGTCGAACACATTTATTCTATGCAAATGCACAATATGTACTTATTGAAACTTGACTGAGAGCGATGCATTGAACGAAATATCGAGATTTAGCGGAAAATTGCCATCGAATGGTTCGAGCTGTCCTAACATTTCACAATGGTTTACGTGTCTCAAAAAGCTTTGTTCTATGCAAAGAGAACGTATCTCTGTGTTGAGACTTACCTTGCAGCGCTGCTCCGAAAGAAAAAGCAAGCATTAGCGAAATCGAACCATCGAGTGTTTCGAGTGTTCGTGCAGTTTCAGAATGGTGTAAAAGTGTCAAACACCCATATACTAGGCAAATGCACAATATCTAGTTATTGAAACTTGACTGAGAGCGATGCATTGAACGAAAGGTCGAGATTTCGCGGTAAAGGACCATCGAATGGTTCGAGCGTTCCTAACATTTCACCGCGGTTTACGTGTCTCAGGAAGCTTTATTCTATGCAAATAGAAAGTATCTCTGTGTTGCGACTTGCCTGGCAGCGCTGTACCGAACGATAATGCGAGCATTGGCAAAATCGACCCATCGAGTGGGTCGTGTGTTCGTACAGATTCAGCATGTTGTAGGAGGTTCGAACACCTTTATTCTATGCAAATGCACAATATCTGAGTATTGTAATTTGACTGAGGCTGCTGAACCGAACTAAACTTCGAGACTTACTGAAATCGATTCATCGAGTGCTTCCATCGTTTGTAAAATATAAGCTCGGTGTACGAATACCAAACCCTTGTATTACATTCGATAGCAGCAATTGTATGTGTTGAAACATGTCGGCCAGCGCTGCACCGAACGAAATTTCGAGATTGATCGAAATCGAACCATCGTGTCGATCGGATGTTCGTAGAGTTTCAGCATGGTGTAAGAGTGTCGACCACCTTTATTCTATGCAAATGCACAATATCTAGTTATTGAAACTTGACTGAGAGCGATGCATTGAACAAAAGATTGAGATTTAGGGGAAAAGTGCAATCGCATCGTTCGAGCGTTCCTAACATTTCACAATGGTTTCCGTGTCTCAAAAAGCTTTGTTCTATGCAAAGAGAACGTATCTCTGTATTGAGACTTGCCTGGCAGCGCTGCACCGAACGATAATGCGAGCATTGGCATAAACGACCCATCGAGCGGTTCGAGTGTTCGTACAGTTGCAGCATGTTGTAGGAATCTCCAACAACTTTATTCTATGCAAATGCACAATATCTAAGTATTGAAATTTGACTGAGGTTGCTGAACCGAACGAAAGTTCGAGAATTACTGAAATCGATTCATCGAGTGCTTCCATCGTTTGTAAAATATAAGCTCGATGTACGAATACGAAAACCTTGTATTACATTCGAAAGCAGCGTATATCTGTGTTGAAACTTGTCGGCCAGAGCTGCACCGAACGAAATTTCGATATTGATCGAAATCGAACCATCGTGTGTTTCGGATGTTCGTAGAGTTTCAGCATCGTGTAGGTGTGTCGAACACATTTATTCTCTGCAAATGCACAATATGTACTTATTGAAACTTGACTGAGAGCGATGCATTGAACGAAAGATCGAGATTTAGCGGAAAATTGCCATCGAATGGTTCGAGCTTTCCTAACATTTCACAATGGTTTACGTGTCTCAAAAAGCTTTGTTCTATGCAAAGAGAACGTACCTCTGTTTTGAGACTTACCTTGCAGCGCTGCTCCGAACGAAAAAGCAAGCATTAGCGAAATCGAACCATCGAGTGTTTCGAGTGTTTGTGCAGTTTCAGAATGGTGTAAAAGTGTCAAACACCCATATACTAGGCAAATGCACAATATCTAGTTATTGAAACTTGACTGAGAGCGATGCACTGAACGAAAGGTCGAGATTTCGCGGTAAAGGACCATCGAATGGTTCGAGCGTTGTATTACATGCGAATTCAGCGTATATATGTGTTGAAACTCGTTGACCAGAGCTACACCGAACGAAACTTCGAGATTGATCGAAATCGAGCCATCGTGTGGTTCGGATGTTCGTAGAGTTTCAGCATCGTGTAGGTGTGTCGAACACCTTTATTCTATGCAAATACACAATATGTACTTATTGAAACTTGACTGAGAGCGATGCATTGAACGAAAGATCGAGATTTAGTGGACAATTGCCATCGAATGGTTCGAGATTTCCTAACATTTCACAATGGTTTACGTGTCTCAAGAAGCTCTATTCTATGCAAAGAGAAAGTATCTCTGTGTTGAGACTTACCTTGCAGCGCTCCTCCGAAAGAAAATGCAAGCATTAGCGAAATCGAACCATCGAGTGTTTCGAGTGTTCGTGCAGTTTCAGAATGGTGTAAAAGTGTCAAACACCCATATTCTAGGGAAATGCACAATAATCTAGGTATCGAAACATGACTGAAAGCGATGCACTGAACGAAAGGTCGAGATTCAGCGGTAAAGGCCCATCGAATGGTTCGTGCGTTTCTAACATTTCACCGCCGTTTACGTATCTCAAGAAGCTTTATTCTATGCAAATAGAACGTACATCTGTGTTGAGACGTGCCTGGCAGCGCTGCACGGAACGATAATGCGAGCATTGGCAAAATCGACCCATCGAGTGGGTCGTGTGTTCGTACAGTTTCAGCATGTTGTAGGAGTCTCGAACACCTTTATTCTATGCAAATGCACAATATCTAAGTTTTGAAATTTGACTGAGGCTGCTGAACCGAACGAAACTTCCAGACTTACTGAAATCGATTCATCGAGTGCTTCCATCGTTTGTAAAATATAAGCTCGATGTACGAATACCAAAACCTTGTTTTACATGCGAATGCAGCGTATATATGTGTTGAAACTTGTCGGCCAGACCTGCACCGAACGAAATTTCGAGATTGATCGAAATCGAATCATCGTGTGGTTCGGGTGTTCGTAGAGTTTCAGCATGGAGTAGGTGTGTCGAACACCTTTATTCTATGCAAATGCACAATATCTAGTTATTGAAACTTGACTGAGAGCGATGCATTGAACGAAAGGTCGAGATTTCGCGGTAAAGGACCATCGAATGGTTCGAGCGTTCCTAACATTTCACCGCGGTTTACGTGTCTCAGGAAGCTTTATTCTATGCAAATAGAAAGTATCTCCGTGTTGAGACTTGCCTGGCATCGCTGCACCGAACGATAATGCGAGCATTGGCAGAAATCGACCAATCGAGTGGGTCGTGTGTTCGTACAGTTTCAGCATGTTGTAGGAGTCTCGAACACCTTTATTCTATGCAAATGCACAATATCTAAGTATTGAAATTTGACTGAGGCTGCTGAACCTAATGAAACTTCGAGACTTACTGAAATCGATTCATCGAGTGCTTCCATCGTTTGTAAAATATTAGCTCGATGTACGAATACGAAAACCTTGTATTACATTCGAAAGCAGCGTATATCTGTGTTGAAACTTGTCGGCCAGAGCTGCACCGAACGAAATTTCGATATTGATCGAAATCGAACCATCGTGTGTTTCGGATGTTCGTAGAGTTTCAGCATCGTGTAGGTGTGTCGAACACCTTTATTCTATGCAAATGCAAAATATCTAGTTATTGAAACTTGACTGAGAGCGATGCATTGAACGAAGGATCGATATTTAGCGGAAAAGTGCCATCGCATGTTTCGAGCGTTCCTAACATTTCACAATGGTTTACGTGTCTCAAAAAGATTTGTTCTACGCAAAGAGAACGTATCTCTGTGTTGAGATTTGCCTGGCAGCGCTGCACCGAACGATAATGCGAGCATTGGCAAAAATGACCCATCGAGCGGTTCGAGTGTACGTACAATTGCAGCATGTTGTAGGAGTCTCGAACACCTTTATTCTATGCAAATGCACAATATCTAAGTATTGAAATTTGACTGAGGCTGCTGAACCGAACGAAACTTCGAGACTTACTGAAATCGATTCATCGAGTGCTTCCATCGTTTGTAAAATATAAGCTCAATGTAAGAATACAAAAACCTTGTATTACATTCGAAAGCAGCGTATATATGTGTTGAAACTTGTCGGCCAGAGCTGCACCGAACGAAATTTCGAGATTTATCGAAATCGAATCATCGTGTGGTTCGGATGTTCGTAGAGTGTGAGCATGGTGTAGGTGTGTCGAACACCTTTATTCTATGCAAATGCACAATATCTAGTTATTGAAATTTGACTGAGAGCGAGGCATTGAACGAAAGATCGAGATTTAGCGGAAAAGTGCCATCGCATGGTTCGAGTTCCTAACATTTCACAATGGTTTACGTGTCTCAAAAAGCTTTGTTCTATGCAAAGAGAACGTATCTCTGTGTTGAGACGTGCCTGGCAGCGCTGCTCCGAAAGAAAATGCAAGCATTAGCGAAATCGAACCATCGAGTGTTTCGAGTGTCCGTGGGGTTTCAGAATGGTGTAAAAGTGTCAAACACCCATATTCTAGGCAAATGCACAATAATCTAGGTATCGAAACTTGACTGAAAGCGATGCACTGAACGAAAAGTCGAGATTCAGCGGTAAAGGCCCATCGAATGGTTCGTGCGTTTCTAACATTTCACCGTGGTTTACGTGTCTCAAGAAGCTTTATTCTATGCAAATAGAAAGTACCTCTGTGTTGAGACGTGCCTGGCAGCGCTGCACCGAACGATAATGCGAGCATAGGCAAAATCGACCCATCGAGTTAGTCGAGGGTTCGTACAGTTGCAGCATGTTGTAGGAGTCTCGAACACCTTTATTCTATGCAAATGCACAATATCTAAGTATTGAAATTTGACTGAGGCTGCTGAACCGAACGAATTTTCGAGACTTACTGAAATCGATTCATCGAGTGCTTCCATCGTTTGTGAAATATAAGCTCGATGTACGAATACCAAAACCTTGTATTACATGCGAATGCAGCGTATATATGTGTTGAAACTTGTCGGCCAGAGCTACACCGAACGAAACTTCGAGATTGATCGAAATCGAGCCATCGTGTGGTTCGGATGTTCCTAGAGTTTCAGCATCGTGTAGGTGTGTCGAACACCTTTATTCTATGCAAATACACAATATGTACTTATTGAAACTTGACTGAGAGCGATGCATTGAACGAAAGATCGAGATTTAGTGGACAATTGCCATCGAATGGTTCGAGATTTCCTAACATTTCACCGCGGTTTACGTGTCTCAGGATGCTTTATTCTATGCAAATAGAAAGTATCTCTGTATTGAGACTTGCCTGGCAGCGCTGCACGGAACGATAATGCGAGCATTCGCAAAATCGACCCATCGAGTGGGTCGTGTGTTCGTACAGTTTCAGCATGTTGTAGGAGTCTCGAACACCATTATTCTATGCAAATGCACAATATCTAAGTTTTGAAATTTGACTGAGGCTGCTGAACCGAACGAAACTTCGAGACTTACTGAAATCGATTCATCGAATGCTTCCATCGTTTGTAAAATATAAGCTCGATGTACGAATACCAAAACCTTGTTTTACATGCGAATGCAGCGTATATATGTGTTGAAACTTGTCGGCCAGACCTGCACCGAACGAAATTTCGAGATTGATCGAAATCGAATCATCGTGTGGTTCGGATGTTCGTAGAGTTTCAGCATGGAGTAGGTGTGTCGAACACCTTTATTCTATGCAAATGCACAATATCTAGTTATTAAAACTTGACTGAGAGCGATGCATTGAACGAAAGGTCGAGATTTCGCGGTAAAGGACCATCGAATGGTTCGAGCGTTCCTAACATTTCACCGCGGTTTACGTGTCTCAGGAAGCTTTATTCTATGCAAATAGAAAGTATCTCTGTGTTGAGACTTGCCTGGCATCGCTGCACCGAACGATAATGCGAGCATTGGCAAAATCGACCAATCGAGTGGGTCGTGTGTTCGTACAGTTTCAGCATGTTGTAGGAGTCTCGAACACCTTTATTCTATGCAAATGCACAATATCTAAGTATTGAAATTTGACTGAGGCTGCTGAACCTAATGAAACTTCGAGACTTACTGAAATCGATTCATCGAGTGCTTCCGTCGTTTGTAAAATATAAGCTCGATGTACGAATACGAAAACCTTGTATTACATTCGAAAGCAGCGTATATCTGTGTTGAAACTTGTCGGCCAGAGCTGCACCGAACGAAATTTCGATATTGATCGAAATCGAACCATCGTGTGTTTCGGATGTTCGTAGAGTTTCAGCATCGTGTAGGTGTGTCGAACACCTTTATTCTATGCAAATGGACAATATCTACTTATCGAAACTTGACTGAGAGCGATGGATTGAACGAAAGATCGAGATTTAGCGGAAAATTGCCATCGAATGGTTCCAGATTTCCTAACATTTCATAATGGTTTACGTGTCTCAAGAAGCTCTATTGTATGCAAAGAGAAAGTATCTCTGTGTTGAGACTTACCTTGCAGCGCTGCTCCGAAAGAAAATGCAAGCATTAGCGAAATCGAACCATCGAGTGTTTCGAGTGTTCGTGCAGTTTCAGAATGGTGTAAAAGTGTCAAACACCCATATACGAGGCAAATGCACAATATCTAGTTATTGAAACTTGACTGAGATCGATGCACTGAACGAAAGGTCGAGATTTCGCGGTAAAGGACCATCGAATGGTTCGAGCGTTCCTAACATTTCACCGCGGTTTACGTGTCTCAGGAAGCTTTATTCTATGCAAATAGAAAGTATCTCTGTGTTGAGACTTGCCTGGCAGCGCTGCACCGAACGATAATACGAGCATTGGCAAAATGGACCCATCGAGTGGGTCGTGTGTTCGTACAGTTTCAGCCTGTTGTAGGAGTCTCGACACCTTTATTCTATGCAAATGCACAATATATAAGTATTGAAATTTGACTGAGGCTGCTGAAATCGATTCATCGAGTGCTTCCATCGTTTGTAAAATATAAGCTCGATGTGCGAATACCAAAACCTTGTATTACATTCGAAAGCAGCGTATATATGTGTTGAAACTTGTCGGCCAGAGCTGCACCGAGCGAAATTTCGAGATTGATCAAAATCGTACCATCGTGTCGTTCGGATGTTCGAAGAGTTTCAGCATCGTGTAGGTGTGTCGAACACCTTTATTCTATGCAAATGCACAATATCTACTTATTGAAACTTGACTGAGAGCGATCTATTGAACGAAAGATCGAAATTTAGCGGAAAATTGCCGTCGAATGGTTCGAGATTTCCTAACATTTTACAATGGTTTAGGTGTCTCAAGACGCTCTATTCTATGCAAAGAGAAAGTATCTCTGTGTTGAGACTTGCCTGGCAGCGCTGCACCGAACGATAATACGAGCATTGGCAAAATGGACCCATCGAGTGGGTCGTGTGTTCGTACAGTTTCAGCCTGTTGTAGGAGTCTCGACACCTTCATTCTATGCAAATGCACAATATATAAGTATTGAAATTTGACTGAGGCTGCTGAAATCGATTCATCGAGTGCTTCCATCGTTTGTAACATATAAGCTCGATGTACGAATTCCAATACCTTGTATTACATTCGAAAGCAGCGTATATATGTGTTGAAACTTGTCGGCCAGAGCTGCACCGAACGAAATTTCGAGATTGATCAAAATCGTACCATCGTGTCGTTCGGATGTTCGTAGAGTTTCAGCATCGTGTAGGTGTGTCGAACACCTTTATTCTATGCAAATGCACAATATCGACTTATTGAAACTTGACTGAGAGCGATCTATTGAACGAAAGATCGAGATTTGTCGGAACAGTGCCATCGCATGGTTCGAGCGTTCCTAACATTTCACAATGGTTTACGTGTCTCAAAAAGCTTTGTTCTATGCAAAGCGAACGTATCTCTGTGTTGAGATTTGCCTGGCAGCGCTGCACCGAACGATAATGCGAGCATTGGCAAAAACGATCCATCGAGCGGTTCGAGTGTTCGTACAGTTGCAGCATGTTGTAGGAGTCTCGAACACCTTCATTCTATGCAAATGCACAATATCTAAGTATTGAAATTTGACTGAGGCTGCTGAACCTAACGAAACTTCGAGACTTACTGAAATCGATTCATCGAGTGCTTCCATCGTTTGTATAATATAAGCTCGATGTACGCATACCAAAACCTTGTTTTACATGCGAATGCAGCGTATATATGTGTTGAAACTTGTCGGCCAGAGCTGCACCGAACGAAATTTCGAGATTGATCGAAATCGAATCATCGTGTGGTTCGGATGTTCGTAGAGTGTCAGCATGGAGTAGGTGTGTCGAACACCTTTATTCTATGCAAATGCACAATATCTAGTTATTGAAACTTGACTGAGAGCGATGCATTGAACGAAAGATCGGGATTTAGCGGAAAAGTGCCATCGCATGGTTCGAGCGTTCCTAACATTTCACCGCGGTTTACGTGTCTCAAGAAGCTTTATTCTATGCAAATAGAAAGTACATCTGTCTTGAGACGTGCCTGGCAGCGCTGCACCGAACGATAATGCGCGGATTGGCCAAATTGACCCATCGAGTGGGTCGTGTGTTCGTACAGTTTCAGCCTGTTGTAGGAGTCTCGACACCTTTATTCTATGCGAATGCACAATATATAAGTATTGAAATTTGACTGAGGCTGCTGAACCGAACGAAACTTCGAGACTTACTGAAATCGATTCATCGAGTGCTTCCATCGTTTGTAAAATATAAGCTCGATGTACGAATACCGAAACCTTGTATTACATTCGAAAGCAGCGTATGTATGTGTTGAAACTTGTCGGCCAGAGCTGCACCGAACGAAATTTCGAGATTGATCAAAATCGTACCATCGTGTGGTTCGGATTTTCGTAGAGTTTCAGCATCGTGTAGGTGTGTCGAACACCTTTATTCTATGCAAATGCACAATATCTACTTATTGAAACTTGACTGAGAGCGATGCATTGAACGAAAGATCGAGATTTAACAGAAAATTGCCATCGAATGGTTCGAGATTTCCTAACATTTCACAATGGTTTACGTGTCTCAAGAAGCTCTATTCTATGCAAAGAGAAAGTATCTCTGTGTTGAGACTTACCTTGCAGCGCTGCTCCGAAAGAAAATGCAAGTATTAGCGAAATCGAAGCATCGAGTGTTTCGAGTGTTCGTGCAGTTTCAGAATGGTGTAAAAGTGTCAAACACCCTTATGCTAGGCAAATGCACAATAATCTAGGTATCGAAACTTGACTGAAAGGGATGCACTGAACGAAAGGTCGAGATTTCGCGGTAAAGTGCCATCGAATGGTTCTAGCATTCCTAACATTTCACCGCGGTTTACGTGTCTCAGGATGCTTTATTCTATGCAAATAGAAAGTATATCCGTGTTGAGACGTGCCTGGCAGCGCTGCACGGAACGATAATGCGAGCATTGGCAAAATCGACCCATCGAGTGGGTCGTGTGTTCGTACAGTTTCAGCATGTTGAAGGAGTCTCAAACACCTTTACTCTATGCAAATGCACAATATATAAGTATTGAAATTTGACTGAGACTGCTGAAATCGATTCATCGAGTGCTTCCATCGTTTGTAACATATAAGGTCGATGTACGAATACCAATACCTTGTATTACATTCGAAAGCAGCGTATATATGTGTTGAAACTTGTCGGCCAGAGCTGCACCGAACGAAATTTCGAGATTGATCAAAATCGTACCATCGTGTCGTTCGGATGTTCGTAGAGTTTCAGCATCGTGTAGGTGTGTCGAACACCTTTATTCTATGCAAATGCACAATATCTACTTATTGAAACTTGACTGAGAGCGATCTATTCAACGAAAGATCGAGATTTCGAGGAACAGTACCATCGTATGGTTCGAGCGTTCCTAACATTTCACAATGGTTTACGTGTCTCAAAAAGCTTTGTTCTATGCAAAGCGAACGTATCTCTATGTTGAGATTTGCCTGGCAGCGCTGCACCGAACGATAATGCGAACATTGGCATAAACGACCCATCGAGCGGTTCGAGTGTTCGTACAGTTGCAACATGTTGTAGGAATCTCGAACAACTTTATTCTATGCAAATGCACAATATCTAAGTATTGAAATTTGACTGAGGCTGCTGAACCGAACGAAAGTTCGAGACTTAATGAAATCGATTCATCGAGTGCTTCCATCGTTTGTAAAATATAAGCTCGATGTACGAATACGAAAACCTTGTATTACATTCGAAAGCAGCGTAAACATGTGTTGAAATTTGTCGGCCAGAGCTGCACCGAACGAAACTTCGAGAATGATCGAAATCGAGCCATCGTGTGGTTCGGAAGTTCGTAGAGTTTCAGCATCGTGTAGGTGTGTCGAACACCTTTATTCTATGCAAATGCACAATATCTACTTATTGAAACTTGACTGAGAGCGATGGATTGAACGAAAGATCGAGGTTTAGCGGAAAATTGCCATCGAATGGTTCGAGATTTCCTAACATTTTATAATGGTTTACGTGTCTCAAGAAGCTCTATTGTATGCAAAGAGAAAGTATCTCTGTGTTGAGACTTACCTTGCAGCGCTGCTCCGAAAGAAAATGCAAGCATTAGCGAAATCGAACAATCGAGTGTTTCGAGTATTCGTGCAGTTTCAGAATGGTGTAAAAGTGTCAAACACCCTTATTCTAGGCAAATGCACAATAATCTAGGTATCGAAACTTGACTGAAAGCGATGCACTGAACGAAAGGTCGAGATTTCGCGGTAAAGGGCTATCGAATGGTTCGAGCGTTCCTAACATTTCACCGCGGTGTACGTGTCGCAGGAAGCTTTATTCTATGCAAATAGAAAGTATCTCTGTGTTGAGACTTGTCTGGCAGCGCTGCACCGAACGATAATACGAGCATTGGCAAAATCGACCCATCGAGTGGGACGTGTGTTCGTACAGTTTCAGCATGTTGTAGGAGTCTCGAACACCTTTATTCTATGCAAATCCACAATATCTAAGTATTGAAATTTGACTGAGGCTGCTGAACCGAACGAATTTTCGAGACTTACTGAAATCGATTCATCGAGTGCTTCCATCGTTTGTAAAATATAAGCTCGATGTACGATTACCAAAACCTTGTATTACATTCGAAAGCAGCGTATATATGTGTTGAAACTTGTCGGCCAGAGCTGCACCGAACGAAATTTCGAGATTGATCGAAATCGAACCATCGTGTCGATCGGATGTTCGTAGAGTTTCAGAATGGTGTAAGAGTGTCGACCACCTTTATTCTATGCAAATGCACAATATCTTGTTATTGAAACTTGACTGAGAGCGATGCATTGAACAAAAGATTGAGATTTAGGGGAAAAGTGCAATCGCATCGTTCGAGCGTTCCTAACATTTCACAATGGTTTCCGTGTCTCAAAAAGCTTTGTTCTATGCGAAGAGAACGTATCTCTGTATTGAGACTTGCATGGCAGCGCTGCACCGAACGATAATGCGAGCATTGGCAAAAACGACCCATCGAGCGGTTCGAGTGTTCGTACAGTTGCAGCATGTTGTAGGTATCTCGAACAACTTTATTCTATGCAAATGCACAATATCTAAGTATTGAAATTTGACTGAGGCTGCTGAACCGAACGAAAGTTCGAGACTTACTGAAATCGATTCATCGAGTGCTTCCATCGTTTGTAAAATATAAGCTCGATGTACGAATACGAAAACCTTGTATTACATTCGAAAGCAGCGTATATCTGTGTTGAAACTTGTCGGCCAGAGCTGCACCGAACGAAATTTCGAGATTGATCGAAATCGAACCATCGTGTGTTTCGGATGTTCGTAGAGTTTCAGCATCGTGTAGGTGTGTCGAACACCTTTATTCTATGCAAATGCACAATATCTACTTATTGAAACTTGACTGAGAGCGATGCATTGAACGAAAGATCAAGATTTAGCGGAAAATTGCCATCGAATGGTTCGAGATTTCCTAACATTTCATAATGGTTTACGTGTCTCAAGAAGCTTTGTTCTATGCAAAGAGAAAGTATCTCTGTGTTGAGGCGTACCTTGCAGCGCTGCTCCTAAAGAAAATGCAAGCATTAGCGAAATCGAACCATCGAGTGTTTCGAGTGTTCGTGCAGTTTCAGAATGGTGTAAAAGTGTCAAACACCCTTATTCTAGGCAAATGCACATTAATCTAGGTATCGAAACTTGACTGAAAGCGATGCACTGAACGAAAGGTCGAGATTTCGCGGTAAAGGGCCATCGAATGGTTCGAGCGTTCCTAACATTTCGCCGCGGTTTACGTGTCTCAGGAAGCTTTATTCTATGCAAATAGAAAGTATCTCTGTGTTGAGACTTGCATGGCAGCGCTGCACCGAACGATAATACGAGCATTTGTAAAATCGACCCATCGAGTGGGTCGTGTGTTCGTACAGTTTCAGCATGTTGTAGGAGTCTCGAACACCTTTTTTTATGCTCATTCACAATATCTAAGTATTGTCATTTGACTGAGTCTGCTGAACCTAACGAAACTTCGAGACTTACTGAAATCGATTCATCGAGTGCTTCCATCGTTTGTAAAATATAAGCTCGATGTACGAATACCAAAACCTTGTATTACATGCGAATGCAGCGTATATATGTGTTGAAACTTGTCGGCCAGAGCTGCACCGAACGAAATTTCTAGATTGATCGAAATCGAGCCATCGTGTGGTTCGGATGTTCGTAGAGTTTCAGCATCGTGTAGGTGTGTCGAACACCTTCATTCTATGCAAGTACACAATATGTACTTATTGAAACTTGACTGAGAGCGGTGCATTGAACGAAAGATCGAGATTTAGCGGAAAAGTGCCATCGCATGTTTCGAGCGTTCCTAACATTTCACAATGGTTTACGTGTCTCAAAAAGCTTTGTTCTATGCAAAGAGAACGTATCTCTGTGTTGAGACTTGCCTGGCAGCGCTGCACCGAACGATAATCCGAGCACTGGCAAAAACGACCCATCGAGCGGTTCGAGTGTTCGTACAGTTTCAGTATGTTGTAGGAGTATCGAACACCTTTATTCTATGCAAATGCACAATATCTAAGTATTGAAATTTGACTGAGGCTGCTGAACCGAACGAATTTCCGAGACATACTGAAATCGATTCACCGAGTGCTTCTATCGTTTGCAAAATATAAGCTGGATGTACGAATACCAAAACCTTGTATTACATGCGAATGCAGCGTATATATGTGTTGAAACTTGTCGGCCAGAGCTGCACCGAACGAAATTTCGAGATTTATCGAAATCGAATCATCGTGTGGTTCGGATGTTCGTAGATTTTCAGCATAGTGTAGGTGTGTCGAACACCTTTATTCTATGCAAATGCACAATATCTAGTTATTGAAACTTGACTGAGAGCGATGCATTGAACAAAAGATTGAGATTTAGGGGAAAAGTGCAATCGCATCGTTCGAGCGTTCCTAACATTTCACAATGGTTTCCGTGTCTCAAAAAGCTTTGTTCTATGCAAAGAGAACGTATCTCTGTATTGAGACTTGCCTGGCAGCGCTGCACCGAACGATAATGCGAGCATTGGCATAAACGACCCATCGAGCGGTTCGAGTGTTCGTACAGTTGCAGCATGTTGTAGGAATCTCCAACAACTTTATTCTATGCAAATGCACAATATCTAAGTATTGAAATTTGACTGAGGTCGCTGAACCGAACGAAAGTTCGAGACTTACTGAAATCGATTCATCGAGCGCTTCCATCGTTTGTAAAATATAAGCTCGATGTACGAATACGAAAACCTTGTATTACATTCGAAAGCAGCGTATATCTGTGTTGAAACTTGTCGGCCAGAGCTGCACCGAACGAAATTTCGATATTGATCGAAATCGAACCATCGTGTGTTTCGGATGTTCGTAGAGTTTCAGCATCGTGTAGGTGTGTCGAACACATTTATTCTCTGCAAATGCACAATATGTACTTATTGAAACTTGACTGAGAGCGATGCATTGAACGAAAGATCGAGATTTAGCGGAAAATTGCCATCGAATGGTTCGAGCTTTCCTAACATTTCACAATGGTTTACGTGTCTCAAAAAGCTTTGTTCTATGCAAAGAGAACGTACCTCTGTTTTGAGACTTACCTTGCAGCGCTGCTCCGAACGAAAAAGCAAGCATTAGCGAAATCGAACCATCGAGTGTTTCGAGTGTTTGTGCAGTTTCAGAATGGTGTAAAAGTGTCAAACACCCATATACTAGGCAAATGCACAATATCTAGTTATTGAAACTTGACTGAGAGCGATGCACTGAACGAAAGGTCGAGATTTCGCGGTAAAGGACCATCGAATGGTTCGAGCGTTGTATTACATGCGAATTCAGCGTATATATGTGTTGAAACTCGTTGACCAGAGCTACACCGAACGAAACTTCGAGATTGATCGAAATCGAGCCATCGTGTGGTTCGGATGTTCGTAGACTTTCAGCATCGTGTAGGTGTGTCGAACACCTTTATTCTATGCAAATACACAATATGTACTTATTGAAACTTGTCTGAGAGCGATGCATTGAACGAAAGATCGAGATTTAGCGGAAAATTGCCTTCGAATGTTTCGAGCTTTCCTATCATTACACAATGGTTTAGGTGTCTCAAGACGCTTTATTCTATGCAAAGAGAAAGTATCTATGTGTTGAGACGTACCTTGCAGCGCTGCTCCTAAAGAAAATGCAAGCCTTAGCGAAATCGAACCATCGAGTGTTTCGAGTGTTAGTGCAGTTTCAGAATGGTGTAAAAGTGTCAAACACCCATATTCTAGGGAAATGCACAATAATCTAGGTATCGAAACATGACTGAAAGCGATGCACTGAACGAAAGGTCGAGATTCAGCGGTAAAGGCCCATCGAATGGTTCGTGCGTTTCTAACATTTCACCGCCGTTTACGTATCTCAAGAAGCTTTATTCTATGCAAATAGAACGTACATCTGTGTTGAGACGTGCCTGGCAGCGCAGCACCGAACGATAACCATTGAACGAGCATTGGCGAAATCGACCCATCGAGTTAGTCGAGGGTTCGTACAGTTGCAGTATCTTGTAGGAGTCTCGAACACCTTTATTCTATGCAAATGCACAATATCTAAGTATTGAAATTTGACTGAGGCTGCTGAACCGAACGAATTTTCGAGACTTACTGAAATCGATTCATCGAGTGCTTCCATCGTTTGTGAAATATAAGCTCGATGTACGAATACCAAAACCTTGTATTACATGCGAATGCAGCGTATATATGTGTTGAAACTTGTCGGCCAGAGCTACACCGAACGAAACTTCGAGATTGATCGAAATCGAGCCATCGTGTGGTTCGGATGTTCGTAGAGTTTCAGCATCGTGTAGGTGTGTCGAACACCTTTATTCTATGCAAATACACAATATGTACTTATTGAAACTTGACTGAGAGCGATGCATTGAACGAAAGATCGAGATTTAGTGGACAATTGCCATCGAATGCTTCGAGATTTCCTAACATTTCACAATGGTTTACGTGTCTCAAGAAGCTCTATTCTATGCAAAGAGAAAGTATCTCTGTGTTGAGACTTACCTTGCAGCGCTCCTCCGAAAGAAAATGCAAGCATTAGCGAAATCGAACCATCGAGTGTTTCGAGTGTTCGTGCAGTTTCAGAATGGTGTAAAAGTGTCAAACACCCTTATTCTAGGCAAATGCACATTAATCTAGGTATCGACACTTGACTGAAAGCGATGCACTGAACGAAAGGTCGAGATTTCGCGGTAAAGGGCCATCGAATGGTTCGAGCATTCCTAACATTTCACCGCGGTTTACGTGTCTCAGGATGCTTTATTCTATGCAAATAGAAAGTATCTCTGTATTGAGACTTGCCTGGCAGCGCTGCACGGAACGATAATGCGAGCATTGGCAAAATCGACCCATCGAGTGGGTCGTGTGTTCGTACAGTTTCAGCATGTTGTAGGAGTCTCGAACACCTTTATTCTATGCAAATGCACAATATCTAAGTTTTGAAATTTGACTGAGGCTGCTGAACCGAACGAAACTTCCAGACTTACTGAAATCGATTCATCGAGTGCTTCCATCGTTTGTAAAATATAAGCTCGATGTACGAATACCAAAACCTTGTTTTACATGCGAATGCAGCGTATATATGTGTTGAAACTTGTCGGCCAGACCTGCACCGAACGAAATTTCGAGATTGATCGAAATCGAATCATCGTGTGGTTCGGGTGTTCGTAGAGTTTCAGCATGGAGTAGGTGTGTCGAACACCTTTATTCTATGCAAATGCACAATATCTAGTTATTGAAACTTGACTGAGAGCGATGCATTGAACGAAAGGTCGAGATTTCGCGGTAAAGGACCATCGAATGGTTCGAGCGTTCCTAACATTTCACCGCGGTTTACGTGTCTCAGGAAGCTTTATTCTATGCAAATAGAAAGTATCTCCGTGTTGAGACTTGCCTGGCATCGCTGCACCGAACGATAATGCGAGCATTGGCAGAAATCGACCAATCGAGTGGGTCGTGTGTTCGTACAGTTTCAGCATGTTGTAGGAGTCTCGAACACCTTTATTCTATGCAAATGCACAATATCTAAGTATTGAAATTTGACTGAGGCTGCTGAACCTAATGAAACTTCGAGACTTACTGAAATCGATTCATCGAGTGCTTCCATCGTTTGTAAAATATTAGCTCGATGTACGAATACGAAAACCTTGTATTACATTCGAAAGCAGCGTATATCTGTGTTGAAACTTGTCGGCCAGAGCTGCACCGAACGAAATTTCGATATTGATCGAAATCGAACCATCGTGTGTTTCGGATGTTCGTAGAGTTTCAGCATCGTGTAGGTGTGTCGAACACCTTTATTCTATGCAAATGCACAATATCTAGTTATTGAAACTTTACTGAGAGCGATGCATTGAACAAAAGATTGAGATTTAGGGGAAAAGTGCAATCGCATCGTTCGAGCGTTCCTAACATTTCACAATGGTTTCCGTGTCTCAAAAAGCTTTGTTCTATGCAAAGAGAACGTATCTCTGTATTGAGACTTGCCTGGCAGCGCTGCACCGAACGATAATGCGAGCATTGGCATAAACGACCCATCGAGCGGTTCGAGTGTTCGTACAGTTGCAGCATGTTGTAGGAATCTCCAACAACTTTATTCTATGCAAATGCACAATATCTAAGTATTGAAATTTGACTGAGGTTGCTGAACCGACCGAAAGTTCGAGACTTACTGAAATCGATTCATCGAGTGCTTCCATCGTTTGTAAAATATAAGCTCGATGTACGAATACGAAAACCTTGTATTACATTCGAAAGCAGCGTATATCTGTGTTGAAACTTGTCGGCCAGAGCTGCACCGAACGAAATTTCGATATTGATCGAAATCGAACCATCGTGTGTTTCGGATGTTCGTAGAGTTTCAGCATCGTGTAGGTGTGTCGAACACATTTATTCTATGCAAATGCACAATATGTACTTATTGAAACTTGACTGAGAGCGATGCATTGAACGAAAGATCGAGATTTAGCGGAAAATTGCCATCGAATGGTTCGAGCTTTCCTAACATTTCACAATGGTTTACGTGTCTCAAAAAGCTTTGTTCTATGCAAAGAGAACGTACCTCTGTTTTGAGACTTACCTTGCAGCGCTGATCCGAACGAAAAAGCAAGCATTAGCGAAATCGAACCATCGAGTGTTTCGAGTGTTTGTGCAGTTTCAGAATGGTGTAAAAGTGTCAAACACCCATATACTAGGCAAATGCACAATATCTAGTTATTGAAACTTGACTGAGAGCGATGCACTGAACGAAAGGTCGAGATTTCGCGGTAAAGGACCATCGAATGGTTCGAGCGTTCCTAACATTTCACCGCGGTTTACGTGTCTCAGGAAGCTTTATTCTATGCAAATAGAAAGTATCTCTGTGTTGAGACTTGCCTGGCAGCGCTGTACCGAACGATAATGCGAGCATTGGCAAAATCGACCCATCGAGTGGGTCGTGTGTTCGTACAGTTTCAGCATGTTGTAGGAGGTTCGAACACCTTTATTCTATGCAAATGCACAATATCTAAATATAGTAATTTGACTGAGGCTGCTGAACCGAACTAAACTTCGAGACTTACTGAAATCGATTCATCGAGTGCTTCCATCGTTTGTAAAATATATGCTCGGTGTGCGAATACCAAACCCTTGTATTACATTCGATAGCAGCGTATGTATGTGTTGAAACATGTCGGCCAGAGCTGCACCTAACGAAATATCGATATTTATCGAAATCGAACCATCGTGTGGTTCGGATGTTCGTAGAGTTTCAGCATCGTGTATGTGTGTCGAACACCTTTATTCTATTCAAATGCACAATATGTACTTATTGAAATTTGACTGAGAGCGATGCATTGAACGAAAGATCGAGATTTAGCGGAAAAGTGCCATCGCATGGTTCGAGCGTTCTTAACATTTCACAATGGTTTACGTATCTCAAAACGCTTTGTTCTATGCAAAGAGAACGTATATCTGTGTTGAGACTTGCCCTGGCAGCGCTGCACCGAACGATAATGCGAGCATTCGCAAAAACGACCCATCGAGCGGTTCGAGTGTTCGTACAGTTGCAGCATGTTGTAGGAGTCTCGAACACCTTTATTCTATATTGTGCAAATGCACAATATCTAAGTATTGAAATTTCACTGAGGCTGCTGAACCGAACGAAAGTTCGAGACTTACTGAAATCGATTCATCGAGTGCTTCCATCGTTTGTAAAATATAAGCTCGATGTACGAATACCAAAACTTTGCACATTCGAAAGCAGCGAATATATGTGTTGAAATTTGTCGGCCAGAGCTGCTCGGAACGAAATTTCGAGATTGATCAAAATCGTACCATCGTGTCGTTCGGATGTTCGTAGAGTTTCAGCATCGTGTAGGTGTGTCGAGCACCTTTATTCTATGCAAATGCACAATATCTACTTATTGAAACTTGACTGAGAGCGATCTATTGAACGAAAGATCGAGATATAGCGGAAAATTGACATCGAATGGTTCGAGTTTTCCTAACATTTCACAATGGTTTACGTATCTCAAAAAGCTTTGTTCTATGCAAAGAGAACGTATATCTTTGTTGAGACTTGCCTGGCAGCGCTGCACCGAACGATGATACGAGCATTGTCAAAATGGACCCATCGAGTGGGTCGTGTGTTCGTACAGTTTCAGCCTGTTGTAGGAGTCTCGACACCTTTATTCTATGCAAATGCACAATATATAAGTATTGTAATTTGACTGAGGCTGCTGAAATCGATTCATCGAGTGCTACCATCGTTTGTAAAATATATGCTCGATGTACGAATAACAATACCTTGTATTACATTCGAAAGCAGCGTATATATGTGTTGAAACTTGTCGGCCAGAGCTGCACCGAACGAAATTTCGTGATTGATCAAAATTCGGATGTTCGTAGAGTTTCAGCATCCCGTAGGTGTGTCGAACACCTTTATTCTATGCAAATGCACAATATCTACTTATTGAAACTTGACTGAGAGCGATCTATTGAACGAAAGATCGAGATTTAGCGGAAAATTGCCATCGAATGGTTCGAGATTTCCTAACATTTCACAATGGTTTAGGTGTCTCAAGAGGCTCTATTCTATGCAAAGAGAAAGTATCTCTGAGTTGAGACTTACCTTGCAGCGCTGCTCCGAAAGAAAATGCAAACATTAGCGAAATCGAACCATCGAGTGTTTCGAGTGTTCGTGCAGTTTCAGAATGGTATATAAGTGTCAAACACCCTTATTCTAGGCAAATGCATAATAATCTAGGTATCGAAACTTGACTGAAAGCGATGCACTGAACGAAAGGTCGAGATTTCGCGGTAAAGGGCCATCGAATGGTTCGAGCGTTCCTAACATTTCGCCGCGGTTTACGTGTCTCAGGAAGCTTTATTCTATGCAAATAGAAAGTATCTCTGTGTTGAGACTTGCCTGGCAGCGCTGCACCGAACGATAATACGAGCATTGGCAAAATGGACCCATCGAGTGGGTCGTGTGTTCGTGCAGATTCAGCATGTTGTAGAAGTCTCGAACACCATTTTTCTATGCAAATGCACAATATATAAGTATTGAAATTTGTCTGAGGCTGCTCAACCGAACGAATTTTCGAGACTAACTTAAATCGATTCATCGAGTGCTTCCTTCGTTTCTAAAATATAAGCTCGATGTACGAATACCAAAACCTTGTATTACATGCGAATGCAGCGTATATATGTGTTGAAACTTGTCGGCCAGATCTGCACCGAACGAAATTTCGAGATTTATCGAAATCGAATCGTCGTGTGGATCGGATATTCGTACAGTTTCAGCATGATGTAGGTATGTCGAACACCTTTACTCTATGCAAATGCACAATATCTAGTTATTGAAACTTGACTGAGAGCGATGCATTGAACGAAAGATCGAGATTTGGCGGATCAGTGCCATCGCATGGTTCGAGCGTTCCTAACATTTCACAATGGTTTACGTGTATCAAAAAGCTTTGTTCTATGCAAAGCGAACGTATCTCTCTGTTGAGAGTTGCCTGGCAGCGCTGCACCGAACGATAATGCGAGGATTGGCAAAAACGACCCATCGAGCGGTTCGAGTGTTCGTACAGTTGAAGCATGTTGTAGGAGTCTCGAACAACTTTATTCTATGCAAATGCACAATATCTAAGTATTGAAATTTGACTGAGGCGCTGAACCTAACGAAACTTCGAGAATTACTGAAATCGATTCATCGAGTGCTTCCATCGTTTGTAAAATATAAGCTCGATGTACGAATACCAAAACCTTGTTTTACATTCGAAAGCAGCGTATATATGTGTTGAAACTTGTCGGCCAGAGCTGCACCCAACGAAATTTCGAGATCGATCGAAATCGAACCATCGTGTGTTTCGGATGTTCGTAGAGTTTCAGCATCGTGTAGGTGTGTCGAACACGTTTATTCTATGCAAATGCACAATATGTACTTATTGAAACTTGACTGAGAGCGATGCATTGAACGAAAGATCGAGATTTAGCGGAAAATTGCCATCGAATGGTTCGAGCTTTCCTAACATTTCACAATGGTTTACGTGTCTCAAGAAGCTTTGTTCTATGCAAAGAGAACGTATCTCCGTGTTGAGACTTACCTTGCAGCGCTGCTCCGAAAGAAAATGCAAGCATTAGCGAAATCGAACCATCGAGTGTTTCGAGTGTTCGTGCAGTTTCAGAATGGTGTAGAAGTGTCAAACACCCATATTCTAGGCAAATGCACAATAATCTAGGTATCGAAACTTGACTCAAAGCGATTCACTGAACGAAAGGTCGAGATTTCGCGGTAAAGGACCATCGAATGGTTCGAGCGTTCCTAACATTTCACCGCGGTTTACGTGTCTCAGGAAGCTTTGTTTGATGCAAATAGAAAGTATCTCTGTTTTGAGACTTGCCTGGCAGCGCTGCACCGAACGATAATGCGAGCATTGACAAAATCGACCCATCGAGTGGGTCGTGTGTTCGTACAGTTTCAGTATGTTGTAGGAGTCTCGAACATCTTTATTCTATGCAAATGCACAATATCTAAGTATTGAAATTTGACTGGGGCTGCTGAACCAAACGAAACTTCGAGACTTACTGAAATCGATTTATCGAGTGCTTCCATCGTTTGTAAAATATAAGCTCGATGTACGAATACCAAAACCTTGTATTACATTCGAAAGCTTTATTCTATGCAAATAGAAAGTATCTCTGTGTTCAGACTTGCCTGGCAGCGCTGCACCGAACGATAATACGAGCATTGGCAAAATCGACCTGTCGAGTGGGTCGTGTGTTCGTACAGTTTCAGCCTATTGGAGGAGTCTCGAACACCTTTATTCTATGCAAATGCACAATATCTAAGTATTGAAATTTGACTGAGGCTGCTGAACCAAACGAAACTTCGAGACTTACTGAAATCGATTTATCGAGTGCTTCCATCGTTTGTAAAATAGAAGCTCGATGTACGAATACCAAAAGCTTGTATTACATTCGAAAGCAGCGTATATATGTGTTGAAACTTGTCGGCCAGAGCTGCACCGAACGAAATTTCGAGATTGATCGAAATCGAACCATCGTGTGGTTCGGATATTCGTAGAGTTTCAGCATCGTGTAGTTGTGTCGAAAACCTCTATTCTATGCAAATGCACAATATGTACTTATTGAAACTTGACTGACAGCGATGCATTGAACGAAAGATCGAGATTTAGCTGAAAATTGCCATCGAATGGTTCGAGATTTCCTAACATTTCACAATGGTTTACGTGTCTCAAGAAGCTTTGTTCTATGCAAAGAGAACGTATCTCCGTGTAGAGACTTACCTTGCAGCGCTGCTCCGAAAGAAAATGCAAGCATTAGCGAAATCGAACCATCGAGTGTTTCGAGTGTTCGTGCAGTTTCAGAATGGTGTAAAAGTGTCAAACACCCTTATTCTAGGCAAATGCACAATAATCTAGGTATAGAAACTTGACGCAAAGCGATGCACTGAACGAAAGGTCGAGATTTCGCGGTAAAGGACCATCGAATGGTTCTAGCGTTCCTAACATTTCACCGCGGTTTACGTGTCTCAAGAAGCTTTATTCTATGCAAATAGAAAGTATCTCTGTGTTGAGACTTGCCTGGCAGCGCTGCACCGAACGATGATACGAGCATTGGCAAAATCGACCCGTCGAGTGGGTCGTGTGTTCTTACAGTTTCAGCCTATTGGAGGAGTCTCGAACACCTTTATTCTATGCAAATGCACAATATCTAAGTATTGAAACTTCGAGACTTACTGAAATCGATTCATCGAGTGCTTACGTCGTTTGTAAAATATAAGCTCGATGTACGTATACCAAAACCTTGTATTAGATGCCAATGCAGCGTATATATGTGTTGAAACTTGTCGGCCAGAGCTGCACGGAACGAAATTTCGAGATTGATCGAAATCGAACCATCGTGTGGTTCGGATGTTCGTAGAGTTTCAGCATCATGTAGGTGTGTCGAACACCTTTATTCTACGCAAATGCGCAATATGTACTTATTGAAACTGGACTGAGAGCGATGCATTGAACGAAAGATCGAGATTTAGCGGAAAATTTCCATCGAATGGTTCGAGCTTTCCTATCATTTCACAATAGTTTACGTGTCTCAAGATCTTTGTTCTATGCAAAGAGAACGTATCTCTGTGTTGAGACTTACCTTGCAGCGCTGCTCCGAAAGAAAATGCAAGCATTAGCGAAATCGAACCATCTAGTGTTTCGAGTGTCCGTGCAGTTTCAGAATGGTGTAAAAGTGTCAAACACTCAAACGTCTCAAAGCGATTCACTGAACGAAAGGTCGAGATTTCGCGGTAAAGGACCATCGAATGGTTCGAGCTTTCCTAACATTTCACCGCGGTTTACGTGTCTCAGGAAGCTTTATTCTATGCAAATAGAAAGTATCTCTGTTTTGAGACTTGCCTGGCAGCGCTGCACCGAACGATAATGCCAGCATTTGCAAAATCGACCCATCGAGTGGGTCGTGTGTTCGTACCGTTTCAGCCTATTGGAGCAGTCTCGAACACCTTTATTCTATGCAAATGCACAAAATCTAAGTATTGAAACTTCGAGACTTACTGAAATCGATTCATCGAGTGCTTCCATCGTTTGTAAAATATAAGCTCGATGTACGAATACCAAAACCTTGTATTACATTCGAAAGCAGCGTATATATGATGTTGAAACTTGTCGGCCAGAGCTGCACCGAACGAAATTTCGAGATTTATCGAAATCGAATCATCGTGTGGGTCGGATGTTCGTAGAGTTTCAGCATGGTGGAGGTATGTCGAACACCTACACCATGCTGATTTGAAACTTGTTGGCCAGAGCTGCACCGAACGAAATTTCGAGATTTATTGAAATCGAATCATCGTGTGGTTCGGATGTTCGTAGAGTTCCAGCATGTTGTAGGAGTCTCGAACACCTTTATTCTATGCAAATGCACAATATCTAAGTATTGAAATTTGACTGAGGCTGCTGAACCGAACGAATTTTCGACACATACTGAAATCGATTCATCGAGTGCTTCCATCGTTTGTAAAATATAAGCTCGATGTACGAATACCAAAACCTTGTATTACATTCGAAAGCAGCGTATATATGTGTTGAAACTTGTCGGCCAGAGCTGCACCGAACGAAATTTCGAGATTGATCGAAATCGAACCATCTTGTGTTTCGGATGTTCGTAGAGTCTCAGCATCGTGTAGGTGTGTCGAACACGTTTATTCTATGCAATTGCACAATATGTACTTATTGAAACTTGACTGAGAGCAATGCATTGAACGAAAGATCGAGATTTAGCGGAAAATTGCCATCGAATGGTTCGAGCTTTCCTAACATTTCACAATGGTTTACGTGTCTCAAGAAGCTTTGTTCTATGCAAAGAGAAAGTATCTCTGTGTTGAGACTTTCCTTGCAGCGCTGCTCCTAAAGAAAATGCAAGCCTTAGCGAAATCGAGCCATCGAGTGTTCGTGCAGTTTCAGATTGGTGTAAAAGTGTCAAACACCCTTATTCTAGGCAAAGGAACAATAATCTAGGTATAGAAACTTGACGCAAAGCGATGCACTGAACGAAAGGTCGAGATTTCGCGGTAAAGGACCATCGAATGGTTCGAGCGTTCCTAACATTTCACCGCGGTTTACGTGTCAAGAGAAGCTTTATTCTATGCAAATAGAAAGTATCTCTGTGCTCAGACTTGCCTGGCAGCGCTGCACCGAACGATAATACGAGCATTGTCAAAATCGACCTGTCGAGTTCGTCGTGTGTTCGTACAGTTTCAGCCTATTGGAGGAGTCTCGAACATCTTTATTCTATGCAAATGCACAATATCTAAGTATTGAAATTTGACTGAGGCTGCTGAACCAAACGAAACTTCGAGACTTACTGAAATTGATTCATCGAGTGCTTCCATCGTTTGTAAAATATAAGCTCGATGTACGAATACCAAAACCTTGTATTACATGCGAATGCAGCGTATATATGTGTTGAAACTTGTCGGCCAGAGCTGCACCGAACGAAATTTCGAGATTTATCGAAATCGAATCGTCGTGTGGATCGGTTGTTCGTACAGATTCAGAATGATCTAGGTGTGTCGAACACCTTTATTCTATGCAAATGCATAATATCTAGTTATTGAAACTTGACTGAGAGCGATGCATTGAACGAAAGATAGAGATTTGGCGGAGCAGTGCCATCGCATGGTTCGAGCGTTCCTAGCATTTCACAATGGTTTACGAGTCTCAAAAAGCTTTGTTCTATGCAAAGCGAACGTATCTCTGTGTTGAGATTTGCCTGGCAGCGCTGCACCGAACGATAATGCGAGCATGCTCGAAATCGAACCATCGAGTGTTTCGAGTGTTCGTGCAGTTTCAGAATGGTGTAAAAGTGTCAAACACCCTTATTCTAGGCAAATGCATAATAATCTATGTATCGAAACTTGACTGAAAGCGATGCACTGAACGAAAGGTCGAGATTTAGCGGAAAAGTGCCATCGCATGGTTCGAGCGTTCCTTACATTTCACCGCGGTTTACGTGTCTCGAGAAGCTTTATTCTATGCAAATAGAAAGTACCTCTGTGTTGAGACGTGCCTGGCAGCGCTGCACCGAACGATAATGCGAGGATTGGCAGAATTGACCCATCGAGTGGGTCGTGTGTTGGTACAGTTTCAGCCTGTTGTAGGAGTCTCGACACCTTTATTCTATGCGAATGCACAATATATAAGTATTGAAATTTGACTGAGGCTGCTGAACCGAACGAAACTTCGAGACTTACTGAAATCGATTCATCGAGTGCTTCCATCGTTTGTAAAATATAAGCTCGATGTACGAATACCGAAACCTTGTATTACATTCGAAAGCAGCGTATATATGTGTTGAAACTTGTCGGCCAGAGCTGCACCGAACGAAATTTCGAGATTGATCAAAATCGTACCATCGTGTGGTTCGGATGTTCGTAGAGTTTCAGCATCGTGTAGGTGTGTCGAACACCTTTATTCTATGCAAATGCACAATATCTACTTATTGAAACTTGACTGAGAGCGATGCATTGAACGAAAGATCGAGATTTAGCACAAAATTGCCATCGAATGGTTCGAGCTTTCCTAACATTTCACAATGGTTTACGTGTCTTAAAATGCTTTGTTCTATGCAAAGAGAACGTATCTCTGTGTTGAGACTTACCTTGCAGCGCTGCTCCGAAAGAAAATGCAAGCATTAGAGAAATCGAACCGTCGAGTGTTTCGAGTGTTCGTGCGGTTTCAGAATGGTGTAAAAGTGTCAAACACCCTTATTCTAGGCAAATGCACGATAATCTAGGTATCGAAACTTGACTGAAAGCGATGCACTGAACGAAAGTTCGAGATTTCGCGGTAAAGGGCCATCGAATGGTTCGAGCGTTCCTAACATTTCGCCGCGGTTTACGTGTCTCCGGAAGCTTTATTCTATGCAAATAGAAAGTATCTCTGTGTTGAGACTTGCCTGGCAGCGCTGCACCGAACGATAATACGAGCATTGGCAAAATGGACCCATCGAGTGGGTCGTGTGTTCGTACAGTTTCAGCCTGTTGTAGGAGTCTCGACACCTTCATTCTATGCAAATGCACAATATATAAGTATTGAAATTTGACTGAGGCTGCTGAAATCGATTCATCGAGTGCTTCCATCGTTTGTAACATATAAGCTCGATGTACGAATTCCAATACCTTGTATTACATTCGAAAGCAGCGTATATATGTGTTGAAACTTGTCGGCCAGAGCTGCACCGAACGAAATTTCGAGATTGATCAAAATCGTACCATCGTGTCGTTCGGATGTTCGTAGAGTTTCAGCATCGTGTAGGTGTGTCGAACACCTTTATTCTATGCAAATGCACAATATCGACTTATTGAAACTTGACTGAGAGCGATCTATTGAACGAAAGATCGAGATTTGGCGGAACAGTGCCATCGCATGGTTCGAGCGTTCCTAACATTTCACAATGGTTTACGTGTCTCAAAAAGCTTTGTTCTATGCAAAGCGAACGTATCTCTGTGTTGAGATTTGCCTGGCAGCGCTGCACCGAACGATAATGCGAGCATTGGCAAAAACGATCCATCGAGCGGTTCGAGTGTTCGTACAGTTGCAGCATGTTGTAGGAGTCTCGAACACCTTTATTCTATGCAAATGCACAATATCTAAGTATTGAAATTTGAGTGAGGCTGCTGAACCGAACGAAAGTTCGAGACTTAATGAAATCGATTCATCGAGTGCTTCCATCGTTTGTATAATATAAGCTCGATGTACGCATACCAAAACCTTGTTTTACATGCGAATGCAGCGTATATATGTGTTGAAACTTGTCGGCCAGAGCTGCACCGAACGAAATTTCGAGATTGATCGAAATCGAACCATCGTGTGTTTCGGATGTTCGTAGAGTTTCAGCATCGTGTAGGTGTGTCGAACACCTTTATTCTATGCAAATGCACAATATCTAGTTATTGAAACTTGACTGAGAGCGATGCATTGAACGAAAGATTGAGATTTAGCGGAAAAGTGCAATCGCATGGTTCGAGCGTTCCTAACATTTCACAATGGTTTCCGTGTCTCAAAAAGCTTTGTTCTATGCAAAGAGAACGTATCTCTGTATTGAGACTTGCCTGGCAGCGCTGCACCGAACGGTAATGCGAGCATTGGCATAAACGACCCATCGAGCGGTTCGAGTGTTCGTACAGTTGCAACATGTTGTAGGAATCTCGAACAACTTTATTCTATGCAAATGCACAATATCTAAGTATTGAAATTTGAGTGAGGCTGCTGAACCGAACGAAAGTTCGAGACTTAATGAAATCGATTCATCGAGTGCTTCCATCGTTTGTAAAATATAAGCTCGATGTACGAATACGAAAACCTTGTATTACATTCGAAAGCAGCGTATACGTGTGTTGAAATTTGTCGGCCAGAGCTGCACCGAACGAAACTTCGAGAATGATCGAAATCGAGCCATCGTGTGGTTCGGAAGTTCGTAGAGTTTCAGCATCGTGTAGGTGTGTCGAACACCTTTATTCTATGCAAATGCACAATATCGACTTATTGAAACTTGACTGAGAGCGATGGATTGAACGAAAGATCGAGATTTAGCGGAAAATTGCCATCGAATGGTTCGAGATTTCCTGACATTTTATAATGGTTTACGTGTCTCAAGAAGCTCTATTGTATGCAAAGAGAAAGTATCTCTGTGTTGAGACTTACCTTGCAGCGCTGCTCCGAAAGAAAATGCAAGCATTAGCGACATCGAACGATCGAGTGTTTCGAGTATTCGTGCAGTTTCAGAATGGTGTAAACGTGTCAAACACCCTTATTCTAGGCAAATGCACAATAATCTAGGTATCGAAACTTGACTGAAAGCGATGCACTGAACGAAAGGTCGAGATTTCGCGGTAAAGGGCCATCGAATGTTTCGAGCGTTCCTAACATTTCACCGCGGTGTACGTGTCGCAGGAAGCTTTATTCTATGCAAATAGAAAGTATCTCTGTGTTGAGACTTGTCTGGCAGCGCTGCACCGAACGATAATACGATCATTGGCAAAATCGACCCATCGAGTGGGACGTGTGTTCGTACAGTTTCAGCATGTTGTAGGAGTCTCGAACACCTTTATTCTATGCAAATGCACAATATCTAAGTATTGAAATTGGACTGAGGCTGCTGAACCGAACGAATTTTCGAGACTTACTGAAATCGATTCATCGAGTGCTTCCATCGTTTGTAAAATATAAGCTCGATGTACGATTACCAAAACCTTGTATTACATTCGAAAGCAGCGTATATATGTGTTGAAACTTGTCGGCCAGAGCTGCACCGAACGAAATTTCGAGATTGATCGAAATCGAACCATCGTGTCGATCGGATGTTCGTAGAGTTTCAGCATGGTGTAAGAGTGTCGACCACCTTTATTCTATGCAAATGCACAATATCTAGTTATTGAAACTTGACTGTGAGTGATGCATTGAACGAAAGATTGAGATTTAGCGGAAAAGTGCAATCGCATCGTTCGAGCGTTCCTAACATTTCACAATGGTTTCCGTGTCTCAAAAAGCTTTGTTCTATGCAAAGAGAACATATCTCTGTATTGAGACTTGCCTGGCAGCGCTGCACCGAACGATAATGCGAGCATTGGCAAAAACGACCCATCGAGGGGTTCGAGTGTTCGTACAGTTGCAGCATGTTGTAGGTATCTCGAACAACTTTATTCTTTGCAAATGCACAATATCTAAGTATTGAAATTTGACTGAGGCTGCTGAACCGAACGAAAGTTCGAGACTTATTGAAATCGATTCATCGAGTACTTCCATCGTTTGTAAAATATAAGCTCGATGTACGAATACGAAAACCTTGTATTACATTCGAAATCAGCGTATATCTGTGTTGAAACTTGTCGGCCAGAGCTGCACCGAACGAAATTTCGATATTGATCAAAATCGAACCATCGTGTGTTTCGGATGTTCGTAGAGTTTCAGCATCGTGTAGGTGTGTCGAACGCATTTATTCTATGCAAATGCACAATATGTACTTATTGAAACTTGACTGAGAGCGATGCATTGAACGAAAGATCGAGATTTAGCGGAAAATTGCCATCGAATGTTTCGAGCTTTCCTAACATTTCACAATGGTTTACGTGTCTCAAAAAGCTTTGTTCTATGCAAAGAGAACGTATCTCTGTGTTGAGACTTACCTTGCGGCGCTGCTCCGAAAGAAAAAGCAAGCATTAGCGAAATCGAACCTTCGAGTGTTTCGAGTGTTCGTGCAGTTTCAGAATGGTGTAAAAGTGTCAAACACCCATATACTAGGCAAATGCACAATAATCTAGGTATCGAAACTTGACTCAAAGCGATGCACTGAACGAAAGGTCGAGATTTCGCGGTAAAGGACCATCGAATGGTTCGAGCGTTCCTAACATTTCACCGCGGGTTACGTGTCTCAGGAAGCTTTATTCTATGCAAATAGAAAGTATCTCTGTGTTGAAACTTGCCTGGCAGCGCTGTACCGAACGATAATGCGAGCATTGGCAAAATAGACCCATCGAGTGGGTCGTGTGTTCGTACAGTTTCAGCATGTTGTAGGAGGATCGAACACCTTTATTCTATGCAAATGCACAATATCTAAGTATTGAAATTTGACTGAGGCTGCTGAACCGAACTAAACTTCGAGACTTACTGAAATCGCTTCATCGAATGCTTCCATCATTTGTAAAATATAAGCTCGATGTACGAATACCAAAACCTTGTATTACATGCGAATGCAGCGTATATATGTGTTGAAACTTGTCGGCCAGAGCTGCACCGAACGAAATTTCGAGATTTATCGAAATCGAATCGTCGTGTGGATCGGTTGTTCGTACAGATTCAGAATGATCTAGGTGTGTCGAACACCTTTATTCTATGCAAATGCATAATATCTAGTTATTGAAACTTGACTGAGAGCGATGCATTGAACGAAAGATCGAGATTTGGCGGAACAGTGCCATCGCATGGTTCAAGCGTTCCTAGCATTTCACAATGGTTTACGAGTCTCAAAAAGCTTTGTTCTATGCAAAGCGAACGTATCTCTGTGTTGAGATTTGCCTGGCAGCGCTGCACCGAACGATAATGCGAGCATTCTCGAAATCGAACCATCGAGTGTTTCGAGTGTTCGTGCAGTTTCAGAATGGTGTAAAAGTGTCAAACACCCTTATTCTAGGCAAATGCATAATAATCTATGTATCGAAACTTGACTGAAAGCGATGCACTGAACGAAAGGTCGAGATTTAGCGGAAAAGTGCCATCGCATGGTTCGAGCGTTCCTTACATTTCACCGCGGTTTACGTGTCTCAAGAAGCTTTATTCTATGCAAATAGAAAGTACCTCTGTGTTGAGACGTGCCTGGCAGCGCTGCACCGAACGATAATGCGAGGATTGGCAAAATTGACCCATCGAGTGGGTCGTGTGTTGGTACAGTTTCAGCCTGTTGTAGGAGTCTCGACACCTTTATTCTATGCGAATGCACAATATATAAGTATTGAAATTTGACTGAGGCTGCTGAACCGAACGAAACTTCGAGACTTACTGAAATCGATTCATCGAGTGCTTCCATCGTTTGTAAAATATAAGCTCGATGTACGAATACCGAAACCTTGTATTACATTCGAAAGCAGCGTATATATGTGTTGAAACTTGTCGGCCAGAGCTGCACCGAACGAAATTTCGAGATTGATCAAAATCGTACCATCGTGTGGTTCGGATGTTCGTAGAGTTTCAGCATCGTGTAGGTGTGTCGAACACCTTTATTCTATGCAAATGCACAATATCTACTTATTGAAACTTGACTGAGAGCGATGCATTGAACGAAAGATCGAGATTTAGCACAAAATTGCCATCGAATGGTTCGAGCTTTCCTAACATTTCACAATGGTTTACGTGTCTTAAAATGCTTTGTTCTATGCAAAGAGAACGTATCTCTGTGTTGAGACTTACCTTGCAGCGCTGCTCCGAAAGAAAAAGCAAGCATTAGCGAAATCGAACCGTCGAGTGTTTCGAGTGTTCGTGCGGTTTCAGAATGGTGTAAAAGTGTCAAACACCCATATACTAGGCAAATGCACAATAATCTAGGTATCTAAACTTGACGCGAAGCGATGCACTGAACGAAAGGGCGAGATTTCGCGGTAAAGGACCATCGAATGGTTCGAGCGTTCCTAACATTTCACCGCGGTTTACGTGTCTCAGGAAGCTTTATTCTATGCAAATAGAAAGTATCTCTGTGTTGAGACTTGCCTGGCAGCGCTGTACCGAACGATAATGCGAGCATTGGCAAAATCGACCCATCGAGTGGGTCGTGTGTTCGTACAGATTCAGCATGTTGTAGGAGGTTCGAACACCTTTATTCTATGCAAATGCACAATATCTGAGTATTGTAATTTGACTGAGGCTGCTGAACCGAACTAAACTTCGAGACTTACTGAAATCGATTCATCGAGTGCTTCCATCGTTTGTAAAATATAAGCTCGATGTGCGAATACCAAAACCTTGTATTACATCCGAAAGCAGCGTATATATGTGTTGAAACTTGTCGGCCCGAGCTGCACCGAGCGAAATTTCGAGATTGATCACAATCGTACCATCGTGTCGTTCGGATGTTCGAAGAGTTTCAGCATCGTGTAGGTGTGTCGAACACCTTTATTCTATGCAAATGCACAATATCTACTTATTGAAACTTGACTGAGAGCGATCTATTGAACGAAAGATCGAGATTTAGCGGAAAATTGCCGTCGAATGGTTCGAGATTTCCTAACATTTTACAATGGTTTAGGTTTCTCAAGAGGCTCTATTCTATGCAAAGAGAAAGTATCTCTGTGTTGAGACTTACCTTGCAGCGCTGCTCCGAAAGAAAATGCAAGCATTAGAGAAATCGAACCGTCGAGTGTTTCGAGTGTTCGTGCGGTTTCAGAATGGTGTAAAAGTGTCAAACACCCTTATTCTAGGCAAATGCACGATAATCTAGGTATCGAAACTTGACTGAAAGCGATGCACTGAACGAAAGTTCGAGATTTCGCGGTAAAGGGCCATCGAATGGTTCGAGCGTTCCTAACATTTCGCCGCGGTTTACGTGTCTCCGGAAGCTTTATTCTATGCAAATACAAAGTATCTCTGTGTTGAGACTTGCCTGGCAGCGCTGCACCGAACGATAATACGAGCATTGGCAAAATGGACCCATCGAGTGGGTCGTGTGTTCGTACAGTTTCAGCCTGTTGTAGGAGTCTCGACACCTTCATTCTATGCAAATGCACAATATATAAGTATTGAAATTTGACTGAGGCTGCTGAAATCGATTCATCGAGTGCTTCCATCGTTTGTAACACATAAGCTCGATGTACGAATTCCAATACCTTGTATTACATTCGAAAGCAGCGTATATATGTGTTGAAACTTGTCGGCCAGAGCTGCACCGAACGAAATTTCGAGATTGATCGAAATCGAATCATCGTGTGGTTCGGATGTTCGTAGAGTGTCAGCATGGAGTAGGTGTGTCGAACACCTTTATTCTATGCAAATGCACAATATCTACTTATTGAAACTTGACTGAGAGCGATGCATTGAACGAAAGATCGAGATTTAGCACAAAATTGCCATCGAATGGTTCGAGATTTCCTAACATTTCACAATGGTTTACGTGTCTCAAGAAGCGCTATTCTATGCAAAGAGAAAGTATCTCTATGTTGAGACTTACCTTGCAGCGCTGCTCCGAAAGAAAATGCAAGCATTAGCGAAATCGAACCATCGAGTGTTTCGAGTGTTCGTGCAGTTTCAGAATGGTGTAAAAGTGTCAAACACCCTTATGCTAGGCAAATGCACAATAATCTAGGTATCGAAACTTGACTGAAAGCGATGCACTGAACGAAAGGTCGAGATTTCGCGGTAAAGGGCCATCGAATGGTTCTAGCATTCCTAACATTTCACCGCGGTTTACGTGTCTCAGGATGCTTTATTCTATGCAAATAGAAAGTATCTCTGTGTTGAGACGTGCCTGGCAGCGCTGCACGGAACGATAATGCGAGCATTGGCAAAATCGACCCATCGAGTGGGTCGTGTGTTCGTACAGTTTCAGCATGTTGAAGGAGTCTCAAACACCTTTATTCTATGCAAATGCACAATATATAAGTATTGAAATTTGACTGAGACTGCTGAAATCTATTCATCGAGTGCTTCCATCGTTTGTAACATATAAGCTCGATGTACGAATACCAATACCTTGTATTACATTCGAAAGCAGCGTATATATGTGTTGAAACTTGTCGGCCAGAGCTGCACCGAACGAAATTTCGAGATTGATCAAAATCGTACCATCGTGTCGTTCGGATGTTCGTAGAGTTTCAGCATCGTGTAGGTGTGTCGAACACCTTTATTCTATGCAAATGCACAATATCTACTTATTGAAACTTGACTGAGAGCGATCTATTCAACGAAAGATCGAGATTTGGAGGAACAGTACCATCGTATGGTTCGAGCGTTCCTAACATTTCACAATGGTTTACGTGTCTCAAAAAGCTTTGTTCTATGCAAAGCGAACGTATCTCTATGTTGAGATTTGCCTGGCAGCGCTGCACCGAACGATAATACGATCATTGGCAAAATCGACCCATCGAGTGGGACGTGTGTTCGTACAGTTTCAGCATGTTGTAGGAGTCTCGAACACCTTTATTCTATGCAAATGCACAATATCTAAGTATTGAAATTGGACTGAGGCTGCTGAACCGAACGAATTTTCGAGACTTACTGAAATCGATTCATCGAGTGCTTCCATCGTTTGTAAAATATAAACTCGATGTACGATTACCAAAACCTTGTATTACATTCGAAAGCAGCGTATATATGTGTTGAAACTTGTCGGCCAGAGCTGCACCGAACGAAATTTCGAGATTGATCGAAATCGAACCATCGTGTCGATCGGATGTTCGTAGAGTTTCAGCATGGTGTAAGAGTGTCGACCACCTTTATTCTATGCAAATGCACAATATCTAGTTATTGAAACTTGACAGAGAGCGATGCATTGAACGAAAGATTGAGATTTAGCGGAAAAGTGCAATCGCATCGTTCGAGCGTTCCTAACATTTCACAATGGTTTCCGTGTCTCAAAAAGCTTTGTTCTATGCAAAGAGAACATATCTCTGTATTGAGACTTGCCTGGCAGCGCTGCACCGAACGATAATGCGAGCATTGGCAAAAACGACCCATCGAGGGGTTCGAGTGTTCGTACAGTTGCAGCATGTTGTAGGTATCTCGAACAACTTTATTCTTTGCAAATGCACAATATCTAAGTATTGAAATTTGACTGAGGCTGCTGAACCGAACGAAAGTTCGAGACTTATTGAAATCGATTCATCGAGTGCTTCCATCGTTTGTAAAATATAAGCTCGATGTACGAATACGAAAACCTTGTATTACATTCGAAATCAGCGTATATCTGTGTTGAAACTTGTCGGCCAGAGCTGCACCGAACGAAATTTCGATATTGATCAAAATCGAACCATCGTGTGTTTCGGATGTTCGTAGAGTTTCAGCATCGTGTAGGTGTGTCGAACACATTTATTCTATGCAAATGCACAATATGTACTTATTGAAACTTGACTGAGAGCGATGCATTGAACGAAAGATCGAGATTTAGCGGAAAATTGCCATCGAATGGTTCGAGCTTCCCTAACATTTCACAATGGTTTACGTGTCTCAAAAAGCTTTGTTCTATGCAAAGAGAACGTATCTCTGTGTTGAGACTTACCTTGCAGCGCTGCTCCGAAAGAAAAAGCAAGCATTAGTGAAATCGAACCATCGAGTGTTTCGAGTGTTCGTGCAGTTTCAGAATGGTGTAAAAGTGTCAAACACCCATATACTAGGCAAATGCACAATATCTAGTTATTGAAACTTGACTGACAGCGATGCATTGAACGAAAGGTCGAGATTTCGCGGTAAAGGACCATCGAATGGTTCGAGCGTTCCTAACATTTCACCTCGGTTTACGTGTCTCAGGAAGCTTTATTCTATGCAAATAGAAAGTATCTCTGTGTTGAGACTTGCCTGGCAGCGCTGTACCGAACGATAATGCGAGCATTGGCAAAATCGACCCATCGAGTGGGTCGTGTGTTCGTACAGATTCAGCATGTTGTAGGAGGTTCGAACACCTTTATTCTATGCAAATGCACAATATCTGAGTATTGTAATTTGACTAAGGCTGCTGATCCGAACTAAACTTCGAGACTTACTGAAATCGATTCATCGAGTGCTTCCATCGTTTGTAAAATATAAGCTCGACGTACGAATTCCAATACCTTGTATTACATTCGAAAGCAGCGTATATATGTGTTGAAACTTGTCGGCCAGAGCTGCACCGAACGAAATTTCGAGATTGATCAAAATCGTACCATCGTGTCGTTCGGATGTTCGTAGAGTTTCAGCATCGTGTAGGTGTGTCGAACACCTTTATTCTATGCAAATGCACAATATCGACTTATTGAAACTTGACTGAGAGCGATCTATTGAACGAAAGATCGAGATTTGGCGGAACAGTGCCATCGCATGGTTCGAGCGTTCCTAACATTTCACAATGGTTTACGTGTCTCAAAAAGCTTTGTTCTATGCAAAGCGAACGTATCTCTGTGTTGAGATTTGCCTGGCAGCGCTGCACCGAACGATAATGCGAGCATTGGCAAAAACGATCCATCGAGCGGTTCGAGTGTTCGTACAGTTGCAGCATGTTGTAGGAGTCTCGAACACCTTTATTCTATGCAAATGCACAATATCTAAGTATTGAAATTTGACTGAGGCTGCTGAACCTAACGAAACTTCGAGACTTACTGAAATCGCTTCATCGAGTGCTTCCATCGTTTGTATAATATAAGCTCGATGTTCGAATACCAAAACCTTGTATTACATGCGAATGCAGCGTATATATGTGTTGAAACTTGTCGGCCAGAGCTGCACCGAACGAAATTTCGAGATTGATCGAAATCGAATCATCGTGTGGTTCGGATGTTCGTAGAGTGTCAGCATGGAGTAGGTGTGTCGAACACCTTTATTCTATGCAAATGCACAATATCTAGTTATTGAAACTTGACTGAGAGCGATGCATTGAACGAAAGATCGAGATTTAGCGGAAAAGTGCCATCGCATGGTTCGAGCGTTCCTAACATTTCACCGCGGTTTACGTGTCTCAAGAAGCTTTATTCTATGCAAATAGAAAGTACCTCTGTCTTGAGACGTGCCTGGCAGCGCTGCACCGAACGATAATGCGCGGATTGGCCAAATTGACCCATCGAGTGGGTCGTGTGTTCGTACAGTTTCAGCCTGTTGTAGGAGTCTCGACACCTTTATTCTATGCGAATGCACAATATATAAGTATTGAAATTTGACTGAGGCTGCTGAACCGAACGAAACTTCGAGACTTACTGAAATCGATTCATCGAGTGCTTCCATCGTTTGTAAAATATAAGCTCGATGTACGAATACCGAAACCTTGTATTACATTCGAAAGCAGCGTATATATGTGTTGAAACTTGTCGGCCAGAGCTGCACCGAACGAAATTTCGAGATTGATCAAAATCGTACCATCGTGTAGTTCGGATGTTCGTAGAGTTTCAGCATCGTGTAGGTGTGTCGAACACCTTTATTCTATGCAAATGCACAATATCTACTTATTGAAACTTGACTGAGAGCGATGCATTGAACGAAAGATCGAGATTTAACACAAAATTGCCATCGAATGGTTCGAGATTTCCTAACATTTCACAATGGTTTACGTGTCTCAAGAAGCTCTATTCTATGCAAAGAGAAAGTATCTCTGTGTTGAGACTTACCTTGCAGCGCTGCTCCGAAAGAAAATGCAAGCATTAGCGAAATCGAACCATCGAGTGTTTCGAGTGTTCGTGCAGTTTCAGAATGGTGTAAAAGTGTCAAACACCCTTATGCTAGGCAAATGCACAATAATCTAGGTATCGAAATTTGACTGAAAGCGATGCACTGAACGAAAGGTCGAGATTTCGCGGTAAAGTGCCATCGAATGGTTCTAGCATTCCTAACATTTCACCGCGGTTTACGTGTCTCAGGATGCTTTATTCTATGCAAATAGAAAGTATCTCTGTGTTGAGACGTGCCTGGCAGCGCTGCACGGAACGATAATGCGAGCATTGGCAAAATCGACCCATCGAGTGGGTCGTGTGTTCGTACAGTTTCAGCATGTTGAAGGAGTCTCAAACACCTTTATTCTTTGCAAATGCACAATATATAAGTATTGAAATTTGACTGAGACTGCTGAAATCGATTCATCGAGTGCTTCCATCGTTTGTAACATATAAGGTCGATGTACGAATACCAATACCTTGTATTACATTCGAAAGCAGCGTACATATGTGTTGAAACTTGTCGGCCAGAGCTGCACCGAACGAAATTTCGAGATTGATCAAAATCGTACCATCGTGTCGTTCGGATGTTCGTAGAGTTTCAGCATCGTGTAGGTGTGTCGAACACCTTTATTCTATGCAAATGCACAATATCTACTTATTGAAACTTGACTGAGAGCGATCTATTCAACGAAAGATCGAGATTTGGAGGAACAGTACCATCGTATGGTTCGAGCGTTCCTAACATTTCACAATGGTTTACGTGTCTCAAAAAGCTTTGTTCTATGCAAAGCGAACGTATCTCTATGTTGAGATTTGCCTGGCAGCGCGGCACCGAACGATAATGCGAACATTGGCATAAACGACCCATCGAGCGGTTCGAGTGTTCGTACAGTTGCAACATGTTGTAGGAATCTCAGACAACTTTATTCTATGCAAATGCACAATATCTAAGTATTGAAATTTGACTGAGGCTGCTGAACCGAACGAAAGTTCGAGACTTAATGAAATCGATTCATCGAGTGCTTCCATCGTTTGTAAAATATAAGCTCGATGTACGAATACGAAAACCTTGTATTACATTCGAAAGCAGCGTATACATGTGTTGAAATTTGTCGGCCAGAGCTGCACCGAACGAAACTTCCAGAATGATCGAAATCGAGCCATCGTGTGGTTCGGAAGTTCGTAGAGTTTCAGCATCGTGTAGGTGTGTCGAACACCTTTATTCTATGCAAATGCACAATATCTAGTTATTGAAACTTGACTGAGAGCGATGCATTGAACAAAAGATTGAGATTTAGGGGAAAAGTGCAATCGCATCGTTCGAGCGTTCCTAACATTTCACAATGGTTTCCGTGTCTCAAAAAGCTTTGTTCTATGCAAAGAGAACGTACCTCTATATTGAGACTTGCCTGGCAGCGCTGCACCGAACGATAATGCGAGCATTGGCATAAACGTCCCATCGAGCGGTTCGAGTGTTCGTACAGTTGCAGCATGTTGTAGGAATCTCCAACAACTTTATTCTATGCAAATGCACAATATCTAAGTATTGAAATTTGACTGAGGTTGCTGAACCGAACGAAAGTTCGAGACTTACTGAAATCGATTCATCGAGTGCTTCCGTCGTTTGTAAAATATAAGCTCGATGTACGAATACGAAAACCTTGTATTACATTCGAAAGCAGCGTATATCTGTGTTGAAACTTGTCGGCCAGAGCTGCACCGAACGAAATTTCGATATTTATCGAAATCGAACCATCGTGTGTTTCGGATGTTCGTAGAGTTTCAGCATCGTGTAGGTGTGTCGAACACCTTTATTCTATGCAAATGCACAATATCTACTTATCGAAACTTGACTGAGAGCGATGGATTGAACGAAAGATCGAGATTTAGCGGAAAATTGCCATCGAATGGTTCCAGATTTCCTAACATTTCATAATGGTTTACGTGTCTCAAGAAGCTCTATTGTATGCAAAGAGAAAGTGTCTCTGTGTTGAGACTTACCTTGCAGCGCTGCTCCGAAAGAAAATGCAAGCATTAGCGAAATCGAACCATCGAGTGTTTCGAGTGTTCGTGCAGTTTCAGAATGGTGTAAAAGTGTCAAACACCCATATACGAGGCAAATGCACGATATCTAGTTATTGAAACTTGACTGAGAGCGATGCACTGAACGAAAGGTCGAGATTTCGCGGTAAAGGACCATCGAATCGTTCGAGCGTTCCTAACATTTCACCGCGGTTTACGTGTCTCAGGAAGCTTTATTCTATGCAAATAGAAAGTATCTCTGTGTTGAGACTTGCGTGGCAGCGCTGTACCGAACGATAATGCGAGCATTGCCAAAATAGACCCATCGAGTGGGTCGTGTGTTCGTACAGTGTCAGCATGTTGTAGGAGGTTCGAACAGCTTTATTCTGTGCAAATGCACAATATCTAAGTATTGAAATTTGACTGAGGCTGCTGAACCGAACTAAACTTCGAGACTTACTGAAATCGATTCATCGAGTGCTTCCATCGTTTGTAAAATATAAGCTCGATGTACGAATACCAAAACCTTGTATTACATGCGAATGCAGAGTATATATGTGTTGAAACTTGTCGGCCAGAGCTGCACCGGACGAAATTTCGAGATTTATCGAAATCGAATCGTCGTGTGGATCGGTTGTTCGTACAGATTCAGAGTGATGTAGGTGTGTCGAACACCTTTATTCTATGCAAATGCATAATATCTAGTTATTGAAACTTGACTGAGAGCGATGCATTGAACGAAAGATCGAGATTTGGCGGAACAGTGCCATCGCATGGTTCGAGCGTTCCTAACATTTCACAATGGTTTACGTGTCTCAAAAAGCTTTGTTCTATGCAAAGCGAACGTATCTCTGTGTTGAGATTTGCCTGGCAGCGCTGCACCGAACGATAATGCGAGCATTCTCGAAATCGAACCATCGAGTGTTTCGAGTGTTCGTGCAGTTTCAGAATGGTGTAAAAGTGTCAAACACCCTTATTCTAGGCAAATGCACAATAATCTAGGTATCGAAACTTGACTGAAAGCGATGCACTGAACGAAAGGTCGAGATTTCGCGGTAAATGGCCATCGAATGTTTCGAGAGTTCCTAACATTTCGCCGCGGTTTACGTGTCTCAGGAAGCTTTATTCTATGCAAATAGAAAGTATCTCTGTGTTGAGACTTGCCTGGCAGCGCTGCACCGAACGATAATACGAGCATTGGCAAAATGGACCCATCGAGTGGGTCGTGTGTTCGTACAGTTTCAGCCTGTTGTAGGAGTCTCGACACCTTTATTCTATGCAAATGCACAATATATAAGTATTGAAATTTGACTGAGGCTGCTGAAATCGATTCATCGAGTGCTTCCATCGTTTGTAAAATATAAGCTCGATGTGCGAATACCAAAACCTTGTATTACATTCGAAAGCAGCGTATATATGTGTTGAAACTTGTCGGCCAGAGCTGCACCGAGCGAAATTTCGAGATTGATCAAAATCGTACCATCGTGTCGTTCGGATGTTCGAAGAGTTTCAGCATCGTGTAGGTGTGTCGAACACCTTTATTCTATGCAAATGCACAATATCTACTTATTGAAACTTGACTGAGAGCGATCTATTGAACGAAAGATCGAAATTTAGCGGAAAATTGCCGTCGAATGGTTCGAGATTTCCTAACATTTTACAATGGTTTAGGTGTCTCAAGAGGCTCTATTCTATGCAAAGAGAAAGTATCTCTGTGTTGAGACTTACCTTGCAGCGCTGCTCCGAAAGAAAATGCAAGCATTAGAGAAATCGAACCATCGAGTGTTTCGAGTGTTCGTGCGGTTTCAGAATGGTGTAAAAGTGTCAAACACCCTTATTCTAGGCAAATGCACGATAATCTAGGTATCGAAACTTGACTGAAAGCGATGCACTGAACGAAAGGTCGAGATTTCGCGGTAAAGGGCCATCGAATGGTTCGAGCGTTCCTAACATTTCGCCGCGGTTTACGTGTCTCAGGAAGCTTTATTCTATGCAAATAGAAAGTATCTCTGTGTTGAGACTTGCCTGGCAGCGCTGCACCGAACGATAATACGAGCATTGGCAAAATGGACCCATCGAGTGGGTCGTGTGTTCGTACAGTTTCAGCCTGTTGTAGGAGTCTCGACACCTTCATTCTATGCAAATGCACAATATATAAGTATTGAAATTTGACTCAGGCTGCTGAAATCGATTCATCGAGTGCTTCCATCGTTTGTATAATATAAGCTCGATGTACGCATACCAAAACCTTGTTTTACATGCGAATGCAGCGTATATATGTGTTGAAACTTGTCGGCCAGAGCTGCACCGAACGAAATTTCGAGATTGATCGAAATCGAACCATCGTGTGTTTCGGATGTTCGTAGAGTTTCAGCATCGTGTAGGTGTGTCGAACACCTTTATTCTATGCAAATGCACAATATCTAGTTATTGAAACTTGACTGAGAGCGATGCATTGAACGAAAGATTGAGATTTAGCGGAAAAGTGCAATCGCATGGTTCGAGCGTTCCTAACATTTCACAATGGTTTCCGTGTCTCAAAAAGCTTTGTTCTATGCAAAGAGAACGTATCTCTGTATTGAGACTTGCCTGGCAGCGCTGCACCGAACGGTAATGCGAGCATTGGCATAAACGACCCATCGAGCGGTTCGAGTGTTCGTACAGTTGCAACATGTTGTAGGAATCTCGAACAACTTTATTCTATGCAAATGCACAATATCTAAGTATTGAAATTTGAGTGAGGCTGCTGAACCGAACGAAAGTTCGAGACTTAATGAAATCGATTCATCGAGTGCTTCCATCGTTTGTAAAATATAAGCTCGATGTACGAATACGAAAACCTTGTATTACATTCGAAAGCAGCGTATACATGTGTTGAAATTTGTCGGCCAGAGCTGCACCGAACGAAACTTCGAGAATGATCGAAATCGAGCCATCGTGTGGTTCGGAAGTTCGTAGAGTTTCACCATCGTGTAGGTGTGTCGAACACCTTTATTCTATGCAAATGCACAATATGTACTTATTGAAACTTGACTGAGAGCGATGGATTGAAAGAAAGATCGAGATTTAGCGGAAAATTGCCATCGAATGGTTCGAGATTTCCTAACATTTTATAATGGTTTACGTGTCTCAAGAAGCTCTATTGTATGCAAAGAGAAAGTATCTCTGTGTTGAGACTTACCTTGCAGCGCTGCTCCGAAAGAAAATGCAAGCATTAGCGAAATCGAACAATCGAGTGTTTCGAGTATTCGTGCAGTTTCAGAATGGTGTAAAAGTGTCAAACACCCTTATTCTAGGCAAATGCACAATAATCTAGGTATCGAAACTTGACTGAAAGCGATGCACTGAACGAAAGGTCGAGATTTCGCGGTAAAGGGCCATCGAATGGTTCGAGCGTTCCTAACATTTCACCGCGGTGCACGTGTCGCAGGAAGCTTTATTCTATGCAAATAGAAAGTATCTCTGTGTTGAGACTTGTCTGGCAGCGCTGCACCGAACGATAATACGAGCGAAATTTCGAGATTGATCAAAATCGTACCATCGTGTCGTTCGGATGTTCGAAGAGTTTCAGCATCGTGTAGGTGTGTCGAACACCTTTATTCTATGCAAATGCACAATATCTACTTATTGAAACTTGACTGAGAGCGATCTATTGAACGAAAGATCGAAATTTAGCGGAAAATTGCCGTCGAATGGTTCGAGATTTCCTAACATTTTACAATGGTTTAGGTGTCTCAAGAGGCTCTATTCTATGCAAAGAGAAAGTATCTCTGTGTTGAGACTTACCTTGCAGCGCTGCTCCGAAAGAAAATGCAAGCATTAGAGAAATCGAACCATCGAGTGTTTCGAGTGTTCGTGCGGTTTCAGAATGGTGTAAAAGTGTCAAACACCCTTATTCTAGGCAAATGCACGATAATCTAGGTATCGAAACTTGACTGAAAGCGATGCACTGAACGAAAGGTCGAGATTTCGCGGTAAAGGGCCATCGAATGGTTCGAGCGTTCCTAACATTTCGCCGCGGTTTACGTGTCTCAGGAAGCTTTATTCTATGCAAATAGAAAGTATCTCTGTGTTGAGACTTGCCTGGCAGCGCTGCACCGAACGATAATACGAGCATTGGCAAAATGGACCCATCGAGTGGGTCGTGTGTTCGTACAGTTTCAGCCTGTTGTAGGAGTCTCGACACCTTCATTCTATGCAAATGCACAATATATAAGTATTGAAATTTGACTGAGGCTGCTGAAATCGATTCATCGAGTGCTTCCATCGTTTGTAACATACAAGCTCGATGTACGAATTCCAATACCTTGTATTACATTCGAAAGCAGCGTATATATGTGTTGAAACTTGTCGGCCAGAGCTGCACCGAACGAAATTTCGAGATTGATCAAAATCGTACCATCGTGTCGTTCGGATGTTCGTAGAGTTTCAGCATCGTGTAGGTGTGTCGAACACCTTTATTCTATGCAAATGCACAATATCGACTTATTGAAACTTGACTGAGAGCGATCTATTGAACGAAAGATCGAGATTTGGCGGAACAGTGCCATCGCATGTTTCGAGCGTTCCTAACATTTCACAATGGTTTACGTGTCTCAAAAAGCTTTGTTCTATGCAAAGCGAACGTATCTCTGTGTTGAGATTTGCCTGGCAGCGCTGCACCGAACGATAATGCGAGCATTGGCAAAAACGATCCATCGAGCGGTTCGAGTGTTCGTACAGTTGCAGCATGTTGTAGGAGTCTCGAACACCTTTATTCTATGCAAATGCACAATATCTAAGTATTGAAATTTGACTGAGGCTGCTGAACCTAACGAAACTTCGAGACTTACTGAAATCGATTCATCGAGTGCTTCCATCGTTTGTATAATATAAGCTCGATGTACGCATACCAAAACCTTGTTTTACATGCGAATGCAGCGTATATATGTGTTGAAACTTGTCGGCCAGAGCTGCACCGAACGAAATTTCGAGATTGATCGAAATCGAACCATCGTGTGTTTCGGATGTTCGTAGAGTTTCAGCATCGTGTAGGTGTGTCGAACACCTTTATTCTATGCAAATGCACAATATCTAGTTATTGAAACTTGACTGAGAGCGATGCATTGAACGAAAGATTGAGATTTAGCGGAAAAGTGCAATCGCATGGTTCGAGCGTTCCTAACATTTCACAATGGTTTCCGTGTCTCAAAAAGCTTTGTTCTATGCAAAGAGAACGTATCTCTGTATTGAGACTTGCCTGGCAGCGCTGCACCGAACGGTAATGCGAGCATTGGCATAAACGACCCATCGAGCGGTTCGAGTGTTCGTACAGTTGCAACATGTTGTAGGAATCTCGAACAACTTTATTCTATGCAAATGCACAATATCTAAGTATTGAAATTTGAGTGAGGCTGCTGAACCGAACGAAAGATCGAGACTTAATGAAATCGGATCATCGAGTGCTTCCATCGTTTGTAAAATATAAGCTCGATGTACGAATACGAAAACCTTGTATTACATTCGAAAGCAGCGTATACATGTGTTGAAATTTGTCGGCCAGAGCTGCACCGAACGAAACTTCGAGAATGATCGAAATCGAGCCATCGTGTGGTTCGGAAGTTCGTAGAGTTTCAGCATCGTGTAGGTGTGTCGAACACCTTTATTCTATGCAAATGCACAATATCGACTTATTGAAACTTGACTGAGAGCGATGGATTGAACGAAAGATCGAGATTTAGCGGAAAATTGCCATCGAATGGTTCGAGATTTCCTGACATTTCACAATGGTTTACGTGTCTCAAGAAGCGCTATTGTATGCAAAGAGAAAGTATCTCTGTGTTGAGACTTACCTTGCAGCGCTGCTCCGAAAGAAAATGCAAGCATTAGCGACATCGAACGATCGAGTGTTTCGAGTATTCGTGCAGTTTCTGAATGGTGTAAACGTGTCAAACACCCTTATTCTAGGCAAATGCACAATAATCTAGGTATCGAAACTTGACTGAAAGCGATGCACTGAACGAAAGGTCGAGATTTCGCGGTAAAGGGCCATCGAATGTTTCGAGCGTTCCTAACATCTCACCGCGGTGTACGTATCGCAGGAAGCTTTATTCTATGCAAATAGAAAGTATCTCTGTGTTGAGACTTGTCTGGCAGCGCTGCACCGAACGATAATACGATCATTGGCAAAATCGACCCATCGAGTGGGACGTGTGTTCGTACAGTTTCAGCATGTTGTAGGAGTCTCGAACACCTTTATTCTATGCAAATGCACAATATCTAAGTATTGAAATTGGACTGAGGCTGCTGAACCGAACGAATTTTCGAGACTTACTGAAATCGATTCATCGAGTGCTTCCATCGTTTGTAAAATATAAGCTCGATGTACGATTACCAAAACCTTGTATTACATTCGAAAGCAGCGTATATATGTGTTGAAACTTGTCGGCCAGAGCTGCACCGAACGAAATTTCGAGATTGATCGAAATCGAACCATCGTGTCGATCGGATGTTCGTAGAATTTCAGCATGGTGTAAGAGTGTCGACCACCTTTATTCTATGCAAATGCACAATATCTAGTTATTGAAACTTGACTGTGAGTGATGCATTGAACGAAAGATTGAGATTTAGAGGAAAAGTGCAATCGCATCGTTCGAGCGTTCCTAACATTTCACAATGGTTTCCGTGTCTCAAAAAGCTTTGTTCTATGCAAAGAGAACATATCTCTGTATTGAGACTTGCCTGGCAGCGCTGCACCGAACGATAATGCGAGCATTGGCAAAAACGACCCATCGAGGGGTTCGAGTGTTCGTACAGTTGCAGCATGTTGTAGGTATCTCGAACAACTTTATTCTTTGCAAATGCACAATATCTAAGTATTGAAATTTGACTGAGGCTGCTGAACCGAACGAAAGTTCGAGACTTATTGAAATCGATTCATCGAGTGCTTCCATCGTTTGTAAAATATAAGCTCGATGTACGAATACGAAAACCTTGTATTACATTCGAAATCAGCGTATATCTGTGTTGAAACTTGTCGGCCAGAGCTGCACCGAACGAAATTTCGATATTGATCAAAATCGAACCATCGTGTGTTTCGGATGTTCGTAGAGTTTCAGCATCGTGTAGGTGTGTCGAACGCATTTATTCTATGCAAATGCACAATATGTACTTATTGAAACTTGACTGAGAGCGATGCATTGAACGAAAGATCGAGATTTAGCGGAAAATTGCCATCGAATGGTTCGAGCTTTCCTAACATTTCACAATGGTTTACGTGTCTCAAAAAGCTTTGTTCTATGCAAAGAGAACGTATCTCTGTGTTGAGACTTACCTTGCAGCGCTGCTCCGAAAGAAAAAGCAAGCATTAGTGAAATCGAACCATCGAGTGTTTCGAGTGTTCGTGCAGTTTCAGAATGGTGTAAAAGTGTCAAACACCCATATACTAGGCAAATGCACAATATCTAGTTATTGAAACTTGACTGACAGCGATGCATTTAACGAAAGGTCGAGATTTCGCGGTAAAGGACCATCGAATAGTTCGAGCGTTCCTAATATTTCACCTCGGTTTACGTGTCTCAGGAAGCTTTATTCTATGCAAATAGAAAGTATCTCTGTGTTGAGACTTGCCTGGCAGCGCTGTACCGAACGATAATGCGAGCATTGGCAAAATCGACCCATCGAGTGGGTCGTGTGTTCGTACAGATTCAGCATGTTGTAGGAGGTTCGAACACCTTTATTCTATGCAAATGCACAATATCTGAGTATTGTAATTTGACTGAGGCTGCTGAACCGAACTAAACTTCGAGACTTACTGAAATCGATTCATCGAGTGCTTCCATCGTTTGTAAAATATAAGCTCGATGTACGAATTCCAATACCTTGTATTACATTCGAAAGCAGCGTATATATGTGTTGAAACTTGTCGGCCAGAGCTGCACCGAACGAAATTTCGAGATTGATCAAAATCGTACTATCGTGTCGTTCGGATGTTCGTAGAGTTTCAGCATCGTGTAGGTGTGTCGAACACCTTTATTCTATGCAAATGCACAATATCGACTTATTGAAACTTGACTGAGAGCGATCTATTGAACGAAAGATCGAGATTTGGCGGAACAGTGCCATCGCATGGTTCGAGCGTTCCTAACATTTCACAATGGTTTACGTGTCTCAAAAAGCTTTGTTCTATGCAAAGCGAACGTATCTCTGTGTTGAGATTTGCCTGGCAGCGCTGCACCGAACGATAATGCGAGCATTGGCAAAAACGATCCATCGAGCGGTTCGAGTGTTCGTACAGTTGCAGCATGTTGTAGGAGTCTCGAACACCTTTATTCTATGCAAATGCACAATATCTAAGTATTGAAATTTGACTGAGGCTGCTGAACCTAACGAAACTTCGAGACTTACTGAAATCGCTTCATCGAGTGCTTCCATCGTTTGTATAATATAAGCTCGATGTTCGAATACCAAAACCTTGTATTACATGCGAATGCAGCGTATATATGTGTTGAAACTTGTCGGCCAGAGCTGCACCGAACGAAATTTCGAGATTGATCGAAATCGAATCATCGTGTGGTTCGGATGTTCGTAGAGTGTCAGCATGGAGTAGGTGTGTCGAACACCTTTATTCTATGCAAATGCACAATATCTAGTTATTGAAACTTGACTGAGAGCGATGCATTGAACGAAAGATCGAGATTTAGCGGAAAAGAGCCATCGCATGGTTCGAGCGTTCCTAACATTTCACCGCGGTTTACGTGTCTCAAGAAGCTTTATTCTATGCAAATAGAAAGTACCTCTGTCTTGAGACGTGCCTGGCAGCGCTGCACCGAACGATAATGCGCGGATTGGCCAAATTGACCCATCGAGTGGGTCGTGTGTTCGTACAGTTTCAGCCTGTTGTAGGAGTCTCGACACCTTTATTCTATGCGAATGCACAATATATAAGTATTGAAATTTGACTGAGGCTGCTGAACCGAACGAAACTTCGAGACTTACTGAAATCGATTCATCGAGTGCTTCCATCGTTTGTAAAATATAAGCTCGATGTACGAATACCGAAACCTTGTATTACATTCGAAAGCAGCGTATATATGTGTTGAAACTTGTCGGCCAGAGCTGCACCGAACGAAATTTCGAGATTGATCAAAATCGTACCATCGTGTGGTTCGGATGTTCGTAGAGTTTCAGCATCGTGTAGGTGTGTCGAACACCTTTATTCTATGCAAATGCACAATATCTACTTATTGAAACTTGACTGAGAGCGATGCATTGAACGAAAGATCGAGATTTAACACAAAATTGCCATCGAATGGTTCGAGATTTCCTAACATTTCACAATGGTTTACGTGTCTCAAGAAGCTCTATTCTATGCAAAGAGAAAGTATCTCTGTGTTGAGACTTACCTTGCAGCGCTGCTCCGAAAGAAAATGCAAGCATTAGCGAAATCGAACCATCGAGTGTTTCGAGTGTTCGTGCAGTTTCAGAATGGTGTAAAAGTGTCAAACACCCTTATGCTAGGCAAATGCACAATAATCTAGGTATCGAAATTTGACTGAAAGCGATGCACTGAACGAAAGGTCGAGATTTCGCGGTAAAGTGCCATCGAATGGTTCTAGCATTCCTAACATTTCACCGCGGTTTACGTGTCTCAGGATGCTTTATTCTATGCAAATAGAAAGTATCTCTGTGTTGAGACGTGCCTGGCAGCGCTGCACGGAACGATAATGCGAGCATTGGCAAAATCGACCCATCGAGTGGGTCGTGTGTTCGTACAGTTTCAGCATGTTGAAGGAGTCTCAAACACCTTTATTCTTTGCAAATGCACAATATATAAGTATTGAAATTTGACTGAGACTGCTGAAATCGATTCATCGAGTGCTTCCATCGTTTGTAACATATAAGGTCGATGTACGAATACCAATACCTTGTATTACATTCGAAAGCAGCGTATATATGTGGTGAAACTTGTCGGCCAGAGCTGCACCGAACGAAATTTCGAGAGATTGATCAAAATCGTACCATCGTGTCGTTCGGATGTTCGTAGAGTTTCAGCATCGTGTAGGTGTGTCGAACACCTTTATTCTATGCAAATGCACAATATCTACTTATTGAAACTTGACTGAGAGCGATCTATTCAACGAAAGATCGAGATTTGGAGGAACAGTACCATCGTATGGTTCGAGCGTTCCTAACATTTCACAATGGTTTACGTGTCTCAAAAAGCTTTGTTCTATGCAAAGCGAACGTATCTCTATGTTGAGATTTGCCTGGCAGCGCTGCACCGAACGATAATGCGAACATTGGCATAAACGACCCATCGAGCGGTTCGAGTGTTCGTACAGTTGCAACATGTTGTAGGAATCTCGGACAACTTTATTCTATGCAAATGCACAATATCTAAGTATTGAAATTTGACTGAGGCTGCTGAACCGAACGAAAGTTCGAGACTTAATGAAATCGATTCATCGAGTGCTTCCATCGTTTGTAAAATATAAGCTCGATGTACGAATACGAAAACCTTGTATTACATTCGAAAGCAGCGTATACATGTGTTGAAATTTGTCGGCCAGAGCTGCACCGAACGGAACTTCGAGAATGATCGAAATCGAGCCATCGTGTGGTTCGGAAGTTCGTAGAGTTTCAGCATCGTGTAGGTGTGTCGAACACCTTTATTCTATGCAAATGCACAATATCTAGTTATTGAAACTTGACTGAGAGCGATGCATTGAACAAAAGATTGAGATTTAGGGGAAAAGTGCAATCGCATCGTTCGAGCGTTCCTAACATTTCACAATGGTTTCCGTGTCTCAAAAAGCTTTGTTCTATGCAAAGAGAACGTACCTCTGTATTGAGACTTGCCTGGCAGCGCTGCACCGAACGATAATGCGAGCATTGGCATAAACGTCCCATCGAGCGGTTCGAGTGTTCGTACAGTTGCAGCATGTTGTAGGAATCTCCAACAACTTTATTCTATGCAAATGCACAATATCTAAGTATTGAAATTTGACTGAGGTTGCTGAACCGAACGAAAGTTCGAGACTTACTGAAATCGATTCATCGAGTGCTTCCGTCGTTTGTAAAATATAAGCTCGATGTACGAATACGAAAACCTTGTATTACATTCGAAAGCAGCGTATATCTGTGTTGAAACTTGTCGGCCAGAGCTGCACCGAACGAAATTTCGATATTTATCGAAATCGAACCATCGTGTGTTTCGGATGTTCGTAGAGTTTCAGCATCGTGTAGGTGTGTCGAACACCTTTATTCTATGCAAACGCACAATATCTACTTATCGAAACTTGACTGAGAGCGATGGATTGAACGAAAGATCGAGATTTAGCGGAAAATTGCCATCGAATGGTTCCAGATTTCCTAACATTTCATAATGGTTTACGTGTCTCAAGAACCTCTATTGTATGCAAAGAGAAAGTATCTCTGTGTTGAGACTTACCTTGCAGCGCTGCTCCGAAAGAAAATGCAAGCATTAGCGAAATCGAACCATCGAGTGTTTCGAGTGTTCGTGCAGTTTCAGAATGGTGTAAAAGTGTCAAACACCCATATACGAGGCAAATGCACGATATCTAGTTATTGAAACTTGACTGAGAGCGATGCACTGAACGAAAGGTCGAGATTTCGCGGTAAAGGACCATCGAATCGTTCGAGCGTTCCTAACATTTCACCGCGGTTTACGTGTCTCAGGAAGCTTTATTCTATGCAAATAGAAAGTATCTCTGTGTTGAGACTTGCGTGGCAGCGCTGTACCGAACGATAATGCGAGCATTGCCAAAATAGACCCATCGAGTGGGTCGTGTGTTCGTACAGTTTCAGCATGTTGTAGGAGGTTCGAACAGCTTTATTCTGTGCAAATGCACAATATCTAAGTATTGAAATTTGACTGAGGCTGCTGAACCGAACTAAACTTCGAGACTTACTGAAATCGATTCATCGAGTGCTTCCATCGTTTGTAAAATATAAGCTCGATGTACGAATACCAAAACCTTGTATTACATGCGAATGCAGCGTATATATGTGTTGAAACTTGTCGGCCAGAGCTGCACCGGACGAAATTTCGAGATTTATCGAAATCGAATCGTCGTGTGGATCGGTTGTTCGTACAGATTCAGAGTGATGTAGGTGTGTCGAACACCTTTATTCTATGCAAATGCATAATATCTAGTTATTGAAACTTGACTGAGAGCGATGCATTGAACGAAAGATCGAGATTTGGCGGAACAGTGCCATCGCATGGTTCGAGCGTTCCTAACATTTCACAATGGTTTACGTGTCTCAAAAAGCTTTGTTCTATGCAAAGCGAACGTATCTCTGTGTTGAGATTTGCCTGGCAGCGCTGCACCGAACGATAATGCGAGCATTCTCGAAATCGAACCATCGAGTGTTTCGAGTGTTCGTGCAGATTCAGAATGGTGTAAAAGTGTCAAACACCCTTATTCTAGGCAAATGCACAATAATCTAGGTATCGAAACTTGACTGAAAGCGATGCACTGAACGAAAGGTCGAGATTTCGCGGTAAATGGCCATCGAATGTTTCGAGAGTTCCTAACATTTCGCCGCGGTTTACGTGTCTCAGGAAGCTTTATTCTATGCAAATAGAAAGTATCTCTGTGTTGAGACTTGCCTGGCAGCGCTGCACCGAACGATAATACGAGCATTGGCAAAATGGACCCATCGAGTGGGTCGTGTGTTCGTACAGTTTCAGCCTGTTGTAGGAGTCTCGACACGTTTATTCTATGCAAATGCACAATATATAAGTATTGAAATTTGACTGAGGCTGCTGAAATCGATTCATCGAGTGCTTCCATCGTTTGTAAAATATAAGCTCGATGTGCGTATACCAAAACCTTGTATTACATTCGAAAGCAGCGTATATATGTGTTGAAACTTGTCGGCCAGAGCTGCACCGAGCGAAATTTCGAGATTGATCAAAATCGTACCATCGTGTCGTTCGGATGTTCGAAGAGTTTCAGCATCGTGTAGGTGTGTCGAACACCTTTATTCTATGCAAATGCACAATATCTACTTATTGAAACTTGACTGAGAGCGATCTATTGAACGAAAGATCGAAATTTAGCGGAAAATTGCCGTCGAATGGTTCGAGATTTCCTAACATTTTACAACGGTTTAGGTGTCTCAAGAGGCTCTATTCTATGCAAAGAGAAAGTATCTCTGTGTTGAGACTTACCTTGCAGCGCTGCTCCGAAAGAAAATGCAAGCATTAGCGAAATCGAACCATCGAGTGTTTCGAGTGTTCGTGCAGTTTCAGAATGGTGTAAAAGTGTCAAACACCCATATACTAGGCAAATGCACAATATCTAGTTATTGAAACTTGACTGAGAGCGATGCACTGAACGAAAAGTCGAGATTTCGCGGTAAAGGACCATCGAATGGTTCGAGCGTTCCTAACATTTCACCGCGGTTTACGTGTCTCAGGAAGCTTTATTCTATGCAAATAGAAAGTATCTCTGTGTTGAGATTTGCCTGGCAGCGCTGTACCGAACGATAATGCGAGCATTGGCAAAATCGACCCATCGAGTGGTTCGTGTGTTCGTACAGTTTCAGCATGTTTCAAATGCACAATATCTAAGTATTGTAATTTGACTGAGGCTACTGAACCGAACTAAACTTCGAGACTTACTGAAATCGATTCATCGAGTGCTTCCATCGTTTGTAAAATATAAGCTCGGTGTACGAATACCAAACCCTTGTATTACATTCGATAGCAGCGTATGTATGTGTTGAAACATGTCGGCCAGAGCTGCACCGAACGAAATATCGAGATTTATCGAAATCGAAACATCGTGTGGTTCGGATGTTCGTAGAGTTTCAGCATCGTGTATGTGTGACGAACACCTTTATTCTATTCAAATGCACAATATGTACTTATTGAAATTTGACTGAGAGCGATGCATTGAACGAAAGATCGAGATTTAGCGGAAAAGTGCCATCGCATGGTTCGAGCGTTCCTAACATTTCACAATGGTTTACGTATCTCAAAAAGCTTTGTTCTATGCAAAGAGAACGTATATCTGTGTTGAGACTTGCCCTGGTAGCGCTGCACCGAACGATAATGCGAGCATTCGCAAAAACGACCCATCGAGCGGTTCGAGTGTTCGTACAGTTGCAGCATGTTGTAGGAGTCTCGAACACCTTTATTCTATGCAAATGCACAATATCTAAGTATTGAAATTTCACTGAGGCTGCTGAACCGAACGAAAGTTCGAGACTTACTGAAATCGATTCATCGAGTGCTTCCATCGTTTTTAAAATATAAGCTCGATGAAAGCAGCGTATATATGTGTTGAAATTTGTCGGCCAGAGCTGCACCGAACGAAATTTGGAGATTGATCAGAATCGTACCTTCGTGTCGTTCGGATGTTCGTCGAGTTTCAGCATCGTGTAGGTGTGTCGAACACATTTATTCTATGCAAATGCACAATATGTACTTATTGAAACTTGACTGAGAGCGATGCATTGATCGAAAGATCGAGATTTAGCGCAAAATTGCCATCGAATGGTTCGAGATTTCCTAACATTTCACAATGGTTTACGTGTCTCAAAAAGCTTTGTTCTATGCAAAGAGAACGTATCTCTGTGTTGAGACTTACCTTGCAGCGCTGCTCCGAATGAAAAAGCATGCATTAGCGAAATCGAACCATCGAGTGTTTCAAGTGTTCGTGCAGTTTCAGAATGGTGTAAAAGTGTCAAACACCCATATACTAGGCAAATGCACAATAATCTAGGTATCGAAACTTGACTCAAAGCGATGCACTGAACGAAAGGTCCAGATTTCGCGGTAAAGGACCATAGAATGTTTCGAGCGTTCCTAACCTTTCACCGCGGTTTACGTGTCTCAGGAAGCTTTATTCTATGCAAATAGAAAGTATCTCTGTGTTGAGATTTGCCTGGCAGCGCTGTACCGAACGATAATGCGAGCATTGGCAAAATCGACCCATCGAGTGGTTCGTGTGTTCGTACAGTTTCAGCATGTTTCAAATGCACAATATCTAAGTATTGTAATTTGACTGAGGCTACTGAACCGAACTAAACTTCGAGACTTACTGAAATCGATTCATCGAGTGCTTCCATCGTTTGTAAAATATAAGCTCGGTGTACGAATACCAAACCCTTGTATTACATTCGATAGCAGCGTATGTATGTGTTGAAACATGTCGGCCAGAGCTGCACCGAACGAAATATCGAGATTTATCGAAATCGAAACATCGTGTGGTTCGGATGTTCGTAGAGTTTCAGCATCGTGTATGTGTGACGAACACCTTTATTCTATTCAAATGCACAATATGTACTTATTGAAATTTGACTGAGAGCGATGCATTGAACGAAAGATCGAGATTTAGCGGAAAAGTGCCATCGCATGGTTCGAGCGTTCCTAACATTTCACAATGGTTTACGTATCTCAAAAAGCTTTGTTCTATGCAAAGAGAACGTATATCTGTGTTGAGACTTGCCCTGGTAGCGCTGCACCGAACGATAATGCGAGCATTCGCAAAAACGACCCATCGAGCGGTTCGAGTGTTCGTACAGTTGCAGCATGTTGTAGGAGTCTCGAACACCTTTATTCTATGCAAATGCACAATATCTAAGTATTGAAATTTCACTGAGGCTGCTGAACCGAACGAAAGTTCGAGACTTACTGAAATCGATTCATCGAGTGCTTCCATCGTTTTTAAAATATAAGCTCGATGAAAGCAGCGTATATATGTGTTGAAATTTGTCGGCCAGAGCTGCACCGAACGAAATTTGGAGATTGATCAGAATCGTACCTTCGTGTCGTTCGGATGTTCGTCGAGTTTCAGCATCGTGTAGGTGTGTCGAACACATTTATTCTATGCAAATGCACAATATGTACTTATTGAAACTTGACTGAGAGCGATGCATTGAACGAAAGATCGAGATTTAGCGCAAAATTGCCATCGAATGGTTCGAGATTTCCTAACATTTCACAATGGTTTACGTGTCTCAAAAAGCTTTGTTCTATGCAAAGAGAACGTATCTCTGTGTTGAGACTTACCTTGCAGCGCTGCTCCGAATGAAAAAGCATGCATTAGCGAAATCGAACCATCGAGTGTTTCAAGTGTTCGTGCAGTTTCAGAATGGTGTAAAAGTGTCAAACACCCATATACTAGGCAAATGCACAATAATCTAGGTATCGAAACTTGACTCAAAGCGATGCACTGAACGAAAGGTCCAGATTTCGCGGTAAAGGACCATAGAATGTTTCGAGCGTTCCTAACCTTTCACCGCGGTTTACGTGTCTCAGGAAGCTTTATTCTATGCAAATAGAAAGTATCTCTGTGTTGAGACTTGCCTGGCAGCGCTGTACCGAACGATAATGCGAGCATTAGCAAAATCGACCCATCGAGTGGGTCGTGTGTTCGTACAGTTTCAGCACGTTGTAGGAGGTTCGAACACCTTTATTCTATGCAAATGCACAATATCTAAGTATTGAAATTTGACTGAGGCTGCTGAACCGAACTAAACTTCGAGACTTACTGAAATCGATTCATCGAGTGCTTCCATCGTTTGTAAAATATAAGCTCGATGTACGAATACCAAAACCTTGTATTACATGCGAATGCAGCGTATATATGTGTTGAAACTTGTCGGCCAGAGCTGCACCGAACGAAATTTCGAGATTGATCGAAATCGAAGTATCGTGTGGTTCGGATGTTCGTAGAGTTTCAGCATGGAGTAGGTGTGTCGAACCCCTTTATTCTATGCAAATGCACAATATCTACTTATTGAAACTTGACTGAGAGCGATGCATTGAACGAAAGATCGAGATTTAGCGGAAAATTGCCATCGAATGGTTCGAGCTTTCCTAACATTTCACCGCGGTTTACATATCGCAGGAAGCTTTGTTCTATGCAAAGAGAACGTATCTCTATGTTGAGACTTGCCTGGCAGCGCTGCACCGAACGATAATACGAGCATTGGTAAAATCGACCCATCGAGTGGGTCGTGTGTTCGTACAGTTTCAGCATGTTGTAGGAGTCTCGAACACCTTTTTTTTATGCAAATTCACAATATCTAAGTATTGTCATTTGACTGAGTCTGCTGAACCTAACGAAACTTCGAGACTTACTGAAATCGATTCATCGAGTGCTTCCATCGTTTGTAAAATATAAGCTCGATGTACGAATACCAAAACCTTGTATTACATGCGAATGCAGCGTATATATGTGTTGAAACTTGTCGGCCAGAGCTGCACCGAACGAAATTTCTAGATTGATCGAAATCGAGCCATCGTGTGGTTCGGATGTTCGTAGAGTTTCAGCATCGTGTAGGTGTGTCGAACACCTTCATTCTATGCAAGTACACAATATGTACTTATTGAAACTTGACTGAGAGCGATGCATTGAACGAAAGATCGAGATTGAGCGGAAAAGTGCCATCGCATGTTTCGAGCGTTCCTAACATTTCACAATGGTTTACGAGTCTCAAAAAGATTTGTTCTACGCAAAGAGAACGTATCTCTGTGTTGAGATTTGCCTGGCAGCGCTGCACCGAACGATAATGCGAGCATTGGCAAAAATGACCCATCGAGCGGTTCGAGTGTTCGTAAAATTGCAGCATGTTGTGGGAGTCTCGAACACCTTTATTCTATGCAAATGCACAATATCTAAGTATTGAAATTTGACTGAGGCTGCTGAACCGAACGAAACTTCGAGACTTACTGAAATCGATTCATCGAGTGCTTCCATCGTTTGTAAAATATAAGCTCAATGTAAGAATACAAAAACCTTGTATTACATTCGAAAGCAGCCTATATATGTGTTGAAAATTGTCGGCCAGAGCTGCACCGAACGAAATTTCGAGATTTATCGAAATCGAATCATCGTGTGGTTCGGATGTTCGTAGAGTGTGAGCATGGTGTAGGTGTGTCGAACACCTTTATTCTATGCAAATGCACAATATCTAGTTATTGAAATTTGACTGAGAGGGACGCATTGAACGAAAGATCGAGATTTAGCGGAAAAGTGCCATCGCATGGTTCGAGTTCCTAACATTTCACAATGGTTTACGTGTCTCAAAAAGCTTTGTTCTATGCAAAGAGAACGTATCTCTGTGTTGAGAGTTACCTTGCAGCGCTGCTCCGAAAGAAAATGCAAGCATTAGCGAAATCGAACCATCGAGTGTTTCGAGTGTTCGTGCAGTTTCAGAATGGTGTAAAAGTGTCAAACACCCATATACTAGGCAAATGCACAATATCTAGTTATTGAAACTTGACTGAGAGCGATGCACTGAACGAAAGGTCGAGATTTCGCGGTAAAGGACCATCGAATGGTTCGAGCGTTCCTAACATTTCACCGCGGTTTACGCGTCTCAGGAAGCTTTATTCTATGCAAATAGAAAGTATCTCTGTGTTGAGACTTGCCTGGCAGCGCTGTACCGAACGATAATGCGAGCATTGGCAAAATCGACCCATCGAGTGGGTCGTGTGTTCGTACAGTTTCAGCATGTTGTAGGAGGTTCGAACACCTTTATTCTATGCAAATGCACAATATCTAAGTATTGTAATTTGACTGAGGCTGCTGAACCGAACTAAACTTCGAGACTTACTGAAATCGATTCATCGAGTGCTTCCATCGTTTGTAAAATATAAGCTCGGTGTACGAATACCAAACCCTTGTATTACATTCGACAGCAGCGTATGTATGTGTTGAAACATGTCGGTCAGAGCTGCACAGAACGAAATATCGAGATTTATCGAAATCGAACCATCGTGTGGTTCGGATGTTCGTAGAGTTTCAGCATCGTGTATGTTTGACGAACACCTTTATTCTATTCAAATGCACAATATGTACTTATTGAAATTTGACTGAGAGCGATGCATTGAACGAAAGATCGAGATTTAGCGGAAAAGTGCCATCGCATGGTTCGAGCGTTCCTAACATTTCACAATGGTTTACGAATCTCAAAAAGCTTTGTTCTATGCAAAGAGAACGTATATCTGTGTTGAGACTTGCCCTGGCAGCGCTGCACCGAACGATAATGCGAGCATTCGCAAAAACGTCCCATCGAGCGGTTCGAGTGTTCGTACAGTTGCAGCATGTTGTAGGAGTCTCGAACACCTTTATTCTATGCAAATGCGCAATATCTAAGTATTGAAATTTCACTGAGGCTGCTGAACCGAACGAAAGTTCGAGACTTACTGAAATCGATTCATCGAGTGCTTCCATCGTTTGTAAAATATAAGCTCGATGTACGAATACCAAAACCTTGCACATTCGAAAGCAGCGAATATATGTGTTGAAATTTGTCGGCCAGAGCTGCTCGGAACGAAATTTCGAGATTGATCAAAATCGTACCATCGTGTCGTTCGGATGTTCGTAGAGTTTCAGCATCGTGTAGGTGTGTCGAACACCTTTATTCTATGCAAATGCACAATATCTACTTATTGAAACTTGACTGAGAGCGATCTATTGAACGAAAGATCGAGATTTAGCGGAAAATTTCCATCGAATTTTTCGAGATTTCCTAACATTTCACAATGGTTTACGTATCTCAAAAAGCTTTGTTCTATGCAAAGAGAACGTATATCTTTGTTGAGACTTGCCTGGCAGCGCTGCACCGAACGATGATACGAGCATTGTCAAAATGGACCCATCGAGTGGGTCGTGTGTTCGTACAGTTTCAGCCTGTTGTAGGAGTCTCGACACCTTTATTCTATGCAAATGCTCAATATATAAGTATTGTAATTTGACTGAGGCTGCTGAAATCGATTCATCGAGTGCTTCCATCGTTTGTAAAATATATGCTCGATGTACGAATACCAATACCTTGTATTACATTCGAAAGCAGCGTATATATTTGTTGAAACTTGTCGGCCAGAGCTGCACCAAACGAAATTTCGAGATTGATCAAAATTCGGATGTTCGTAGAGTTTCAGCATCCCGTAGGTGTGTCGAACACCTTTATTCTATGCAAATGCACAATATCTACTTATTGAAACTTGACTGAGAGCGATCTATTGAACGAAAGATCGAGATTTAGCGGAAAATTGCCATCGAATGGTTCGAGATTTCCTAACATTTCACAATGGTTTAGGTGTCTCAAGAGGCTCTATTCTATGCAAAGAGAAAGTATCTCTGTGTTGAGACTTACCTTGCAGCGCTGCTCCGAAAGAAAATGCAAACATTAGCGAAATCGAACCATCGAGTGTTTCGAGTGTTCGTGCAGTTTCAGAATGGTGTAAATGTGTCAAACACCCTTATTCTAGGCAAATGCATAATAATCTAGGTATCGAAATTTGACTGAAAGCGATGCACTGAACGAAAGGTCGAGATTTCGCGGTAAAGGGCCATCGAATGGTTCGAGCGTTCCTAACATTTCGCCGCGGTTTACGTGTCTCAGGAAGCTTTATTCTATGCAAATAGAAAGTATCTCTGTGTTGAGACTTGCCTGGCAGCGCTGCACCGAACGATAATACGAGCATTGTCAAAATGGACCCATCGAGTGGGTCGTGTGTTCGTGCAGATTCAGCATGTTGTAGGAGTCTCGAACACCTTTTTTCTATGCAAATGCACAATATATAAGTATTGAAATTTGTCTGAGGCTGCTCAACCGAACGAATTTTCGAGACTTACTTAAATCGATTCATCGAGTGCTTTCTTCGTTTCTAAAATATAAGCTCGATGTACGAATGCAGCGTATATATGTGTTGAAACTTGTCGGCCAGATCTGCACCGAACGAAATTTCGAGATTTATCGAAATCGAATCGTCGTGTGGATCGGATATTCGTACAGTTTCAGCATGATGTAGGTATGTCGAACACCTTTATTCTATGCAAATGCACAATATCTAGTTATTGAAACTTGACTGAGAGCGATGCATTGAACGAAAGATCGAGATTTGGCGGATCAGTGCCATCGCATGGTTCGAGCGTTCCTAACATTTCACAATGGTTTACGTGTCTCAAAAAGCTTTGTTCTATGCAAAGCGAACGTATCTCTGTGTTGAGATTTGCCTGGCAGCGCTGCACCGAACGATAATGCGAGGATTGGCAAAAACGACCCATCGAGCGGTTCGAGTGTTCGTACAGTTGCAGCATGTTGTAGGAGTCTCGAACAACTTTATTCTATGCAAATGCACAATATCTAAGTATTGAAATTTGACTGAGGCTGCTGAACCTAACGAAACTTCGAGACTTACTGAAATCGATTCATCGAGTGCTTCCATCGTTTGTATAATATAAGCTCGATGTACGAATACCAAAACCTTGTATTACATGCGAATGCAGCGTATATATGTGTTGAAACTTGTCGGCCAAAGCTGCGACGAACGAAATTTCGAGATTGATCGAAATCGAATCATCGTGTGGTTCGGATGTTTGTAGAGTTTCAGCATGGAGTAGGTGTGTCGAACACCTTTATTCTATGCAAATGCACAATATCTAGTTATTGAAACTTGACTGAGAGCGATGCATTGAACGAAAGATCGAGATTTAGCGGAAAAGTGCCATCGCATGGGTCGAGCGGTCCTAACATTTTACAATGGTTTACGTATCTCAAAAAGCTTTGTTCTATGCAAAGAGAACGTATATCTGTGTTGAGACTTGCCTGGCAGCGCTGCACCGAACGATAATGCGAGCATTGGCAAAAACGACCCATCGAGCGGTTCGAGTGTTCGTATAGTTGCAGCATGTTGTAGGAGTCTCGAACACCTTTATTCTATGCAAATGCACAATATCTAAGTATTGAAATTTGACTGAGGCTGCTGAAACGAACGAAAGTTCGAGACTTACTGAAATCGATTCATCGAGTGCTTCCATCGTTTTTAAAATATAAGCTCGATGAAAGCAGCGTATATATGTGTTGAAATTTGTCGGCCAGAGCTGCACCGAACGAAATTTCGAGATTGATCAGAATCGTACCTTCGTGTCGTTCGGATGTTCGTCGAGTTTCAGCATCGTGTAGGTGTGTCGAACACATTTATTCTATGCAAATGCACAATATGTACTTATTGAAACTTGACTGAGAGCGATGCATTGAACGAAAGATCGAGATTTAGCGCAAAATTGCCATCGAATGGTTCGAGCTTTCCTAACATTTCACAATGGTTTACGTGTCTCAAAAAGCTTTGTTCTATGCAAAGAGAACGTATCTCTGTGTTGAGACTTACCTTGCAGCGCTGCTCCGAAAGAAAAAGCATGCATTAGCGAAATCGAACCATCGAGTGTTTCGAGTGTTCGTGCAGTTTCAGAATGGTATAAAAGTGTCAAACACCCATATACTAGGCAAATGCACAATAATCTAGGTATCGAAACTTGACTCAAAGCGATGCACTGAACGAAAGGTCCAGATTTCGCGGTAAAGGACCATAGAATGTTTCGAGCGTTCCTAACATTTCACCGCGGTTTACGTGTCTCAGGAAGCTTTATTCTATGCAAATAGAAAGTATCTCTGTGTTGAGACTTGCCTGGCAGCGCTGTACCGAACGATAATGCGAGCATTGGCAAAATCGACCCATCGAGTGGGTCGTGTGTTCGTACAGTTTCAGCACGTTGTAGGAGGTTCGAACACCTTTATTCTATGCAAACGCACAATATCTAAGTACTGAAATTTGACTGAGGCTGCTGAACCGAACTAAACTTCAAGACTTACTGAAATCGATTCATCGAGTGCTTCCATCGTTTGTAAAATATAAGCTCGATGTACGAATACCAAAACCTTGTATTACATGCGAATGCAGCGTATATATATGTTGAAACTTGTCGGCCAGAGCTGCACCGAACGAAATTTCGAGATTGATCGAAATCGAAGTATCGTGTGGTTCGGATGTTCGTAGAGTTTCAGCATGGAGTAGGTGTGTCGAACACCTTTATTCTATGCAAATGCACAATATCTACTTATTGAAACTTGACTGAGAGCGATGCATTGAACGAAAGATCGAGATTTATCGGAAAATTGCCATCGAATGGTTCGAGCTTTCCTAACATTTCACCGCGGTTTACATGTCGCAGGAAGCTTTGTTCTATGCAAAGAGAACGTATCTCTGTGTTGAGACTTGCCTGGCAGCGCTGCACCGAACGATAATACGAGCATTGGTAAAATCGACCCATCGCGTGGGTCGTGTGTTCGTACAGTTTCAGCATGTTGTAGGAGTCTCGAACACCTTTTTTTTATGCAAATTCACAATATCTAAGTATTGTCATTTGACTGAGTCTGCTGAACCTAACGAAACTTCGAGACTTACTGAAATCGATTCATCGAGTGCTTCCATCGTTTGTAAAATATAAGCTCGATGTACGAATACCAAAACCTGGTATTACATGCGAATGCAGCGTATATATGTGTTGAAACTTGTCGGCCAGAGCTGCACCGAACGAAATTTCGAGATTGATCGAAATCGATCCATCGTGTGGTTCGGATGTTCGTAGAGTTTCAGCATCGTGTAGGTGTGTCGAAAATCTTTATTCTATGCAAATGCACAATATCTAGTTATTGAAACTTGACTGAGAGCGATGCATTGAACGAAAGATCGAGATTTAGCGGAAAAGAGCCATCGCATGGTTCGAGCGTTCCTAACATTTCACAATGGTTTACGTATCTCAAAAAGCTTTGTTCTATGCAAAGAGAAAGAATCTCTGTGTTGAGACTTACCTTGCAGCGCTGCTCCGAAAGAAAATGCAAGCATTAGCGAAATCGAACCATAGAGTGTTTAGAGTGTTCGTGCAGTTTCAAAATGGTGTAAAAGTGGCAAACACCTTTATTCTAGGCAAATGCACAATAATCTAGGTATCGAAACTTGGGTGAAAGCGATGCACTGAACGAAAGGTCGAGATTTAGCGGTAAAGTGCCATCGAATGGTCGACTGATCCTAACATTTCACCACGGTTTACGTGTCTCAAGAAGCTTTATTCTATGCAAATAGAAAGTATCTCTGTGATGAGACTTGCCTGGCAGCGCTGCTCCGAACGATAATGCGAGCATTGGCAAAATCAACCCATCGAGTGGTTCGAGTGTTCGTACAGTTGCAGCATGTTCTAGGAGTATCGATCACCTTTATTCTATGCAAATGCACAATATCTACGTATTGAAACTTGACGAAGGGCGCTGAACCGTACGAAACTTCGAGACTTACTAAAATCGCTTCATCGAGTTTTTCCATCGTTTGTAAGATATAAGCTCGATGTACGAATACCAAAACCATGTATTATGTGCGAATGCAACGTATATATGTGTTGAAAGTTGGCGGCGAGAGCTGCACAGAACGAAATTTCGAGATTGATCGAAATCGAACCATCGTATGCTTTGGATGTTCGTAGAGTTTTCAGCATGGTGTAGGAGTGTCGAACACCTTTATTCTATGCAAATGCACAATATCTACTTATTGAAACTTGACTGAGAGCGATGCATTGAACGAAAAATCGAGATTTAACAGAAAAGTGCCATCGAATCGTTCGAGCGTTCCTAACATTTCAGAATGCTTTACGTGTCTCAAGAAGCTTTATTCTATGCAAATAGAAAGTATCTGTGTGTTGAGACTTGCCTGGCAGCGCTGCACCGAACGATAATGCGAGCATTGGCAAATTAGACCCATCGAGTGGGTCGAGTGTTCGTACAGTTTCAGCATATTGTAGGAGTCTCGAACACCTTTATTCTATGCAAATGCACAATATCTAAGTATTGAAATTTGACTGAGGGTGCTGAACCGAACGAAACTTCGAGACATACTAAAATCGATTCATCGAGTTTTTCCATCGTTTGTAAGATATAAGCTCGATGTACGAATACCAAAACCTTGTATTATGTGCGAATGCAATGTATATATGTGTTAAAACTTGTCGGCGAGAGCTGTACAGAAGGAAATTTCGAGATTGGTCGAAATCGAACCATCGTGTGGTTCGGATCATCGTAGAGTTTCAGCATGGTGTAGGTGTGTCCAACACCTTCATTCTATGCAAATGTATAATATCTCCTTATTGAAACTTGACTGAGAGCGATGCATTGAACGAAACATCGAGATTTAGCGGAAAAGTGCCATCGAATGTTTCGAGGGTTCCTAACATTTCACGATGGTTTCGTGTCTCAAGAAGCTTTATTTTATGCAAAGAGAAAGTATCTCTGTGTCGAGATTTACCTTGCAGCACTGCTCCGAAAGAAAATGCAAGCATTAGCGAAATCGAACCATCGAGTGTTTCGAGTGTTCCTGCAGTTTCAGAATGGTGTAAAAGTGTCAAACACCCTTATTCTAGGCAAATGCACAATAATCTAGATATCGAAACTTGACTGAAAGCGATGCACTGAACGAAAGGTCGAGATTTAGCGGTAAAGTTCCATCGAATGGTCGAGCGATCCTAACATTTCACCACGGTTTACGTGTCTCAAGAAGGTTTATTCTGCGCAAATACATAGTATCTCGGCGTTGAGACTTGCCTGGCAGCGCTGCACCGAACGATAATTTTTTGTAACGAAAAATTTTGTAACGTAAATTTTCCCAAGACGTTACCCTCTAAATTGCCCTCATTATTTTCCTTCCTTTATTTTTGTTCCGAAGAACTGGGCGCCAGGCGCTTTCGCGCCGGAAGGAAAATAACGTTTGAATTTGGCAATTATCAACCTGGCTAATCGTCAGCTTCAATACGTAGAGTGGGAGGGTAAGACCTCTAAGGAGTTCAAGAAAACAAATATTTCCACCACAAATTTACGGGACTTACAATAACGAAACTTTATTGAAAAGATTATTGAATGGCTCTAAATCACAATCATAAGCTGTTCTTGATAAAAAAAACAATGTCCTCGTAATAGAAAAATCTCTGTTTTGAGACCACAATTCGGCCTCTAAATCCGTTATAAATCTTCCTCTAAGTTCCCGACATGTATTACGGAAGTCACACGCACACACTCTCTCTCACAACAAAATAATTCGCAAGCGACGGGACGACCGCGCCTTTTTATCGTAACCAAATAAACAATGATCCGACGCGGCAAACAACTCCTCGAATGAAATTATTTCTCTTCAATATAATCGCGTAATATGGCTCGACGTATTACCCCTCACGTCCAACACTTCGACGTTATTAACGGGATCACGAAAAGACACACATACTAAACACACGCTTAACACTAAGACTTTTCCGGGACAACGGCTCAAGGGCGATTCGCACACACATCTAAAATTGCTGTAAACGTTATTCACGGGGACTCTAAGTTAATCAACAATTTTACAACAAAAATGACTCGAAGCCGGTCGCGAAGAACTCCCACACGCGTGGACGAAATTTCTTTATCACTAAAACACGCGGGACCTGCCCCGAAACCGCAAGGGCACGCGAAATATCACCAAGGTCTTCAACGATATTTTCTCCACGCGGGGAAGACGAGCACGCACGGCACGACCACTATCTACTTTCCGTCAAATATTCACTCGCGATAAATAACTAATAAATTGAGGCAATATAACAATCCAGAAGATATAAAATAGTGTAAAGAGCTCACCGGGACGAGAGAAGCCTTGAATGATGCTCCTAGGACAATTTTTCCTTAACGGAGATTTTCAAAGTTATTCCTCGGTTTCGAAATAATAGCGGAACGTCCTCCTCGCTCAATTGCCCACGAAAAAGTCGTTCGGCATTTAGAGTCTTTTGTTTTTGTAATTCTGAAATGGTGTTTTCCCGTAAATAATTGAATCGGTGGTGACGAAGGTCTCGCGCGTGGAAGAAGTTGGCTATTCTCAATTTGATCGTCGTTAGTGAGTCTCGCGTAACTTACGGTAAGTCGTTGTCCCGCGGATGTTAATCTGTTAAAATAGGTTTTTTTGGTTTTGCCGGGAGATAGTATCGGCGGGTTCAGTCATTTTAGTGTTAATTACTTGTGCGCGGGAACGATTTGTGTGTTTTCTTGTTTGAGAGTGATACGCGTTAATATTTGACACTGGTGAACTGAGTAGCTGGTTTTCCCGTTTGAGAGGTTGATTGTCGCTAATAAGTGTCATTATTTAATTACTGTTCGAGAGTGAGTTCGATCCCGCTGCACCGTGCGTGTGTGCGTGTGTGAGAGCGATACGGGTAGATCGCGTCGTTTGGAAAGGTGAGGTGTTGAAACGCGTGATCTATTTTCTTAAATTCTATATGTTATATTGTAAAATCGGAAATATCCCGGTATCGTCCCACATCGTTTTGGACCTTGTGGATTTGGTGGGCAACCGGCGAAATATCCGATCGCGGGTGAAGGCTCGAGATCATCCCGCGTATAGTGTCTTAGCGTTGTTTAAAGTAAATCGATCAGGGCGGATTATCGATTGTTCGAAACCGTCCCGCAGTAAATCATAGTGTCGTTAGGTTTTCGTTAATTCCCGTTCTCTCGTATGTTGTGTGTGCGTGTGCGTGTGTTGGCCGATCGAAGTCCTGATGGTTAATTTCTAGTCATTTGACTTTAATTAATTCTGAATAAATATCTATTTTGTGATTCCCGTAATTAAAAACTTGAAACTTATTCTCATTGGTCTGCCCGAGTTCCTGACATAGAATCCCGCCACTCTACATTTCTTGACGGCTGTGGCTAGGTAGGCAAAAGCAGCTTGGTCCCTGAACATCGCGAGTTTTTCCCGGCGCGTAAGCGCCTGGCGCCCATTAAAAATAAAAGGGAAAGCTCGGGACTTTACTTTTTTTTTTGTTTTGGGGAAATTTTGTAGTATAAATTTCCCCAAAAATGTCAAACGCACTACAAAGCTAAAGTCCCGAGCTTTCCGTGGCGGGGACGACGTAGCGGGACGACGATCGGACGGGAACAGCCTTGAGATGTGCCGATCGCGGAAGCACGAGCCCTCTCATCCCTACTCTTACATAAATTGGGCAAGGAACAATCAGGCGACCAACTCTGACTCTCGCAACTACTCGCAACCACGATTAGCAATTTAATATTTGTCGCACTGGCGCGCGAGCTCCAAAATCTGTGCGCGCTCGATAATTGCAGGGCAGCAGGAGAACGACAGTTGATAATGTGTTATTTCATGCGACGATGTTGCTCGGGATGTTGCCCTTCCTTCTTTCAGTTGCAGATTCGGGAGAGAAGATTAATGTTAGCGCAGAAATGCGCCTCGAGATCGACTATTCCTCTTTGTCGTAGCGTAGCGGGATTTTCCATATTCACGTAGTTAATATCGATGCGGAAAACTCTCATCGCTCGGCGTACATAAATAATAAAGAAATAAAAGAAACTAGAATTATGTCCTAATTGTATATCGAAACGGTACGGATTTGCCGGTTGTTGTCGTCTCGCTAAGAATCGGAGATGAGCGGAATTTTACCACGTTACAATATGTGTAGCAACTTTTCGGCCAGAGCAGTACGGAACGAAATTTCGAGATTAATCGAAATCGAACTATCGTGTGGTTCGGATGTTCGTAGAGTTTCAGCATGGTGTAGGAGTGTCGAACACCTTTATTCTATGCAAATGCACAATATCTAGTTATTGAAACTTGACTGAGAGCGATGCATTGAACGAAACATCGAGATTTAGCGGTAAAGTGCCATCGAATGGTCGAGCGATTCTAACATTTCACCACGGTATACGTGTCTCAAGAAGGTTTATTCTGCGCAAATACATAGTATCTCGGTGTTGAGACTTGCCTGGCAGCGCTGCACCGAACGATAATGCGAGCATTGGCAAAATCGACCCATCGAGTGGTTCGAGTGTTCGTGCAGGTGCAGCATGTTGTAGGAGTATCGAACACCTTTATTCTATGCAAATGCACAATATCTAGGTATTGAAACTTGACTAAGATCGCTGAACCGAACGAAAGTTCGAGACTTACTAAAATTGATTCATCGAGTTTTTCCATCGTTTGTAAGATATAAGCTCGATATACGAATACCAAAACCTTGTATTATATGCGAATGCATCGTATATATATGTTGAAAGTTGTCGGCGAGAGATGCACCGAACGAAATTTCGAGATTCATCGAAATCGAACCATCGTCGGGTTCGGATGTTCGTTGAGTTTTCAACATGGTGTGGGAGTGTCGAACACCTTTATTCTATGCAAATTTACAATATCTAGTTATTGAAACTTGACTGAGAGCGATGCATTGATCGAAAGATCGAGATGTAGCGGAAAAGTGCCATCGAATGGTTCGAGCGTTCTTAACATTTCACCATGGTTTACGTGTCTCAAGAAGCTTTATTCTATGCAAATAGAAAGTATCTCTGTGTTGAGACTTAACTTGCAGCGCTGCTCCGAACGAAAATGCAAGCATTAGCGAAATCGAACCATCGAGTGTTTCGAGTGTTCGTGCAGTTTCAGAATGGTGTAAAAGTGTCAAACACCCTTATTCTAGGCAAATCCACTATATCTAGGTATCGAAACTTGACTGAAAGCGCTGCACTGAACGAAAGGTCGAGATTTAGCGGTAAAGTGCCATCGAATGGTCGAGCGATCCTAACATGTCACCACGGTTTACGTGTCTCAAGAAGCTTTATTCTACGCAAATATAAGGTATCTCTGTGTTGAGACTTGCCTGTCAGCGCTGCACCAAACGACAATGCGAGCATTGGCAAAATCGACCCATCGAGTGGTTCGAGTGTTCGTATAGTTGCAGCACGCTGTAGAAGTATCGAACACCTTTATTCTATGCAAATGCACAATATCTAAGTATTGAAATTTGACTAAGGCTGCTGAACCGAACGAAACTTCGAGACTTACTGAAATCGATTCATCGATTGTTTCCATCGTTTGTAAAATATAAGCTCGATGTACGAATACCAAAACCTTGTATTATATGCGAATGCAGTGTATATATGTTGTGACGTGATTTTTTGAAATCGCGGTCACAAGGGTTATTGCTGACGATATGGTCATTGTTTTCGTCGCTGTCCCTCCTCGAATCGTCATCATCGCTAAGGATGATTGTTTCCGAGAAGTATGAAGTTGAGGCTCGGTTACCGATTTTATTGATTTTTTTTTTGTGGTCTTTGATGACGCATACGCTCGGCATATTCAAATCTGTCGCGAGGATGAGAGCTCAACGAAACGAGCAGCCTGACAGATGAGAATTGCCGGCAAAAGTCTTGCAGTTAGTTGTAGACCGGTGCAAATCCGGCGTCCTATAGCGAGAGTGCATTGCGCTGAATAACGGGTAGAGATTCGTTAGTTTTTGCAGAGGACTGAGTATCCTGGTGCAATATCATTGTGTAGTATAGGCCCGTTTTCGCGCGAAGCACTAAGGGAGACAGCTGTATAGATTTCGAATGTTACCGGCATGATTTGCGATCCCGATATAGTTATGAGATGATTCGAGTGAGAGAGGGAAGTAGCTCTCGGGTAAGGGATTTCGGGAGACATTAAGAATTATAATGTCGAGGTTTCGATGATTATTAGAGATTATCAGTCTGGCTCGGGACACCTTTATTCTAGGCAAATTCATAACCCCCAAAAAAACCCTCACGGGTAAAAAAATTGAGACAAGTACATTTACGTGAGTGGTATCTATACCCCCAAAAACTTGAGCCGTAAACTATGTATAGGTACAAAAAGTTGTGAAATAAACTGAAAATATATTCAGCATGTCAAGTACATGTTGTACAACATATATATACATATAAATACTTGTATATATACAGTAGCTTTAATATCAACTAAAAAGAATTTCTCGCATTTAAAGGAAAAAAAATCAGTAACGAAGGAAAAATCTTGCATAAAATAATGGCGATGACATAAATCCTGGTGAAGACCTATCGTAACGTCGATATTCCGTCTGAGCATAACCTTTGCTCCTATTGTAATGGTTATAATTCTTGCCAGACTAGCAATACAAGAAATATCTTCATTATCGCGAGCTAATATCTTTAAAACTTTCTTTTTATTGAATGGTGCACAATCCATGGAATCACGGGCAATCAAATTGATCTCTTCGGTTGGTATACGATTTAACATACTTTCATTCAGAACATCACATAAGTGACACGTGGGCAGTAAACAAACAGTGTCACATGGTAATTCGTCAATATAATGAGATAATTCTCGTATTCTATCACCAAATTCTATGGAAGAAAAATTAATTTTCCTTGTTTCTAAAACTTTGGCATCTGCAGCCGTTACAGCTCAAAAAAACGAATTCTTGATAGCATTTCTTTATAAGAAGTATCATTTCTCTGACGCATATTAATTGTTAATTCAACATAACTAAATAAGCTTGCCCAAATATCAGCACTTCCTAATGAATCCAGTAGCTTTTCAGCCTTGGAGGTAGAAACTTTAATGAATGCCGGTTCCTCACGCACAGGTGGTAATTGAAGAAGATCACCAAATAGCAAAATATGTTTTTTGCCAAACCAACCATCATCGACATTGGGTGTATTGAAAATTTCAGTCAATCGAAGATGTATGTACAGTAAAGTGATGTTGGATATCATCGATACTTCGTCAATTATAATGAGAGAAACATGCTTCAATTGATCACGAAGTGTTTTCAAGACTGCATCAGATAGTTCTCTGTACTTCGGTGTCTGACCGTGTTCAACAGGCAATTGAAATAATCTATGCACTGTTAATCCATTAATGTTAAACGCTGCTATCCCCGTGGGTGCCGTTACTGCAGTATCTTTACCAATTATTTGCTTAATCCAACATCTGTTCGTGCTTATTAAGAAACTTTTACCCGTGCCACCTTCTCCACTGACATACAACCTGAGAATTTCATTTTCAGAATTTATAGTTTCCGAAATTTTGTTCATTATTCGTTTCTGGTCCACATTTAATTCACCCATCATCTGCGTAAGATCAGCTGCCTCATGCTTTACGCCAATGTCGACGAAATCTTTCATAGCATCATCAGCTTCAATAGGATTGCAACCCAACGGTATTCCATTTGTGTCGCATTCATCGTTGTCTGCATTTTTGTCCTGCTCTATATTTTCAGCCATTTGCTGATCAACAAGTTCTTTCGCTTTGTTAAAATTTTCTTTAATTTCACTTAGGTACTCGTGATATTGCAAAGCTTCGGTAAGTTGCGATTCCATAGACAGAAATAATTCAGCGTAAGTCTCACATCCGTTCTTAAGCTCATCGACATCTCTCCATGGTTGAAACAGTAATAACAATGCGAAAAAGTATTTTATGTCACACTGTGCGTAAAATGCGATTTTACGCACGCTTCGCGTGCGTTAAACTGCATTTTCTCACATCGTAACATAAAATATCGTTCGACACTCGTGCGAAAGACTTTTTCTAACTCGTGTGGTTGCAACCCTCGCCTTCGGCTCGGGCTGCAAACTCGCACTCGCCAGAAAAAGTTTTTTCGCACTTGTATCGAAATATACTATTTCAGGTTGAGTGTTAACATCGTATTTGTAATGACTGATCAGATAAGCCCCTTTGCGTTTTTTCAAAAATTTGCCATCACTTAGTGTATAATATTTAGCCTTGCGTATGGGTTTGGTAGATATTATGTCATACCACTTAATGAAATCGTACAAATTGATTCCGCTCAATTCCGTAGGTCTCGTTGGATAATAGAAATCTATCAGACCACGATAGAAAATATCGGTTGACTCCGCATCCATAGTACAAATTTCCTTGTAAGGCTTTAATTTCCTACTTCTTATAACATTGACATCTGTCCACCTGATAGTCGTTAAAGGGTCAGTACCATATAAGGAAAATCCTAAGAGTGTGTCAGCCGCTTCAGGGGCACCACATTCTCTGTTGCACAACATGCGTAAAGCAAAATCCCAGAGAGAACTTTTGAATTCTTTCGTGGAATTGATATGTTGAAATGCTTCCATCACATAGCTTTTTTCTTTTTTCGAAAGATATTTTGTGCAATACCAAGACAACAATGTCGAAAATTCTCCAATAAATTGAATGTCCATATAGCCCTCCCAAGCACAAAGTATGGGAGGATTATAGTCATTTATGAATTTTTCATTTGAAGATCTTGGAAGATCATACAATCTGCTCCTAGATTTTAATTGTCTTCTACCAGCCACTGAAGTCGCTACATTTCTCATAATAAATGTATCAGTTATATTACGAGGAAAACCAAAACGGCAAGCGCGAGAGGTGCTACTTTTCGTTTTCTTAGTACGCATACAATAACTATTGTGATTGTGACTTTGGTGCGTCATAACACGACGATGTAATGTCGGAGAAACGGTTTTCTCAGGTATTCTGCAAGTACAATATTGTGATATAAAATTGACAACTTCTTCTGTTGAAGATTTACCAAGAATCGGGGCATTCTTAATCCATATTAATAAATGGAAATGTTGAGTTCCTCTAGTTTGATATTCCCGTCTCCAAAAATAATGTATTACTTCACCAATTGGGTTCGATTTTCAACATATGATATTTAACATAGCATTAAATTTGTTATCCATGAATCTTGATACTGATACTGGACCGGCAGCGATTAGTGAATCCGCAGACTTGTGCGCTATTGAAGGATTTATTTCACGAAGATATTCTATTAAATCCGTCCATAAATATTCACTGGGGCTTAAGGTGAGGAACCACGTTGCTGGCTCATAGTGTTGAATCATACAATAGTAGTAGGTGGTGCACTATGGCGACTCCCACTCCTATCCCCACTCCTACCCCCACTCCTCGGTTCGCCAGAAGCCGAGGTATGGGTGAGAGAGTGGGGGTTGGGCTGGAGAGCGAGCGACGGGTCGTCACAGTGCACCACCTTTGTTTTTTTTTTTTTTAACATTCATTGAAAATACATTTTTTTTAAATACAGTATATATGAACAATGATTATTATAAATTATGGGTATTATAGTTTATAACGGTTTTAACAATATGACTCAGATGATGGGTGAGCAACTCCGCGATGATCCTTGGTTTAGATTTAGTCGATAGTTCGTAGGAGGGCCTCTGCGCTTTTAGTCTCTGTCGTGCGTAGTCTTGAATCTTTTGACGTTTTCTGCGTATAACGCGTTGCACAGAGCTCACAGAGAAAAGCGTGGAAAATGATGTAATAGCACTGACGAGAATAGTCTTACACATTTCTGCATCACCGCGGATTTGCGAAAGCATGACATGTAATTGTTTATGCAGTTCTGTAATATTGTCAGTTTTGTAAAGTCCTCTCGCGTAAAGCGATAGAAGGGTGCGAAACGTTGCACAGAATCTCCACTACTACTACCACTTTGTGCACTTTGAATAATCACTGCAGGTTGATTATTATACACCTCGTGCTCTAGTAGAAAATCATGTTCAACTATTGCAGTATAGATTTCCGCAAGAACTGTCATCGTTGAGTGCGTCCACGATGTCTTCTTCTTCTTCTTTCTCACTTAGGCACGCCGCGATAGTAGCAAAATGTTTTTGAAGATTTTCCCAAGCGGAGCGATCCAAAGATATGTAGCCGGTAATGTTGCATGTCAACTTGATCACGAGTATAAGGGACTCATTACCACGAATATCTAGACCAAGTCGAGCAGATCTCGTTGAAGATACGTTCAAGTCAAGTATAGTAGACAGCAGCAAATGCTGTTGCTGCTGCTGTGTGTTAGCAGCTTGAACGGGAATCATTGATGCGCTGTTGAATTATCAGAAGATGCGAGACCGCTGTTGTATCCACGCTGAGCTCCGATCGAGTGAGAGGAGTTTATATTCACGCTTCTTTAAGCTCCAAATGATTGTACTTTGTGCCGTAGTAGAACATACGTAACTTTTGTTCACTAGCAGCGGCAATCATCTGTTGAAATAGAGCGGCGTTCTCCTCGAATGCCCTCATGAATCTTGATGGCAGGAAGCACTTAAACTCGCTATGCAGATCGACGGTAATACGCACACCCCACCTCGTTTGACTGATCTTCATTTACATGACAATGTACTCTTTGTCTACTTCTAGATCCGCTAATCTTTTCAACGGTAGATACGGCTCCGGCTTGCCCACTTTATTGATTGCTGATAAATCCATTATGAAGTTTAAGCACTTGGAATTTGACTGTCAAAGAATGTAGTTCTGATTTTGCGTAAATCAATGTTTTGAGGCGCGTAATGTCTTGCAAGAACCGTTCTATGTGTGTCTTTAATTCGAGGCGTCGTCTTTGCATGGACTTGCAGAAGAAGAAGTATCTACGCGCGACTGTTCAGTTACTAGTGAGGCTGCATCATATGGACGCTCAGTATTTTCCTCCTCCTCCTCCATTACCCCGAACAACATCACCTTACTGCAATGTCCACTGCTATGAATCAAGAGATTTACCTATTGGTGGGGGGGATCAAATTGCTGACCCAAAGGCACGTGGAGTTTGTAAGATGATATCCCTGTGGCTATGCTGTGTCAAATGCGTTATCAGCGAAATTCCTCGCGAGAAACATAGGATGGTGTTGAAGGTTATTAAAGCGTACAGTTTAAGTACATATTTTTCTGTATATACCGCAAACATTGAATAATATAACTAGCGAGAGCGTGAACAGCAACTCTGCATACATGTGTTAAACTGTTTATACGGCTGCTTGGGCTGGCCATGCTTACTGGTGTACGCGTTATGATAATCAGATATTATTTTATCGTTGTTCGACAGATTATTTGAAAACACGCTTCTAAACCTATGAATACCAAGGCCTGTAGACATGAAATGAAGAAACATAACACAATAATGTCCGCAAAATTGTGATTCAGGGCTCTGAAGCTGAGAGGTGCTGTAGCGAAAGAGTTTACAGTTTCGTCGGAGACGTTGGGATGCTGAGGGACAATTGGGGGCAATCCGTAGCTATCGAAGTACCATCCGTATCCATTTCGATCGACGTACATGGCGATCCAGTGACTTCCAGGCTGTTTGTGTCCATCTGTATTAGCTACAATAGCCGTCGGTTTCGCCCAAGCTCTCGGAATGCGATCGGCAGGGTATACACCGATAGTATGATTCTTTATGCTCTGAAGGGCCTGCAGTATTTGCAGACTGTTCATAACAAGGAGCACTAGGCGTATCGTCGTCGTCGTCGGCGTCGTCGCTTTCTTTGCGTGGTTGTAATCCTATGTACCAAGTAGTGGTGGTCCTATACTCCCACAATGAATTTACACGATCACTATGGCAAAGCCACGTCTTAATTCTTACGGCGCAATTTAGAGCACACCTATATGAGCGGTTTTTACACAATAAACTATGATGAATACACAGAGTGCTACACGCTGGTAGATGACGTAATGAGGGATCCCTTGCGTCTTCCTCTAGATTTATAATGAAGCACCCTGTTAATTGCGTTAAATAAGCGGCTTTATCAGTGCCTCTTGTGAATATTCGATCAGCCTGTACGGCAATTTTCTTCAAAATACTCTCGACAGCTCGTAACGACGTTTCACCGCTGGTCCACTCTATGCCGTGATGATTATCAATCAACCATGTGTTTTGTCTCTTTACACTGGGTGGTAAACTCTTATAAGCATGGGGTGGTGACACTACCCAATGCGCACTATAGTCTGAGTTAATGGCAATGATTGCAACTTCTTTTGGAATAAATTCATTAGACCTATCCTTCAGGCCTTGTATATCAATCACAATATTCATGATGAGCTGTGCGATCGTAACACCTCAAAGTATGAACGTAGACTGGCCAGTCAAGTTAGCTTACGCTGCAAATATATGTCAGGCATAATCTAACCGCTATAGTCTACAATTACCTGCCTCGAAGAGTCAATCTCCAACACATTGTCATATTCTGCATACACGATACAGTTAATTGTTGAAGTTAACGCTTGGGCGAAGCGCACTTCTATTCTCACACTACCATGTCTTACTAAATTCCAATGACTGTTGCTGTTTGCCGAGAGATCGGGCGTGAGATCAAACGCAAAGAGACTATAACCGTTAGGATAATTGCAGCGTCCCTAGCGGATCCGAGCAACCGTCATTTTCTGGTTGCTTTACGGTCACATACAAGTAACCGTCATTATGAGGTTCATTTCCAGTTGTTTTACCGTAAAACAACTGTAATATAACCGACAAAGCGACCGTTATTTTGGAACAAAAAAGAACCCGATTGCAACTACAAAGCGACCAATGTTTTAACCAAAATCAAACTTTAAAGTAACACAGAAGTAACCGACAGTTTGTTAAAAGTTGTTTTTCGGTTATGTGAAAGTTCTTCATATAACCGAATAGTAACCCGAAACGGAACATTGAGTTCATTACGAGTCACTTTATGGTTACCCGCCGGTCACTAGGTTCCTTCTGGGTTATTCTGGAGTGATTTTTTGTTCCATAACGACCAGTCACTCTTCGGTTATTTTGCGGTTCTTCAGATCCGCTAGGGGTGCAATACAATTACCTTGATTGAGAAAGTGGATACCTGTGCCGGAGAACAGTGTATGGAAGGCATCAACGTAATTGTAACTAGTAAAGTCCGGCTGTAAGGGCTTTGATGATACCTGAACTCTGTCAGCATACAAAGAAAGATAATTAATGCCGTAATTTTGAAAGTTAAAGGGATTTAATAAGCGATCACCATTAAACGCTTTATTATCGACGAACCCTAGAATTATCCTCTTAGGTAGCTGTCCTAGTATGACATTATCTAAAGTATTACCATGTACACCTACATGCAATGATAGAGCCTTAACCTCCACACACGTCAAGGGATATTTTGCTGTCGATTTAGACAGAGCTCTAGCATGAGCTAGAAGCATACCAGGAGCTATTTTAGTACGACGTACAAGGAGTGATGCTTCGGTAACGCGAATACTCCAATCTTTTCACCCGCTCATAAGACAAAAAGCGTCACTGCTGCGCACGAGGCGTAGTCGTAGCTCAACGCCGTTTAACAAAAATCTCTCCTGATTGAAAATATCACAATGTAGGTGTCCTAGAAGATCAACAGAATTTTTGTTTCCGCCTAGAAATAGCCGACTATTAGTCAGACCTACATTAGCATCATCAACATCGTTCATTTTTCCAGCCGTATCGCTATACCATAATACGCTCATTAGATGAGAATCCTTAGCACCACGGCCATAATTTAAAAGTGTCTCGATGTACGCTCTGTAGGCATATGCATTATTTGGAAGAGACACAAGTTTCTGATTAAAAAATACGTCAATTTGGTTGAACATTGAATGCATTAGATTGTTCACAGGGCCTACTTTAATAGAAGGATCAGGTTTCTCGCCCGTAGATTGTATTTGGACACGCATACTTAACATGGTATGCGCAAGATCAATGTACTCCTCACCCTGACCGGGGACCACAAACTCTATGGGTGAATCATCGGTGAGCGAGGAGATCGGTTTATAGTGCATCCACTGACTTCCCTCAATTGTAGTTTGCGTTGGTGGTAGTGGAAACAGCTCCAGTTCTGACTTCAAACATTCACACGAGTGTATGTGCAAAAATGCCATTTTCTCGAAATATAATACCTATGCAAAGATGTCGGATACAGTTCTTGGGGTCTTCCTCTTCTTCTTTCTACTGTCGGTCTTTGTCGTTTTTCTTCTTCTTCTCACGGTTTTCTTCTTCTTCCTCTTCTTTACGGCACCAGTGCGTTTTCTCGATGATCGGGTCGTCCTTCTTTTTCTCGTACCGATGCTACGCCTTCTATTACCACGAGCAGAATGAATCAAACGCCTCATTTTAGCTGCTTTATACCTCGAACCACTCATTAATGTACTGTGACGTGATTTTTTTGAAATCACGATCACAAGGGCTTGTGTTATCGTTACTCGCTATTTTTCGGCGTTTTCGAGCTGCTTTCCCTCGAATTTACGTTCTCGGTTAGCTAAGAATTCTAATTCTTATGTTTTGTTATTGTTGTTGTAAAGTTTCGGTAGATCGGTGCACTCAAATCTGTCGCGAGGATGAGAGCTCAAAGAAAGGAGCAGCCCGGCAGACAAGAGTCACCGATCGAGTCTCGCGATTAGTTGTAGACCGGTGTAAATCCGGCGCCCTATTGAGATTATGTATTGCGCTAGAGAACGGGTGGAGTTTTGTTGGTTTTTTGCAAAGGATGGACCATCCTGTTGCAGTGTAGCGCATAAGTGTGCTGATTAGGCCCGTTCTCGCGCGAAGCTTCAAGGGAGGCGATCGTATAGATTTCGAAAATGTTACCGGCATGATTTGCGTTCCCGATATAGTTAAGAGGTGATTCGAGGGAGAGGGCAGTAGTTCTCGAGTAAGGGATTTTGGAAGGGATTCATAATTATTATGACGAGATTTCGATGATTGCTGGAGACAATCAGTCTTTCTCGGGACACCGCCGCGGTGCCTCGAGCCTAAATAGAGCTCCCGTGTTGACAGTTTTTCTGTCGCTCGCGCGCGCGTCTTCGCGCTGTTCTCGTACTTCGGATAATACTTAGCGTATAGTGTATCGCGTATGTCCTCGTTCTCGTGAGTTTTATTCAAGTGAATAAAACCAAAGTTCCCGTTCAGTGTAGTGCAATAGTGCACTCCTGGTTTTTCGAGTTTCCTATGGGATTCTTGATACCGGACCTCTGATTTATTTGGAATAATTCTGGTGAGTCGTTTTCGTTTAATTAATTATTTAATCGATTATTTCGATTAAAGATCTCGTGCTACTGACTATTCGTGCAGTTACCGTTGAGTTTCGGTTACGCGCATTGCTTTGCAACGCGCCGCCAACGTTACCGATCTCGATACTTCACGATAGCTCTCGCACATTAATTCAGTAATGGAATTTATTGTATTTGTTCTCGCATATTTCTTTTGATGAATATTGAAGGTTGTTCTCGCTGTTTAAGATCTCGTGGAAATAAGCTATTTACTGGGTCATACCTCGACCCTCTCTACCACAACCTAGCAGACTGAGCGGCCGTGCATTTCCGCAACCGTTCGTTCTCGCAAGCGCATCCAGTTGCGTTTGTTAATTTTACGCGACCCCAAAAATTAACTAAGCTACCGTTTTCTCTGAATTTGTTCTCGATCGATAGCTTTTGCTCCGGGCTTTCGATTTTGATTGGAATTGAGCCTGATCAACTCGATTCCTCGGGCATACCGGTTAGTTAATACCGGTGAAATAAAAATTAACTGGCGCCCACCGGGTTGCGGATGCGCGAACGAGAGTGGACGGCCGAAGGTGACCGTATCGTGATGCAGTTCCCGAATAAAATTTGATTTTATTTGTTACCGATTATGCTCACGAAAAATACGTCACAGTACTTATTTTTTCCTCGGCTTTGCGTTTCAAATTTTGCCCCGATTCACGTAAACGCATTTAAAGGCTCCGCGTGGCTGTACGCCATTATCCATTATATCGGTGGCTACATTAATTCCTGATCTGAGCGCTTCGTTACCAACAGCGCGAGCCCCCTGCTTGAGCAGAGGTATGATGCTCCGGAATAGACCTCCGAGGAAACTACCAATACCGTGACCTCGTTGATTTGGTGAGCCTATGTATACGTGACTTATACCGCCGTAGCCTGTTCGTCCACCACCGCCGCCACCCATCTGTATGTCAAAGTAGCTCTCGTAATCCATTTAGAGTTACTTTTTGGTTAATCGAGACGCTTGAAATGTAGTGTCACCGTCAGCGTCCCACACTCGAATGGTATTGGTGTGCCAAACTCATCTCTTATATCGATAGTTATCGTTTGAAAGCTAGTACGTAAAAGAGGCACATATCGAGGGGCTGAGAAACTCTTGATTTTCATAGATCCGTAATTGTAAGTATCAGAGACTGTCGATGGCACAACACGTAGCAAAGGCATATGTACTGTGACACGATTCTTTATTCCGAGATAATTCGGGAAAATTATCTCGGAGAAACGCTCAACAAATTCGACACCCTTAAATACACCAAAAATGCAATGGGGGGCCAGGCCCTTCTTTTACTGCCTGAAGGGCCAAGAGGGAGAAAACTATCAATTATTCGACGCGAATACTCTTCGCACAAGCTGCTCAATCCGAGAGACTAGGTAGTGGGGGGTTTAAGAGGGGGGAATCTTCAAAAATAACTGCAAAACCCAAAAAACCGATATAATGCATAATGTGCTCGCTTTAATTAAACAAAATAAAATAACTGGCGAGTACAATAGGAGGCTTGGAGCCTCCAATATTCCCAAATGCGGGTTTACAAAAAAAATGGTTCCCGGAAGGGGAATCCGTGCTCGTTGGCACAACTGATTCTATACAATATAAATTATTATTAATAAATCCAAAAGAAATGTCCAAAAAGAATTACAATTTCACAAAATAATGGGCGTGAACGCTTCGCGTCACGCCGCAAAATAGTGAATCTTCCCTCTCACTCTTGCGCTACGGGACGGCTGAGGCACGTCTCGTATTTTCCAATAAATTAAATATTCCCAAAAAAACTATTCAATATCCAAATGCACTGACCCACCTCTATTACGCGATGCTCCGTGTTAAGGACCGCAACAACGTCCTTCCTTCTTTTCCAATTAATTCCTATTTTCCGATATAATATTTCCCATACGGTTTCCAATATATTACAATAGTTCGTGCGCTACTGTTCGCACGCGTGTCCAGCCAACAAGTGACGAGTCGCGGCGCGTGCCGGACTCGCCAAAATCGCTCCAGGACGAGAGGAGTGCGCGGAGGGTACGCATCCCTTCGCAGCGACACATTTATTAGTGGTCTGTCGCGAAGACAGACTACCATTCGACGCGGGAGGTCCAAACTCTCGCGTATGAATTTCCAAAATAGGAGGCAGATGTACTGCCGCCACGGTGCCGATTTTTTAATGCGTGGAGCTGCCCTCGCTGCTGGCGTCTCCTCTTCCTCTGAGCTCCTGGATCCCAAAGACCATGCCGATTGGAGGTACTGATGCAGTACCTCACTCGTAGAAGGAAAGAAACGTTGATCGCCAGTGGGAGCGGGGACCGTGACATGTAAAATGTGTTCCAAACGAAATCAATAAATAATTCCTATAATCTCGCGTAGGTCTGGTCGATTTGACGCGACGCCGCAGTTTTGCCTTATTTTGCCTTGCAGCCGTATCCCGGCTTGCTGGCTGGACCATTTCTATGTCGCGGGCGACGTCGAAGGGGGGAGAGATGCAACGGACACCGCGTAACGCGAAATGCCGCGTTAGAGTACATCTCCGGTAATATATGATTCGCAGATATCAGTATAAAAGAACAACATACCGGGGATACCGTTGATTAAATTAACTGGATATGCTGCAGTGTGCTTAGATTCTTCTTGGAGTGTTAGATCTCCAAGGTGATTAAAACCCAAAATCTTATTCAGCAACGGAGAAAAATAAAAAGAGTGTTCAAGGTTTTTACATGCCGCGCAGATGCGCGTTACCGGCACGTAGCCATTACGGCCACAGGTAAATTTTAAATGATCTGCTATGCATGATATTTCATTAATTGTCTCGATTAACGAATCTATGCTACGATATACTCCCGATGGAACGCAAACGCGTTCTTCTTTAAAATCAATTGCTGATTTACTGTTGGGTGGTATAGCGCTGGTGATGAAGTTCATGAAATTTTGATCGCCCTCATGTGGTATATGCAAGATCGTCATGGGTATAGTATAGTATAGTATAGTATAGTATAGTATAGTTTATTGCACTAGGACCAAAGGTCCTCTCAGGCAACCCCACAACAGGGGAAAAAGCCACCACAAGGCAGAACGCCACAGCCCGGCGACTGCTTCACAAATCCTTACAACTAATACAAAGTACCTTATAGCTAATAAATTACAAATATTTACAAACTAAAGACTAAAACTAAAAATACAAACTAAAGCTAAAACAATTTACTCGATGCCTTGACTAAATCGCTAGATCGGCAGCAAACGCTCTCCCGCAATCAGCCGCCTAAACATCGCAGCCCTGAATTCGCCGCCAGTAAGTTCTAGCCCGCCCGGCGGAAGGGCATTCCAGCCATACGCCGCAATTATACCGAACGCGTTTCTCCTCGCTTCCGTTCTGAAGTGCCCGATTTCCAGCCTACTCCTGGCTCCCCCCCCCCCCCCCCCCCCCCGAGCTCTCGCCCCTCGCCCGTCCGCCCATCTGAAAAGATCACGCAAGTACTTAGGTCTGCCAGACAAAAGTACAGAGTGGACAGCACACATGACAGCTAACTGCCTCCTCTCAGCCACATGTAACCAACCAAGTTGGCGATAGAAGGGAGAGATATGCTCCCGTCTATGCACATCAAAAATGAAACGAACACACGAGTTAAACGCAACATCGATGATGCCATTCAGTTCGTCCGAAATACCATGCAATACCGCGCTACAATAGTCAGCAATCGGCATGATGAGCGCCCTGACCAGCGACACCGTCACATTCCGCGGTAATAGGGACCGACACACCTTTAGCCTGTAAAGCGACGAATTAATAGACTTTGATACCGCAATCGCCTGAGCACGCCATTGAAGGTCATCCGTAACGGTAACCCCAAGTATCCTAACAGACTCCTCAAAGGGTACAGTAGAGCGGCCATTAACAAGACGCGGTAAGAGGTCACTATTCAGCCTACGGACGCACGCACCACTCCCCAGTACGATTGCGTGAGTTTTGCTACAATTTAGAGCCAGACCATTGACAGATGCCCAGATACGAATCAACAAGATATCCTTATTGAGCCTAACACCCACCGAGTCTATGTCACCAAGCGCACCCCTACAAAAGATCTGTAGATCGTCCGCATATAAATTACAATCGCACGAGCTAAGAGCGTACCCAATATCGACCATATAAAGCGAAAATAAGAGCGGTCCAAGCACCGAACCCTGTGGCACCCCAGCCGAGGTGGCCACAAACTGCGACTGGATGTTTCCCGTCCCAAGAACTGCCTGCATGCGGCCCGACAAATAAGCAGAGAACCATTGGATAACAGAATCCGAAAACCGAAGACCAGCTAGCTTATTCAAAAGTCGATCATGCCGCACCCGATCAAAGGCCTTTGAGAAATCAAACAGCACCATCCCTGTGACCTGATGATTATCGATACCCTGGCTCACGTAGTCAAGTATCCGCAATAACGCAGTCTGCGTACTATGATTTTTTCTATAAGCTGATTGGAACGGGACAAAACTGCCATTCGCCACGAGAAATTCACCAACTTGATCAGCCACAATTTTCTCAAGCACTTTAGCGAGAGAGCACAAGAGAGAAATCGGCCTATAGTCCGCGGCTTTCACTGGAGATTTGACCTTCGGAATAGGCCTCACTAAAGCTAGTTTCCAAACCTCAGGGAACGAAGACGACTGCAGCGAAAAGTTAAACAGATGGAGGAGCGGTTGAAATACCACCGGAAGCGCAATTCTGATCAATCTCATTGACAAATTGTCAGCGCCTGGCGAGCAACATGCTGCGGCTCTCAACGCCTTGGCTAAGACGTCCTCGGAAACAAATTTAAAGAAAAACCGCGACTCATCAAAGTCCCTAGTATCCCAGGTAGTGGGATGGCAGTCACCAGAGGTACCGGTCGCGGTGATGAAGTTATTCAGCTCCTCCACCGGCACAGCAAGCTCTTGACTACCCCCCCTCTCCTTCAGCAGTCCTAGCTGTCGTAACCGATCCCAAGCCGTCCTTGAATCCTTAATATCAATCAGGGCGTTGCCATAAAACCTACGCTTCGCATCTCGAACCATAAGCTTGGCCCGATTACGCAGAATCCGGAAAATTCTAAGCTTTTCAGCCTTGTCGCCCTCATCTTGACTGTCCGCGCCACCGATCGCAGCAGAACTCCCAGCGCCACCAACGCTTTGTAAACTATCTCCTCTGCCACCACTGCCATTCCCCAGCCGAGTCTCCCTGTCACAAATAGCCCTGTACGCTCTTCTAGCCCCGTCCCTTTCACGCATCACAGCCCTAATATCATCCGTAAGCCATGGGGTAGAGGGTCGCCGCCTACACGGAAGACGCCGCACCGGGGCATGCGCGGCAAAGCATTGCGTTACCGCCTCGTTAAGGAACTCAACTTTTGAGTCAATCGACGCCATGGAGTAAAACTCTCCCCAATTGGCACTACTCAGATCCTGTAAAAACGCAACAGAGTCAAAGTCCCGAAAATCTCGCGTAACACGCTCCCTAGCCGTCCTCTGCTCAACCTTAAGATTATAGGTGATCCGTATACAATCATGACCTGAGAAAGAAGTCGGCTCTTGCCCAGCAGTGATCAAATTGTCCTCGCTGTCCATGATACATAAATCAATAAACGAGGTGTGATCACCCCCGCAATAGGTCGGATTAAACGGCACGAGAAACAAATCGTTTGCCTGCACGAAGCGACTCACAACGTCACTGTCATGACTTATCCTACACATGTTAGAATTAAAATCACCAACAATTACAAGCCTGTCAAAACGTGAGTAATGCTCGACAATATCCTCGAAAAACATGTTTATTCCCCCGATTCTTGGAGGACGATAAACAGCTCCCAGTAAAAGCTTAATACCACCACCACAGCGAATCTCAAGTAGCAAATAGTCGATTCATTTCTTATCGCCATCCGGTGACGAGGAGATTACCCTCGCCCCTAGTAACTCGCCGGTATGTGCATTTCAGCTAATGAAACGGCCCACCTGCCTTGCAAAGACACGTTTTGCGGTAAATGTGTTGTATAGCGGGTTGTCGTGTTATCAGGGTAATATTTCATACTACTGTTACTAGGTAGAATTATGTAAAAATCGTCTTTCATCTTTTTTTTTTCTTCTTCAGAAGCGTCTGAAAGGCTGCACCTATAAATTCTTTACCCTTATCCGATTGTAGGTAAAGAGGTGATCTACCATTAGTAATTTTAGATCTTAGTATACGCTCAAAGGCCTTAGCTACCGACAGAGCTGTCTTATCAGTAAGAGGCTCGACCCATGCATACTTACTGAGAACATCTATGACAACAAGGAGATAAACATAACCATCATTGTAGGTCTTGATTGAGCGAAGATCTACGAGATCCGCTTCCCAAACGTCATCGATATTGCGGACATTGTAGAAGCGTCGAGGGAAACGATGTCTCACAGGTCTATGTTTTGTGTACGCGTCTTGAGACTCAAGCCACTGCACTGTTTTGTAATCGGTGATTTTTTTCTTACGACCCACGCGTAACAGTTTTTCAGATCCTGAAAATGAGGCCTCATGAGAGGGATCAAAGTAAACTTTTTGTAATGTTTTCATTATTATTATAATTTAAGGTTAGCTTAAGTTAAACGTCTTTTTTTATTACAACCAGAACCACTTTGTACACTGCAACTGTCTTCACTACCGCTGTAGAATCTAGAATGGCTGCTTATATCACTTGGTACGTCGCTGCCGATGTTGTTGTTGCCCCGATTATTGATTACAGTTGGATCTATCTGCAATGTCGAATTTGCTCTCGACTCCTGCCATAGGTCTTCGTTACCGATAAACTCACGAGGTGTTTGAATTAGCTCGATGAAGTTGGCTGACCAACTTTAACTTTTTAAACTTTTTCTTTTTTATATCATTTGATAATCGTTAGATATTGATTGATAGTCTAATATCAATGTTTGATAGTCGAAAGTTTTTTTTTTAAATAAAAATCAAAATATACCCTGAAGATAGCGGAATTTTTTTTATTTTTCCACCGAATCTAATTTTTGTTAGTCCTATCGATGCGGAATCGTTTGATAGTACGGAATTAGTTTTAAAATTATTTGATAGTCCACTTTTCGACCGAAAATATGAAAAAAAACTGTAAAGTGTAATCAGCGGGTTACATTACCGGGTCATGTGGTCACATTACCAGTAATGGAACGGTAATATAACCGCCTGTTTTAATTTTTCACCAAAATCAATTAAATTTGCATCCAATCGATGCGGAATCGTTTGGTAGTTAACAATTAACAGTGTGTAAAAAAAATGAAAAAACGCTTTATAAGGCACGGTCACCTGGGAACATAACCTAAAATATCAGGTTTTGCGCTAAAATTAATTTAATGCACTCGAAATCAATGCGGAATCGTTTGATAGTTGATAATTATCGTATGATACCGTTTGATAGTTCATACTTCGTCATCAAAAGAATTTAGAAAACTTTATGCGCTTCATAGAGCCCCGCCAGATCGCAGCATAACCTGAAATCGATTAAACGTATACGCAATCAATGCGAAATCGATTGATAGTTGACAATTATCGTATGATAATGTTTGATAGTCTACGGTTTGTCATAAACAGCATTTAAAAAACTGTATGCGCTTCATGGGGCACGATTACCTAGGAACATAACCTAAAATATCATGTTTCGCGCTAAAATTAATTCAATGCACACGTAATCAATGCGGAATCGTTTGATAGTTGATAATTATCGTATGATACCGTTTGATAGTTCATAGTTCGTCATCAAAAGAATTTAGAAAACTTTATGCGCTTCATAGAGCCCGTCCAGATCGCAGCGTAACCTGAAATCGACCAAACGTATACGCAATTAATGCGGAATCGATAAATAGTTGACAATTATCGTATGATACCGTTTAATAGTTCACGGTTTGTCATAAGAAGCATTTAAAAAACTGTATGCGCTTCATAGGGCACGGTTACCTGGCAACATATCTAAAATCGATGTTTTGCGCTAAAATTAATTCAATGCACACGCAATCAATGCGGAATCGTTTGATAGTTGATAATTATCGTATGATGCACCGGCACTGGTGGTTGTGCGGTCGGTGCGCGGCTCTGGCAGTCCCCCGAGTTAAGCAGCATTGTTTGCGGTCATAACTTGGATGGGTGACCGTTTAGCCATGCACCGGCTAGCACATCAATCAGTGAGCGGGAGGTCAGTTTTTCTGAGATCTCGGTGTTTACACCTAAGTAAGTTACTTTCGTGAATACACCGGGAAATCAGAAGAATATACGGCCGTCTGTACCGGTACGGGTTTTCCGCAGTTTCCCGTGCCCATGGCAAATGCGGTACAGTGTAGCTAAAGTCGGCTGCGGACGCATTGGAAAGTTAGGTTAGCTTAGTGAAGTGCGGGTAGGGAGTGATAGGAGTAAGGGGTGGGAAGGGCGGTAAAAGGCGATTGAAGCCATACCATGGAAAGAATGAAAATAAAATAATAATAGTAGTAGATTATCGTATGATACCGTTTGATAGTTCATAGTTCGTCATCAAAAGAATTTGGAAAACTTTACGAGCTTCATAGAGCCTGGCCAGATCGCAGCATATCCAGAAATCGATTAAACGTATACGCAATCAATGCGGAATCGTTTGATAGTTGACAATTATCATATGATACCATTTGATAGTCCACGGTTTGTCATTTTAAAAAAGTATAAAACTGTATGCGCTTCATAGAGCCCGTCCAGCTTGCAGCACATAACCTGAAATAGATTAAACGTATACGCAATCAATGCAGAATCATATTTGATAGTTGACGATTATCGTGTAATACCGTTGGATAGTCCACGGTTTTTCATAAACAGCATTACAAAAACTGTATGCGCTTCATAGGCACGATCAACTGGCAACAAAACCGGAAATTGATGTTTTTCGCCAAAATCAAGTTAATACAGTATGATTCTAAACCACTAACACATTTGACATTTTTTGTCGAAAGTACAAATGAAATCATCACAGACATCATCAAAAACTACAGATTCGTTGAGTATAAGAAAAAAAGACAATGAAAAAACGAAAAAAAAAATCGTAAGTTCAGTGCTGCCTCATACATTCATAAAAATAATTATAAATAATATATATATTTTGTACAGAGAATATAAGGTTATCATAACGCAAGGAAACTAATAAACTAAACTATGCATTTGTCATCAGCTCTTAAACCACGAATTTTCTTTTTTCCTGTTTATAACTATTACACACTTGGTAATAACAGATTTAGGTACATGAACGACTTGCGATAAACGATTATCTGCAAACGTTTTGCGTATTAATTATAATTATTTTTATGAATGTATGAGGCAGCACTGAATTTACGATTTTTTAAAATCGTTTTTACATTGTCTTTTTTTTCTAATACTCAACGAATCTGTAGTTTTTGATGATATCTGTGATGATTTCATTTGTACTTTCGACAAAAAATGTCAAATGTGTTAGTGGTTTAGAATCATACTGTATTAAATTCATTTTGATGAGAAACATCAATTTCCGGTTATGTTGCCAGTTGACCGTGCCCTATGAAGCGCACACAGTTTTTTAATGCTGTTTATGATAAACCGTGGAATATCGATAATCGTCAACTATGAAACGATTCCGCATTGATTGCGTATACGTTTAATCGATTTCAGGTTATGTGCTGCAAGTTGGGCGGGCTCTGTGAAGCGCATACAGTTTTATACATCTTTTTAATGACAAACTATGGACTATCGAACAGTATCATACGATAATTATTAACTATCAAATGATATAGCATTGATTGTGTGTACGTTTAATCGATTTCAGGTTATGCTGCAACCTGACCGGGCACTATGAAGACAGACAGTTTTCTAAGTTGTTTTGATGACGAACTATGAACTATCAAACGGTATCATACGATAATTATCAACTATCAAACGATTCCGCATTGATTGCGTATACGTTTAATCGATTTCAGGTTATGCTGCGATCTAGCCGGGCTCTATGAAGTGTATAAAGTTTTCTAAATTCTTTTGATGACGAACTATGAACTATCAAACGGTATCATACGATAATTATCAACTATCAAACGATTCCGCATTAATTGCGTGTGCATTGAATCAATTTTAGCGCAAAACATGATATTTAGGTTATGTTCCCAGGTAACCGTGCCCTATAAAGCGCATACAGTTTTTTAAATGCTTCTTATGACAAACCGTGGACTATCAAACGGTATCATACGATAATTGTCAATTATCAGTCGATTCCGCATTGATTGCGTATACATTTAATCGATTTCAGGTTATGCTGCGATCTGGCCGAGCTCTATGAACCGCATAAAGTTTTCTAAATTCTTTTGATGACGATCTATGAACAATCAAACGTTATCATACGATAATTATCAACTATCAAACGATTCCGCATTAATTGCGTGTGCATTGAATTATTTTTAGCGCAAAACATCGATTTCGGTTTATGTTGCCAGGTGACCGTGCTTTATAAAGCGCTTTTTTATATTTTTTTTACACACCGTAGACTATCAATCGATATTATCTGTTAATTGTTAACTATCAAACGATTCCGCATCGATTGGATGCAAATTTAATTGATTTTGGTGAAAAATTAAAACAGGCGGTTATATTACCGTTCCATTTCTGGTAATGGGACCACGTGACTCCGTAATGTAACCCGCTGATTACACTTTACAGTTTTTTTAATATTTTCGGTCGAAAAGTGGACTATCAAATAATTTTGAAACTAATTCCGAACTATCAAACGATTCCGCATCGATAGGACTAACAAAAAGTAGATTCGGTGGAAAAATAAAAAAAATTCCGCTATCTTCAGGGTATATTTTGATTTTTATTTTAAAAAAAAAATTTAGACTATCAAACATTGACATTAGACTATCAATCAATATCTAACGATTATCAAATGATATAAAAAAGAAAAAGTTAAAAAAGTTAAAGTTGGTCAGCCAACTTCATGGAGCTCCATATGGGTGTCTTTGTAGGTTCCCTCGGGGAAGTTGTTTCCTATGTATTCCGACATTGGATCCCTTGTGGTTTATCATGTAGGAGATGTCAACTTGTAACACCCTACATGGGATCCTGTTTGGGTCCTCTTCACCCATATAAGTCTACATGGTTTCCTACGTGGGTCCCTTCAGGGGTTTTCACGTAGGAAATATTTTCCAATATCATCCTATGGGATCCCGTCTGGGTTCCTGCAGAGGAAATTGATTCGCGCACAGGAACCTATATGGATTCCCACACTTTCTTATGCATTCCCATGCAATTCCCATACAAACAGGAAGGTAGTGGCGCAGTGGATAGAGACGCGGCCTCTCAAGCAGGGGTCCCGGGTTCGATTCCCGGCCGGGCACCAATGGAATTTTTCTATGTGCTTTTTTCTGTAATCCCCGGTGGTTCGGAACCCACCTAAAACTGTAGGTCCTGAATATCCATCGCGCCGTAGTTATCAAGGGGCTTGCCCCGTTTACAAAGAAAATAAATAAATAAATAAATAAATAAATAAACCCATGTGAAAACCGGCAATACGTCAGTTCTACAGAACCCATCTGTACACGAGCATCTGTACACCATTTTTTTTACACGCGTTTAATTGAGCACAACGAAATTGTACACAACACGAACTTGACAAAGCGGAATTTAAAACGGATAACCTTGTCACGACGAAACCTTGCGGAAATTTAGTTCGACACGGAAAAATTGATCACGTCAGTAATCCTTATGACAAAACTTTGCACAGCATACTCTGGGCACCATCAATCTGCTCACAGCACTAGTTCGACACAACAAATTTCTTCGTAGCACAAGATCGAAATGGTAAATCTCGACACGGCACCATTTTGTAACGACAAATCTCTACACAACGCGAGTACGACCCGGTAAAGTTTGCCACGACGAACCTTCGACACGACACAAGTTGTACACGACGATGTTCTACACAGACCCATCTCGACACCGACGCTAATCTTCCTATGGTAAATCGGATAATATATTTACCGACTGGCAATTTTGCGTTGAGCCGGCAAAATACTCAACGCAAAATTGCCAGTCTGTTTACCGGGCCGTACTCGCGTTGTGTAGAGATTTGTCGTTACAAAATGGTGCCGTGTCGAGATTTACCATTTCGATCTTGTGCTACGAAGAAATTTGTTGTGTCGAACTAGTGCTGTGAGCAGATTGATGGTGCCCAGAGTATGCTGTGCAAAGTTTTGTCATAACGATTACTGACGTGATCAATTTTTCCGTGTCGAACTAAATTTCCGCAAGGTTTCGTCGTGACAAGGTTATCCGTTTTAAATTCCGCTTTGTCAAGTTCGTGTTGTGTACAATTTCGTTGTGCTCAATTAAACGCGTGTAAAAAAAAGGTGTACAGATGCTCGTGTACAGATGGGTCTGTGTAGAGATGGATTCTGTAGAACTGACGTATTGCCTGAAAACCCATATAGGAAGTTTCAGCAGCGTAGAATGCTGCTGTTAAGGACTCGCACAGTGCGAATCACTCTTTAAATCTAACGCAGTGTTACATCCTTACAGGTGTGGTGCCTGAAAATTGTAACCCTCCGCGCACCGCTGCATGCCTCGGAAAAGGGCCCTGCAGTCGGTGGTCGGTAAAAGGGAAAATGAAGATACTTGCGTAGGAGAGGAAGCTGGAGGTAGTTACGGAAGAGGGGTATGAGGCCCTCCGCTAGTCCGCACACTAGGGGAAGCTCCACGCAAGCCCCAAAAAGTAGGAGACGGCGACGTTCGGCCAACCAGAGGCTAGGAATCCGCCCTCTCTTACCCTTAAGGAACTTACTCGCTAGCTTTAAGATGAAGAAAATTATTTGCAGTGGGAGACGGGAGTTTTTCCGGCCAATTAGATTTTAAAGAAACTGCCCTCTCCTAATCATGCGTAACACTAGAAGCCAAAGGCAATAGTATATAAGGACACAATTTTTATATTTTAGTCAGTTTTCAAATTTTTAAATCATCGTCCAACAGTTCCAGTAGTACAGTGAATAAACAGTGGTAAGACGAAAACATTAAGTTTTCTGGTTCATCATTTGGACTTAGTTGAATGTGCGAGGTTAACCCCCGACATTTATTTTCTAAGTCCATTTCCTAATAGAGTGTGCGAGGTCAACCCCCGACATTTCTAAGTCCTTTTCCTTACCAAGAGTGTGCGAGGTCCACCCCCGATACTCTAACAAAATTCCAATTCCTACAAACTAACAGTGCGAGGTAAAAATCTCGTGAGTCTTAAAGAATTCAATTCTGTGTTCTTGGGACTTAGTTGAATGTGCGAGGTCAACCCCCGACATTTATTCTGAGTCTTTTTGAACATTTGAACTCACATTAAATAATCCACGACTCTATCCTTTTAATTCACAAATGGGAAAGAACCGCAAAAATGGTGGTCGCAAAAACCAACTTCGTAAATTAGTAAAAATTTATCGTGGGGAGATTAACGAACCCAAATATCACGGTTATTTAACGACCGATTTTTGGGAAAGCCGCCAAATCAGTAATCAAGCAGAAATTCAATACAAATTAGTCAAAGTTAGCTACTCGATTAAATGTTTAAAGGCTAAATACATTCCAACAACTGATCCGAGACACACTTTTTATTTTAACAAAGAAAATTCCAATAATAATTAATCAAATCGTTCAGCCCGTATCCCTGACCAATTAGCCGTAGCTAAGGTCAAAAACAGGGTATTTGTTTTGTTACTCAGACGTAACAGCAGCAAGCCTCAGCTACAACTTTCTGATGAACTGAGGTATAGAGCAGTGTTGCCAACACGTACCATAATTACGGAAACGTACCAGAATTTCATTTCCCGTACCATGTACCATAGTACATATGCCATACCTCGAAAAAGTACCACAATTTGGTTTTTCAAAATTCGATTCCATAATTTGTACCATAATTTTGTCGGGCCATGATAGGCCTTAATCTTTTATATCAAATTATCACTATTTATCTGCTTATAGAATATATTAATATCGATGATTCGCGTTCTGTTGGTAATGTAACGATCAGGGGTCGCGTATTTACAAGCCTTAGACTTTAGACTGCCTGCACGTGAAGCGTATTGTGCATTCGCATAAGTTGCGCCTGCAGCAAATCACGCGTGATGGTGATGGCCAACTTCGATGCTTGATCGCCAGCTGGCGCCACTTCTGTGTATGCGAAATACGCTCCATGTACAGGCAGCCTTGCTTCTAGCAACTCTTGCATGCAGCATAACAAATTAGCAGAAGTGGCGCTGCAATATGCGCACCAATGAGTAGACGAGAGTTACCTTCATAGTGCTTCGAGTAGTTTATTGAAAACAAGTTGGGACTCGTTTCGTAAAGAACCTTTTTTCATTGAACAAGGTGTAAATAAAGGGTTCATACAAAACAGAGTATAAAGTGTAAAAATAATGTGTAAGTATATAATAGAAATATAAATAACAGATATGGCATCAAAAGAAGAAAAAAAATGGTGGCAAGAGAACACGGGATCGCTCTAGTACACCCGAAAAGAAAAAAAAGATACGCGGCGAATCCGCAACGAGAACTGAAAAACGTGTTCAAAGATACCGTCAGGAGTGGCAGGAAAATACAATATTCAAAAAATGGCTGAGGCCGGTTCCGAAAATACCAGAAAAGGCACAATGCCTACTGTGCAAATCGGAATTCGTTGCGGATATTTCAGTAATAAAAATGCATGCGGCAGGCAAAAAACACTTATCATATGTAAAAGGCGTCGGGCTATCTTCAATCGCAGAAGCAATCGGGAAGTTCAATGAAAAGCGTAAGATCGATACGGATTTCGATCTCCAGAAAAAGACTGCAGAAATAAAGATAAGTGGTTACGTAGCATCGCAGAACGTAGCCGTACGGCAAGTTGACCACCTGAGGAACGTGTGCAAATCAGCTTTTGCAAATTCGAAAATCGCGGAGAGCATGAGACTTGGGCGCACGAAAGCTACCAACATCATATGCAATGTGATCGCCAAATGCCATCGCGAAGAATGCATAAACGTTTTTAAGCAAACGAAATTTAGCGTGATCATCGATGAAGGTATCGACATCGCGGGTCTTAAGACACTGGCAGTTTGCGTCCGGTATTTTGACGAAAAAACTGGCGGTATCACGACAAAATTCTGGGGTTTGATCCAAATTTTTGACGGCAAAGAACCAGAGAGTGCTCACGCTGGTGCTACGGCTGAGATATTGTACGAAGAGCTCGTAAAATCGTTTAAGGAAGCGGGAATACCATTGAAAAATATCATCGGCTTTGCTAGCGACGGATGCAATGTTATGTTCGGAGAGCAAAATTCGGTAGCGTCTCGAATGAAGCAGCTTCAGGATGGGATAGTTTTAATGAATTGCATTTGCCATTCCTTGCACTTATGCGCAAGTGAGGCCTGCAAAATGTTGCCGAAACATTGCGAGGATTTAGCTCGAAATGTGTATACGTTTTTCAACCACAGTAGCAAGCGACAAGCTGCACTACAAGAGTTCCAAGATTTCTGCGAAGTAGAATCTCATAAGCTGCTAAGACCTGCACAAACTAGATGGCTCTCGCTTTTGCAGGTATAACTTACTGTTTTTTTACTCGTATCCCAGACGGCACTCGCCTTCGGCTCGTGCCGCTGTGGTACTCGTGCGGCCGACTTCACACTCTTCGTATAAAGTTCGCCATCACGCCCTTGTATCACAATGTAAATTTTTCTTTAATAAACATGTGAAAAATGTAATGTCTTTTGTTTTCAGTGACAACAACCTGACCTAATTCGGGCTCCTCGCTCCTAAAGACTGATAATTTAAACGCATCCTCAGTCATCATCTCTCTCCTTATGGTGGTTGTACAAAGGCAGTCTGAGGAGATAAAATTCAGCTTATGATCATCGTGCATCATTAAACTATCAGGACTATTCTGGACAACAGGTCTCAATATAGAACTTGGATTGGTTCTTAGCATTCGAGATTTATTTGGCATTGACTTTTGCAACAGTCTCTTTTTCGTCTTTAGGTCGTAGTCATCTGTCTCAAACCCCCGTTTTACTGGCCTTTCCTCCATGACACTATCATCTTTCTCAACTTCAACCTCATCTCTCTCCGAGCCAGAGGTGCTTTCGGAACCGGTAACTAAGAGTCTACACGGGGAAGATCACACTCCTCTTTTCCTCTGTCTAAGCCGTAGGCGCCTTTGAGACCGGTAACTAAGAGTCTACACGGGGAAGACACAGGCTTCACAACACTTTCCTCATGATCAATATCATTGCCACTACAACCATCTTCATCTGTCTCTTCATGGTCTGTCTCTACGTCATGAGTCATGCCAACACATAAAAACACTCGTTCAATGAAATTTTCGTCGATCAAGGAGTCGGATTCCGCATCAGGTAAGAGATCATGCAAGATCAATACCTGATGACCGGTTTCCTGCGGGACTGGAGAGGTTTTCGATTCAATTTCGATAGGATTTCGCGACAGGGCATCCGCATTTAAATTTATTCTTCCTGGCTTATATTGAATCTCATAATCGTACTCGCTTAGCCAAATTTCAAAATGTAACTGCGCAAGATTTCAAAATTCTGACCCTAAAACGGGTCACTGACGTGAGAAACGAGAGCTATTTGCCCCCGTTCAATCTCACTCTTTCAAAAATCGACGAACAGTATTGTGCGCGAGTTAAAAATGATAGTGAACAGGTAAAACTGGTTAGTGTTTTGCGAAATCCCGAGGAGTCGAAAACCCTCGAACGCGCGTGAAAGAAATAAATAAAAAAAGGACATTGATAGAGACTATAACGAGAATCGCCAATTGTATCATAATGTGGGATTCTAATCCTTAGGTGCAAGAGCCCCTATAGCCTTGGTCTGCTACGCGGTTTGCAAGCTATATCAACTGAGGAAAAAACATAACGCGACACCGGCAAGGCCGACAGAGCCAGTGACCCACTCAGAGTCACCGATTAGCCTGCACAGACTACCTGTGCCTCCGCGTGCCGATAGCTTGCATGCGGAACTACAAAATGCTTGTTCAGCACGGGAAGGTAATCCTCTACGACTGGCCTACCAGACCAAGGCTTGGCGCTAAAAATAGAATAAAATAGGGAAATATTATTTCCTTCAGTGTCGTTATTTCATGTCGGGAAATTAATGTGTTTAATTTGGAATAATATAAAACTTTTAAAATTTGTAAAACCAAGTTCAACCAAGAAAAATAGAAAGTCAATTTTTCTTTTTTAAGGGGGGAGGAATGCTGCGGCCCGAATTTTAAAAGGAAAATGTTCGGTCAATCACCGAACAAGTTTCGGTCATTGAATCAATCAAGTAAATAATTAATTAAACGAAAACGACTAACCAGAATTCTACAAAATAAATCCGAGGTCCGGAACAAAATCCCACAGGATTCACGGGACCCGGGAGTGCACTGGCTGCACTACACGACGCACGAGAACTTTAAGCTCCCGTGTTGACAGAAAAACTGTCAACACGGGGGCTTATTCGAGAATCGAGGCACCTCGGCGGTGTCCCGAGAAAGACTGATTATTTCGAGTAATCATCGGGAGCTGATTATTATCATTATTTCGATCCTTCCAAAATCCAGCGCCCGTGTTACGTCCCGACGTACCCTTACCCCAAAAATAGGCAACCCTCCGAGCACCACTGTATGTCCCGGAAAAGGACCCTACAGTCGATGGTCGACCAAGCAGGGAAATTAGGAAAAAGACCCTGCAGGCGGTCGATAAGTAGGGAAATTCAGAAAAAACAGTAACGTAGTAGGGGTGTGAGGCCCTCTGGTAGCCCGCAGAGTAGGGGAAGCTCCACTCAAACCCAAGAATGTAGGAGACGGTGACTTTCGCCCAACCAGAGGCGAGAGACTCGCTCTCTCTTACTCCTAAAATTAACGTACTAACTTTAAGATAAAGAAATCTTCAAAAAGTGGAGGACGGGAGTTTTTCCGGCCAATTAGAGTCTAAAGAAACTGCCCTCTCCCAAACCTGCGTAACATCAAAGGTTCGCAGCACAAGTATATAAGATCAAAATTTTTGTATTTTAGTCAGTTCTAATTTTGTACTCAACGAACAACATCTCCAACCAGTCATATGAATAAATAGTGGTAAGATGAAAACTAAAACGTTTTCTGGTACATCCTTTGGACTTAATGTTGCGCGGCCAACTAAAATGTCTTGCGCGGCCAACCGCGAATTCTCTAAGTCCCTCCTAAAATCCTCAAAACAAGAGTCTTGCGCGGCCAACCGCGATTACTCTAAGTCCTTTCAAAAAACCCTCACGATTTGGAGTTTTACGCGGACCACCGCGATCGCTCTAAGTCCAATACACCACACACAATATTTAGAGTCTTGCGTCGACCACCGCGAGCTCTCACGTACACAAAGACTGAGTTTTGCGCGGAACGGCACGAATTCTCACTAAGTCTTTTCTAAATCTGATGAGTACGGAGTTTTGCACGTGCCGCGGCGATTTCTCCAAACTTTGAAGTTTTATTAACTCCACATACAGAAATATAACCAACGCGCATTGTTATCTCGCTCCGGTGGGGAATCTGAAGAATCTAAGTCTCAATAATGTCAAACCGTTTTTAGCCCAAATCCCGGATTAATTAGCTTCGGCTAAGGTCCAAAACTCTCTCACTCGAATAATTTCTAAACTATTACGGGAGCGCAATTAATGCCGGTAACTTTGAAAAATCTAAACAGCTGCCTCCCTTGGTGGTTCACGCGAAAACGGGCCTATACTTCACATTTACTTGGCACTCGGATGCTCCATCCTATGCCAAAAACTAACAAAACTCCGCCCGTTCTCCAGCGCAATGCACTCTCGCTATCGGGCGCCGGATTTGCACCGGTCTACAACTAACTGCAAGACTCTTGTCGGCAATTCTAATCTGTCAGACTGCTCGTTTCGTTGAGCTCTCATCCTCGCGACAGATCCGAATATGCCGAGCTTTTAACGTCATCGAAGACAAAAAAACGGAGAGAAAACCAAAAAAATCGGTAACTGAGCCTCTGCTCAATACTCCTAGAGTATTCTTGCCGAGAACAAATTTTCGAGGAGGGTCAGCGACGAAACAATTACCAGATCGCCAAGCAAAAATCCTTGTGACCGCAATTTAAAAAAAATCACGTCACATAACATGCCCGAGGTATGCAATTTCTTTGCACAAAAACTTGCATTTATCGGGTTGAAAAATGAGCCCGGCATTCTTTAGTCTTGTCAATAGCTTTTTTAATTTATATTCATGTTCTTTAGGTGAGTTTGCATAAATAACAATATCATCTATGTAGACAAACAACTCATTGCCTTGCAATCCGGAGAGAACCCGATCCATAAGTCTCTGAAAAGTCGCAGACGCATTCTTCAATCCGAAAGGCATTCTATTAAAATGAAAGTGGCCATATGGGGTTGAGAAAGCTGTCTTTGATCTATCAGTTGCTTCCACTGCAATCTAGTGAAACCCCGAAGTGAGATCCAAAACTGAAAAGTATCGAGATTTCCCGAGTTGATCTAGTATGCTCGTTATATGTGGAAGCGGGTATATGTCGCCAACCGTTTTTTCATTTAAGGCCCTATAATTGATTACCATCCTCCATCGACGCTTTCCCTGTTGATTAGCCTTTTTAGGGACTACCCAAACAGGCGAATTATATAGTGAATCCGACGGCGAAATTGCTCCATTTTCGAGCAATTCCTTCGGTTGTTCCATTACTATATCGTTATGTTCGGGAGGGTGACGATACTGTCATTTATATACTGGACTATTATCACTCGTGATTATTTTGTGATTCGAGACAGACGTACAACCTAATTTATCCCCGGGTAAACGAAATTGATACAGGTAATCGGAAATCGATAGTAAAATACTATCTTTTTCTTCAGTATTTTGCTGTGTCAAGTCTAGCACTTTTAATAGTTCACATTATTTAATTAGCTTCGTCGATTTTCGGCCTTTATAGATGGAATTTTTGACATCGTTCTCGGGTCTGAGACATCGGTGTCGAAGATTCTGATGTTATCGACGGTCCTATATAGGAACGTCATTTCGAATCCCTGAATTAATTTTTAGTTCGCTCTAATTGCTTCATCAAATCATTAAGAATTGACGAAGCAACCAGAGCGAACAATTTTTACAATTAAAATTAATCGTGAAAAAATATCGCCACAGCCCGGGTTTGAACCGGGAACCTCGGATCACTAGTCCGATGCGTTACCAATTACACCACCGTAGCTCTGGCGACATTAATTCACGATTCCTTTTATAGTTTAACGACATATTTAAAACTAGACTTGTTGTTAGGCTTTGGCCGTCTTATTGTTTACATTATTTAATTAGCTTCGTCGATTTTCGGCCTTTATAGATGGAATTTTTGACATCGTTCTCGGGTCTGAGACATCGGTGTCGAAGATTCTGATGTTATCGACGGTCCTATATAGGAACGTCATTTCGAATCCCTGAATTAATTTTTAGTTCGCTCTAATTGCTTCATCAAATCATTAAGAATTGACGAAGCAACCAGAGCGAACAATTTTTACAATTAAAATTAATCGTGAAAATCGTCGATAACATCAGAATCTTCGACACCGATGTCTCAGACCCGAGAACGATGTCAAAAATTCCATCTATAAAGGCCGAAAATCGACGAAGCTAATTAAATAATGTAAACAATAAGACGGCCAAAGCCTAACAACAAGTCTAGTTTCAAATATGTCGTTAAACTATAAAAGGAATCGTGAATTAATGTCGCCAGAGCTACGGTGGTGTAATTGGTAACGCATCGGACTAGTGATCCGAGGTTCCCGGTTCAAACCCGGGCTGTGGCGATATTTTTTCACGATTAATTTTAATTGTAAAAATTGTTCGCTCTGGTTGCTTCGTCAATTCTTAATGATTTGATGAAGCAATTAGAGCGAAATAAAAAATTAATTCAGGGATTCGAAATGACGTTCCTATATAGGACCGTCGATAACATCAGAATCTTCGACACCGATGTCTCAGACCCGAGAACGATGTCAAAAATTCCATCTATAAAGGCCGAAAATCGACGAAGCTAATTAAATAATGTAAACAATAAGACGGCCAAAGCCTAACAACAAGTCTAGTTTCAAATATGTCGTTAAACTATAAAAGGAATCGTGAATTAATGTCGCCAGAACTACGGTGGTGTAATTGGTAACGCATCGGACTAGTGATCCGAGGTTCCCGGTTCAAACCCGGGCTGTGGCGATATTTTTTCACGATTAATTTTAATTGTAAAAATTGTTCGCTCTGGTTGCTTCGTCAATTCTTAATGATTTGATGAAGCAATTAGAGCGAACTAAAAATTAATTCAGGGATTCGAAATGACGTTCCGATATAGGACCGTCGATAACATCAGAATCTTCAACACCGATGTCTCAGACCCGAGAACGATGTCAAAAATTCCATCTATAAAGGCCGAAAATCGACGAAGCTAATTAAATAATGTAAACAATAAGACGGCCAAAGCCTAACAACAAGTCTAGTTTCAAATATGTCGTTAAACTATAAAAGGAATCGTGAATTAATGTCGCCAGAGCTACGGTGGTGTAATTGGTAACGCATCGGACTAGTGATCCGAGGTTCCCGGTTCAAACCCGGGCTGTGGCGATATTTTTTCACGATTAATTTTAATTGTAAAAATTGTTCGCTCTGGTTGCTTCGTCAATTCTTAATGATTTGATGAAGCAATTAGAGCGAACTAAAAATTAATTCAGGGATTCGAAATGACGTTCCTATATAGGACCGTCGATAACATCAGAATCTTCGACACCGATGTCTCAGACCCGAGAACGATGTCAAAAATTCCATCTATAAAGGCCGAAAATCGACGAAGCTAATTAAATAATGTAAACAATAAGACGGCCAAAGCCTAACAACAAGTCTACTTTTAATAGTTCTCCTAATCTCTTTCCATTTACAGATCGCGCATCCTGCTTGGGCTCAGCTTGAAGAGCGGTACGAGGACCGAGTTTTACTACCTCACATTCCTCGATTTCTAGCGGTGGAAGAGTAAGCTCTACATCGGGAGTGGTTGAATTTACGCAATAAACTGTTGCAAAATGATCTCCTTGCTTGACAATATTTCCCCCAAGATAAATACCTGCACCTGCATCTACTCGCCCTAAATAACCCACATTAATATCTGTCCTTTTTACGGGCACTGAAATAATTTGTCGCGTTCGAGCAGGAATGATAAAAGTTTCACATCTTTGAAACGGAATCGTGCCTAAATTCGATGTAATAATTCCTTTTCGAATATGAATGACCGCATCTTGATCCCAGAGAAACGTTATACCCAATAGACCTTCTTGTTTAATTGCAAAACTGTTTGGGACGACATGAAAATCAACGATCTAATTTTCGATATTTACTTGTATTATTCCTAACGTTTTGACTGGATTCGGTCCTATACCAAATAAAGTATATTTGACCTGATCATTTATCTTCGTTTTTGATTTTACGTATTCCCTTTTAATCAAATTTATCTCGGCACCCGTGTCTACAATAAATTGAGTTTGTTTTCCCGTTAAATCTTTACTTTTTAGTGACACAACGGGTGAATTTACTTTGCCAGTTGATTTAATTGAAAGTACAACTCTTTTAACTCGCGCTTCCTCTAGACCTAGCTCAATGTCGCGCTTATTCATCAAGCTTTCTATTCGTTTAAAGACACCTTTTGAACTTTTGTTTTATTAGAAGACCCGAATTTCATACCACTCGACCCCTGTTCCTGATCACGTTTCGGGTGTAACGATTGGTCCGGGCGTTTGGGGAAGTGTGTAGGATGGTAGTGCGGATGCATTGCCAAAGTATCGAAGAGAGAAAATATATGGTGATCATCGGGAATCGAACCCGGAATAGTCTATTCCTAAGCCAGAGCGCTAACCACTGCGCTGATGTCACCTATGCTTTTCTCTCATTAGAATCGTCTTCTTATATGCAATGCAGGGCCGTCACACGGGCAATTGCGAACTAAATCGATCTTGCGGGCATCCGTGAGCAAAGTGCCCTTCCTTACCATACGAGTAACATATCACGCCGTTTGTTGTGTTGCGTTCACCCTCGACGATTCGACTCGATGATTCGAACCACGTCCGCGATGTGTCCTATGACCACGTGCACCGAAGGCGTGAACTCGCGAAGTCCCACGTTCGCGATAAGGAAGAGACCGCTGAAGGAATCTCGATTTAGAAGAGGCAGAGGCATCGATTTATTATCAGAATTGTTTCCGCGCATGAGCCCTTACTGGTGATTAACCTCCCATTCAGCTGCTTTTGCGTAACCAGCTGCTTCCGGAAGGGTTTTCGGGGATTTCATTCGAACTCTCAACTCTAAATTTGCTTTGAGCCCGCGTATGAAATTTGCTATGGCAGAGATACGAGTAGAATGAATCATTCCGTAAGCTATAGTCGGGACATTTTCCTGTTCGATAGCAGCTACTAATTTATTTAATATTTTCCGAACTCGCACCCCATAATTTTCAGCTGATTCGTCGGTTCCTTGCGCAACGGTTGACATCATCGCGGTCAGATCCTGGACATTCTCGTGAGGAGCAAACTCGGCCCTCCGATCATTCAACAGATCCTCTAACGAGTTGATCTCCTGATCTTGCAAGTACGCGTCTTATATATAATAACGGATATTCTCGCGGGTCGACTCTTGGGCAAACATACAATCACGAATGAATTTTGTAACCGGCATATTTTCTCCATCGTATGTTTTGGGTAGGAATTCTAGAGCAGCCTTGAAAGTCAGAAAGTTATCGCTACGTGAATTTCCTATCGCCGAATGACCTTCGGATGATTCCCTTGAATGATCTAAAGCCTGATTGGGCAACTGCACTTGCAAAGGACCGCGTCTAATTGCCGGTAGTTGATTGAAGCTGTTGCTATGCATATCTGATGTCGTGCCTCTTTCTAACTCGTTTCTGTTCGCAAAAGGGACTAAATCTCCAGCCCTAGATAAATCTAATGCACCTTGTTCTAAAATAACGTTATCTACTCTTTGAACATTATTTTCTTCCGCCACTAAACCTGGTGGTATATCGTTATTTAAATTTCCAGGATCGTTATTCATAGTGGTATCTTGCTTATCCAACGATTAAAAAATATTTCAAAATTCACGAACCCTGAGAGAGACGAATTACAAATATTTCGTTATGGTGACTTACTACTTATTGACTATGATGTATGCACTGCACTATTCAAAGTCCGTACTGCTCGATGTCGGTCTGCACGCCGTAACTCATCTCGGTGTCTTCGTTGCTCCCCAGATAGATAATCGTGCTTTATTTTTTTTTGCATGCCGTCACCGTGCCGTCACGTACCGGCTCGGCATCTCATCACCGTGCCGTCGTGTACGTCCGCATATGACGGCACGGTGACGGCATGCCGTGACGGCACCATGTACGCACGCCGTGCGTTCAGAATTTTTCGGACGGCACGACGTGCCACACCGAAAATTTTTTGAATGCACGGCGTGAGTGCATGGTGCCGCCACGGTGACGACACCGTGCAGTCACGCTGCTGACATTATCAGGCACGGTGCCGTCACGGCATGCCGTCACCGTGATGACACCGTGCAGTCACGCTGCTGACAAAATCAGGCACGATAAGCAGGCACGGTGCCGTCATGGTGACGACATGCCGTGCTGTCACGATAACCGCACGCCGTGTAGTTACGATGACGGCACGACGTACCACACAGAAAATTTGTTGAATTTTTTTTTGCACGGCGTGAGGGCATGGTGCCGACACGGTGACGGCACGGCATGTCGTCACCGTAATGACACCGTGCAGTCACGCTGCTGACAAAATCAGGCACGATAAGCAGGCACGATGCCGTCACGGTGACGGCATGCCGTGCTGTCACGATAAAGACACGCCGTGTAGTTACGGTGACGGCACGACGTGCCACACAGAACATTTTTTTGAATTTTTTTGCACGGCGTGAGTGCATGGTATGTCGGCACCGTGCTGTCACGATAACGGCACGCCATGCAGTCACAGTGACGGCATGCCATGCTGTCACGGAATGCCTTGCAAATTGCTTCTTCATTATTTTTGCTTTTTACAAAGCTACCTTTATGAGCAAGTATGTTAATCAATTTTGGCTTCCTCATAGAGGAAGCATTGTAAAAAGCGAAAAATAACGACGAAGCAATGTGCACGTTTCTATTTTGCAGGCTTGTTTATGCTCGCAAGACATTTTTCTAAAAATTCAAAGAGTCGTAAAATGTTGAACGCCCGACCGATTTGCGTAAAATGTTTACTCAAACATTGTTTAGTGGTAAGGTAAACGATCCAGTTTGTGACGGTTTAACTCAACCGTCTCACTCTGCCCATCAGAAACCATAGAGTACACGAGGACTTAACGAGTGTCGCAGTTTGTGACAAAACATTTACGAATTTGCTATTGGCTGTTTCTGGAATGGTGGAGGAAGCCATCTATGCTAAAGTAGTCGCGTCAGACACTTTGCCAACGTTAGGAACAGGGCCGTTTACCTTAAGATGATGTGCTACATGCCGTCTGTCTCTCTCAGACCGCTGTAAGTGCGAGTGATATAGCTGAATCTTCCCAAAGTGTTATCCTTCGCCGCGGTTGATTTTTCGAACAATAGTCGAGAAGTACCGACTGCAGAGTGCCAAGATGCAGTCAGTACTTCTCGTATTTTGCCTAAAATATCAATTGTAACCAAGAACAACGCTTTACAGTTTTTGTTACCGACCGAGCAGTAGCACATCATCTTAATCCATGTGAAAATGAAATTTGACCTCGATATCTCGTAATTTGCACAAGCGAATGCGCGTACGGGACTTAAAAAAAGTAGAAGCTTCCACATTGCGTCCTCATTATTTTTCGTTTTTTACAAAGCTACCTCTATGAGGAAGTATATTAATCTACGTTGGCTTCCTCATAGAGGAAGCTTTGTAAAAAGCGAAAAATAATGAGGAAACAATGTGCAAGGTTCTACTTTGCATCCTTGTTTTAAATACTAAATTTGGGCTTGAAATCTGAAGTTTTACAAAAATTAATGCGATAAAGTTAATTTTTTTAACAATTCAAAATTCCATAAAATCAAAATTATTAATGTTTTGTCATTTAATTATACATCTATAATGACTGAATATGATTTTGTTTACATACTAAATTTGGGCTTAATATCTCAAGTTTTACAAAACTTAATGCGATAAAGTTACATTTTTGATAATCCAAAATTCTAAGAAATCGTAATTTTTGCCTGGTCGTCAAGAAATTAAATATCTATCATGGCTGCATATTATTTTGTTCACATATTGAATTTGGAATTGATATCTTAAATTTTTCCGCAGTTAATGCGATACCGTTAATTTTTTTAATTTTTTAAAATTCCATGAAATACAAATTTTTTTATCGTTTGCCACTAAATTATATATTTACCATGGATGAATATTATTCTGTTCGTGTACGAAATTTGAGCTCGATATGTCACATAAGATTTTGGAAAAGTTAATGACATAATGTCAATTTTTTAAAAAATTCAAAATTCCTTAAAATTTGAACCACTTGACCGATTCGAGCCAAACGCAATAGCCAACAACATCAAGTGCAAATGCTCTTACGAAGAACTATTTAGCATAGTAGACTAATTTTTACGAAAATTCGAGCGACCACGCCCTTTTTTCAAAAAATTAAAAATTACGTAAAATTAAACGGCTGCATATATTTAGTTAAAAATCGCAGCATTCAAAGAGGGACAATTGCTTCACTTGCGCGCCAAATTTGAGCCCGATCGCTCAAACGGTTACTGAGTTAGAGGCGATTGAATTTTCGAAGCCCTACACATACACACACACAACACGGACATTTTTTCTAAACCACTTTTCTCGACGTTTTGGGTCATTCTGCGTATACACACATGAAAATCTAAAAAAAAAAAAAATGTCGTGAAAATTTTAATTTTTCTTCCTCATCGAGGAAGCTTTGTTTTCATGAATTTTTTTTTTTTTTAGATTTTCATGTCGTATACTCAGAATGGTCCAAAACGTCGAGAAAAGTGGTTTAGAAAAAAAAATGTCCGTATGTGTGTGTATGTGTGTGTGGAGCGCAAATGTGGCAGTTATCTCTCTTTGAATGTTGCGATTTTTAACTAAATATATGCAGCCATTTTGATTTTATGTCGATTTTAATTTTTTGAAAAAAGGGCGAGCTCGCTCTAACTTTCATAAAAATTAGTCTATTATGCCAAATAGTTGTTCATAACACCATTTGCACTTGATGTTGCTTGGTATTGAATTTGGCTCGAATCGGTCAAGTGGTTCAGATTTTAAGGAACTTTTAATTTTTCAAAAATTTGGCATTATGTCATTACTTTTTCCAAATTCTTATGTGGCATATCGGGCTCAAATTTTGTACATGAACAGAATAATATTCATCCATGATAAATATATAATTCAGTGGCAAACGATACAAAAATTGGTATTGAATAGAATTTTGAAAAATTAAACAAATCAACTGTATCTCATTAACTACGGAAAAACTTGAGATATCAATTCCAAATTCAATATGTTAATAAAATAATATTCAGCCATGATAAATATGTAATTTAGTGACGAACGTGCAAAAATTCTGGCGTTATGGAATTTTGGATTATAAAAAATCTTACTTTATCGCATTAACTTTTGTAAAACTTGAGATATCAAGCTCAAAATTTATTATGTAAACAAAATCATATTCAGTCGTTATAGATGTATAATTTAGTGACGAAACATTAATCATTTTGTTTTTATGGAATTCCGAAATGTTGAAAAAAATAACTTTATCGCATTAATTTTTACAAAACGTGAGATGTCAAGCCCAAATTTAGTATTTAAAACAAGGATGCAAAGTAGAACCTTGCCCTTTTTTTATAAATGGACCAGATTCATGAGTTATACACTCTGTGCATGATCCAGAGAACATGGTTCCAAGGTTTGGCTTTAGCTAAATCTCATTCTCTTCGTAGTTTCCCAGCACACCATTTAAGCGAAGCATTTTTATTTGAAAGGTCATACTTTAAAAGATTGCATGTCTCAGATGCCAGAATTATTATGAAATTATATACTGTGACGAGGCGTTACAACGCGCTCGCAGCAGCGCGCTTGGTCGCGAATGCTCGCGCACCGAGACCCCGGAAAAAGTTACATAGCAACAGAATCGCTTCCCGCCGCCGAGGTCCGAACCGTTGCGAGAACAATGTATTGCCGTGTGGACTATTGATTGCAGGATCTACGAGAGTTAGAGAGAGAGGCTCGAGAGCCTCGGCGAGAGTCGAGGATGGAAGGAGCGCGAGAGAGAGGCAACGAGAAGCCGATCGACGTCGAAGACGATCGATGGCAGGCCGTGACCCCCACCCCGGACGTCCGGAGACCCCCGAACTACGAAGACCCGCACAAAGCGGAGACGAGAAGAATAGGAGAAAAGAATTTAGTCTCGTTTAGGCAGGCGATGAATTAATTAGTCTAATTTCGACAGGCCGCGCATTCAGAAGTATAATTTCGGCAGGCCTCGCGTTGAGAAGTAATCTGAGCCGTAGTTGAAGGAAATAGCAAATTAGTAGTTCGCGGACGTGAGTCTTCGTGGATCACCCCGTAAAAGAAAGAAAAAGAAAGTACGAACAATTACGTCGAGTGGTTAGCGTGCCCTTGCGACTACTAGATAAAGGATTTGCTACGTTCGTTATTAAGCGGGATTGAAAGACTCGGAGATAGAGCGCTCGAGCGATTCTCGCGCATATCTCGAGACACCGTGTTCCCGCGTGTGAAAATCCCGAGTGTCGTAGATCTCGGTTAGGAAAACCGATCGATTCGTGCTCGGAGAGTAGCCGCGAGGAGAATCCAGCTAGTAAGGAGATTGAAGGAAACCGACGGACGGACCGCAGCGAAACCAGCGAATAAGGTAGGCGCACGTGGTGCACTATTATACTGTACTCAGCCGTGCTGCTGCAGGATTGCTCGTTGCCGCGTCCGGTCTTTCGGTAAATTATTTAGCAGTAGATTTCGTTGATATTTGAGAATAAACTAGACTCGAGCGATAGCGTCGCGCGCGTGAAGATCCGCGGTACTTGTCGGACTCGAGTCAATATTGTAATATTTCTTTTGTTGTTTTTTGTTGTTATTCAGTATTTCGTAATACATCTTTTGTTACGGTTGTGAGAGTTAGAAATATTCGTTCGGGTGATTTATTTTGCATGCCTCGAACTGCACCCCTTTTCAGCTAGTCGGCCGGTCTAAGAAGGAAACATCGAACGGGAAGGAAACTCCCTGGCTTTCGGGATAGAATAGAGAGCCTGGCGCCCATCAAGGTCGTATGAAATCAGGTGTTAAGTGCGGGTAAAAATCGAGTGAGAAACCTCGGGCGTCGTTATATTTGGGCGTTGGATCTTGCACGAGTGGCCGAAATACTCGTGGTAAGGGCCCGTCACAATACATTACTCTACAACACTTCTTTAAGGATCTTTAAAAAAAAATTGCTCTGCTTTAATGGTTATGTATGGTGCAGTGTAATTGCAAAGAGAATGAGACCTAGCGAAGGCCTATTCTATAACTCATGAATCTGTTTTAAAAGCAACTGGTTGACCGAATCGATTGGTCCATTTACAAAAACGATCCTTTGGGTTCATTCTGAAAGGAGAGAATTATTGTAAATGTTTCCTTCGGTGAGAGGGAGAGTTGTCCTTATAATAAAAACAGATTTTTCTTATTGACTCGTCCACCTCAATTGGAAGCATAACTCTTGTACTGTTTTCATATAGAAAGAAAGAAAAAAACAAAAATCCAACAGTGATAAAATATGAAGGATACAATAAATTGAATTACGCACAAATTTATAGCGATCGCGTTTTAACAACTGTTTAACTTGTGTGCCGAGTTTCAACCTGATAGTCCTACTTTAGTATATGATAGTCAGCTACCATGTATTCTTAACATTAATTTTCCATTGTATGAAACTACTTCGGTCAATTTCAATGATGGAAATTGCGAAGCACATCTCGGGTCTGAGACAATGATCGCTAGATTCAAAGCGCGCGAAACTGAAGCCTAATTCAAATTCCACTAATGCGAATCTTTACGAATGTCGACTTTTGCTGCTTAATAAATTTAATTATTTCATCAAGCAGCCATAAACGACGAATTTTTATCTCAAACAAATTGTACAAAACATCCCATGGTCCACTTGTCCAGTTATGAAAGATTCCCCAACTTTATACCCAACGCATACACACATATACTCCAGATTAATTTTCTCAATACGAAAAAAGGAAACTCTCAAGAAAAAGAAGCTTCTTTCACGGGGAAGCAAAATAAACTATACCTGTGCTATTTGAGTTCGAAAGGATTACAACACTGTATATTAATACCGGAAACAACAACATGAACCGATTTTTTGTGGTTCGACATTTTTATTTTTTTTGTATTGTTTTTATATTTACAAAACATACTTGAAAATTTTAAAATACATCAACTCAAAACTATTAAACATAAATTACTGTCGATTTCGCAATAGGAAGCGAACCCATATTATCGGAAACCGGCGTGTCCAGAAAATTTGGATGTGTTAACGAACTATGCAACGTGAATTAAATACTCTAGTCAAAGTTTATTGTTATTGTAACATTTCAAAATGTATTCATTTACCATTATAACATAAGTAGATACAAATGTGAGTCTTCAAATATGGACATTTGCTCACATTCGACTACTAATAAGGAAAAGGTACACACAAAAATAGACAACATATCCTCTTATATCGTAATATTTTTCTGCCATAGCAGTGTATGTAACAAAATAATACATACATAAAATTGAGGGTCATTAAGGCTCTAAAACTTTCAACTTCTGTGATTGTTACGATCGAAGTGTAATCACTGCATTAGCTGCTTGATAAATTTCAAAAGAATCCTCCAAGTACCTGTAAGAAAAGCGAGAAAAATGCCCATTGCACGGGTGAGTACATTGGATTTTTATTTTTGTTAACACATACAACATTTCTTCGGTGATGAAAATATATGTTACGGTATGTCACGAACAAAATAAAACATTGTAATATTTTTGTGTATTTTTATGTACTATAACCGGCTTCCCTTTTTATTAGGAGGGGAAGGGGTTAGTGAAAAGACATAATAAAAATAAAATAATTATAAGAAAAAATAACCAAACTCGATTTAATAGTAATACAAAAATCTCAATAAAAAAACAAAAGAAAAACTCAATACAATAACTCTAAATGGGCGCCAGCTACGTGACGTGTAGCACCGTTGGGGGGGGGGGGGGGGGGTACGGCGTAAGACAGTGGGGAAATTTCAGAGTCCGGAGGACGTCGGGAATTTCCTAAGTCCCGGCGACGTCGAAAAATTTCAGAGTCCGAGAGGACGTCGGAAATCTTCTAAGTCCCGGCGACGTCGAAAAATTTCAGAGTCCGAGAGGAGCTGAAATTTTTCTAAGTCCGACTCTGTCGAAAATTTTCTAAGTCCCAAGACTATCGAAAATTTTCTAAGTCCGGCCGACGTCGAAAAATTTCAGAGTCCGAGAGGAGCTGAAATTTTTCTAAGTCCGACTCTATCGAAAATTTTCTAAGTCCCTAGACTGTCGAAAATTTTCTAAGTCCGGGCGACGTCGAAAAATTTCAGAGTCCAGCACGGTCGGGTGGGGGAAATGGTGGGGGTTACCGGTGGCAGGGACTCTGGGTGTCACGGGGGGGAAATATGCAAACTACAGGGGACAAAAAAAGATTAATAACCAACTGTGGCCAAATGGGGAAAAATTAATAACAAAAATATGGCAAAATAGGGAAAAATTAATAACAAAAATATGGCAAAAAGTGGGGTAACTCGGCTAGCCAAAATAGAGACGATTTCAGGGGGGAGGGTTCCCGAACTCTATGGCTTCTTAATTATTACCTCGGTATGGCTGAAAGGGGGGGGGGTGGCAGGGGAATATTCGCTAATGGGGCAAAAATATAAATAAAATCGGGAAAGAAAATTAATGGTAAATATCGCCGAGATAGTCGCGATCACCACCACACTACCTCGCACGCAGAAAACACAGAATAATCGCTAATTAAGTCTAAGGAAAACGTGCCGGTCTCCACGGGGTGGCAGCCGGTTGACTCGATATAAAAATGAAAACTAAAAACTCTAATAACTTAAAAAATACAGGGCGAAAAGGGGGAAAAGGGGTCTCAGAACAAACAAAAATTACTCACGCTAATTATCACACACACACACACAATCCTAGTCCCGTGGACAACTCCCACGAGGACTCGCAAACTTTACTATAATACTTTCGGGAGGACACGGCGACGGCGAAGCTCGAAGTGATAAGCAACTGTCATCCTTCTTCTTCCTCGATGTTTTCGGAGACCCTCGTCGATCCTCGGGACTCGTCGGCTCCCGAGCACTACGGAGCTTCGACATCGATCAACGGATCGAGTGTGGCTGGTCAGTGGCGCTCGAGCAGTGCAGTGGCGAGGCAGCGTAGCACAGCTGGCTGAAGTGATCGCCGCGGGCCGTTTGAGTGCCGCTGGCGATCCTAGTAGTGCGAGTACACCCACGCAGTTGGGCGGCTAACTCCAACTTATGTCCACACGCGTGTGGAGGCTACTCGTGTGGTGCGGGGTGTACTCATCAGCTGGCTCGGATGCTGTCCGGGGTCAGATGGTTTTTCCAGCCCACACTCTCCCCACGTCACTCTGTCTAAGCTGCCGTAGCCTCTTATCTCGTCCTTGAGGGCCTCCATGGTCTTCGGGGGGCTATTACTCATTTCACATTCATACTAGGGATGGGAAGGGGGGTAAAGGGGGGAATTTCTACACAAAATATTCCTATAAACTAAATCCAAAAATACTGCTCTAAAATACTAAAACAAAATATAAGCGGAGTGTGATGGCCTTCGAGCCAGCCTGCGGGGTGGAGCTGATACAAAATCTACCGTGTTACAAACTCCCCCCCGCTTAAACGAAAGTTATTCCTCGAAAACTTGAGCATTCACACATCACTCCGGGGGGGTGGGGGGTTTGGTAGGGAACGCAAGGGGTACGCAAAATGGGGTTAGAGGGGGGAATATAATATTGGGTCAGGTCTGGAGGCTAGGGTTTGCGAAAAAGGAAACGGGGGTGGCTGTAAAACACAAAAGGGCTCTTCACCAGGGGTTGGGTCTCCTTAGACCAAAAGGGCTGTGGCCGGGGCGATCAAAAAGACTAGGGACGAAGTGAGGGGTGGTTATTGATAAGGGCCAGGTCTCTCTGGACCAAAAGGGCTGTAGCTGGGGACCTTGGGGACTTCCTGGGCTCCAAGGACCCCGGGGGTGGGTTCTGGGCCCTGGTTGGAATCCTGGTGGTGTGGGGAAGGAAGGGTAAAAAGGCCGAAGGGGTTGTTGGGGTCCTGTTGGTCCCGAGATTCTCTCAGGCCAACTTCTGGGTCTTGGTGGGCTGGGTTGGTGGCGAAACCTTGACTCCTCGTGACGATAAGGGGAGTGGTTCAGCGAAGGGGGTCGTTGCGGTAAAAAGGGCGGCTTTAAAAATTTCCGGAGGGCCGGGACTTCCGGGCACGGGGCAGGGCATGGCACGGGATACGCCATCAGTGGGGAAATTTTGGCCGTTGGGGCAAAGGGTCGAGAGTTTGGGGGCCTGGGAGGCGGGGATAATCTCGAGTGACTCGATGACGGGCAACGGGACTTCGGGGGATCTCGCTCATTCTCAAAGGGCTCAAAAAAACTAGAATGGTCGCTGCTGCTTCGGCAAGCGGTCGTTCTCACAAAACACGAACCAGTGCCTTTACGGGACCTCCCATGGTTCCTTCTGGTCTCTTGACCAGGTCCAGGGAAGCCCCTCCGGCTACTCTCAGAAGACGCCGGGGCACTGGAACGGCTGACTCGATAAAGGGGGGTTTGCGTGACGGGAGGGGCTGAAAGCTCTACTAAAGGGGCGGTTTGGGTGACGGGAGGGGCGGAAAGATCTACTAACGGGGTGGTTTGGGTCTTACCACCTTCTGAGGAGGTACGGGGTTCGGTAGGGGCAACTCTCGAATAGTACGGAAGGCTCGGGAGGGGGTCATTTCCTATCAGGGTGGGCTCTAAATGAATTTCGGGACTTGGAGGACTCAATCTTTCTTGTGGGTCTTGGGGTGGGGACTTTATATTCGGGGACTGACTCGATCTTCCTAACGCCGCAGCTTTTAGCTTTTTGGCGGTCTGAATTCGGAAAATTCTCGCGCACTTGGCGAGCAATTTTCCTCCTTCCTCAAAACTCTTTCCAAATGCTCGGGACACTAACTTTTGGGCATGATCGAGGGGCCTCTTCTTCCGGGTGGTACAGGGGCGTAGGGGAACACTCAAAGTTGGGGAAGGGGGTTCTTCAATAAGGGTGTGGGTTGGCTGGGGTGGTCTTGGGGCAGACTCCGGGATGGTTTGCTCTATACTCAGCTCGGAGGGATACAGTTCCGATGCTGAGGTAATTTCAGGGTCACATACGGGGGAGGGTTCAAACGCCACTGGGCAGGGGTATGGGGCCATGTTCCTCAAAAGGCGGGCATACTCGGAACTGCTAAGGGAATTGTCCAGGTTACGCATAGCAGCGTACGTCGTAAAGGGCTTTTCATCCCCGCGCTCGTCGGCTGCAGGGTCCCAGGGGATGGAAAATTCGGGGTACAGGACACGGACTTTGTGTCGCCAATAACGATCACCTAACTCATCTAGGGAACCGGTGGTACTGAGACCGGCCTCGTCGCACAGCCGTAGGAGGTCGCAGAGGTTCTCGATGGCTGTAACATCTCTCCTGAGCTGTGCAACTCCTTCGCAGATAACAGGGCTGACCAGGGGGGTTGGTGTCAAGGGTGGGGGTGGGTTGGAAGGGGTGGACCACGTACCAGTGACATTAGCCATGCTAGCACGGTCCATGGTCAAATTTATCAAAGGGAAAAAAAGAAAATGCTCGAACTCAAGAAAAAGGTACGGGGGCAGGGCTTAAGGGTCGGAAAAGAAATCGTAATAATACACCGAATCGGGTAAAAGGAGCACTCAATAAAAAAAATAAAAATCCAAAAAAAAAAAATAGAAAAAACCCAAACGGGTCTGAAACTAAAAAAAACAAAAACTCAAAATCGAAAATCTTATTAACGGGGTCAGATTACCAGAAGGGAGGAAAAAAAAATAGTACCAAAAATAATCACAAAAGAGCTCGAAGGGCGAAAGCACGGTTGTGGGGGTGGCGTATAATCACGCAAAAGGGAGGTTAGGTTTGGGCAAAAAAGAAACTCGAATCAGCAGGGCCGATAACGGATGAGGGGGGAGGAGAAAAAGAAAGAAAAAAAAAAAAATTAGACAAAATAAAGCAAAGAAAATCGAATAATAAGGATAAACGTAGGGGCTGGGCTATAAAACGAATAAGATAATAGAAAAACTAAATACAACAAAAAAACACGGGTAAGAGGGCGGCGCAATCTTACGCAAAAGGGCAAAAAAAAACTAACCAAAAAAAAAAAAAAAAAAAAAATCAATCGGGGGAGGAAAAAAAAGAAACAAGAATAGAAAAGAAAAATAAAATACCAAAAATATTATGAGGGGGCAATGGGGGGAGGGTACCGAGGTGAGCACTTAAAAAAAACTGATAAATTTCGGCGCGATTTTTTAGGGAAAATGCGGGAAATTTTTCGGGCCCCACGTTGGGCGCCAATTTATAACCGGCTTCCCTTTTTATTAGGAGGGGAAGGGGTTAGTGAAAAGACATAATAAAAATAAAATAATTATAAGAAAAAATAACCAAACTCGATTTAATAGTAATACAAAAATCTCAATAAAAAAACAAAAGAAAAACTCAATACAATAACTCTAAATGGGCGCCAGCTACGTGACGTGTAGCACCGTTGGGGGGGGGGGGGGGGTACGGCGTAAGACAGTGGGGAAATTTCAGAGTCAGGAGGACGTCGGGAATTTCCTAAGTCCCGGCGACGTCGAAAAATTTCAGAGTCCGAGAGGACGTCGGAAATCTTCTAAGTCCCGGCGACGTCGAAAAATTTCAGAGTCCGAGAGGAGCTGAAATTTTTCTAAGTCCGACTCTGTCGAAAATTTTCTAAGTCCCAAGACTATCGAAAATTTTCTAAGTCCGGCCGACGTCGAAAAATTTCAGAGTCCGAGAGGAGCTGAAATTTTTCTAAGTCCGACTCTATCGAAAATTTTCTAAGTCCCTAGACTGTCGAAAATTTTCTAAGTCCGGGCGACGTCGAAAAATTTCAGAGTCCAGCACGGTCGGGTGGGGGAAATGGTGGGGGTTACCGGTGGCAGGGACTCTGGGTGTCACGGGGGGGAAATATGCAAACTACAGGGGACAAAAAAAGATTAATAACCAACTGTGGCCAAATGGGGAAAAATTAATAACAAAAATATGGCAAAATAGGGAAAAATTAATAACAAAAATATGGCAAAAAGTGGGGTAACTCGGCTAGCCAAAATAGAGACGATTTCAGGGGGGAGGGTTCCCGAACTCTATGGCTTCTTAATTATTACCTCGGTATGGCTGAAAGGGGGGGGGGGGGGTGGCAGGGGAATATTCGCTAATGGGGCAAAAATATAAATAAAATCGGGAAAGAAAATTAATGGTAAATATCGCCGAGATAGTCGCGATCACCACCACACTACCTCGCACGCAGAAAACACAGAATAATCGCTAATTAAGTCTAAGGAAAACGTGCCGGTCTCCACGGGGTGGCAGCCGGTTGACTCGATATAAAAATGAAAACTAAAAACTCTAATAACTTAAAAAATACAGGGCGAAAAGGGGGAAAAGGGGTCTCAGAACAAACAAAAATTACTCACGCTAATTATCACACACACACACACAATCCTAGTCCCGTGGACAACTCCCACGAGGACTCGCAAACTTTACTATAATACTTTCGGGAGGACACGGCGACGGCGAAGCTCGAAGTGATAAGCAACTGTCATCCTTCTTCTTCCTCGATGTTTTCGGAGACCCTCGTCGATCCTCGGGACTCGTCGGCTCCCGAGCACTACGGAGCTTCGACATCGATCAACGGATCGAGTGTGGCTGGTCAGTGGCGCTCGAGCAGTGCAGTGGCGAGGCAGCGTAGCACAGCTGGCTGAAGTGATCGCCGCGGGCCGTTTGAGTGCCGCTGGCGATCCTAGTAGTGCGAGTACACCCACGCAGTTGGGCGGCTAACTCCAACTTATGTCCACACGCGTGTGGAGGCTACTCGTGTGGTGCGGGGTGTACTCATCAGCTGGCTCGGATGCTGTCCGGGGTCAGATGGTTTTTCCAGCCCACACTCTCCCCACGTCACTCTGTCTAAGCTGCCGTAGCCTCTTATCTCGTCCTTGAGGGCCTCCATGGTCTTCGGGGGGCTATTACTCATTTCACATTCATACTAGGGATGGGAAGGGGGGTAAAGGGGGGAATTTCTACACAAAATATTCCTATAAACTAAATCCAAAAATACTGCTCTAAAATACTAAAACAAAATATAAGCGGAGTGTGATGGCCTTCGAGCCAGCCTGCGGGGTGGAGCTGATACAAAATCTACCGTGTTACAGTACAAAACAAATTATTTTATATAATGGTAAGTAATACTTTTGAATACTTCATTTGATGAAACTCCTTACGGGCGATGATTTTGCGCACGAGATTCAAAGTACCGAGTCATGTGAAATTGGATCTTGCCTTCAAAAGTACGCAAGCGTCAATCCCACGTGAACTCAGTACGACCAAATCGCGTACACGTTCGCGTACGCTTCTGGATCCAAACCACGGGATCCAAGATTATCAGACTGTAAGCTTCAAAAAGACTTCGCATTATATATTTTTTGCAAGGTAATCTTGCTAAAAATTATACGCAGACAAGTCACTTTATAACTCACAGTCTGCATTCATCGCACATTCACACTCACAAAAACAAAAATAGATATCACAAACAGGACTTACTTTCTATTCGGTAAGCATTTAACAATTTTTACACAATGTTATGTACTTATAATAAATTAATAAAGTACTTACTAGTAACCAACTTTCAAACCAATAACGCTTATAATAAAATGAACGAGCGTTTGTACACCGAATTTTACTACACGCAACAAATTTGCACGATGAAACTTGTACACGGCGCGAGCTCTACACGCAAAAGTCCGATACTGCGGAATTTCGACACCGCAAAAGTTCTCGATAAATGTCAGTTAAATTGATCCTTTGAGGTTTGGAGCGCAGAATTTTTCTAGCAATATGAAAGGCTGTAAGGTTCCTTTGGAAACCTTGAAATCTTGTAAGTTTAACGAGGTAATCGGCGGAAACGCTCTTTTGATGCCTTTAGAGATGCTGTCATGGCACGTGCGTAAACATCCTGCGTCGGTCGCAGTTCCGGTAACAAGTTCTTCGATACAGCAGCTAAAATTATACAATAGAAACACTATTAATGGTTCTATTAAATTAAAACAATATGAATAGCATTGGTCTAGGTTCATTCAACTTACCTATATGGTAAGTTGAATGAATCTTAACCATACCAATGCTATTGGTGCTGCAGAGAAGCGCGTTCCCAAGATTTTCGGCGTCGATTTCTTTCCTTGCATCGAATACGAGATTGCAAGATTGTCATCCATCGCAGCTTTTAGAATCAAATTTGCCCGCTCCGTAATGCTCCCACTGCTTAGCGCTCCGAGAAAGTCGACCTAGAACAATAAAAAAGAAGCTTTAGCTGCAGCGCAGTTTATGAATTGGGATAAAAATATATGGTGTAATCCACCCAATTCGACCTGGGTCTGACCCTCGACGTCTTGGATTTGGTCGGTGAATTTTTATGTTATTTTTCCAAATCTAAAGGGAAAACAGAATGTTTTTAGATCTTCTTGATCTATCACTCTTTAAAAAAAACAGTTATTTAATCTAAAAATTTAAATTTCTTTTTTTTTACAAATTCCAATATTTTCAAGCCTAGACCCAAAGTGGGCGTACGTACGCTTCCATAAACGAAAACTTTTTTTCAAAAAAAATGTTGAGTGGATTCACTACTGCTTAGAGAATTTTCAATTTTTTTTTTTCGAATATAGGTTCTTTCATGGAAGTGAACGCACGCCCAGTTTAGGTGTAGGCTTGAAAATTTTTAAATGTGGCAAAGGATTTTGAAAAATGCTAATTTTTATATGAAATCAATGTTGTTTTTTTAAAGAGTGATGGTCCTAGAAAATCTAAAAGTATTTTGCTTTGCCTTTACAGTTGAAACAACAACATAAAAGATCATCGACCAGATCCGAGGTCGAGGATCAGATCAAAACTGATCTTACAGCCTGATTAAAATCAGCGTCGCTTATTTGTTCAAAGAGCTCCATATCTTCACGGGTTTTCAGCGGCAGGCAGAAGGGTTTAGTGGGGAAATCACTGGCCAACATCTCATTGACACGACTTCCAATTGCAGCGACACGTTCTTTGATAACACTGAAAATTGTTAAAATGATCAAAATTACTCACATGTAACGTATAACTGTACGAAGCATACGTCGGTATAGAAACTTACTCCAATCGTGAGTTTAACCTCTTGTTCATGCCGCTAAAAACATTTATAAGTGATTACCTTAATGTATTTATTTATTATTTATGATACCATTTCATCGTTTTGTTCATTATAATTACCATATGCCCCGCCGAATTTCACGAAGGACCGTCATGACTGCTGTATTCTTCCCATCATCGGAAAACTCATTCATTCTACGTTGAATCAGGTCGATTTTCTTCTAAAAATGACAGTTTCATAATATACAATATTGTTCAATCGTTTTCACTCGACCAAAAATATTGAACTTACGACGCCTCTTTGCAAGGGAGTGCTGTCGGTGAAGCCACCACGGCCATCACTATCACCGAACCCGTCGTCATAAGGGATTACTGAGGCATTCTCGTCGTCGGCGCCGCGGACTGAAGCAGAATCTGGAAAATCAAATATCCCATCGGGGTCACTAGATTTATCACCAACAGCTATAACAGCCGTATCAGTAATACGGCTGTTGTCACTGTTAATGTTATCGCGTTTATCAACATAAAGCCCGCTGCGGCCGACACCACCAACAACGGGCATGTCACCAGATCGCACGACATTATGTCCAGAACTGACATGACGAACTGAATCAGAATTACTCTGAATTGGAATAGCTCCACCGCGACCTCGACTTTGAGATAGAGTACGGCCAATGCCATAACCGCTGGAAGCACTCAAAGCATTGGCGCCCGCACCAATGAGGCGACGGCCGCCACTGCTAAATTGAACGTCAGCAGTAATGACAATTTTATTGCCGCTGTTATCGCCTTTATCTTGTTTTCCATGAAAGCCATCGCTACCGGGGTTGTATCAGAATGATTGCAGCCACCAATGTTACCGTTGGTGGAGATGTCACCGATAGAGCGTCCAGCATCGATTGTCTTCATGGATTTATCGATTTCGGCTATCCCAGCAAACAGTGAGGCAGTATTCTTAGGCAGGTCGAGGTCATTTCCGGTACTGTCAGTTGTCTCCGGGTATGAAGCTCCGTGCGCAAATTCCTTCAACCGCTTTGGGGCTGTCCTCTTCCTCTTGTGGCGCAGTGGATTTGGCGATTTTCGCTGATACGCAAATGAGAAATAAACGCACGCTTAGTATTGATAGTTTTAACCCACTTTATCAGATATTTCATAAGAACATTGGTGGAACTGTCATTTTTTGGGTATGTTCTACGTCAACATTCAGTCAACTATAAGATAGTAGACCACTGTTCGTCAGAAGCTGCGAAACGTGCATTCACTCTAATCACAAGTGAACTCACAAAAAGTCGTCCACAAATTAACCCAACGGCGTTCGTCTAGTTTCGGCAACATTGAAACAACTTGCTAAAGGCCAAACGTAATCTGACCCCAACGTATCTCGAGTATAAGATCAGTCGACTTATGATGAGTTGACGAATTGAGTTGGTTAAATTAACCGAAAAGAGTCTGTCCAGTTGAGTTCACAGCCGGCCGAGTTGCTAGTGAAAACTCCGTAAAAAAACAAAAGAATACCTGTTCTATTTCTGACGACTCCGATTCACTGCTTCTGTTCTCATCCAGTGAGTCCGTATCGGAATCGATTAATGACGATCGTCGCTTAGACATGGCCCTAGAAATTGTCGTGGAATTGACAGAAACATTTATTGCAACTACATTTGAAAAGATATTTATAATAAAACGTTTTGCAATTTTGTCAAGGCAATCCATTGGAAAAATAATTTATCATTATTTAAATAAGTAACAATTTTTTTTAATTGCAGTACTATTGTGCTAAGTATTATGGGTTCGAATGCTGGACAGGATCAATCTAATAGGAATTGGAAGTTTATTTTTGTATTACACTGATGCCTCAGATTAGGTATAATTTTATCGTTCAATTGTCTGTCAACAAGAGCTTTCTTCGTCATCACAGGCTCTTACTGAAATGGAAATGAAAAGGCGTTTTGGTCAAGGAAGTAGGGGATTATGCGAGGTCAACTAGAATGTAGTAATGATATCCGCCACTTGCACGAGTTCCGACCTGAGAAATTTATGCAGAAATTTACCCAAGATTTATGGATTTTTTCAATTGAATCGGAATTTGGACTGAATGATGCTTACGTGTCGGACGTTGAAAATAAATAAGTTTGCACCCGAGCTACCCGCACAAGAAATGAAGTTACAATAGCGAAGTCGACGAAATAAAACACTTACAAAATTCAGAAACTGTGAAAAAAATTACTCAGAAAGAAGAACTCAATATTTTTTATAGGCACAAGTTTTATGATGATGGACGATAAATGTATAAATCTACCAACATTAAAAATATGCGTCAAGAAAATGTTATAAAATAATTTTCAGAGTGTGATGTCTTTGCTATGTTGTTTTTCGATGACGCCAGTGCGCAGTTCGTGCAGCACCGGTCCTTGCGTCTATACACACGCAGTTATTATTCTTTCATAATTTTCTAGGATTCATTTTCGGATGAATGTTTGTTTAAAAAAAATCAAAGCACTTTGCAATGAGAACGTTTATCTTTGTTAATTGCAACTTTTAAGCAGACAGAACAAATACTTTTTCCTGGAAGGAGGATTTTCTTCTTCTTCTTCAAAAAAAGAAACACAAATGTTTGAAAAACGATTTAAATAATTAAGTAGTTTTGTAAATTACTGTTAATTGTTTTCATATGTTCGAGTGATGACAGGGCATTCATTTCATATTATTAAATCCACAAAACAAATGAAAAAAAAAACAATACTGACTTTTATAGCAAAAAAGATAACTGAAATTTTGTTAAATTAATGATAGGAACTGTTGCGCCCCGAATTTTAAAAGGAAATTGTTCGGTCAATGACCGAACAAGTTCAATGCACGATTGGGCAATCGCACGATTTCGAAAGAGCGCGCGATATCGCGCGCGGAAGCGGTATCGTTCGATGCGAAAATTAACACGGAAGTATTAAATGCATACGCACCAATTTTAGGCAAATTGGTGAGTAACAGTCAGAAGTAAATTCAGTCTTAATTGATTATTCGAATCGAACGGTTGGGCTCGAGTTAGACTCACATACTTGTATCGGGATAATTCGCGCAGGGAATTATCATAATTAATTTCATTTAAAATAAATATCTTTTTATTTGGGAATCTCGTGGATTCTAATCCTTAAATCGGAAAGATCCCTTTATTTTTATCTATGATCCCCTAACGCGACGACTTGATCAATCTTCGACCTTTCGAGCACAACAATTTGGTGGCAGCGGTGGGATCCACCATAAGTGAATCCCAAGAAGAAATTTTTGGAAAAACCCAGTGTCAAACCCGACCAGCAGTCGTTGGGGTAGAACCTGACCTGGTGCGATCACACGCAGTCGTGAATCGTCAAAGGACGTCAGTAAGGTACCACTGACAGGAAGAGCCAACCGGAGGACGTACGTCACAAAGGAAGGATCGACCACGCCAGGAAGGGCGTGCCAACCGATTAGCGGGATACGACATCGCCGCAACCGGGGACCAACGTCAAGGACAACACTACTACGTGGACGACAACCCCGAAGCTCATCACCACACCATGATCCTGAAATGGTAAGTGCATGAGCCAAAAAAAAAAAATCTCCAAAGCCAATAAAAAAAAAAAAAAAAAAAAAAGTTCTAAAGTCGTGGGACTGAGCCCGCGAGCCCAGATCTCTCGTTAAAAAGAATCGAGACCCTTACCTTTGAATCGAAATAAGTTTATAGCAACTTACGCCGATTCAAGGTATTAATTCGCGAAAGGCAGGAGGCCAGGTTATAGCCAACCACTGTCCAACATAACTAAAACTTAAATAAATAAATATATATATATATATTTAAGTGATTAATTACCGTAAACTCGCGAAAAAACTGCGGAATACATGCCAGGCGATCAGGAAGGACGGCAGTTGCGAAGGGCTCATTCGCATGAGACAACCCTGCCAGGACAAGAGGTCGAAACGGTAACTGGAGTAGAAGCCGCTATCGGGGATATCACCCTTCGAACTGAGGACGCCCTGCGGCATCTATCACCGGCTGAGGGGCTACCTGAGAGGAGAAATTCTCTGTCAAAGGGATTCGGCATAAATACCAGAAGAGGCACCTCCTTCTCTAGGGCAGGCACAATGGCCAGCAAGAACGGCAAAGGAGAAGGGGCCCTGACAACCCCGGAAGTGGACGGGGAAATCGACGTCCTACTTAGGGCCAGCGGCTTGAGTTAGCAAAAGGGAGCCTTATCAAGGGCAGGGGAGAATGCGCCAGGCCTCCGCGCAGGGGCCAGGCCAAAAGAGGTCCCGTATCACAGTGTCATACGCTAAAATAAAAACTCCGCAGCTAAAAGAACTTTCTAGCGTCCAAGCGCTGCGATACGCATAGCGGCGGGCGCTGCCGCATACTAAGTTGTTAACTCCCCACACTCACCGGCAGTAAGCCTCGGGCTTCCCCCACTATACCGCCGGTAGCCAACCCACGAGCGCGCCTCGGGCTATTCCTACTCCGCCGCCAGCGGCCAATCTGGATCAGTCGGACCGCAAGGTCCAAACGGGAAGGTTCTTTGTATCTATGCCAGAATAAAAGTTTATAACCCAGTCTTTATTTTCTATAAATTTTCCCGAATGAAGAAGCACGTAAACCCATCGTATCTTCGAAGAAAGGCTCTGCGAGTGGCGAAATTCCAGACGATTACAGGAAACTCGTCGGTGTGGCCGACTCCGTCAGCCGCCGAATCTTCGGCCATGCGGCCTCCGTGCTCGGCATCCTCCTCATCCAACGTCGGACTTTTATCGTCCGCTCCGCACGAGACACACGTCTTGACCATCGATTTCGGCGCGGGATTCCGAATATCAGCGTCGTCCATCATCCGCCAGTCCACCTCTGCCGACTCTGCAGAGGCAGTATTATCGACTCCTCCAGCACCGTCGAGTCTAAAAACACCTTTGCCTCGAAAATCTAAACGGATTGTCTCTCGCAAATATAAGGGTCCTTGTATACATCCTCTCGTACAAGCGGCCCTCCACCGACGTCCAACGAAGCCGAAGCCAGTGGAGCCACCAACGAGGAATTTGCAGCGACTCATTCGCAGCCCCGGACGTCGCAGGAAGAGCTCCTTCGAGCAAGCTCGTCCAGCTCGGCTCCCCATCCGCTCGGACTTAATCTTAGCCCACCGTTTACGAGCAATTTGTCTTTCGCAGTCGATTCCTGCAAAAGTTAGACGCGCTAGGCAAGCGGTCGCTCGAGCCTGCGCCATCATAAGAACAAGGGTTCGTGATTCGTTGCCCAATCCAACGGCTGAAGAAACTCAAGCGGTCACTAGGCATTACACCAACTCTCTACTCAAAAAACGAGGCGAAAACGTAATCGCGCATAGACGCGCTCCCATTCCATCTACTCCGTCGACCGTCCCAAGCCAGACGGTAACTCGCAGGCCTATCCTGATACGGGTGAAAAGAAGATCCCCGAGCAAGTGGTCCGACACTACTCTCGGATAAATAGCAACTCTTGTATCAAATTGGCGCCCAACGTGGGGCAAGACCATCGAATCTCATCGCTCATGCCAGTCAAGCATACCCCACCGAGATCATCAGCTCGCCTTCGCGGAGAGCCACCATCAGACGCACTTCTGGGAGTGCCTAACAACCCAGTGGCGCCCAACTTACCTACAGTTCCAAGAATGAATCCTATCGATCCGCCGAGGGATAACATCAATCCTCCTCAGAATAACATGGATCCCAGGGTAGAAGCACCCAATGCTTTTGCTCACCTCGAGCAATTACTACGCGCGTTGACCAATCAACCGCAAGTAACACTTCCAACTTCCGAAGGAGCAGATCATGAAGATCCCAAACGGTTCATCGAGTTATGTGAGAATTACTTCACTGCCTGCCGAACCCCAGCTACGTCTCGAACCGTCACCGCTGCATCAGGACTACAAGGGGAAGCCGAAAGATGGTGGGCATGCTACAAACTGCTGGATTTCGACTGGGAGAACTTCCGCGAGCTATTATATTGTCGCTACGACAGTCCGGCCGTCGTTTCACGGCTGACCGCTCAACTGTTTTCACGCAAACAAGGGGACAAGGAGAATACTGGAATCTTCTTACAGCAAAAATATTTGCTATACCAACGAATCCGGAACTCCGATTCGGAAGGAACGAAAGTAGCAGCCTTACTGGAACTACTGCGACCGGGTCTCCGCATGATAATTCGCTCTTCAAACCCACAGACTCTCTCGGCTTTAATGACTAAAGCTATGGAAGCAGAGTATGATCTGGCGGAGCAATCACCCGTAAAGCCTAGACTAGACGACGTACCCAACAAACCAACCGACAAAATTCCACCAACAGAGAAATCTCGGGAGCCACCTAAATGCTGGCATTGCCCCGAACGGCACTTTCACAAAGATTGCCCCGTCCTGGCGCAAAGGCAAGCTGAAAACGCTGGCAACGCGGAAAACGCAAGACGGGTGGCCGATGCTCCGACAACCCCCGTCAATCAGAAATAGGGGCCACTGAAAGAATCTCCATGAATCAGCAATTACCTCATATCCGAGTGACTTTAGGGCGTAACGAAATCTGCGCGGCCATCGATTGTCACGCTAGCGATTGTTTCGTTTATCCAGACTTTTTACCAGAAAACTGTCACTACAACGCTATATCAAGCAGCGCTAACCTCGCCGATAATAAAACATCAATGTCTCTACAGGGACTGGCTGAGTTTACCATACTTATCGGGAAGCAATCCATAGCCGTAGAAGCTTGGGTGGCGCCCACCTTACGCAAACAGCTAATTCTCGGCTTCCCATGGTTGCTCTCTCAAATGGCAATCCATGATTACTTCAGCGGGATATTGTACCTGGGCCAAGATAAACGCTTCTCTGTACGGACTATCGACACTCCACCCGACGTCACGGATCCACACATTTGTGACTTAGAGGAAATCGAGCAAGATTTTCCCAACGAATATCAGACAGAATTCCACAGCTTGGTACAGAAATTCGTAGCAATCTTCGAGAAACCAGGAGCATTGTGCCAAACTCAAACGGTGGAACATACAATTTCCGTGACCACCGATAGACCAACGTACGTTGCTCCGTACCGATGCTCTCGCGAGAAGCAACAAATTATCAGTAACCAAGTTAAGGAGATGTTGAATGAAGGAATCATTGAACCCAGTATATCACCGTACAACTCTCCCATCGTAATCGTGGAAAAAGAAAAAGGACAATACCGATTCTGTGTGGACTATCGACGACTGAATTCCATCACTGAAGACGTCGTACAGCCGATACCAAGGATTGAGGAACTCCTAAAACATATTGGCACAGCCAAGATCTTCCCCACCATCGACTTAAAGAGTGGGTACTGGCAAATACCTCTCAACTACAAAAGCAAAATGTACACTGCCTTCACTACTCCAGAAAGAGAGTCGTTTCAATTCCGGGTAATGCCGTTCGGTTTAAAAAACGCTCCTAGTACGTTTCAACGGTTCATGACCCAGGAAGTTCTGGTTGGACACGTCAGGCAGTTTAGCTTGGCATATCTGGACGACATAATTGTCTTTTCAAATACCTGGAAAGATCACCTCCACCATCTCTCACATATCTTCGAGCGACTGAAGATTCATAAACTAACATGCTCCGTTCGAAAATGCTCATTCGGAAAGACAAAACTCAAATATCTAGGACACTTTGTCTCGGATAACGGAAATGAAGCTCACACTGAGCACATCGAAGCTGTAGCCGCATTCTCAACACCCAAGACTAAACGAGAACTTCAGAAATTCCTCGGCACTTGCAATTGGTTAAGGGAATATGTGCCACACTTCGCAACCCTTACCGCTCCTCTCTCAGATCTGCTCGCAGGAAAAAAGGCCTATCGTTGGACAAAAGAATCAGAAGACGACTTTAACGCTACTAAAGCTAGCCTCCTTCAGCCTTTACATCTCTGCCGGCCAGATCCGGAGCTACCTTATACGGTGCAGACCGACATAAGCGAAGTCGGCCTCAGCGGCATTCTCTACCAAATCGGGACTAACGAAGAGAAGAAGGTCATCAGCTATGGAAGTGCGAAGTTCAACAGCACCCAACAGCGATACGATCAAAATGAAAAAGAATGCTTCGCCGTCATCTGGGCTTTAAGAAGATACCAGCCTTATCTAGACTCTCGAACTTTCACCTTAATCACGGATCCACATGCCCTCGCGTGGCTCGAAAGATTAAAAGACGAGAAACCAAAACTTAGCCAGTGGGCACTTCTCCTCCACGAGCTAACCTTTGTCTTGGAGCCTCGTACCACAAACTCAAGGACCTTTACAAGTGTTCTTTCTCAAATTCCTCTCCTTGAAGAAGCCAAGGAACCTCAAGATGATCGCCTTCGACCACCAGAGAGAAGTCTCCGCGAAGATTCATTTTCTCGACCTGTAATATTCAGCATCAGTACTGAGGTTTAGTAGATGAAATCCTACGCGAGCAGCAGCTCGATCCGAAAATCACTAAGATAGCTGAGTCTATCCTAGAACAACCTCGCTCCGAATACCAGCTAAAAAATAACGGAGTATGGAAGAGGATACAGGGAAACTGGAAGCTCCTCGTTCCCGAAGCTTGCATCCCTCGAGTCTTGTTTAATTATCATGATGCAGATCTGGCCGGACATCCAGGAATGGATGAGACTCTTCGAGCAACCCAGTTGCATTACACCTGGAAAAATCTCCGGAACGATGTAGGAGAACATGTACAATTGTGCTACCTTTGTAATTGCACCAAATCTAATCAACCTCCAAAACATGACGTTCTTCGGCCGCGGCAACCTACCCAACCTTGGGACACCGTCGCCGTAGACTTCATGGGTCCTTACCATCGGAGCAGTAAGGGGAAGCATTTTCTTCTGGTGATCACCTATTTTCAAGATGGGTAGAGGCCTTCGCTTTGGGATCTTCTGACACTTCTGTCATGATCAAGACTCTTGACAACGAAGTATTCTCTCGTTGGGGATATCCCAGGTCCATCCTATCAGACAACGGTCCACAATTCACCGGCAAGAAGTGGCTTAATGCCTGCCAACAATGGCCCTGGACTACGCCGGTCTATCACCCTAGAGCAAACCCCACTGAACGAAGAAATCAAGAGCTCAAAAAGGGTGTACGTCTACATGTGCATAATGGTAATCAACGCCAGTGGGACGCTCATCTCCCAAAGATATTATTTACTCTACGGACCCGAAGAAACGCTGCTACTGGACGTTCTCCAAGTAATACACTTCTGGGTCACACTCTCCTTCGACCAGGGGATTGAAAACTGGGTAACACTAATCCTCCAAACCTGAAAGATCACGAGCTTCGATATCAGCAAATTCGGAAACATCAGGAGCAATACCAAGGTTCTTATGCCCCTCGCTATAAAATCGGCGAGAGGGTATACACAAGAACGCACATCCTCTCAAACGCTGCAGAAGGGGTTCACGCCGGACTTGCTCCGCGCTGGGAGGGTCCCTTCCTTATCCATCAACATCTGAGCGGCAATGTCTTCTTGGTACAAAAAGGGAATCGCCTATGTAAGCTGCATGGAAACGAAATTAAGCCGGCACACGGTACTCCAAAGGAAGTTGATAAATTGCTCCCTCTCAACGCAAAATCAACTCCTCTTGGAAAGCCTCCACCACAGCTCATGGTGAGCCCGGACGCGACTCCACTCCCAGCACATAAAACTCCCTCGGAAAACTCGGACGACTATCCACCCGTCGAGCCAGCAATACTCAACGACACAGCTCATCAGAATGAGACGACGAAGTTACGAGCTTCGCAGTCAACTCGGATCTTCCGGCCTACCAGGGAGGCCACTCAACTAGAAGACAGAAGATCTCCGAGTCCGAACCACGCTACAGACTCCGTCCGCGGAAAAAATAGTTCCTTGTACAGCTTATTTTTAATTCTTGTTTCTTATTTACTATTTATTTTCTATATTTTTATCAGTTTAGCATTTACTAGTCCGCTCGAAAGTTCATAGCCGGGGGGGGGGATTGTCATACGCTAAAATAAAAACCCCGCAGCTAAAAGAACTTTCTAGCGTCCAAGCGCTGCGATACGCATAGCGGCGGGCGCTGCCGCATACTAAGTTGTTAACTCCCCACACTCACCGGCAGTAAGCCTCGGGCTTCCCCCACTATACCGCCGGTAGCCAACGCGCGAGCGCGCCTCGGGCTATTCCTACTCCGCCGCCAGCGGCCAATCCGAGCCGAGCGGCTGGCCATATAAGCGTGGCTCGAGCGTATCTATGGATCAGTCGGGCCGCAAGGTCCAAACGGGAAGGTTCTTTGTATATATGCCAGAATAAAAGTTTATAACCCAGTCTTTATTTTCTATAAATTTTCCCGAATGAAGAAGCACGTAAACCCATCCTATCTTCGAAGAAAGGCTCTGCGAGTGGCGAAATTCCAGACGATTACAGGAAACTCGTCGGTGTGGCCGACTGCGTCAGCCGCCGAATCTTCGGCCGTGCAGCCTCCGTGCTCGGCATCCTCCTCATCCAACGTCGGACTTTTATCGTCCGCTCCACACGAGACACACGTCTCGACCATCGACTTCGGCGCGGGATTCCGAATATCAGCGTCGTCCATCATCCGCCCGCCAGCAATTTGTCTTTCGCAGTCTATTCCTGCAAAAGTTAGACGCGTTAGGCAAGCGGTCGCTCGAGCCTGCGCCATCATAAGAATAAGGGTTCGTGATTCGTTGCCCAATCCAGCGCTCCCACTCCATCTACTCCGTCGACCGTCCCAAGCCAGACGGTAACTCGCAGGCCTATCCTGATACGGGTGAAAAAAAGATACCCGAGCAAGTGGTTCGACACTTCTCTCGGATAAATAGCAACTCTCGTATCAACAGTCCGGAGAGGACACCGGAGGATCGCAGGGTCAGGCATCGGCAGTACCCGGAAGGAACGCCAGAAATAGATGACAGCGACTACGAGCTGCCCCCACCGCTCCGGAAGGGAGTTGGAATAAACTCCGGCAGGGCACCGTTTGGTGGTCGTGACAGTGGAAATAATCAGTCAGCAAGGGACCACGAAACCGAGAACCCGCACGACAGGACAGAGGCCCTCCAGGCACAGACAGAAGAACTCCATACTCACCTGAGTCTGATAAGCTCGCTGCAGGCCAGGGTGAACGAGCTCACGAAGAGGATAAGCGGGCAGAACGGAGGGGGGAGGAGTACCCGGCCGCCGGCAACATCCAGGAATCCGGCTGGGGGCCTACCAAGGGGCTATGGAGGGCCATACGGGGAAGGACCCCCCGGAGGCCCACCAGGAGGTCCTATGGGACCGTTCGGAGGAGGACCACCGAGGGATTCATCCGGGTACCCGTATCGGAACCCTTCAGGGGGTGGACCCGGAGGGGATCCGCCCGGCGAACCACCAGGAGGACGAATCTCCGGCAGCAACAGCCGAGATCCGAAGCGCCGCGACCTCAGCCTCGCCCTAAAAAATATAAAGAATTTCGACGGCAGCGATGCAAGGGAATTGGATGGATTTATTCGGTCCTGTGAGGTCGTGTTTGGGAGAATAGCAGAAGAGGATTACGACCTTCTACTGGAGCTTGTGCAAAATCAGCGGTCGAGCCACTCGGGAACTGAGGCACAAAACCATACTCACCGTGGAACAATTAAAGGTCGAGCTGGATGCCCTCTACGGGCAGCGGAAATCGTTATCGGCACTCCAGATGGAACTGAGTTCTTTGCGGCAAGGACCCGGGGAGGATGTAGCCGCGTACGCGGCCAGGACCGAAAAAGTTACCGTCGAAATTGTGGAAAAGCTGTGTGAGTCAATAGTATACGAGAGGGACGCTCGTACAGTGGACGCCGTCACCCGAAGAACGGCTCAGGCGAATTTTGAGAACGGCCTGCACGGGCAGGTACAGATACTCGTTCGATCCCGAAATTACGCCACGCTCCATGACTCGAAAGCCGGGGCCATAGAGATTTCCCATATGGTCCAGCCGAAGGGAGGAGCAGGCGGAGGATACCGCAACAACAACAGCAGCGGCAACAGCAATAATAATCGTACCAGAAGGTCTGTAACAGGGCAGACCGGAGGGATAAGCTGTTATAATTGTGGGAACATAGGGCATATTGCTAGGGACTGTACGCGTAAATCGGGTCGCGTGAGTCTACCTGCACCTAGCCCTAATAATAGTATATTATGCAACAAGGGCGTAAAATGCGATTTTACACACGAGCAGTGATCGTCGTGCATGAGTGCCCGGCGAAGCCGGGCACGAGTGCAACGCGATCACGCGAGTGGGTGAAACGTACGCCCGTGTCGCATACGATATTTTTTAGTATGACGTGCGTAAAATTCGCATTGTGTTTAGGGGAATACAACGCAGGGGTCCAGGGGCGAAGCCCTGGTCGGGTGCAGGGGTGAAGCCCCTGCTGGGGTCCAGGGGCGAAGCCCCGGCGGGGGGTTGGGGGGGGGGCGAAGCCCCCCCACTGAAGACAGAAATAGATTTATTATGCATTCGCAAAAAAGACAGAACGTGTTTAATTGTGAGTAAACTTTGTTTATAATTATAATTACTTTATTTGGTAATATAATTATTAATTATTGCATATAACATATAGCATCACAGAGAAAATGCGCTCAATAATACTGAATTTCTGATTTGAATTTCTGAGTTACATTTCACGAACTATTTCTTTTTTTGTAACTGTTATGGTAGTTTTCACTTTTTTGGAAGCTAGAGCATTATCTTCATCATTAAAAGCGTCCGCGATTCGCATTGAAATTCTTCTTTTGTTACCCGTCGAATCTTCGATATAACCTTCCGCGGTTTGTCCCGACTTCCAACCACCGTGGCGTTTTAGCGTCGTTATATCGGCACCGCTGTCTTAGTGTGAGCGAGAGAGTTAGAATTAGGCTAGCCGCACGCTCGCGGCGCCACTGTTTTATATGTGCCGTACAACGTTTTTTTGAAAAACGTGGTAAAGAAAAGTAAAAATAATTTTTTTATTTTACACACACTGTTTCATAAAGTTGCATTTTACGCACTCATATGGGTGTGTAAAAACGAATTTTACGCACACTATGCTAAAAAAAATAAATCAGGTGGAAATAGTGTGCACCTTTTGCAAAATAAAGGGTCATACCTGGAAGGAATGCAGGAAGAGATTACAGCAGAAGAAAGAAGGAGGTCAAGGATCTGTTCAGCAGCACAACGTAAACAGTAGTAAGCAGCAGGGAAATGATAAGCGGCCGGCAGTCTGCATGGCCGCAAAGAATAGCCTTCCCTCTACCACTACTAATGCTGCTACCCGTACGCTGGATATGGTGCAGATCAACGCAGTCACCATCACACGTGAAGAAAGACAAATGAACGAAGAAGTGACTGATAAGCGCGTGGAATCCATAATGGCCGCCGCTCGTAGTACTACGGGTACTATTACTACTACTACTACTGCTACTAGCCGGCGTACGTTGGGCAGCGTAGCGCTCACTGGGACCCGTGAAACACGAGCGGGCGATAAGGAGCCGCTCCACGTGCTCGAGGTAACCGTGCCAACGAAGCACAACAGCTAGTGATGTTGACTTGGCTAGTCCCACAGCTGTACGGGGGGTACTGACCCTCAAAGTGGACACGGGAGCACAGTGTAGCCTTATAAAATACAGCTGCATAAAATCCGGTGCCTTCGTCGAGGATACAAATATTGAGCTCCAGGGTGCCGAGGGCAGCAAATTCTACCCGATGTGCAGGGTCGAATTAACCATCGAAACGTCCGAGATAGCGCTCAAGCATTGGTTCTATGTGGTACGGGATGATATACCCATAACAGGGAATGGTCTATTGGGTATGGAGTTTATAAAATTGCACCACGCGGACATTCTAGGAGGGGAAATCTTCAAACTGTATGGGCACACCATGCCCCTGGTGGATGGGAATTCGAAAATCGTGCTTGCCCCACGTGCCGAGACCATCGCATATGTAGCAACCACGAGTAAGCACGGAGGAATAATTCCGCGAAAGGAAATAAGTAAAGGAATAATAATGCGTGCATGCTATACACCACCACAGGGAAATAGTTGCGTCGTGAGCCTCATAAACACGACCGAAGAGGTGGTAGTGGTAGAGCGCCCGACGGTGACACTCGAGCCGGCCGAGATAGCGGAGGCCGGGCACGGCACTCACACCAACGCGCTGTGTGTAAGTGCGGTGAAAGAGGAAAGGGGGGCCCAGCGTCTTCAACGCTTGGAGCAAGAGCTCCACGTGAGTCACCTCAACAGCGAGGAACGGGGAGCCTTGCTACAACTCGTTGCAAAATATCAGGACATTTTCCATTTAAAGGGAGACAAATTACCATGTACACATATGGTGGAACACCGAATTCCTCTCAAAGAGGGGGTGTTACCGACCAAAGTGCACCCCTATAGACTACCGGAAGCGCACAAAAAGGAAGTTGAGCGACAAACCAGCGAGATGCTGGAAGATGGAATAATTCAACCAAGCAGTAGCCAATGGAATGCGCCTCTACTTGTAGTGGCGAAATCCCAGATGCATCGGCGGAAAAACGGATGCGCGTAGTGGTGGACTTCCGAAAATTAAATGAGGTCACAGTAGGGGATTCGTACCCACTGCCCAATATTACGGAAATATTGGATCAGTTGGGAAAAGCTCAATATTTTTCCACTCTAGATCTCGCCTCCGGATTTCACCAAATCCCGATGGCGCCAGAAGATAAGGTAAAAACAGCTTTTTCGACCCCTCAAGGACATTTTGAATACAACCGGATGCCATTCGGTCTGAAAAATGCACCTCTGTTACGTCAAGTTTGCAGAAATTAAATAATTTCTACAATCTTACACGTTTTGCACGTTAACGAAAGAAATTACCGTGCGCTAGTTAAGAAATATAAAATATTCCCTTGACTACAACTGACGATAGTATCGTTAACGCAAGCCTGTTTTCGGGTCTAATCTTTCGAAAAATGACCCAGGATTAGGCTAAAGATTCTACTTTTGTAGAGGTGAAAACGAGGATAATTTGTGTATTTACGATGATGTTGATATATATTTTCCTTACTTACGTTGTTATACTTTGAACTTACGTGATATTTACCGTGTAATTGATCTTGTTGTACGACGTGGAGATGGCTTCTTCTTCTGGTCAGTTATTCGAATGATAATTCCGTAGAAGTCTTGGGTATTGGAAAATCGCGGGATGACGGAATCAAATATGAGAGATATTTAATTTTGCAGCTTAATGGTTGTTTATTCCAACAAAAATATAGCGCAACGTAAATCAATATTTTACCGATATCCACCAAAAAAAAAGTCGGGGGCGTACTTAAAATGTTAAACAGTGGTTCGATAGATTGGCGTCGATTTCTAATACAATGATGTAGTAAAAACAATAGTTTGACTTCTAAATCCACTAGTCGTGTTACAATCGGAATATTCACGCAAGTTTTCTCAAAAGAATTGTTCAAAGCATGAGGTTGCTTGTATGACAATGGGTCAAAGAGTGACAATACCTCTGACCGTAATAAAGATCGAATGGTGCGTGGAAGAGGAGCCCGAGACCCCATTGTCCGGTGCTTTTATACGACTGTGTACCCCTTCTCCTACCTTATTTCTAGAGTCTACTTTTAATTAGGCTACCAGACGTGTCCCCGCAAGTCGTTCGGAAGTTTGGGAGGGTGACATATGAGTCTTCGATATCGATATACCATGAACGTGTTACAGCTAGCCTAGTAACCGCTTCACCCATACATGTCCCTTAGCAAGATGATACACGCTTCCCATTGTTCCTCGCGTCTTCGGGTTGGCTGAGATTAAGTCTCGTATCTGATAGGCGAATTTCGTATCGGACGTTCCAGTTCTATTTTGATTGCGGAATAAATTATGCCCGCTTGTCTTTCGCGAGGGCTATTATATTGTGAACTGGAAGATCGAATAACGTAAATAATTTTAGTAACTGTTTGCTACATATTTCATTAATTGTCATGCTTGTGGTTAAAATATATTTTGTTAATTAATATAGTTTCTTTAATTATTTTTATAAATTCCAAGTTTAACGATTAATAATTATTGTTTAATTAATCGTGGTCAATTCTTCTTTCTTTTTAATTGCTTACGTCGGAAAAATTATCACTAGAGAAAGTTGAACAATTATTGATTTTAATAATGTGATAAATGAGATCGTCGATAAATTTTGGTGTGCCAAGCAATTTCTTTGGAGAGTTTCAATCTCAAGCCGAAATTCTGAGAAATAAAGTTAAATCTTTATTTGATTATCAGTTTTTCGGGGTTGATATCAGTCGTTTTATTAGTCCCGTATGAGGGTTACTAATAATGGTTCTTAGATGGTTGGAGGATTTTCCAACAGAACCCATTTCTTTCCGACAAAAAGGTCGGTGAACCGGGCAGAAGCCTAGGGTTAGATTTTAGGCTCTCGACGTCTGTCATTGACAACGCGAGAACTCCTCGACTGTTATATCTTCTTAATCCCCGGCCGCTTGGCTAGTGATTGAACGGTCCAGTGCTGGCGCAGTGATTCTCATTTGAATTCTTTCTTGAATCTTTATGATAAAGTTTCCGAAGCAAATTTTCTAAGTATTTTCGAAATATTTTTGTGAAGTTACGTCGTGACGTAACACCTCCCCCCTTAAAACGATTATTAGGGGAAGCCTAATAATCGAATATTGGTGAAATATATTTTTCGTTGGTTGTTATACAATTTTTCGTAACTTTGGAATTCATAAATGAAGCTATTGTTATGTATTTTTGTCGAAATGCATAGCAAAACAGTTGTACAATGATATATCATATTTTTTTTTCCTCTTTTTTTAAAATATATATATATGTTTCTCTATTAGCTTCGTTATTTATGTGTTTTCCTTCTCCTTTTTTTTTTCAAAACAAACTTCCAATTTTATAATAATAATTTTTTTTTCTCTGTTATTCCTTTAATAATTAGGTTTTCGTCTGTTCCTTTTATTTTTACTTAATCTACGCAGTGGATATCGGTTTTACTTAATCATTATAGCATACTTGTACAATTTCTTTTAAATTAGGCATTCTTCCTTTTCCTTGTCTTAGTAGGTTGACTTCTTTCCGCTTTTCTGGCAGTAGGATGTTTTTGATTTGCAGGTAAATAATTCCCTCTTGGATGACAGCCTCTCTAAGGTTAGGTAGCTGGTGACTCTGATCTCACGATGGACAGGTGAGGTTGTCGTCTGGTCCCCCTGATTGATCTCGAGAGTTAATGGAAAAGGATGATTGCTGCGAGTAACGATGCCTTCATACACAATATTGATTATCTGATAACTGTTGTCATATAAAACATAATGCATTAGTAAATTCATTTTAATATAACGTTACCCAGGTATATATATATATATTTTTTTTCTTCCCCAAAAAAAAAATAAAAATTCTAATTTGTTAATTAATTCATTGTTATAATAGGTTCCACATTTTTCCTTTTATAATTCCTTAATTGATTAAAATATAAACGTAAACTTCCCCATTAGTTCCTCAATTGTTAGTAATTACTTGCTCTAAACAGGAAAAATTGTTCCAGATATTGTCGTTCTCGTATTAAATGCAAAGTTCGTTATAGATGTGTATATTGGTCTTCCCTTCCTAACCTTCTTTTCTTAGTTCTCCTTACGATTAGTACGTGTACAGTTTTCCTCCGTTTGTAACTCAGGATATAATTTATTGGTTCCATCAAAAGTCATTGCCTCTTGATTAATAGTTCTAGAAATTCTTATCTTACGTTTTTCCTTCGCTGATGTAAGAAGATTATTACCCAGTGAAGAAGAAGTAGTTCCATCGGTCCAAACAAATGTCAAAGGTTGTCTGATTTGATTATTGTTTGGTTGTGGATAGTGTTGGGGAGGGGGTTGCTCCCTTGGAACTGAAATGGTTGTTCTAGGAGCGGGTTCGGGGGTAGGTTCGAACAGACGTGTTTCCACTGCGTCATCCGTTGAGGTACTGCATGCAACGTCTCGGCTCCTATGTAAATAACTTCTGAAAGTCGGTATTGTTTGCATTTGATTTTGTGACGCTATGCCATTATCATGTCCTCCGTTATTGGTTGGCTTTCTAGGTTGTTGACTCAAATGTAAGAGTAGTGTGGTCACGGAGTCCCAAATAGCTCCGATTAAATGAATAGACCATCCGTAGACAGTGTGTAATGTATAACCGTGTATGATAGTATCAAATATTAATTTAATGATTCGACAAATTAGTAACACTCCAATAAGACCCGCGCTTACATTCCCGAACACGGATAGATATTTCCAAGTTTTATCCCAAGTGGATTGGATGATTTTCTTAATAGATCCTTCGTCCAACAAATTGGAAATTGGTCCTCCTTGTACAATAGTGGGTTGGCCAGATATTCCACGGGCTACAGAATTGAGAATAGCCGGTCGTTCCGCGGGGAACATGATGTGGTCGCGCAGTTCCTCGAGATCCTGTTGTGTGTAGATCCCACTAGTAGCAAGATTATGAGGATTTCTGTATTGCCAGGTAGGCTTGCTAAGCGGTTTTATGACCGCAGGTGGCATGGCTTGTACAGCGGCAGGCCCAACGCTATACCAGGCACCGTCTAGCATATACATGGGCGATACTAGTCTGTTACACGTTATTTGTGTCCCTAATTTCGTTAGTATGTGTGTTCGTGGGGAAAAATAATAAGTGTTATTCCCAAAAGATACAGGTAGTTGATCGTAACATTCCTCTGTGTGTAAAAATTTTACGTCGACGGCTATGCACTTTACAATGTGCGCAACTTCTCCCGCTATGAAAGCCATATACCCAGGGGATTTCATTATATCAAACGCGAATTCATCTGGGGCCCGACGAGCAATTGTTAAAGCATTCTGAAGGACGCGTCTTTCTAAGTTACATCTCTGAACAAGGATATCATGGTACATTTGTTTCATTTGAGTTTGTAAATGTTTTTCGACATAGACAAATTTAGAATTGACGTATGTAAAAAGATCTAGATTATTTACGGTGATTACTTCTTTGCTGACAAACGGATTTCCTTTCTCGATTTCCACAATAATTAATTTCGGATGTTCGGTACGCATTAATGTAAATCCACATAGGTTAAATTTTCCTTTTACGGTAAGTGCAAATATAACATCCCCTTCCGTCATGGAATAAATAGTTTGTTTAAATTGTGTTTGGAGATCTGAAGTTTGGTCCGCGATACCTTCGTACAAGAGTCCGTACCTTTTTGTTTTGCACGTATCTTCCGAAAAAGGTTCCCAATACGTGTTTCCTCCCTCCAAATCCATACATTGCCCCTCATTTAATTCACATCTCGTACCCGACAAGAGATGTATTTTATTAGTGTCTACGTTAACTTCCGCGGTATAGTCCCGTAGTGTTACTTTTACTGTACCTTTTACTATTACGTCATCCCAATTACCATAAGGGTCCGAGTAGTAAGCTCCTTCGCAAGCACCGCTGGAGTCTAGGCTGCCGCTTATGAATACCGGTCTACTCATAGTTTGGTTGGAGATGATTCCGTCGAGTTCTGTTCTCCCGATCTTGATGTTGCCGAATCGATGTAATTGTTTGCAAGTTTCATGAGAAATGTTGTCCACGTATGAGTACTCGCCGTTGAGTACGTCAGACGTGTGAGAGAACATTCCGCATTTATGAATTTCGCGATATATTTCTACTTTACATTGAATCACGTGAATTGATCGATATTGATTAATTTGTAATAATTGTATATATTTCTTAGTAATATTCACTTCTTGTTGTGGAATATCGCATTCGCCAACTTCCAGCAGCGAAAGCGTGGTGATGTTGGTTGCGGCTCCCCCACAATCATATCCGATTAAACCCCATGATGGACTGAGAAGATGGAGCAATAGGAATGATGTCCATAATATTATTTTCATCATGTTTCGCTCTGTTCCTGTGGAAAGAAAATAATTTTGTTGCGCCCTTGCCCCATCTGCCGATTTCCTAATTGTTAACAGAACACGAAGGTATATATATATATGTATGTATGCACGTATAGGACATAGTTGCTGTAGCTTCGTCGAGTGTTTTTTCTTTTAGCAGTATAGTATTGCCGTCCGGGGAGTTTGGTCCCAAACCGTGAGCCCCCTAAGCAAACTAGTAACGACGAATTTATTATTCCTCGGGAGGGAAGAGAAAAAAAAAATTTCGTTTGAGAAAAGAAATTCCTCTTCCATCGTCTTACCGTTCGTTTGTGTTATAGTCTTCTATCGGTGAAAGATATTCAGGGAGGTAAGTATAGCGTGGTTTTTCACGGGGTTTTGAAACGGGAGAAAAAGAATTTTGAAAGGTGGTGGAAATGTTCGGTGGAAGGGGGTTGGCGATCGTTTACGTGGGAGGGCGATTCGTGTAGTGTTTTCATTCTCACGTCAGACTTCCTTTCCTCAACAATTCGCAATCCTCCAAGAAAAATATGGCGGCCAACCTCTCATCGGGAGCGGTAGCTCAGGAGCACAGTGAAAGTGAGTGTTGTAAAATATATATATTTCTTTTTTTTTTTGTGGTCTTCCTTTTTCCTTAATTAATGCTGTGAAACGATATTTGCTTCCTTCGTTTTTTATTCTATCTTTGGAAGAATATCCTGAGGTATCCAAGTCATCATCTGAAGGATGATTTTTTGTTCGTGTACGGGACCCAAATAAGGATTAAAGAGAATTTTTACTGGAGAAGGGAGAAAACCTCAGTATTCCAGTGCCATGTAGCTAGGATGTCTTCATCATCGGTTCAGGATAGAGGTCGCAAGGAAAGGTTGAAATGTATGAAGGAATTATGCCGGCTTGGAGCCAACGTGTACTAGGGTTTGTAGACCTCTAGTTAAACGCACAGACTATTGATACAGTCTGCGACAACAGTCTGTATCAACAGTAAGTTATAATTGCGAAATGTTCGAAATGAATTTGAGTCTAAGGTCATGCACGGAACGGATGTCCGAGCATGGAGCATGCATAGCTCATCGCCAAGTGATTCTAAAACGCGCAATTACTCGTTCTTCGTGAGAGTAATAAATGGGAGGTGAAATCTTTAAAAATAAGTCCTCAGAGTTAGTGTTTCTATCTCATCACCGGATACTTATGAATTAGCGTAACAGCCGATTTAAGGGATTCTAGATACAAAGAATTTAATTCTGATATATCACAATTTAGTGGATCAGAACACAACGCACCAAGTGAGTTGGGCTGTCTCAAGGAAAATAGTAAATAAAAGAACTTGGTGCCTTGTTAGACCGGAATTCTAAATTGTTCAATCAAGTGCAACTATTGGAGATGATTCAAGTAGTTCCACAGTCAACGTGAGCTGGGCTTGCTCAAGGAAAATAGAAAAAATAAACGTTGGCTACGGAATCCTCCTAAAGTCTTCTCGTTGCATATAAAAGTTAATTACTATAATTTTGTCCCTTAGTCTCTGGGATGTCACAGGTTGAGTTAAGTCCGAGAATAGATTGAAAGATAAAATGAAATGATTTTACTGAGAAAAATGCTCGCAATTCGTAGAAATGGTCTGGTGTGTCTGAAAGAGAGGATCGCGTTTGTTGTTATCGTTATCGCTCTCTGGGCTCTCATTTGGATGTCATCGATTGCGATTTGGTAGGCCCCTGGAGTTAGATGTGGCGCAAGGGGAAGCCTTATACCTTAGCTATGAGCTTGTAGATCTATATGGTGAAACGCAGAGCAAGGGGAAACAAGTTTCGACTATGCGCTTGTAGATCTATATAGTGAGACGCAGAGCAAGGGGGAAGTGGTATGTCTTCGCTGTGAGCTTGTAGATCTATATGGTGAAACGCAGAGCAAGGGGAAACAAGTTTCGACCGTGCGCTTGTAGATCTATACAGTGAGACGCAGAGCAAGGGGATACGAGCTTCGACCGCGAGCTTGTAGATCTATATGGTGAGACGCAGAGCAAGGGGAGATATTCCGATCGCGAGTTTGTAGATCTCTAGAGTGAGACGCGGAGCAAGGGGAAATATTATACTTATTTCGTGCATTATTTCCTTATGTGGCTAGATTTCTCAGAATTTAGTCATTTAAATTATAATAAAAGATATTTCCAAGCGTTGTTTAATCAAGGAATTCTGGTAATGTAGACACTATATGGGTCTGCGCAATGCAGCGGCATATAGGCCTTTCTACTAGGAGCGGTAATGATACTATACGGGTCTGCGCGATGCAGCGGCATATAGTATCGGAAGGATTGAAGATAGGAAAGATAGAGGGAAACCTTTATATGGGTCTGCGCGGTGCAGAGGCATATCGGTTTCGACAGGAAAGAATAGAGAGGACAGTAGGGGTCTACGCAGTGTAGAGGCCTACTGGAGCTGGGCGGGCTCACGGGAAAAACCAAGTGGGTCAGCGCGATGCTGCGGCACTTGGGGAAGCTGGGCGTGCTTACGGAAGTGCTGTTCGAGGGTAGACGCAATGTCTCGGCTCGACAGCACGGGTACTATAAGGACCTTACTGGGACATAGTGATATGAGGAATGGTAGTCAGAGAATAAGGTACCGAACTCATGCGAGGCGCGCTTATATACCCTGCGATCGGCTGTTTGCCACGGTGACATCTTCCCCCTCTAGGTCTTCCTAGGCCCTGTTGCCACGTTCGGTGTTGCCGAACTTTGATTTTGTCGATTTCTCGCCAGGGGCATACGTGTCCCGTTACAGCTGGTGTGTTTTTTTTCTTTTTTTTTTCTCAGCTGGTTCATCGTCGGGACCTTGTGGTCATCCTGAGGCGGGGTGTTCGGGTGCTGACAACAGGCTGGAAAGTGACGAATTTTTCCGAGCGTCGCGGCCAGTTTTCCGTCGAAGGGTGACCCATACCCGTTTATCCTGGTTTAATCTTAGAGCTCTTCAAGACGAAGTGGAAACCAGGGCCGCGCGTGAACGCTCGAGGGCTGATTTCCGTGAGTATTAGCATGCGTATATGTCTTCCTGTCTCCTAGCCCTCTTTGGTTCCTCAGTCATAATCAATGTTGTCTTTTTTTTCTTTTTCAGAACGGTGCCTGTCGGAACCAGGGTTCTGTGAGGGACATAGTTATTTGCCCCTGCCAGATATTCGCGTGGTGGTGTCCACCCGTAGTGGACACAGGACGTTCCCCGAGTGGTGGGGGGATCTCCAAACCCCCCTTTCTCCCAGGCCAGGTACCCTCTGCGTCAAATGCGAATTGGGATTTCCAGTGGAGTGGCGCAATGGCCATTATTCCATCGCCATGGGAGTGGTGCGTGACCCCTCCGAGATGAAATATTTTGATTAATTGGCTCTCCACCATTTTTAATAAACATTACTGATTCTTTTTCACACAACAGGAAACATGACTATTTATTTCTTGACCTTCCCAATCCCCCAAGATACCCCAAATTTTGCATTTCTTTTTTTTTTTTTTTTTTTTTTTTTTTTTTTTCGCAGGTCCCTCGCATCACCCTTCAGGTATGCTAGAGGGATATAATAAGGTTCGAATCCTCGTATACTGCTAGAGGACTAGTAGATATATAAAAAAAAGATATATATGTATTTTTTTTTCTTTTTTTTTTTTTTGTTATTATTATTATTTTTTTTATTAGTATAAATTTCCCAATTTACCATATTTTTATATAATTTCTATAATTATGTTTCATTTAGAGGGATGCATAATGCGTATAAGTATACATATATTGTAATTTTAAAAATCTAACTTATTTATATTTATTTATAACTCTATGTTTATGTTGTTTTATTCCATTCAAAATCTATATCTACGATATATATATATATATATTTTTTTTTTCTCGTTATTTATTTCCCAATACCAAAAATTACAACATTTCTTCCTGTTACACTATACTGTGCAAGCTAGGTGGGGTGCCTTTGAGGAGCGGTTCTAGTAAGTCCATTTTGAAAGTTACAATAGGCTTCATTTCCTCATATATTGGTTCCGTCGTTTGTGATTTCGTCGGTTGTAGTGTCGTCGTAGGTACCCTCTTATAAATACGTTGTTTCATTTCCACGGGGGATTCCGGAATAGGCGTTACAGGGAGAGGAGGTGGTAGAACATCGTACATTGTGGCGGAACTTGATATATTTACTTGTGGACTGGTCTCGATCTCAAGATTATTAACTATTCGATTCTCTACTGGTTCCTCCTGATCACATTGATTCAAATGATTCACCAGTAGGCCTGTAGCTGCGGTGATTATTGCACCGAAACACAAAATTAATATTAAAACCGCAGTTATAGCAATGCATATGTTCTGAAAATGATCTTTCCAAAGAGTATCTTTAGTTAATATTTTTTCTTCTTTTTCAATCTCTAACTCTATTTCGTATAATGAAAAATCGTAATCCAAAGCTTTTATTTGTTCCTTATGGTCGGGTACTGAAGGAGTAGGTGATAGGGAAAGGTAATTCTGTAGTGGTTCGTAGGTCGAGATCATGGGTAGTATTTTAGTGATGTTTAGCGTGGCAACGGGTAGGTAGCGGTCAACGTAGCCAGTCTCGGGGTGTTTATAGCCGCCGAAGGTAGCCTGACCGTTGGTCGCTGTACACTCCTCCTGTATCCTCATGATTCCCTTTCCCCACAGTTGCAAAGGTTGGCTTGAATTGCCACAAATAGTTGTAATATTCTCATAAATCGGAATTGAAAATAGCCAGGCTTTACTGTTATCCAAGAATTTCCAGAATGGTTTTTGTACTTTTATTATCTTAATATCACATTCTGTTTGAGCTGAAATTTCAGTGTTAGTTAACAATAGGACTTCGCAAGATGTAGTACTAGAAATATTATATAATGGATAACTTGGCACACAAACTTGTTGATATTTCAATTCTTGACATGACTTTAATTCTTCTTTAGTAAGTAGAGTTCAGCGTAGGGAGGATGGCGTACCCATCGCTCAGAGGAGCAATCGATGCCCTCTGCAATAGCCAACCCAAGTCAAAGCGTGGGCTACCGTACTGAGGACTGAATGGCACTGGGGAATAGTGTCGCAAACGGTGCCTCCGGGAGACCAGGTCGAATCCCGGAGTATGTAGACCTTACCCCGGCACTCGGGGCTCTGCCGGGGTGGACCTTTATTTCCCTAGATACTCGTGGGAACAACATGGATACCAATAAGAAAAACGATACACACACAAACAACACAGATGACACACAAAACACACAAACACAAAAACCAGCGGGGCCAGTAAGGCACCAGACGGCTAGTGGGGACGCACCGACGACCCAAAGAGAGACTCACCGTACGGTAAGAGGGACCCCAGAGGATACCACTACCGGCGGCAGAGAAGGAAGGAGTGAAAGTCCCGGAGCGCGCCGGGCTGAGGAACTCGCGAAGGACGTTAGCCGGATTTCCATCCAAAAACCGCACTACAGCGGGGCGGCCAGGAGGAAATTCCGGCGTAACAAGCTGCTGCAAGAGCCGAAGGACCAACCTGGGACCACCAAGGACCATAGCGGAACGGAGGTGAGCAAGCAGGGGCAAACCCGGCGGGATGAGTGGAAGAGGAGGAAGAGACCGCGGGAGTCCAAGGAGACACCTCCCTCCAGCAAGAGGAATCCGAAAAGGCCCAGGGAGGGCGGTTCTGGAGGGTCGTTCGCGGCCGCGGCCAGTGATCTCCCAAAGTTAGCCATCATCCATGATGGCTTTCGAACGGAGATTACGAAGGAGCAATCACTCCTCGTTCAGGAGGGTCTGATGGAGATCGCGGATGAGATCCCGGAAGGGGAGTTCTTACCGCGGTTCAATGAGACCTTCCTGCACAAGGGTGCATTGAGGGTGGTCTGCGCCGACCAGCAAACCGCTGTCTAGCTGAAGGAGACGGTGAAGAACCTGCGGAAATGGGAGGGCTCGAGTCTACTGGCAGTAGACCCAAAAGAACTCCCAAAGTACGTAAGGTTCATGGCATGGATTCCGGGGCCCCCAGTGGACAACGAGAAAATACTGACCAGGCTGGCAAGGACAAACCCAGGCCTGTTCACGAAGAGGTGGACGGTCCACGACCGCCAGGACGGGGATGGAGAGGACACCCGCCTGGTGATCAGCGTGGATGAGGAGTCCATCAGCTTCCTGGAAGGACTGGGGATGAAGCCCTACTTCAGGATGGGGAGAGCATCTTTTAAGATGCTCAAGAACAACCCTCCCCCCCCCCCCCGAAGGTAGGAAGTGCAACGACGGCGGAGACGGAGGATGCAACCAAAAATGGTAAGTAAACTCAAGTTTATCCAGATCAACCTACACAAAAGTGCAGTAGCAACAGGCGTCCTAGCGAAAAGAGCGACGACGGAAAACATAGAAGTCTCCCTGATTCAAGAACCGTGGACGTACCGCGGGAGAATCAGGGGGCTCAATCTTAATCAGGGGCAATTGCATTATTGCACCTCTGTTGACAGACCAAGGGCCTGCATCCTCACCAAGGGAGTAGAAGCCTCGACATTAACCGAGTACAGCCGGGGAGACCTCGTGGCGGTCAAGCTCGAGGTCACCCTGGATGGGCAAAAGCGGGGACTCGTCGTGGTATCCGCTTACATGCCCTATGACTCGCCAACACCACCACCCTCGGAGGACCTGACAGGACTTGTGGAGGACTGCAGGCGGAAGGGGTGGGTGATGATCATCGGCTGCGACGCTAACTCGCACCACACAGTGTGGGGGAGTATAAACGTCAACGCGAGAGGTGAGGCACTCCTGGAGTATCTGGCGGGAGTGGAGTTGGAGATCCTCAACAAAGGTAAGGAACCAAATTTCCAGATAAGTAACAGGGCAGTAGTTATAGACCTGACCCTGGGGTCGCATGCACTGGTGGAGGGCATCCAAAGGTGGAGGGTATCTACTGAGCCGTCATTGTCGGATCACAAGCATATCGTATTTGAACTGGTCGCGGAAGCGAGCAAGAAGAGCAGGGGCCCATACAGGAACCCTAGATTGACGAACTGGCCATCTTTCAGGCGGGAGTTAGAAGGAAGGATGGCCAGGTTCCCAAGTAGGTACGGCAGTGAGGCGGAGGTGGAACACGCGGTAGACATCCTCCAAGATGCTCTAATCCTATCCTACGAGAACAACTGCCCGCTCAAAGAGGAGGGCAAGAGCAACACACCATGGTGGAACAGCAACTTGGAAAGGATGCGGGTGAACACCAGGCGCCAGTACAACAAGGCGAAACGACCAAAAGACTCTAAGGACTGGGACAAATATAAAGATGACCAGAGAGAGTACAAAAACGCTATAAGGGACTCAAAAAAGGACTCGTGGCGCAAGTACTGCGAAGAGATCGAGAAAACCCCGGAGGCCGCAAGGCTCCAAAGGGTCCTCACCAAGGACCCAATCCCGATGAGGGGCTCACTAAAAACCCCATCGGGAGGGTTCACCGAATCTTGGCAGGAAGAAGCAGAAGTACTACTGGGAAAACACTTCCCGGGGTACAAAACAGTGGAGGAGTGGACTGGGTGGCCACATCCGAACTGTAAACAAGGGGAAAGGTACTGAACGACGCGGCAAAAATCATCGACACCAACAAGGTTGAGTGGGCGATAAAAGGATTTGAGCCGTACAAGGCACCGGGGACCGACGGTATATTTCCGGCCTTACTACAAATGGGACTGGACATAATCAAAGTCCCATTAACAAAAGTGCTTAGGGCCTGTGTGGCACTAGGATACATACCGCTAGCGTGGAGAATTAATAAGGTAATCTTCATACCGCAGCCGGGAAAAAACGACTACGGCAGGCAGGGTCATTTAGGCCCATCAGCCTTACATCTTTCCTACTTAAAGCGTTGGAAAGACTGGTAGATCGGTACATAAGGGACGGGGCTCTCAAGAGGAACCCAATACACGAACTACAGTTCGCCTACCAGGCGGGCAGATCTGCGGAGGCGGCTCTCCATAAGCTGGTACACAAACTAGAGGACGCCCGCGGAAAGAACTGCCTGGCGGTAGGACTGTTCCTCGACATAGAAGGAGCATTTAATTACACTTCGGTCGAGACCATTCGCAGAGCAATGGAAAAGCGTGAGCTCGACGTAACAACCATCAGGTGGGTAAACAACATGCTGACCAGCCGGCTACTGACAGTGGGCCGAGGAGGAGGCACACTGAAGGTGGCAGTGGAGCGTGGATGCCCACAGGGGGGGGGGGGGGGGTACTATCCCCCCTACTATGGTGTCTGGTGGTTGACGAACTCATAGAAAGATTGAATGCGGAAGGTATCTACACGCAAGGATACGCTGACGACATTGCCATAGTCGTAAGGGCGGAAGACGCCAATACGGCGGCAGGTCTAGCACAAAACGCACTCAGGAGGGTGGACAGATGGTGCAGAGAGGTGGGGTTAACTGTTAACCCGGAAAAAACAGAATTGGTCATCTTCACTCGCAAGAGAAGACTGGACGGGTGGAAAGACCCGAAATTCCAGGGAAAGCAGGTGAAGGGAAAAGAGACGGTTAAGCATTTGGGGGTAACCCTGGATGCAAAACTGAACTGGGGGGCACAAATGGAGAAGGCACGTAAAAAGGCCTGTGCTCTGATATGGGCCACCAGACGCGCGTGTGGGGCAACATGGGGACTCACACCAAAGCTGTTGCACTGGTTGTACACGGCGGTGGTGAGACGGGTCATCCTATACGGGGCTATAGTATGGTGGGAAAGGACAAGGCTGAAAACGGCCGGGGACCAACTCGCACACATACAAAGGCTGGCGTGCCGGGCAATCACGGGCGCCATGAGAACGACGCCTAGCGTAGCATTGGACGTGCTCCTCGATCTACCACCATTGGGAGTGGTGATCAAAGGGGCGGCGATAAGGACCGCATACCGACTGGGAAGCGGAGGGCAGTGGATGGGAGAGCTCCAGAGGGGAGGTCACACCAGTGTGGCGACTCTACTAAAGGAAGCAAGCCCATCATCACAACTGCCACAAGAGGATACACAGGTGGGATACAGCTTTATTAGCTCACACACCACCGTGTATCCTACCCGGGAAGAATGGGCCAAGGTTCCTGGACCCACAGTGGGACAGGAACTGGTATGGTACACTGACGGTTCGAAAACGGAAGAGGGATCGGGGGCAGGACTCTGCCTGGATAACTCGAGGAAAGAAACGGTAATACCACTGGGCAAATATTGCACAGTGTTCCAAGCGGAGGTCATAGCCATAATGGAGTGTGCCCTAGAAAACCAACGGCGAGGGTACCGAGGCAAGAAAATTTGCATCTGCTCAGACAGCCAGGCGGCATTGATGGCAATAGAAAGCTTCAAGCAACGATCAGGACTCGTGAGGGACTGCAAAACAGCACTACAGCATCTGGCCCGGCACAACAAGCTAACGCTGATATGGGTACCGGGCCACGAAGGCATTGTAGGGAATGAAAGAGCAGACGAGCTAGCAAGGAAGGGCTCGTCAACGCGACTAATAGGACCGGAGCCGGCAATCGGCATAGCCGTTTGCCAGGTGAAGGGAGAAATACGGGAATGGATCGGTAAGGAACACCGGAAAATCTACGAGACATCGACAGGAATGAGGCACACAAAGTCGCTGATAGAGGGGCCCAACAGGAACCTTACAGAGAGACTTTTAGACCTCGGAAGGAAAGAACTGAGGCTGATGATAGGACTGTTTACAGGACACTGCCACCTCAGGAAGCACATGAAAACGGTTGGGGCCAGTGTAATAGGAACCTGCAGGTATTGCGAAGAGGAGGAGGAAACCCCGCTTCATGTTATTTGCCACTGCCCAGCACTAGCGGGACAGAGAGTACGGAAACTAGAAGGCCACCTGATGGAGCCTAGCATTATCAGCAGTCTCCCCTTAGGGAGCCTAGTGGCCTTCATAAGGGACATAGGGCTAATTCTATAAGGGGTAGACAAGGAAAAGACGGGGAGCACATTGGGCCTAGGGCCTGAGTGTACAGCTATCTGTAGCCCCCAGTAGTAATAATAATAATAATAGTAAGTAGAGCATATTTTTGTATTCGCAGTGAAATTAGCAGAAAAGGTTTCCTTGGTTTGATATAAGCTGCACCCGCGGCATTATGACCAATGAGTTGAGTGGTGGGAAGAGAGTGCAACTTGTAGAGAGAGTAACCGTCAGATTGTACAAGAGGAACGTGCATAATGATGATGATTTTATTATTGTGGAAAGTAGCCGAGAATTGACAAACTTTAGTTAATCCCCCCGAATGTATGTCAGTTAAAGGTACAGGGAATTCAAATTCCGGTGAAGTTTTTCTAAATTCCTCAAGTATCCCCTCAATGGTGGTGTAATTCATTAATTGAGGGTGCAGAAAGCCCATTTTTGTAAAGTAAACAATGTCCATAATGGTTTGTAATGACTTAAGGTAGCCTTCGTACACGAGTTCTAAACTGTTTTTCCATTCGAGGATACGAGCAAGATACTGATTTTTCAACAATGTAGAATTATTTGTAAAGTCTGATTTTAGTGATTCCCATATTTTGTCGTGATGAATTTCAGCATTCGCGAGTTGTTTTCCCAGCGCTTGATATTCGGCTTTAACGATTTGAGTTTTGTTAATTGGCAAAGTGATTATTTTAGCATGACTATGGCTAAGTATGTTAATTTGTTCGTTATAGAATTTAATTTTTTTATAAGATATAGGTCTCTTTTTCGTACCACCAAGATTTCGAAGTATTTGGAGAGGTACTTTCCCCTCGTTCGGATAAAATACGGTAACAGGTTTCCTCTACCATATCCAATGGTATTTGCGAGAAACTTGGTTGGTGATTTTCTAAGAGTTGCAAATCAATAAAAGTGACGATCCTCCATTCAGTTTGTGTTAGATACACGTTCCGCTGTGGTTCGTAGTAAAGGCCTGCTTCGTTCTTTACATGTTGTACGTCAAATGGTGGTGCACCACTAATTCCTCCAAAGAAAAGTATGATGAAGAGACAATACATATTGTATCGTTGTTGTTCCTTGAATCATAAACATTAATTTGTAGAAGGTTATATTAATAAAAACAAATGATAATAATATATATATAGCAGACTCTATCTGAAACAAAAATTTCTCTTTTTCGTCCCTAGATAGTGTAAAACGTAGCTTGCCCTCCTATCGTTCTCCTTTGCTCCCGTAGCGGCTTACTCTATTAATTCTAAATATGCAGCTTCACATCTGGAATGAGGCCGGACGGTCTCGTTCCTATTCTTTCTCCCTTTTTTTTTTATATTCCCATTAGCCATAGGCTTTACGAAGATGGAGACTTCTTAATTCTTATTGGAGAGGGGTGAAACCCTTTAAAACCCCCTGCATTTTTCTCGATAGTATCATTGTCTCCAAGTCTTTCGGTCATTCCGGAAAGTGTTTTCGTGCTTGATAGTGAAGTTCGAGAAAACTATTTCAAAATGAATCATTTGGTGGAAGGATTAATAGCAAAGATAGATTGTGTTCTGGCGGGGTTGGAGCATTTCGCGGCATCCAACCTTACGGGAGGCCCTGCGGAACGGGCACGTTATCTTCGGCGGAGGGCCTTATACCTCCACGTGGTGCGCGTTTGTACGAGAGCGTTGAATAACTTGAGGTAAGTCAACTAAGTGTCTGTTATTTATATATATAAAAAAAAACGTATCGTTGGTTTAACAATTTCACACTATACATGATTATTGAAGACTTGCAATGTCTCATGATTGGCGTGATGATAACATGGCTCAATTGATAATATTTGCAGAATTGTCAGAAACAAATACCGTGACATGGCCAGGTTGAAACTGTTAGAATTGTTTTCTGAAATTATTAATATTTTGGTGATTATTATTATTATTATTCTTGCTAAAATTCTAACATATAGACGTTCTTTCTGAAGGGCAGAGCCCGTAGTTAAGCTTATCATTAGTCTGACAACCGAAGACATTTAGTGATAATAATAATAAAAAAAAAATTAAAAAAAATAAAAATAAGAATAAAATCCTTCTCTAAAATAATTCAAAATGTTCCCCTCTTTTTTTTTCTTTTTCAGACAAGCGAGATTGTCTAGTAGGGGAAAGTATTCCGTGAATCTGCGGAGTTTATTTGAGATGGAACCCATGTCCCTGTGGGTGTGGATTGATGACATAGGGTTCTGGGTACCCGAGTCCTATGGCATAGACGGGGACTGGATCGCGTCGATTTCCCGGGAACCCTGGACGGTGCCAATGATGGCTTATTTGCTTGATGAGCTGGACAGGGGTACCTGTTATCATTGGGCGTTAGAGAATGCGATTCGTTTGGGCCGACGGCAACGTAGGGCAGCAGAACCAGAGTAAGTTATATCTACCTCCCCCCTTAAGTTCCGTCTAGTTTGTTTGTTTAAGGCAGTAATCGTATGTGGGTGTATATGTGTATATATATATATATATATATATATATATATATATATACTTTCTTTCTCCAGGCCTGGTTATCCCGAAGATCCCTATGGGTTTCAATTGTTGTTCGGGCGGCTGGTGCCAGCCTTGTCCGTTTCGGAATACGGGCCCGAAGTATGTATAGAAGTTTTCTAATAAAATAAAAAAAATACTTTGACTCTATAGTTTCCAAATTAATGACTTCGAAATAAAATTCTTTCTTTCAGCATTCCCGACGCTTTCATGAGTTATTGGCACGATGGGCAGCCAGTTTAGTATTTTACGGAATCTAGCAAAAGGACTGGAATCCTTTTATTGACGTAAGTTGTGCTTTCTCCCCCTCTTCTTTTTTTTTTTTTTTTTTTTTTATAACAATGAAAACAACCATTAATAATTTACCTCCTTTTTTTCTTAGATTTTCCCACTCAAGCGAAAGAGAGGAGGACAAAAAAACTACATGTACATTCATGCTCTTTCGGCATCTCTTGTCAATAATTTTTAAATAAATACACCAATTTATACATATTCGTTATTCTCCCTCCTTTCACCACTTTTCCTTGAGTCCTTTTAGTGCAATTTGGTGCCATAATAGAATTAAACTCGAAAATGATTCTAATTCAATAAATTCGTGCCAAGAATTCAGAATTTATATTTTCATTTCTAGTCGGTCATTCGTGCTGTTATTTAACTTTAATTGATAGATTTTATTCCCAATTAAAACCAACAAGGGTTGATATGATAATGAGATAGTTTTCATAAGGATTAATTTCTTGGTTGTCATAAGTTGGTTCGGTTATTGTTGTGTATGATGTATGACATATTCTAAGACGGTACCGCAATAATTACATGTCTTATTGGAATTTAAGCAGTTTGAGCAAAACATAGCATGCATACAAGGTAAATAAATTACGTTAACCGGGCGAGACTTACAATCGTAGCAGATTTCACGTTTTTGGTTTTTGGCTGTTGTTAGGGTTGGGTTTGGTACCTTGGTGACCTGTTCCGAATCATGAGGGTGGGTTTGATTAATTATCGCGACATTTGAACTTGAAGGAAGAGTTCGCTCAATACGTACAGCCGGCTGAAGAGTGATAAATGTAGTGGCAGAAGTAGTGATGGGTAAACCGCTGTGGCTCGGTGCCTGACTCGATTCGTTTGAACTAGCTGTCTGTTTAACTACTTTCGCGGTCGTTCCGGTCATAAAGATGTAACCACACCGAGGGTACCAATAAGCATGCTGTTCCCAAGGGTTGGAAGAAGAGTTCCATTCCCACAATTCTCCCCCGCAGTGATAACACATTACGCGGTCCTCTATTCCGGTGTAGAAAAATCCCGCGGCTGCTAAATTTTCGGGATTTATGTCCCCGTTTTCGTTCCTGGGCCATTTCTCGAAGCTATCGTATCGAGTGAAATAATTTTCAAACGCGGGTTCCGCTGGGTTTCGCAAAATTGCTGGATTAACCGTCGGGTACAGTCGTGAAGGGATAGTAATTATTTTCGGTTAATGCAAAAAGGTGGTATTTGTTGTGGATCAGTCCCAATAGGGACATTACCGCAAGGAATTCCGATGAGAAATCTACATTGAACACTAGCAATCATGTGTTGCGCCCAAGGGTCATCTCCCTCATTCCATTCTACTATAATGGTCATGCATTCAAAACAAGCAACGGTCGTCTGCCATCCAGTATAAAAGAAGCCGGCAGATGCAAGGTCTCTAGGTAAAACAATCTTTGTTGCCCAATTAGTGAAACTCTCCAAACGTTTTTCCTCGAACCGATATTTAGTGTGTATTTCTTGTATTGACATCTCTCTTTTTTTTTTTTTTTTTTTTTTTTTTTAATTAATGACTTTGTGTATTACATACGAGACTTCTCTTAATAAACGTTACTCTTTTTCTAATGCAATTGGAATTCTGGACTTCTTCAAACGATTTGGATGTACCGTTATTTCCCTTCTGGGGAGTTTAATCCGTATATTACCCTTCGGTAATATGGCAGTAATCTGATGAGGTCCGGTGTAGTGGTCGCCGAGTTTTCCAGGTTTCGGACCTTTAAGCAAAAATACTGGTTCACCAATTTTGAACGTTACAGGATTACTTCTTTTATCCTGGTACTCCTTGGAGCGTTGCTTAGCTTGAATCAAATTTCGCCGTCCCATCCCCTGAATTTCATTAATTTGCGTTACCAGTCGAGTCAAATAGTCATCATACGTACTTAATTTTTCTTGGTCGTTTGGCGAAATCGCGGATGGAGTACGAGCAATTTTTCCGAATACTAATTCGTATGGTGTATGTTTTGTGCCTTCATGGACATTAGTGTTGTAGTTATAAATTGCCATTTCAACCCATTCATCTCAATCATTTTGTTTTGTAGTGAATTGTTTTAAATATTCCCCAAGAGCGTGATGTGATCTTTCTAACGAACCATTAGACTGAGGATGAAAAGCTGTGGTCCTTACTTTTCGGATTTTAAATAATTTAGCTATCTGTTTTATAAAGTTGCTCAGGAAATTGCTTCCTTGGTCTGTAAGCACAGCTTTTGGAGACCCAAAGTAACAAATAAAACGTTTGACAAATGCCTCGGCTATTGTTACGGCTCTAGCATTCGGCAATGGGGTAGCTACTGAGTATTTTGTTAGTTGATCTTGAATAGTTAAAATATACTCATTTTCTTTTCTGGTTTTTGGCAGAGGGCCAACTATGTCCATAGCGATTTTATCGAAGGCGATTGCCGGAGTGTCAGTTATTATCATCGGTTGTTTGGTTTTTACACGTACCAATTTTTTTAACTGACATTGAATACATCTTTGTATGTAATTTTGTACGTCTAATTTTAAGTTTTTCCAATAATAATCATGACGTATTCGATTGTACGTCTTACTTACACCTTTGTGACCCCCTATTGCAGAGCCGTGCTTTTCTTCGATGATTTTCTCTCGCTCCTCCTCTAACGGTTGTTTAACGATTCCGAGACAAATAATCATTTTAACTTCAGCCTGAGCAAATATCAAATGAATTTGCTTCGCAATGTTTTCCCACGGTACGTTTAATATAAACTCAGACTTAGCAATACTTACTACCGAGAGTCCCAATTTTTCTATCAAATATCGCGCGTCTTTTAATACTTTAACGATATTTTCTAGTATCAAAGTAGGACCTTCGCCAGAGTTGTCTGTAATTGGCAATGCTAAATAGAATTTATTATTTCTTTTTGAGACCGATTGTGCTTTACATAATTTCAAATTTTTCAGGTGTGACAAGTCATCGTTATCTTGTAATGCCAGCGCTCCAGAGTCTATTGGTTCATTTTTTGTCGACACAAAATAGATTAAATTATCTTTGCGAGTAAAAAATAAATCGCGAGACTGTACAATGTTTGTTGTTAACAATCGTCCCCTCGGAGGTTTGGAAGAAGTATCAGGGGACAAGGAAACGCTAGGTGTATCGTTTTCTGGTTCGTCGTCGCTCGAAGACGCGGAAGAGTCGGTTTCTAGACGGCGTGAAGCCCGTTTTCTCCTTATCTGTGTGTGGGTGTTTGTAATATGTTCGTTAATTCGTGACTGAATTTCGTCCGCAGAGTCTACAGTTCTAATACTTTCGGTATGGTCGAACATGTGTGGCAGCGTCACTTCGTCTACGAAAGAAGACTCGCGTTGCCGTAGTTCGTCGTTAATCCCTACCGTTCCAGCTGTGTCGGCCAGACCTCGCGTCGCGTCTCCTTCTACCGCCTCCAAGTCGCGTGGATCCCTCTCGTCGTGTATATCGCGTGTCTCCGGCGCAAGTGTCAATGATGTTAATTCGCGTGATTCTAAATTTTGGTCGCTCACTTCGAGTTCTTCTATAGGTTCAAGATCCCAATCGCATTCATCCATATCATAATCGTGATACTGTCTTTCAGGAATATATTCTTCAATATTTTCGTCATCTTCCGAATCTGCCTCTAACAATTGTTCAATTTCTTGTTCAGTTAAATTATTCTTGAATTTACTTCTACTACCAGTTACGGGATTTATTTGAATTATGTAAATGCCGTCGGATCCAATTGGGTTTTGCACGGGATTTCGCGATAAAGCATCAGCATTAACATTGGTCTTTCCCGCTTTATAGACTACATCGTATTCATATTCAGCAAGTTTTAGTCTCCAACGTAGAATTTTCGGATTCCCGTCCGTTGCCCGCCGAAACCACGTCAATGGTTTATGATCGGTTACTACAGTAAATTTACGGCCATATAAGTACGGTCTGAAATGTAATATTGAATATACTATTGCCAAAGCTTCTTTCTCGTAAGTATCGTATCTCTCTTCGATTTGGCTGAGGGCTCTAGAGGCGTAAGCGCAAGGATGGTCATTATTTATTTGCCCTTGGGACAAAATGCTACCTATTGCATATCCCGATGCATCAGTTGTCAAAATAAAAGGTTTGGTAAAATCCGGATATTGCAAAACAGGAGCAGTGCAAAGTTTTTCTTTCAAAATTTCAAATGATTTCTGTTGTTCCGGTCCCCAAATGAAAGAATTTTCTTTACGTAAAAGTGCAGTAAGACGTTTCGTTATTTTTGCGTATCCCTCAATAAAACGTCTATAATAACCCGTTAAACCCAAGAATTGACGAATATTTTTAATATTTTTGAGTGGCGGATAATTTCGCACTGCTTCTATTTTCTTTGGATCCGGTCGAACTCCATTATTTCCAATTACATGACCCAAATACGCGACCTCTTTTTTCAAGAATTCACATTTGTCCGGTTGCAGTTTCAAATTCGCGGCCTCTAAACGTTTCATCAATTCTCGATAAATCTCGTCGTGTTCTTCAAGGTTTTTCGCGTAAATAACGATGTCATCTAAATACACAAATACCCCTTTACCGAGGAGTCCACTCAACGTGAGATCCATGGCTCGTTGAAAGGTGGGCGGAGCGTTCCGTAACCCGAAAGGCATTCTCACGAACTCGAAGTGACCGCGCGGTGTAGTGAACGCGGTTTTGTGACGATCTTCCGATGCTACCTCTATTTGATGAAAACCCGAAGCTAAATCAAAAACAGAAAAATATTTCGCCCCTCCCAATTGATCGAGGATATCATTGATATTCGGTATCGGATATGCATCAGCAATTGTCTTTTCATTCAAGGCACGATAATCAAATACTATTCTCCATTTTTTGTTACCTTGTGAATCGTCTTTTTTAGGCACAACCCACACAGGACAGTTGTATGGTGAAGTAGAAGGAATTATTATGCCCTTTTTCAGCATATCCTCCACCTGCTTACCAATTTCTCCTTTGGTACACTCTGGCCAACGATACCCACGGGTGTTGATCGGAAAATCGTCTGTTGTCGGTATTCGATGTTGTAATACGGTAGTACAAGTTAACGCGTCGCCTGGGATCTGATACAGATGTGCGCTCTCCTTTAAAAGTGTCCTAATACTTGCACCCTCTTTTTCATCGAGATCTGAAAGTCTTAATAAATTTTGTATTTGATTATAACGGCCAATCATATTTGTTTCCGATATTACATAACACGAATTCTCACGAGCGAATGGCGGTATTTTATTAGTGATTGACACAATATTGAGTCTACTTACGAGTGCCGCATCTAAAATTCTATATGATTTTGCAGTTTGAATTGAATTTACTGGATTTGTTGTGATAAAGTTGCTGTCTTTGGCATTAACAGGTTGATTAATTTGTGATTCTAAGAAAGATTCTTTGCAATGGGGATAAACATTATTTTCCGTAAATTTTTCCCAACCTTGTTGGCTATTTAATTCAATTAATTCTTCGCAGATTTCAATGTCCCCTTTAATTAACTCATTAGTATTGACTTCATCATTATTTATTCTCGTCGCTTTTCTCAAATCAAAATCAATATCTTTTTCATCATTTCTATCGTCAAAAATTTTTATCGCGTTTTCCTCAAGTTTTCCTGAGTCCAAATTACTAGAATATCCAATTACTTTTGGTGACTTGATTTTCCTCAAAAAATTAGAATTACTTTTCTCATGACAAAAAGATACCTGTTCACTCACTGTAGATGCATTCTCCAAACTCGAAGTACTCGTATATACCTCGTGGTTAATTTCATTATTTTTGTTACCATAATCCGCCTCTTTTCTGGGTTCGGATATCTGTAAAAATTTTAATTTCGGTTCCGCCGTTTTTACGTCCGGACACCCTCTTTTGTTATCTTCACAATTCTTCAATTTACCCACACGAGTATTACTTTTATTTGACTTCACTGAAATTTCTTCTACATCATTTAGTAAAACAGTTTCTCTATTATTTATTTGATTCTCACTCTTTACTTCTTCATTTTTGGCACAATAGTCTTTCTTGCCAATGAACCCAAACAATATTAACAACAATATTAACAATTTCTCTATTAGTGACGTGACGTTCTTTACTTGATTTTCGACTTTCTCAATATATTCAATTATGGCTTCAGTAGGCTGCACTTTATTTTCACAAATCTCTACTTTATCCAAAATTTCATTTTCCTCTTTGCAAACAGAATCTTTCAAAACATCTTCTTGTAAATAATTTTTTTCAACCAAGGTGCCTTGTCCAACGGTGGACCCAAATTCTCTTTGAGAAATGACAAAGTCAGATCTCAAAGGTTCTTCCACCGCTGCGCTACCTGTTACCTGTCTCTGCTCTCCTATTCCCATCTCCTCGTTGTCTCTCCTTACCTCGGTGTTGTCAGTTAATCCCTCCGATGATATTAATTCTATTACCGGTACCTGTATAGCAATCGTATAGCTGTTGGTATTCGTAATATAGACATATGCCTTGCCGTTATTATTTTCAACAAATCCATTACTTATATTGACTCCTGTTCCTCCGTCGAGAGGGGGTAGATATCCCGCCCTCGCATCTAGATTTTTAATTCGCACGAAACATAATTTCGTTGTTTCTGCAGGAAGAATAATAAGTTCTTGAGTGGCAAATGGAATTATCGTATTCTGCATCTCTAATTGTCTATTTTCGTAATCAATTTTCACGCGATTTCCGTCAAGATATTCCGCTCCCAAAATTCCACCGTCCTTAATGGGAAGTCGTCATCAACAATATGAAAAGTAGCAAACCGACCGAACGCCTGTATGTTTACGTAACCCAAAGTAATAATTGAATCTTTAGTAATGCCGTTAAGTTGTAAAATTTCGTCGCGTTTTATCAAACTTGTTTCTTTTATGAATTTCTTCTTCAAAATATTTGGCCCGGCACCAGTATCGATCATCAAAGTAATAGGTGATATTAATTCGGAAGCTGTCAATTTTACACCCGGAACACTACTTTCCATATGCAGATGAATATTAAAAATTCGACTTACCCGTTTCTGGACGGCAGACTTGTTGAACCGCCTGCATGGACCGGGTACGTATTCGGGGGGGTCTCCCTGGGCGCACCCGAGCTCGGGAGCCCCCGGACGTTTCCCGAATTCCTATATCTTTCGTTATTTTGTGGTCGTACGGGGCAATCACGGATGAAATGACCCGACTGCTTGCAATAAAAACATTGAGACTCTCCGTTACCACCATTATCACCAGGTTTCTCCGATTCGCGGCGATCGCTGAATCGATTGTTCGTCAAAGGTTGCGAATGATTATTACGAAATGGACAAATGTGTGCCCCGTGCCCCTCCTTTTTATAGATTTGACAATGTACCGCGTTAGCCCCCTGGTATCGAAGATTCTGCGGGACTTGCATTCTTGCCATTTCCGTCGGTCTCGGTCGTTGTGAACATTGGTTTGCATAATGTCCGACATTTTTACAAAGTTGGCAAATTACACGCGAATTTACGACACCGTTCCTTCTTGGAGGATATAATTGATAACATCGATCACCCGTATGTCCGCGTTTATTGCAAACCTGGCATATTGTTAGTTGCGGCGCCTCGATGCTATATTTGTTGTCATGCAGTGGTGAGCAAAAACATCTATCGGCAGTATGTCCGATTTTTTTACAAATTTGACATGTATTTTCGGTTCGTTGTTCACTCGATTTTCTAATAGCACCGGTAGCTTGCGCGTATGACACATTCTTTTTCGGGCACTCTTTCGCTACATGCCCCTTCTCATCGCACAGCTGGCATACCGTTGCCTCGCTACCTATTGTACGCACGTTGCGTCGGACCTCGGGTTTTACATCCCGAACTCCTGAGGGTTCCCGATCTCGGCTTCTCAACGCGGCGCGCGACACTAATTCTTTTTCAATCTGTACGGCGTGGAGAATTAATTCGTCGATATCGTCTCTAAGCGTAAGCCGTTGCTCTATCTCCGGTTTCAATCCATGCAAAAAACAGACGGGCAAACTTTTTCTAGTGTTTTCAATGGAAGCTTCCGATCTCGCGTCATCTCCCTCCCTATCGTAACTTTCCATAATTAGGTTACCAATATCTTTCACGCGATTCGCATAAGACATTACCGATTCATTTTCACGTTGATATATAGTTCCCAGCTGTCCCTGTAGTTGATAGACGTTATAAGTTGGACCGTACCTTTCTTTAAGAAATTTTCCCAACCCTTTTATTGACTCAAATTGCATGTCCTGTATCGTTCGACGAGGTTCACCTATAATTTTTACGCGTACAGCCCGTACCAGATTACCTTCGGCTCCCGGTCCCATCATAGTAAGAGCCTCGTGACATCCTTGAATAAACATAGTTAAGGACATCGTACGACCATCGTAGTTGGGGATTACGGCTAGCGCGTCTCGAAGGGAAAGGGTTTGATTATTGTTGACCATTGTAACTGAGGATTGTCTGTCTTTTTCAGTGTTGTCTACTATTTTTTTACTAGAGTTGCTTTCCGACTGTACTTTTATTTTTTTATCTTTACTCAAAATTTCAAATCGTTCCGGTGTGTCTTTAGAACCGCCCGCAATAGCGTGATCGTCTTGAATAATTAATTTCTTCAGCAAGTTTGTAGGTTTGATTGTTGATGATTTTAATATAGATCTCAATTTGTTTGGCTGTGAAATGTTATCTCCTCTTTTGGGAGTAGATTTTATTTTACTATCAATTATTTCACGATTCTCAGAAAGCAAAGTATTAAATGGTGTAGAGCCACCCAAAGGAGTGTAGTAGGTATCGTTAGAGGAAAGAGAAGCTTTAGGTGGCAAAGAACTGGCAGACGTTGTTGGAACAAAAGGCGTCTGGTCCATACCTGGGGATTTAGGTGTTTCAGTCGAACTCTTCAAATCCTCTATTCTGACCTGTGTTGACTCAGGTGTTGGTATCGCGCGACCCGGCCCTTGGTATATTACTACCAGTAAATATGAAGATGCGTCGTTATTATCCGATCCCGTAATAAACCCTACCAACGACAACCCTCTATTCGGTTCTCCTGTTTCCACGGCTTTACGGACTCTTTCGGAAAATTGTTCGAAACTTTCTTCAAATTCTGGAATGTCGTTAGGTGTTGTTGGACTTTTAAATTGATTCTGTTCGTTTTCTAATTCATCCGTTTCAAAATCGGCGTCGCTTATTGATTTCGTGTCGTCACTGTCGTCGTTCACTTTGTCGTTATTATATTCTTTTTGTTTTGTCTTAGTAATGCCACCACTAGTTATTTCCAACAAATTGATTTTACTATCTCCATCCAATGTAACACTCTCTCTTTTTCCCGCTTTCGTTAATGATTTTTCTACGTTTTCCGTAAGAGTATTGTTCAATTCGTCTGATTCTAAGTCAGAGCTCTCGGTGTCTGTTTCTTGAGGGGGTTCGATAGGCTCGACAGGCACAGCTGTTGGATTCGCGATTACGTTACCGAGTTGATGCGCGGTGGCTGTACCAGTGGTCGTGGAAGAATTTATTTCTCGCGAGTTATTTCTTCTGTCGTTAGAGTAGATATGTACTACTGAATCTTCAACACTCGTTTTTGACCGAGTTCCGTGCATTTATAATAATTATGTTACCCGTTTATTTCGTACGATTATGACGCTGTATGTAGTTGTATCTAAATTACTTCGCGGTTTTTGATTTTTTTTTGCTTAATTGTTTTCAATTGAAATTGATTGCACCAACAGATAAAAATGTCTATGATTTGAAACAAGTACTTTTCTATCATTTGAAGAAATGATAAGCCTAAAAGAGGCAAAGAAGAAACTTTTTTGATGGCTGAAATTTAATTCGTGTATGTCGTGTGTGTCTATACGCATATACCCATATATATATATAGGGGGTTCCGTTCCGGACTGACAGCGCGCAACACGCGTGTCACGAGCCTCCCGGTTATTTTTGTTTTTTCGGGTGTATAAAGTGTAGTTCAACGTTGGTTTTTACATTGAGGCTGTTGCGCTCGCCAAGCAGTACAATAATTAACAAAATTCAGTGTCCTGAACAGTCTCCGTAGCCCCTCAAAGTGAAGAGTTATTCATAATCTCTGCGAATCAAGGTTAGGATTCACTCGATCACCTGCAATGGAGAAGACCAATAATATCGGTCTCACTCAGTGTGTCGAGCAGGCATCTACCGCCTCGACTGACGAGAGTAATATCGCCGAAAATATTACACGGAACCCCAACTTGTTGATCGACGATACGAGTGACAGCCAAGGACCAGAGACAACAGTCGTTACAGGAGAGTCTGCTCGAGCTGACTACACTCCCGAAGTTTTCCTTACTCCGTTAACCCGCAACGAATCGACGGAGTCGAGACGGCCGACTAAAGCCGAGTCGCTGCGTTGCAGAGGGAGGAGCGGGTCTGCAGGCAACTGCATTGAATTGATGAAACGAAAGCGAGCGGAGATTGAACAAGGAATAATGGAGAAATACATGACAGAGTCACCATTTAAAAAAAGTAATAGAATCAAGCGCTCACCGGAGAAACCGTTGGATCTGCTCACCGATGGCTCCGACAACACATCACCGACTCCGCACACGGACACGGACACGATTGTAAACACTTGCGCTCCGAGATCGCTGAGCCCAACAAGTGCAAACAATAACTCGGTAGCTATACCTATGCCTCCTCTGCTCCCCGCTGCGGACGTACCGAAAGCGACAGCTGACTCGATGCCTGATTTCTTGAGCTGTATTATGAAGGAATTAACTGCCATGCGTGCTGAGAATAACGCCAACGCCGAGAAAATTGAACGAAAATTTGCTGAAGCTTCCGCAAAGAATACGCAACAGTTTAATCAGTTCAAAGCGGAAATTCGCGCGGAAGTCAATAAAAGTGCGGCAAATTTTGACAACTCTCTGAAAAGTCTAGAAGCAAAATTTGTCAACAGAATGGCAGCCCTCGACAAAAAAATCGAGGAAAGTTCCCAACGAGACGAGATCATTGCTCTCAACGATAGGGTCTCCCACTTGGAAAATAGACCTGCAGGGACGAGTGGTGGTAATATCGATGAGGTCTCAAGGCTCGAGAAAAGACTAGAGGGGCAGGAAAGAGCGATGAAAAGTAACAACGTAATCATCAAAGGTCTCGAGCGAGACGACTACAATATTCAGGATCGAGTGGAAAACTTTCTGCATCAGGAATTCGGGGTGGTTAATGTTGTTGCCGACGTTAGGGAAATAGGAGCGAATTCTAATATGCTCGCGGTTACGTCTCTGAACTAGAGGTGTTCAAAATAATTAAGAAAAAAGCCAAGGAGCTCAGGGACACCGGCAAGAAAGTGAAGATCTCGTACAGAAAGCTGTGCGTCGACGGAGAATGGCTGTTCTGGGACCGAAATAAAAAACAACTGGAGCATCGTCGGGAGAGGGCGGCATCCGCTGCACCGCGCTTCAGGGAGCAACCTCCGCCAAAAAACTAGAATCCGTCCGTATAGTATTTTGGAACGTCCAAGGCCTCAACAACATAAACAACAACAATGCTTCGCTAGAAGACTTCGACGTGGGATGTCTGTACGAGACCTGGAGTGAGTGGGACCAAAGCAAGGCGCTGCCTGGATACCTGGAGAATCGTTACAGCGTTTGGGCACCAGCGACGAGACAGAGTGCAGTCGGGCGAGCCAGCGGAGGACTAGTGATTGTAGTGAAAAAAGAACTAAATGCTGAATTAATAGACGTTTCGCATTGGTGGTGTTGTATAAGGATTTCAGGCGAGTCTTGGCACGCTATAATCGCTGCTTTTTATTTTAGCCCCACGCTAGATCTGTCGGTTCTACTGGAGTTGCTCCAGCCTACTTTAGACGATATTCTCGCAAGATTTCCGGACGATGTTATAATTCTCGGGGGTGATTTTAATGCTCGAGTTAGTTCAAATGATGAGCTACCCCAAGACATTTTAGAATCAATCTTTGAAGATACGAGTCTCTACAAAAATAGAACGTCCTTCGATACTGCTGTAAATGAGAGAGGCCCGCTCCTTGTTAATTTTATGGCCGAAAATGGATTTATCTTGCTAAATGGACGTACCAAAGGTGACAGACCGGCTCATTTTACATACAGTAGTTTTAACGGCTCAAGCACGGTGGACTTAGTTTGGATCACCGCCCCAAAACTAGAACATGTCAAAAACCTCCGGGTAGGAGAAGAACTCATGGGCTCCGATCACTTCCCGGTTATCCTTGAGCTTTACGACGAAACTAGTATACCGAACGAGTCCAACGTGTCTGCGGCAGCCGGCTCAGGCCGAAAAAGCCATCTAAAATGGAGCGACGAATATATCGAAGTATTCCAACGTAGTTTGTCTCTGTCCCCAAGAATTTTTACGAATTTTGCTACTACGTCTGTCAATGAATTAAATGATAACTTAAGTAAAGCGATCTCAGAGGCGGCGTGCTCGGCAGGAATGTCCAAAGTAATCTCAGAGTCTCATTCAAATTGGGTAAACAAAATCTGGTTCGATAAAGACTGCAATGCAGCGAGGCGAGACTTAATTAATCTATTAAAAACCACAAAAAACTCGAATTATCAAGACGACATTCTTAAGATCTTTTTGCAGCAACGAAAAGAGTATAAACAATTATTGAAATCGAAAAAAAGGCAGCACTTGCAAGAGCGCATCGACAAATTCGCCAACGTAAACAACCCTAAGCTCTTCTGGAGTGTGATCAAAAGCTGCAGGTCAAGACCAAGGCAATTAGGTTCACCATCTCTGGACATATGGAACGAATTTTTGGGCGACACGTATCCTTCGCGTGTCGTGTACGATTTATCCTTCAGCGACGCGTATAACCCTCGTTTGGATCACCTCATCACTCCAGAAGAGCTTATGAATAGTGTTTCAAAGCTCAAAAACGGCAAAGCGACGGGGGTCGACAACATTGGTGCGGAGTTTTATAAAGCCTTACCGACGGAATGGATGCACTATCTTTTAGGGATGTTTAACAAAATCTTGGTTACCGAACAGCTACCGAGTATCTGGTCAAAGGTCATCCTCTGTATGCTGCATAAAAAAGGAATCACATCCGACCCGCTTAATTATCGTGGAATTGCGCTGGTTAACATCGTGACGAAGATCTTTACGCAAATAATAAACGATAGGCTCGTGAAATGGGCTACAGACGTTGACCTTTTACCGGAGGAGCAAGCGGGCTTCAGAAAGGGTAGAGGTGTGATGGACAACCTTTTCACCCTACAATCGGCGATACACCTTCGCTTACGGCAAAAAGGAGGCAAAGCATATGTGCTATTTGTTGATTTCAGGAGAGCCTTCGACTCCGTCCCACAGCTCAAACTGTGGGAAAAATTACACAAACTTGGCGTCAGCCCAAAAATCATTAGAATATTAAAAAATATTTATGATGTCGCCACCCTTCAAATAAAAACAAAAAATGCCTCTCGAATGAGGCTGACGTAAGCGAGGGTGTTTTGCAAGGAGAAGTGCTGAGCCCTCTCTTGTTCATAATGTATCTCTCTGATATGTGTTCGTACTTCCGTGCGAAAAATTGCAGGGGAATAGATATAAACGGCGTTGTCGACGTGCTAATGTTATTATACGCGGACGATTTGGCTATCTTGGCACATTCCTCAGCTGACCTAAGAGCAAAATTGCGAATACTAGCCAGTTATTGTGATGAGAACGGTTTGACGGTTAATACGCAAAAAACACAAATTATGGTGTTCAGAGCGGGCGGAAGGCTGGGGAAGGATTGCAAAAATTTCCGTTACAAGGATAACGTTGTCGAAGTAGTGAAAAGCTATACATATCTTGGAGTCCCCTTCTCCAGTTCCTCGCTGGGTTTAGCTGCTGCTAACGCAGCTGTGAAAAAAGCCAAGATTGCCACATCGTCTTCACTCTCTATCCTTGCTGCGGCCAAGGGCGACTCGTGGGAGGGGATACTCAAAGTCTTCAACTGTATGGTGGCTTCTACTCTATTATATACTGCGCCTATCTGGGGGCTGCGATACACCGGGATGCTGGAAAAGGCGCAACTCGATTTCTTCAAGAGACTTTTACACTTGCCTAGGTGCACCGCAGGGTACGCTTTACGCTTAGAGTTGGGCATCGACAACGTGGCCTTAGCTGTGATCAAACTGACGTTTGGCTGGATTATTAAGACTCTTGAAATGGAGGACCACAGGCTCCCAAAAATCTGTTTTCTGCGATTGGTCCACCTGTCGGCCGCCCGCCCCGCACCCGAGTACAACTGGATTTTGCAGTTCAAAAATGCTCTTGGCACGTCAAATTGTGAGCACTTATGGAGTAATCTCACGAGTCAACACTGGTCACAACAAAAAGAATCCGTTCTATGCGCGGTTGAATTAAGATATAAGCAGGGCGACGTGCAAAAGTATGCTGCTTCAAGTTCGCTTCAGTTTGTATTGCCGAGAACGATCACTGATAATTATTGGAGCTTTTATCCTCGTAGAATAGAGATAAACTTCGTCAGAGCTAAAGCGCAAATCAGACTGGCGTCCTTGCACACCAGTAGGTTTATAATCAGCGGAGCCATCCACCAAGTTGACCCCTCGAACATCTGCACCCTTTGCAATATCCATGAAAATGAGACGTTTCACCACATGTTTGTAAACTGCCCTATCTACGCTCCGATCAGAAATCATTATTTAGTCCCCAAATTTAGTCAGAACTTAAGCCAGGAGGAGAACATTAAGTCTATACTTGGCTCCAACGATGTTGACATCCTTAAATCGATTTATTACTTTCTGGCGAACTGTTTTAAAATCCGGGCATCATTGTTAAATATCTAAGTCTTAATTTGGCAATCTTAAGTTTATCCTATTGTAAAAAATCTTTGTATTATATGGAACCTCGGCATTCTGAGCCTACGCGCTCGAACATATGCCTAATAAACAATATATATATATATATATATATATATATATATATATATATATATATATATATATATATCTATCTATCTATCCAAGTATATATATCTATATATTTTTTTTATTTGGTGAACACAAAAAGAAACGGTAATTTTTAGGTTTCCGTAAGGTCTGTTATTATTGGTCTTGATAAAATTATTTTTGTATCGACTCACTTTATTTTGGTAATTACTGGTAATTTCTTCCACTCACACGCGGTTACAGTCGGGTGATAACTCGATTTTATTGAATTATTATTTGATTTTACTTGGTTTTTGCCAACAATTATGCCTCTGTACAAATTCTTAAGTTTATTTGGTAAATTGTTGGGGAGTGGAGTATCGCGGTGGACCGCGCAAGTCTCCAAGGATAAGATGAGAGTATCGCGGATGTCCGCGCAAGTCTCTCAAAAAGTGTAGGTATAAGGGTATCAGAAGATGAGGAGTTCTCAATGTGTGACTTTTTTTTCTTTTAAAAATTCTAATTTTTTTTTCAAATAATATAATAAAATTGGGTTATTCGATTTTTCGAGGCACTGGTTTCCGTGTGGATCTTCTTAATTTTATTTCAGAATTTTCTTTTTGTATTTTTCTTTCTAATTGTAATTTTAGTAAGAATCGATACTTATTAATTTGATCAAGAGTTTCTATGGCTTTTATTCTGAGTTCTAAATTTTTATCACAATTTTTTTTTCGACCTTTTCATTTAAACTTTTCATTCGTTAATTACCGTTTATTTATTTTATTGTTCTTTGAAAATTATTATTTACTCTTTTACTATTCTAAACACAATTTTTCCTGTCTTCGCATACAAAAGTATTCTTTTTAGATCCCGGACGAGCCCCCAATTTTGTTACGTCAAGTTTGCAGAAATTAAATAATTTCTACAATCTTACACGTTTTGCACGTTAACGAAAGAAATTACCGTGCGCTAGTTAAGAAATATAAAATATTCCCTTGACTACAACTGACGATAGTATCGTTAACGCAAGCCTGTTTTCGGGTCTAATCTTTCGAAAAATAACCCAGGATTAGGCTAAAGATTCTACTTTTGTAGAGGTGAAAACGAGGATAATTTGTGTATTTACGATGATGTTGATATATATTTTCCTTACTTACGTTGTTATACTTTGAACTTACGTGATATTTACCGTGTAATTGATCTTGTTGTACGACGTGGAGATGGCTTCTTCTTCTGGTCAGTTATTCGAATGATAATTCCGTAGAAGTCTTGGGTATTGGAAAATCGCGGGATGACGGAATCAAATATGAGAGATATTTAATTTTGCAGCTTAATGGTTGTTTATTCCAACAAAAATATAGCGCAACGTAAATCAATATTTTACCGATATCCACCAAAAAAAAAGTCGGGGGCGTACTTAAAATGTTAAACAGTGGTTCGATAGATTGGCGTCGATTTCTAATACAATGATGTAGTAAAAACAATAGTTTGACTTCTAAATCCACTAGTCGTGTTACAATCGGAATATTCACGCAAGTTTTCTCAAAAGAATTGTTCAAAGCATGAGGTTGCTTGTATGACAATGGGTCAAAGAGTGACAATACCTCTGACCGTAATAAAGATCGAATGGTGCGTGGAAGATGAGCCCGAGACCCCATTGTCCGGTGCTTTTATACGACTGTGTACCCCTTCTCCTACCTTATTTCTAGAGTCTACTTTTAATTAGGCTACCAGACGTGTCCCCGCAAGTCGTTCGGAAGTTTGGGAGGGTGACATATGAGTCTTCGATATCGATATACCATGAACGTGTTACAGCTAGCCTAGTAACCGCTTCACCCATACATGTCCCTTAGCAAGATGATACACGCTTCCCATTGTTCCTCGCGTCTTCGGGTTGGCTGAGATTAAGTCTCGTATCTGATAGGCGAATTTCGTATCGGACGTTCCAGTTCTATTTTGATTGCGGAATAAATTATGCCCGCTTGTCTTTCGCGAGGGCTATTATATTGTGAACTGGAAGATCGAATAACGTAAATAATTTTAGTAACTGTTTGCTACATATTTCATTAATTGTCATGCTTGTGGTTAAAATATATTTTGTTAATTAATATAGTTTCTTTAATTATTTTTATAAATTCCAAGTTTAACGATTAATAATTATTGTTTAATTAATCGTGGTCAATTCTTCTTTCTTTTTAATTGCTTACGTCGGAAAAATTATCACTAGAGAAAGTTGAACAATTATTGATTTTAATAATGTGATAAATGAGATCGTCGATAAATTTTGGTGTGCCAAGCAATTTCTTTGGAGAGTTTCAATCTCAAGCCGAAATTCTGAGAAATAAAGTTAAATCTTTATTTGATTATCAGTTTTTCGGGGTTGATATCAGTCGTTTTATTAGTCCCGTATGAGGGTTACTAATAATGGTTCTTAGATGGTTGGAGGATTTTCCAACAGAACCCATTTCTTTCCGACAAAAAGGTCGGTGAACCGGGCAGAAGCCTAGGGTTAGATTTTAGGCTCTCGACGTCTGTCATTGACATCGCGAGAACTCCTCGACTGTTATATCTTCTTAATCCCCGGCCGCTTGGCTAGTGATTGAACGGTCCAGTGCTGGCGCGGTGATTCTCATTTGAATTCTTTCTTGAATCTTTATGATAAAGTTTCCGAAGCAAATTTTCTAAGTATTTTCGAAATATTTTTGTGAAGTTACGTCGTGACGTAACACCTCCTACTTTTCAGAGGTTGATGAATTCTGTGTTAGCCGGTGTACAAGGGGTAAAATGTTATGTTTACCTCGATGACATCGTGGTTTATGGGAAAAATCTGCGAGAGCATAACGAAAGGCTGGAGGAAGTGTTCCAACTACTGCGAAAAGCTAGATTGTCAGTACAACCCGGGAAATGCCAATTTCTACGGAAGGAAACTCATTATTTGGGTCACATAATTTCGGAGGAAGGAGTACGGGCCGATCGGGAAAAACTCGCGGCCGTAAGGGAGTATCCTGCTCCAAAAACCGTTAAGCAAGTACAGTCGTTTCTCGGATTAGCTGGTTATTACCGAAAATTCATAAAGGATTTTTCGAAAATAGCCAAACCATTAACTGAACTCGTGAAAAAAGATACGAAGTTCGAATGGACCGCAGTACGGGATGCTGCTTTCGAGGAATTAAAGGAGGGATTAACAACAGCACCCATTCTACAATACCCGGACTTCGCGAAGCAATTCCTGGTAACGACCGACGCCTCAGATAAGGCCATCTGTACGATACTCTCACAAGGCAAGGTCGGGGAAGACCTACCCATATGCTACGCGAGCCGCAGACTCTCAAAGGCGGAGGTGAATTACACCACCACAGAGAAAGAGCTGCTCGCTATAGTTTGGGCGATTGCGCAATTTCGCCCTTATATCTACGACACTCGTTTCAAGGTGATAACCGATCACCAACCTCTTACGTGGTTATTTGGGACCCAGGTTCACGATTAATGAGGTGGAGGATCAAGTTATCCGAACATGAATTTGAGGTCGAATATAAGGTGGGGAAAAGAAATACTAATGCCGACGCTTTAAGCCGCATTTTTGTGGCAACTAGGGCGCAAATGCGAGGAAAGAACGCGGAAAAGCCTAATGCCGTGGGAAAGAGAGAGGCAGCGCGAGAGCACACCAACGGGAGCAAGGAGGATGCGCTGCTAGGCCCGAGCGACGTGGGAGAGAGAGTGAAGGGGCGAGTGGCGGAACGCCTGAGTGGAAGCACGACGGAGAATATCGAGGAGCCGTCGCTCCGCGGCACACACACGCCCACTAACACACCCAAGTTGTGTGGATGGGGCGCGTGTATATATAATATATATATACATCTACATGTATACTAACGAGAAAAGGGGAAGGAGGGGTCATCCGCTATGTATATCGCGGGCGGAACTTACGTGCTGATCGAAACGCGGAAGGCCAATTAAATATTTGGTACATTTATTGTACAGAGGGGATAATCCCCTCCCTACTAACCTCAAAAATACAACATATTAAATTATGTTATTATTATGTTATTAAAAATTTAATCCCCCGCAGTGAGGGCAGAAATCCGGACGGCCCACGCCAAAGAGCCGTCTGAGGCCCCAGAAATCGGGGGTGTCCTCGTCGAGATAATCGCCACCGACCCAGACATATGCGGCCATGCTCCGCGATGAATTTCGGCGGCGCCGAACGGCCGCCGCCTCCCGGATGAACGTCCGGAGCCATTCCGGACGCTTCAGGGTGGCTGCTGACCCGGGAACGTGGATCGTCCAGGCCTGAAAAAAAAGAAAATAACATTAAAAGAAAAATAGAGAAAAACACTCGTTAGGGAAAAAGAAAAGAGCGATAGGGTACTTACCACCCAGTCCAGGAGGCGACAGTCCAGGATGGAGCCGTCCAGCACCACATGGCCGTGTACATCACGTACAAAAGACATTTTTTTTTTTTAAGTTGATGCGAACAGTGTCGAAGTTGGAGAGCGAATGACTTGGTGGCCGCTAATTGTAGCGACCACCACCCAACAACTGGGATAAAATCTGCCAATTCAGCAGTCCCACGGTCGAGGAGTCTTTCTAACTCTCGGATTCCTGTTGCAGGTTTGTGCTGCTCTTCTTCTGTCTCGCTCGAACACACGGGGCACGGGACAGCTACACTTTGACGCCAGCAATCCCGGCATATATTACGAAGAAATTGGAAGCCTCACGCAAACCAAGGCAACATGGAGGCTCGCCATACACATGGACTTCTCCGACATCAAGGGAAGGGAAAGAATTGTACAGCTAAATTTGCAGCGAGTGCGGGACGCCTGCGGAATCGAGGAGAAAACGGGTGAAGCCGATGAGCTATGCTTCGCACTACTGGACACCGTCGACCGCATGGCAGCAAAAATCAAGGACAACATGGACACCGTTTATGACTTAATTGAACCCGAGTCCATGCGGAAGCGTCGAGGACTCATCGATGGTCTGGGATCAGTAATAAAATCAATCACCGGAAACATGGATGCGGCCGATGCAGAACATATACATCGGGAAATAATGGCCCTTCAGTCGAATGGAAACGCTTTAAAAGAGGGCATCAAGGGTCAGTTACAGGCTGTTTCATCTACTTTGCAGGTCTTCAACGAGACCGCTGAGAAAATGCAAGCAAATAAAAATACCCTACTGGACCTCGTAAATCACGTGCGCCGCAGCATGTCAACACAACAGGATCAGTTGACGAGACGTCAACGACTCGACGAGAGCCTTACTGCTGCGAGTGTGGTAGTGGAAGAACTACTCACCGACGTGAAGGAGTTGGTGTTGCTACTTGCACAGATGTCAACGGGTAGGGTAAGCGCGGCGGTACCACCACCACGCAAGCTAGTGGAGTATCTCGCCGACGCTCTACCACACTTGCCGGCCGGCACCGGATTCCCGGTACCGATAGTGCGCGGCGAGGCGAGCACACTAATGAAGCTCACCGACACGCGCGCCTACAGCGACGGTACAGCGGCCATGCTGCTACTTGATATCCCGCTGATAGGTGCACAATAGTATGCCGTGAACCGCGTATACCCCGTGCCAGCGAGAGGCACCGACAACAACACATACTACTACATCGATACTACCGAGGATATCGTGGTAGTTGACCAAGCCAACAGGAATTATCTACGTATGTCAACAGTGGACTTGAAAAATTGCAAAAAATTCGCGAACAAGTACATCTGCCTTCCGAATCATCCGTCGACACCGGTCACCAAGAATGCACCATGTGAAGTATTGGCCTATGGAAAAATCGACACTGCCTCTGGACTACATTGTTGGAAATGATTTCGATCGCTGTTGTTTAATGGAAGTTGGGTTTCGGCATTGGACGGTAATCTGGACTACATTGCCCAAAGCGGGCGTTATCACTGACCAATACTCTGATAATACCGATGGAGCAACCCGGAAGATGGATTTTCATCGCACCAAAAGAAGATCTAATCACAATTTCATGCGATAAAATACCGCGGATCGCGTAATTTTAATAAATTCGGGAATTCTGGCTTTGGTAGGCTCATGCACCGCGACTGCGCAAGATTTCAAAATACAAACCCTAAAACTGGTTACTGACGTGAAAAACGAGAGCTATTTGCCCCCGTTTAATCTCACACTTTCAAAAATAGACGAACAATATCGTGCGCGAGTTAAAAATGATAGTGACCAGGTAAAACTGGTTAGTGTTTTGCGAAATCCCGAGGAGTTAAAAACCCTCGGAGCGCGTGTGAAAGAAATAGAAAAGGACATTGATAGAGACTATAACAAAGATCCTCAAGTATATCATAACATTGGATTTCATTCCTTACGTGCAATAGTCCCTATAGCCTTGGTCTGCTACGCGGTTTATAAGCTATATCAGCAGAGGAAAAAGCCTAACGCGACATCGGCAAGGCCGACAGAGCCAGTGACCCACTCCGAGTCACCGATTAGCCTGCGTAGACTCTCTGTGCCTCCGCGTGCTGATAGCTTGCATGCGGAACGACAAAATGCTTGTTCGGCATGGGAAAGTAAGCCTCTACGACCGGCCTACCAGATCAAGGCTTGTCGAAAAAATTAGAATAAAAATAGGGAAATATGTTCATGTCGTCATTCATGTCGGGAAATTAATGTGTTTAATTTGAAATAATATAAAAAACTTTTAAAATTTGTAAAACCGAGTTCAACCAAGAAAAATAGAAAATCAATTTTTCTTTTTTACGGGGGGAGGGATGTTGCGCCCCGAATTTTAAAAGGAAATTGTTCGGTCAATGACCGAACAAGTTCAATGCACGATTGGGCAATCGCGCGATTTCGAAAGAGCGCACGACATCGCGCGCGGAAGCGATATCGTTCGATGCGGAAATTAACACGGAAGTATTAAGTGCATACGCACCAATTTTAGGCAAATTGGTGAGTAACAGTCAGAAGTAAATTCAGTCTTAATTGATTATTCGAATCGAACGGTTGGGCTCGAGTTAGACTCACATACTTGTATCGGGATAATTCGCGCAGGGAATTATCATAATTAATTTCATTTTAAATAAATATCTTTTTACTTGGGAATCTCGTGGATTCTAATCCTTAAATCGGAAAGATCCCTTTATTTTTATCTATCATCCCCTAACGGGACGACTTGATCAATCGTCGACCTTTCGGGCACAACAGAACAAGTTTTATGCTGATCGATGATAAATGTCAAAATCTGCAAACAATAAATATGAATGACAAAATAATGCTCTGAAATAATGATTAGACGGTCATATGTTTAATTTGTTGTTTTTCGGCGAAGCTCGTGCGCAGCTCGTGTAGCATCGGTTCGTGTGTCTATATAGATACAGTTATTCGTCTTTCACAATTTTCTAGGAATAATTTTCGAATAAATGTGTAAAAAAATCAAAGCACTTTGCAATGAGAACGATTTTCTTTTTTAATTGCAACTTTGAAGCAGGTAGAATAAATACATTGTATTGGAAGACGAAATTTCTTGAAAAAAAATAAAACAAAAATGTTTAAAAACCATTTAAAATTTTTTTTAAATTAAAAAAAACAATACTGAACTTTATAACAAAAAAGATAATTGAAATTTTGTTAAATTAATCATGGGAAAAAGTTTTAAGGTGATCGATAATAAATGTAAAAATCTACAAGCAATAAATATGAAAATCAAAATAATGCTCTGAAATAATGATTAGACGGTCATGACTTTACTTGGTTGTGTTTCGACGAAGGCCGTGCGCAGCTCGTGCAGCATCGGTTCTTGCGTCTATACAGATACAGTTGTTCTTCATTCATAATTTTCTAGCAATAATTTTCGGATGAATGTTTAAAAAAAAATCAAAGCATTTTGCAATAAGAACGATTTTCTTTTTTAATTGCAACTTTAAAGCAGATAGAACAAATACATTTTATTGGAAGACGGAATTTCTTGAAAAAAATAAAACAAAAATGTTTCAAAAACCATTTAAAAAATTTTAAACAATTTTAAATAAAAAAAAATACTGACCTTTATAACAAAAAAGATAATAGAAATTTTGTTAAATTAATGATAGGAAAAAGTTTTGAGTTGATCGGTGATAAATGTAAAAATCTCCAAACAATAAATATGAAAGTCAAAATAATGCTCTGAAATAATGGTCAGACAGTCATGTCTTTACTTTGTTGTGTTTCGACGAAGCCCGTGCCAGTGTTGCCAGTCTAGTTCGATCGAACTAGATCTGGGACGATTTCGGAACATCTAGTACGCTAGCACGACTTCCTTTAATCTAGTTCGTTTTCGTTAACGTGTTTTTTTTTTTTTTAAATTACATTTACCGGCGTTACAGCCAAGCTAAAGTCTAGAAACTAGAACAGAAAGCTTTCCTGGTCTAGAAAAAAGTCGATAGATGGCACTGGCGCAGCTCGGAAGCGCGTGAAACTAGCGACGAGCTCGCGAAGCGCTAACCATAGATTGTATCGGTTGTAACTTATAACCTAACCTCTATCCTTCATCTGTCTCAATTCTGAATCGGTCGGAATCTCATCAAATCTCATATCCCGAGTGCCGAGTTGACAAGTACGTAACTACGTGTGACATGATATGATTTAGCTCTTTTATCACAATGGAGAGGTAAGTTGACGTTACAAAAACAATTACTGCATTCGCGACCATCGGAATCGAAGTGCCCCGGCAGTTTGACCGAAAGCTTGGCTTTTTGTTGTCACAGATTCGTGACTAGAACAACGCGGAAAAATCATTTGAAAACACTCGCTGCTTCTGAAAGTGGTGCCAACTTCGATAACAGTTTGAAGAGTATGAAGGCAAGCAGTCATAACAATCCACAATTAATTGAAGAAGAAAACGAAAACAAAAGTACAGAGAGAGAATCTTCAGGATCGAGTGTCGACTCGCCGAACGAAGGAAAAAAACGAAAACAGAAGCCAACAGCAACAACTACATTAGTTCCAAAAGAAGTGTATGTTAAATTCAATGAAAGATTCTGTTTCGTGAAACTTTGTCAAATCGTCCTCTAAAAAGTTCATTAATAGTGCACTTAACATTGGGCGATGAAATTTTCCGCGGTGTACCACTGCTTCTTAAGCACGTTTGTTTAAATTTATTTGTGCTTATCAATAGGGATCATTTCTTTGATAATACGTTATTGAATTTCTTGTACCGTTAAATCGTTCACTGGGTTTTTTTTTAATGACTACATTTTTTTTCTTTTTTTTTTTACATGTTTCGCGTTTTTTTTGGTACTTATTTCATAAAATGCAAGTCTAAATACATACCACTAGGGCGTGATTTTTTAAAGAATTTCCGCGATTATTTGAATCAACTTATTTTTTCAGGTTGCTTGAAGTAAATTTAACAAAGAAGACCGCAACTTCTGGCAATAACGGAACACACAAAAAAAGTGGTACCAACAAAAATTTAAAGATGATTGGCGGAACAAATACTCTTGGCTTGAATTGAAGTCAAAATTGGGTGTGCCAACATCTTACTGTAAAGCATGCGACAAATTCATAAAAGGTGGAAAAAGTCAATTAGACAGACATGAAGGTACGGATACTCATAAATCAAACTATGAGAAGTCTTCAAATACTGCTGCAATACATACTTATCTAAGTGCTGAGCAATGCCAAAAATCAAAAAAATGTGAAGAAATGCTGAAATCCTCGGAATTGAAAATGATCATGTTTTTGCATGAACATAATCTACCATTTCAGGTCATGGACCACCTCCGCAAATTAATCGCGTCTGTGTGTCCAGATTCTGAGTTGGCGAAGGCCCTGAAATGTGGTCGCACAAAAGCTACAAGTTTAACCAACTGTATTGCAGCAGAACAAACGACCGAGATTTCGGCCAAGCTCCGGATCATCCGATTCTCGCTTATAATTGACGAAACGACAGATATAAGTACCCAAAAGTGTCTCGCCATCGTCGTGCGATTTTATGATAACAGTATTGGGCAGTCCAGAGATAGTTTCCTGGGTCTCGTGAAGATTACGTCATGTACCGCAGAAGATCTTTTCAACGCCGTTACCGAGCATTTAAAAAATCTCACCATTCCGATCGAGAATATGATTGGGTTCGCTGCCGATAACGCATCGGTGATGATGGGCAACATTAGAGGAGTTCAGGCTCTATTTAGACAGATTTTGCCAAGTTTATTTGTGCTGGGATGTGTGTGCCATTCTTTCCATCTTTGCTCTTCCGCAGCTGTAAAACAATTCCCTAAGAGTGTCGAAGAATTGATTCGATCGATCTATAAATATTTTTCACACAGCAGGAACAGGTTGGGGAAACTCCAGGAGTTCCAGACATTTGTCGATTTGAAGCCGCATAAATTATTGCACCCAAGTCAGACAAGATGGATGTCTGTCCAAGTAAGTATATCGGTTCTGATCTTTTCACTAAGTATTGAAATTATTGACAAACAACTACCTTTTGGCGATCGTTTCTAATTTCAAAAATAAATATTGTAATTTTGACAGCTATATATCATCCGAAATATCATACCTTAGCTTAACTATAATATGCGTTCTACTCTTGAAATAGGCAGCAGTAGATCGCGTGTTGGAGAACTGGGAAGCTCTAATTCTCTTCTTCACTCACGAGTGCTTCGAAGAAAACCTTCCTGCCAGTCAGACAATTCTCTCCCAGCTCAAAAGTCCTGCATTTAAAATCTATTTTACGTTCCTCCCCTACATTTTAGATACAGTGAACCGTTTGAACGTCGAGTTTCAGGCTGAGAAGCCAAAACTGCACTTATTGTTAGGTCGAGTGAGAGACCTCTATCGTAACATCCTTCGTAATTACATAAAGAAAGACTATCTCGATAACGTTCGACTCCAAGCAGTTGAACCCAGTAACGTGCAGTATTTCATATCGACAAAATTCTTTTGTGTATCTTGTATATACGAGACACGAATACGGATTTCGTGCATATCGTCTACAGGCATGAGACACGAACACGATTACGAGTTTCTTGTTTCTCATACCGCGTGAAACAAAGTAATGTAATTAAGTCGCTATAGAATCTCAAAGTATTTCGAGGCCCCCGTTACTCATGTTATTTCGGCTGTCGTAGGAACATCGATTTAGGCTTCAATTCGGTATTGGTGGTGGTACTATGATTACGGTAAGAAATTACAGATGACGTAAAGTGTGGAATATAAAATAACGAAGCCTTGCGTCGTGTAATATATCCATATCCATTGTGGAAGTGCGATTTTATTATACCAATAAAAACACCTTATATACTATTCCTTATACACTTGTACAGATTAACTACGATCTACGAATATTACTTTGTGATTTTTACAATAAATAAATCTTCTAAAAAATTAAATTTATTGTACTGTTGTAGTTTTATTTTTCTTTGTGCTAATACATATTCTTTTTGCACTCTTTTTGCATATATTTATCACATCGCGTATACTTTTACCTTTCGCTCATATGATACTATTATATGAGCGAAATTATTTACTTACTATTATACCGTTTTCGTATCGAGTTATTCGTTAAGTTAGTCCTTTCACATTAGCTAGTCAAATCCGTGTTAAATTTTTAATCGCGTTTCTACACATTTTGGTAATTTTTCCGATTGTTCTGCAGAGTGGGTGCTCATCAGCATTAGTTCTTAATATATAAATCCATCCATAAACACGATTTGAAATGAAAATACCCCGATACATACAAATGTCGGATGAGGTTGTTGTCATCCAGTTTTATATTAGAAAAAAACCATAATTTTTGTCAAACTTTGAGCAACGGTAGCTCATTTTGTTCATCAAAAGATGCTTCATTGATTGACCGGAGATATTTTCTTATAGTATTCTTTGTAACCGTTTTTTTATCTACTCTAACCTTGTGAATAACTACTACTAATAATGAGTTTGTCCGGTCAATCAATGAAACATCTTTTAACAAACAAAGTAAGTTATAGCTCGCATAACTAGACTAATGTTGTGGTTTTTTTCCAATATAAAACTAGATGACAACCTCACCCAACATTTGTATGTATCGGGATATTTTCATTTCAAAACGCGTCTGTGGATGTTTTTTTTAACTTTTATTTTTTTTTAGTGATCGCATTATAATAGTCTGTCTTCTCTTTATCCTAATATATACTATTTTTTCATTAGTAACATACATATTTTATCACGGCTATCGATTGCTTCGATAGACTGCTGAATAGTAGTGTTAAAGTCTCTAAAAAAACGAAAACTTTGTTGCATGTGGCACCATTTATATCCAGACATCACTTATTTCACTGAATTTCTGCAATATGGACAAAACCATTTTTTAGCCCTTGGTGGACGCACCAATCCAATACAATTGTAGTGCTGCCACAACAGGCAGTGGTCACAAATTATGCAGCTTTCTTTAGCTGGTTTCTTGTAGTGATGCGGCTCGAGACGAGATTATCTCAAATCTCGCTCGTTTTTTCTTGCGTTTGTCATTTGTCTAAAGTTTTTGTCTCGAGTTTGCGGTATGCAAAAAAATCATAGTCTCGCTCGATCTTGCTTGAAATAACAAACGAGATCGAGCGAGATCTTGAAACTTATGATAGATAAACTAACAAAAAATAGAGGCTATGTTATCTATCTGAATGCGACAGTATCGCATGATACGATAGGATATGCTCCGTTAGGCTCTTTCACCGATCACCAAAATGAAATTGTATTCCTAACAACTTTCCGAAATGTTGGCATGTAAGTATAGTAAGCTTCCAAGAGCTTTAAACGTTGATTGTCTGATGTAAAAGGACTACACCGAGCGAAAAAGTTTCGTAGAATCACGGAATTTACTCTATTCTTCTCAGTGTTATCCATTTTCTGAAACATTAATATGATCGGAAGTCATTCAAAAATTTAAAGGGAAAAAGTTAATAGGGAAAGAACAAAAAACAATATCCGGCTGTCAAGACGAGATTTCGAGTGAAATTCAAGACGAGAACGAGAGAAAAATCTTGCTATGTTGATAATCTCGAATTGAAATGAAAATCGAGCTGTCAAATTTCGAGACTAAGTCTTGATCTCGACTTTTTCTCGCTCGTCTCGCTGGTCCGCATCACTAGTTTCTTGCAAATTGCGCAGACACAAGCGTCTTGTTCCTTTTTTTTCTTCTAAAGCTTTGGTCAACAAAGCAAACGCTTGAGGTTCGAAGTATTTCTTAATAATATTGATATCAACAACCTCGTCGATAAGAGAATCTCTCAAATCGTTAAAATTCAAGTTTTTTTTGCCTATCAATGATTCACCTTTCGTGACGATTTCGATCATATCGATGTGAAGCAGCCAACTCAAAATGTCTTGAATCTTAGCTCTGGTATCTTTGTCACGAAATGTTAGGAAGAGGCTTCGATTTTCTCGGCAGACCGATCGCTGTGACAATTTCACCTTTTGGTCGACCTCTTCCTCTTACCTTTTTCGGCATCTCTACTTTGGAAGTAGTATGTAGTATTTTTTCAGATCGTTCAGAATGTTTCAATCTACAATATATATTAATTTTGTAATGTAATCTTCTAAATCGATATGTGAGGATGCCTCCTTAGAAACAAAAAATGTTCAGTCTGCTAAATTCGTTACAAAAGTCATATTTTTAATCTAAGACAACTTCCATTTTACAACATCTACATTAAATTGTCATTTTTTTTGTATATTAAATTGAGCAACACTGGTTTATTAAATCTACAGTATATCAAATTCATATACAATATATCAATTTTCCAAATAGGTATTAGTGTAATTTTTCATCTACGCAAGCTAACCTTCGTTGGATCGTGATTATGGTTTGTCACCAGTTCCGTGATCACCAAGAATTCTCTCTTCTTATTGGCAACTAATTTTATTTTAGCTGGACATTCCACTTTTTCGGAACTGCAACAAAAAAATTCAATTTCAGTTTAATAGTGTCAACAAGGTGGAATTTCGGTATTAAATATAAATTTGTATCCGTTGTAACAGGTTAAATTTTGAGGGGGAAATAAACTCGAAGTTTTCGAGCACAGTTCCTCGCAGTACGACGACTCCCGGCAGATCCATAAGGCCTTATAAGATTTTATTTCTATTTCTAATTCCCGATGGGTTTTTTTATTCATTTATGTATGGTCATGGAGAGACGAGGAGGGCACCCGAGAGTGTCGACAGCCACCCACAGAAGACACACGGGAAAATATTCGAGGGCATCGGGAAATATTCCAAGGAAATGTCGAGCATCCCGTACGGCATAAGATTCGCCGTCCCTATAATACAACGCGGGTTTACCATCTGTCTTCGCCGCCGTCTTACGCGCTGCGCTACGTAGTCCCGTTTTGGACCTCGCGCGCCAGAAGCGCCAACTATTTCGATAATTTAGTTTGCGAAACATCAGGGTTAGCCGCCTGACTGATCGCCGATAGAATAATTAGGGTAGGGATGAGAGGGCTCGTGCTCTCGTGAGCGAGACACCTCGAGGCATTTCCCGAGGATCCGTGTCACTGCGAGGAATAGTAATATCTCCCGTCAAACACGAAAACTCCCGAGACTAATCGAGGAGACCAAAGATTGGGACACATAGCTCGCGATAATAGATGTAGTGCTCGAGGCAAGCCCTGTCGCTTGGTATCTTTTCTTTTAGTATTTTATAGTTTGTTATAAACTTGTTTAAAACGTGCGCGACGACGGTATCTCACGCGTGGTCGAGTCCGTGAGCTCTATTGTGTATGATTATTAGAGTTTCGAGAGTCCCGCGAGACTTTACGGTGAGCCGTTGATCGACATGAGTAGAGTAGAGAAATGTTATATAGTCTGGATTTTGGTCGGGAGCGATAATCGGGAAAATACCATTATTTTTAGGATAATTGTTTTGTGCGCGGGAATGATCGAGAAGCGTTGATGGGTGAGAGTGTTCCGCGTTCTATCTTTTTGATACTGGTGAACTGAGTAGCTGGTTTTTTTTCCGTATGAGAGTCGAATGTCGCGGAAAAGTGTCGTTATTGTTATTTGTTCGAGAGTGTGATCATTCCCGTGGCGTTAAGTGTGAGTGAGAGAGAGAAAGTCGGGTTAGACCGCGTCGCCTGTAAAAGAGAGGTGTCGAGGCGCGAGATCTATTTCATAGATTTGATTTAATTTGTTACTGAATCGGGCGAACAAGCAAAGTTCTTCCCGAAACAAAGAATAGTTTTGTTAGGACATGATTAATATTCCCGTGCTTTCTCGTGAGTGTGTTTTATAGAGTGTGTGTGCGTGTGAAGAGGGCCGCGTCGCACGGTAGCTCTTGTAAGCCGATCGAGGAGTTTTTTTTCCTGTGTTTAAAGTTGTTAACGGGAATTAATTTTGACTTGGGTTCTTTTGTGAGTCAATAATTTTGTTTAAAATAAATTTCAAATTATTGTTGAAGTCTCCCGAAAAATTGACAATCTGTTTTCTTTTTTTCTGCACGAGAACCTTATATTCGAATCCCGCCACTCTACATTTCTTGACGGCTGCGGCTAGCTAGGCAAAAGCAGCTTGGTCCCTGAACATCGCGAGTTTTTCCCGGCGCGTAAGCGCCTGGCGCCCATTAAAAATAAAAGGGAAAGCTCGGGACTTTAGCTTTGTAGTGCGTTTGGCATTTTAGGGAAAATTAACACTACAAAATTGGCGCCCAACGTGGGGCCCGAGAAAGTTTCCGTGACAGATTTTTTATGTGTATTTAATTAACGAAATTAACTTTAAAAGATTTTTTTATTTTTTTTTATTTGCTTATTATTAAAATACTTAGAGAAAAAAAAGATTATTATCGAAATTATAGAATTATTAAATAACGGAATTCGGAGATTATTAAAATTATTTGAGAAAATTTGATTAGTGAAATTGTAAATTGTTAATTTTTTTTAAGCTTTTTAATATTATAAATTGTTTAAATTATGGAAATTTCCCGAAGTAGAAAAATCACTTAATTTTTAAAATTTTAAAAATTATTATTCTTATAAGTGCCTCGATCGTGCGAAATTATATTTAACGGGTAGTGTTGTCAGTCCGTGCGCGCGCGAGGTACGGCAGCGGTCGCGCCGACCTTCGCAGCAACGGCTAAGCCTGCGAGCTCTCTTCACCCGTGTTTATGGGTTTTGCGTATTTGTCTTGTTCGGTTTGTCTCGATTTCGTCAATTGAGCGAGCATTTATGAACCCGAAATACTTAGCATTGTAAGTGAAATATTATCCTGAAATTATTTTGTTCACGAGTCGAAGCGAATTTGCTGGAGCTACAGTCGAGTGAGTTCTAGTTACCAAGGTCAGCTGTTTGATTCCCGCTGTCACCGGACTTATAACGATTTGGATTTGATTTAAATCTCCCGATTGGTTTTAGGATACGCCATTTCTATAGAGTATTGACTATTGTTTTTTTTATTTTGTTTTAAATCTTTGACATCCTTTTATTAATTGTTTTTTGTAATTTCCCGAATCTTTTAATAATCTGACATTTAGGAAAAAGTATAATGACTCTATGATTTTGGTTAACCAAAATCTTATTTCCTTTTAACGTTTGACTTCGGAATTATTGAATCCGTTGGACTTATCAATTTTAGCCATTTGACTTTCGACTTTCATCTATATATTATTTGTTTTATCTAGTGGTTTTGGGTTAATTTTTTTTAATAAACAATAGACGAGGATAACAATCTCGTTTGACAACCATTATTTTAACTTCGAGAATGTTTTGGGAATAATTATTTAAAGGACATTCCGGATTATTATTTTGGAAAGTTGACTTATATTTTATTTTATTACCGCTAGAGACATCCCGAGAGCCGTCATACTCAAGTTACCTGCCTAAAATAAAGTTTTACAGCTCTAGACTAAAGGAAAGCTCTCGCCGCTCCTCGAAATCGTTTTGTTTTATGTTTTAGATTTAAGAATTGTCGATTTTATTATGTTTTCGAATATTTTATTGTTTTTCTGTATTTTTTTGCGAAATCTTCCCTGACGTTGATCGGGAGAGCGCATGTTCCGGCGTTTTTTTTTAAATTGTATTTAACAGAAATATCTGCGCTCGCTGATTTTGCCCAAAAGTTGTCGGTCAGCTCGTAGACTCAATTAGGGGAATTATTTATCGGAAACATGGGCCGAATGTTAAGCCTGGGGGAGGTCGCGGGGCTTACGGAAGAGCAGGTAAAGGCCGAATTGACGCTACGAGGATTGCCTGAGGACGGTTCCGCTGCCGCTTTACGTGAGCGACTGTTCTTTTCTATCCGCTTTGCGAATCACAGCGGAGTCTTGGACACTACCGGCATGATTATGGTTGGCGAACTTCCCGTAGGACAAGCCGCGAATAATATTCCCGTTAACAGCGTCGGGAATCCTACAAGTCAGTCTCCGCCTCATCAGGGCGGGACTCGTTATCACTCGCAAGCATTGTCGGCGTATGAGATTATGCGACGATGGAATTTGGGCTTTTCTGGTGCTCGTGGAGAGGAGGTGGATGCTTTTTTTTCCCGAATCGAAGACGGACGTAAGCTACCCCTATCGGATGAGGATTTATTGAACTGTATTCCGCTATTTTTGAAAGGAATTGCCTACCATTGGTTTAAGGCGGAACGCCCGAGATGGCGCACATGGGGATAATGCGGAGAGGCATTTAGTACCCGTTTTTGCAATGGGGATTTCCAATTGGCCTTGGAGGAAGAGCTTAAAACTCGTGTACAAGGAGCCAATGAGAACGTGGCCGATTTCCTAACCTGCATGCGAGGCTTCATGATGCGAGTGATCTCTCCACTCGATTTGGTACATCGAAATCTACTCCCTCGCTTACAAGTCGCCGTGCTGCGTTCAGAAGTTCGGACCCTAGAAGATCTGGAGCGAGACTTGATAAGAGTTGAAAGGAGCTATCGTGCTGCAGAATCGTGTCGTGCGCCGTTACCTCCCGAGAGATCACTCTTCTCTGAATTTGCGTACAAAGAACCGACCTATATACGACACAGTCTCCTTTGGCATGGAGCGAAACGGATTTTCGCCTAGGCGACCTCAAAACATCTCATACTTCGTTCAAGGGGGTATCCCTCATATGGTCACGAAGCGAATTTTTATAGCAACGACGGGAGGGGACAGTCTTCCGCGCCTCTACGCCTTCCATCTTCGGACTTTTCACGTTTCGGGAATACGACGCTACCTCCACGCTCTGCCATTCGTCTCGCAACGCCGGTCAGGCCTGAACAACAGCCAACAATGCTAACCCTTTCCTATCAGAAGGATCCGGGGAAAAGCGAGGTCCACCGGAAAGAATGCCAGTACGGTCATCTGCAATAATTGTAAGGGAAAAGGACACTATGCCAAAGGTTGCCCTTGGCCGTTGAGAGTCAGATGCTTTGATTGCGGGAAGGAAGGCGTCACTAGAAGAACTCCTCACAACTGTCCGGGAAACGCGCAAAGGAGCCGCCATAAGGGACTTGGAAAACTCCTTCTAGCCAATTGATGTCCCCAGCAATAATTCCCGCTTCCGACTATGTCGAATTAGCTCTCCAGAATATTGAGAGTCAATGAATATCGGTCTTGGTCTTGCTGCTCACAGTTCGAGGAAATCTCTTACTTGCCGTCGTGGACACCGGAGCAACGAGTACATTCATCGGCTCAGAAGGAATATTATTCTCAGGAAGACTAGGATTCGTTCGAAGACCTACGCCTAATCGTTCTTGCACTGTGGGAAATGGCCAAGAAGTAGTTTGCCAGGAAGAAGTAGAGTTCGATGCCATTCTGCGTGGCCGACAGCGCACCTTAGTCGCAAGAGTGATTCCAGGTCTACCAGTCCCTCTTCTTCTAGGCCTAGACTCCATGGAAACGTTTGGTATCGGCATTGACGTGGTGAAACGCAAATGGTTTTTCAGCGGAGAACCACACGTGGAATATCAATTTGCTCGCGTAGAAAGTTCCGATCATCTGGACTTTTGTGCTGCGATTGCCGACCTAACCGATGATGAGAGGGAACGACTTGAGACGTTCTTGGCCACTGAAATCCCGAGGTTGAGACAAGCTCCCGGGTTAACCAACCTGGTGGAACATCGAATAGACATCGGAGATGCCACACCAATCAAACAACGCTGGTATCCGTTCACTCCCGTTATCAGAGATGCCATGAACTCAGAGATCGATCGCATGTTAGATGCAAATGACATAGAGAAATCTCAAAGCGAGTGGAGCAGTCCGATCGTTATGGTCAGGAAGCCTAACGGGACTTACAGATTTTGTATCGATTTTCGGAAGGTTAACGCAGTATCAAAAAAGGACGCATATCCTTTACCTTTCATGTCACACATATTGGATTGTTTGAGGGCAGCTAGATACATCTTGACTCTCGACCTTAGTCAAGCATTTCATCAAATCCCGTTGGAAGAGAAATCCCGCGAGATCACGGCATTTACAGCTCCCCATCGAGGGTTATATCATTTCCAGCGCATGTCGTATGGACTTTCTAATGCTCACGCGACTTTTCAACGTCTGCTGGACCAGGTGGTCGCTCCAGAAATGCAACCTACGGTTTTTGCCTATCTGGATGATATAGTATGCGACGGGCCCCTCGTACAGGAATTTCGGGAACTGGACGAGGAGCAAACCGACCAAATATCATGACGCCCCGTATTAACTTTTCCTCACACTTTCCGCACACTTCAGATTTTTGCTGGGCGCCAGGTAGCCAATTATCAGCCCCGACTACCGGGGGTCTCGTTCGGTCCTTGCTTCTTCCTTCGGTCGGCTAGCTGAAAAGGGAGTGTGGTTCGGGGGCGCGACGACAGAATAAATGTTCTCAAACAACGGACGGTTTTCCTTAACCAAACGTCACGTACACGCGTATTTATTAGCTTATTTCACTCGCACACTATTTTACAATGATGAGTTCTTCGGCTCGGCGCGTCCCTCTCGCGAGATACGTTCGGCGGTATCCTTCACGGTTCTTTCTCACACACGTTTTCCTGTGCTATCACGAGCCGGAAAGTTACACGGTTTTCACACGGCGGAATGCACGAGCACGGCTCTGCAACGCTCGACGCCAGATCTCTTCGTGGTCGGCCATTCGTCGCGCGCGCTATTCTTCCGGCTTCCCGCGGCCCGGAGTCCGGTCTCTACCTTCTCGAGACAATTCCAAAATCGAACTAATTTTCGGCACGGGCCGTGTCGCGTTGTTCACTCAGCGTCGCATTATTATTTCGGAGAGGGGGTTTCGACGAAGCGATCGACTGCTCTACTGGATCATCGCTATCCTCCGTCGTCCTTCTTCCTCTATCCATACGCTCTACGCGCGCTCGCGCTCTCGCAACATTTTCGCGCGTTCCATACATCCCTAATCTATATCATTTACTCTCCATTCTCATTATTTGCTATAATTTCTGTTCATGTCACCCGTACAAGTCTTGATTTGCGAGGAACGATTTTGTTGCCATGCTACGACTCGAGCAACGGCGCTCGAGCGGTCTTGATCCATCACGTTGGTGCGAGCGCGTTGTAACGCCTCGTCACAAGTAATTGCCACGGAAACTTTTGAAGAACGTTTTGTGTGGATGAAACGGGTATTTGATCGAATTATAGATGCGGGACTGCTCATTAATCCCGATAAATGTGAGTTTTGTAGAAGCGAGTTGAGATACCTCGGATTCCTGATTAACCAGAGTGGTCTCCAGCCGGATCCCAAGAAAACTGCGCCTATCGACAAATACCCTGCACCTACAACGGTGACTTTAGTTCGCCGTTTCCTGGGAGCTGCGTCGTGGTATCGAAGATTTATCCCGAACTACGCAACCTTAGCCGAGCCGATCACCAGACTCACCAAGAAAACACAGCCTTGGGTGTGGGGAGAGGACCAACAGAACGCCTTCGAACTACTGAAGAAATGTTTAGTCGAGGTACCAGTTTTGGCAAGGCCCGATTTCAGCAAGAATTTCACACTTCACACAGACGTCAGTCTTACGGGATTGGGTGCCGTGTTGACACAAGAGCCTGAAGGAGCAGAGCATCCGATAGCATATGCAAGTCGCGCTCTCTCCGATGCCGAACGGAACTACGATGTACGGGAGTTGGAATGTCTGGCAATCTTGTGGTCCGTTCTGGAGAAGCGAGGAGGGCCATATGGACCGTGACTCCCGTAGACTCCAGAAATCCTAAACTCTGTTGGTGCGCTCAAATTCTCGGTTATTCCCGTTTCTATTCTGTTTTTTTTCTTTTGCGGAAATGGAGGGAAAGAAGATTATCGTTTAAGTTCCACATTACATACCTAGGAGGGCAAGACATCTCATTCTATTTTTTTTCCTTACGTTTTGTTCCCTATGATTAGACCTTTTTTCCCGTCTCTCTAATATATAATCGGTTGAAATAAAGAGTTTGCACTATAGCCAGATGAGGTGTCAAGAATTTATTGTAGCAGGGATAAAAGGAAGGAGGGGAAGGAAAACGTACGGTACATTTCGGGTCTTTTCAAAAAGTAGTTATATAGATACTTTTTTTTTTGTTGTTTTTTGTGTGGTTGGTTTCTGAGCCCTTGGATCTGCGGAGTGAGGTACTGTCGTTGCGCTGTTTAACGGGTTTTTTTAATCATAAATAAGAGGCCAAGAGATAGAGGTTTGCTCGATCGGGGCGACCGAGTTTTAAGGGGGGGAGAGTTGTAACAGGTTAAATTTTGAGGGGGAAATAAACTCGAAGTTTTCGAGCACAGTTCCTCGCAGTACGACGACTCCCGGCAGATCCATAAGGCCTTATAAGATTTTATTTCTATTTCTAATTCCCGATGGGTTTTTTTTATTCATTTATGTATGGTCACGGAGAGACGAGGAGGGCACCCGAGAGTGTCGACAGCCACCCACAGAAGACACACGGGAAAATATTCGAGGGCATCGGGAAATATTCCAAGGAAATGTCGAGCATCCCGTACGGCATAATATTCGCCGTCCCTATAATACAACGCGGGTTTACCATCTGTCTTCGCCGCCGTCTTACGCGCTGCGCTACGTAGTCCCGTTTTGGACCTCGCGCGCCAGAAGCACCAACTATTTCGATAATTTAGTTTGCGAAAAATCAGGGTTGGCCGCCTGACTGATCGCCGATAGAATAATTAGGGTAGGGATGAGAGGGCTCGTGCTCTCGTGAGCGAGACACCTCGAGGCATTTCCCGAGGATCCGTGTCACTGCGAGGAATAGTAATATCTCCCGTCAAACACGAAAACTCCCGAGACTAATCGAGGAGACCAAAGATTGGGACACATAGCTCGGGATAATAGATGTAGTGCTCGAGGTAAGCCCTGTCGCTTGGTATCTTTTCTTTTAGTATTTTATAGTTTGTTATAAACTTGTTTAAAACGTGCGCGACAACGGTATCTCACGCGTGGTCGAGTCCGTGAGCTCTATTGTGTATGATTATTAGAGTTTCGAGAGTCCCGCGAGACTTTACGGTGAGCCGTTGATCGACATGAGTAGAGTAGAGAAATGTTATATAGTCTGGATTTTGGTCGGGAGCGATAATCGGGAAAATGCCATTATTTTTAGGATAATTGTTTTGTGCGCGGGAATGATCGAGAAGCGTTGATGGGTGAGAGTGTTCCGCGTTCTATCTTTTTGATACTGGTGAACTGAGTAGCTGGTTTTTTTTCCGTATGAGAGTCGAATGTCGCGGAAAAGTGTCGTTATTGTTATTTGTTCGAGAGTGTGATCATTCCCGTGGCGTTAAGTGTGAGTGAGAGAGAGAAAGTCGGGTTAGACCGCGTCGCCTGTAAAAGAGAGGTGTCGAGGCGCGAGATCTATTTCATAGATTTGATTTAATTTGTTACTGAATCGGGCGAACAAGCAAAGTTCTTCCCGAAACAAATAATAGTTTTGTTAGGACATGATTAATATTCCCGTGCTTTCTCGTGAGTGTGTTTTATAGAGAGTGTGTGCGTGTGAAGAGGGCCGCGTCGCACGGTAGCTCTTGTAAGCCGATCGAGGAGTTTTTTTTCCTGTGTTTAAAGTTGTTAACGGGAATTAATTTTGACTTGGGTTCTTTTGTGAGTCAATAATTTTGTTTAAAATAAATTTCAAATTATTGTTGAAGTCTCCCGAAAAATTGACAATCTGTTTTCTTTTTTTCTGCACGAGAACCTTATATTCGAATCCCGCCACTCTACATTTCTTGACGGCTGCGGCTAGCTAGGCAAAAGCAGCTTGGTCCCTGAACATCGCGAGTTTTTCCCGGCGCGTAAGCGCCTGGCGCCCATTAAAAATAAAAGGGAAAGCTCGGGACTTTAGCTTTGTAGTGCGTTTGGAATTTTAGGGAAAATTAACACTACACCGTATATCAGAGTTGTAAATGCCTAATACTTATAGAGATAATGATAATGATACGATCAGCTACATAATTATGATTTCATAACAATAACATGTAGCGATTGTAATACGATGATTAAACTTTGGAATGGCTGCAAAAATTATTATTTTTCAATAAAAATTCACGGTAATGCTTTTGAAAAAATGGTAAAAAATAAGTAATGCATTAAGAAAGTAATGCATTACTTATTGCTTCCATTTTTTCCACTATATCTTGCAACATGAAAGCGAAAATTAGTATTTTTTTCAGCTATTGAAATGTTTACACTCTATTTTATAATCACTACATATTATTATTATGAAATCATAATTACAAAACAAATTGTACCGTAAACTATATCTCATGAATTAATGGGGATTTACAACTCTGCCGTATATTTTATACCTTGTCTGGCGTATGCCTCTTGATTTTGACTGGAAAGTTCCACCCTTGGGGCAGTAGTACAGCACCGAAGTCCATTTCAGCTTTTCATTGTTTTTCAGCGCGTTGCTGTTTTTTACCGAAAAGTCGAATCCAAATTCGGCTTGAAATTGTAAGCGCTTTTGCGTGAAATCCTCGAAACTATTGAATTCAGTTCCCACTTGAAACGTTTCTTGACCAGCCATCTGTAAGTATATTAAAAAAATGGAGTATATTTAAAAAATGGAGGTACGTTCATGATTTTGTCCATAATGTCTACACTGAGAAAAATTGAGATAGTCCTGATAACTATTTAGTGATAATTATATTTTATTAGTCCAGGTGACTATTTTCGTAGTTACATTAATAGTAACGTAGTTAATGTAACTACGAAAATAGTCACATTAACAACACTGCAAAAAAAATCTACTTGAAATTTAATGTACTTTTACTGGAAGAGAATAGAATTATGCATAAACTAGTATATTACATTTAATATACAAGTGTAATGAAAAATTAATGTATGGTACAGCACATTCAATAATTTACCTTAATTATACAGTAAAAGTACTTGATATTTAATAATTTGCTTTAATTTTACTGGAAAAGTCGATGAATTTTATACCACAATAATATATTAAATTTTCGGAGCTTCCGGTTCAAAGGTGAGAGCACATGGACATTTGCTTGTATATAGAGAGCTAGAAGGGAGAAATAAAGGCCTAAGACACTGCAAAGCATACCCCGCGGGGTATTTTTCTTACTCGTAGGAATTAGGCAAAGCGTTTAAAAAGTTGCCAGGAAGAAGGACAACAGCGAAGACATCAAAAGAATGTGAAAACTATAAGGAAAGAGGTTAGTCGGGCGAGGGAAGAAGATCAGGGGCGCATGCGCCACAGACCAAGCAAGCAGGAAGCCGGCTAGAGTCAACACGCCGCCAGCAGGGAGCGCCAGTGAAGATCGAACGCAAAGCGCGCAAGCGCAAAGCGGACCAGGCGAAGGCAGCGATGTAAGGCCGCGCGAGCACACCGACGAAGGCGAGTACTCGCAGGCACATCAACAGACCACCGAGGACCAGCACTCGGTAAGCTAGGGATTGTGGTGATAGCGTGGGCAGCCGCGAAACCGGTAACATCACACCGAGTAACACCAAAGGGAAAGAAACCTGGTTCACACCGCTCGAGGACGGAGGAAAGAGCCGAAAAGGACGTATACCCAGCGCGGAACGATTCAGGAGGGAGATATCGAACTCGGAAGGCTCGCCAATTAGCCTGTGGAAAAGAAAGAGGAAAGAAGTTGAAGACGACACCGAACCGGCCGAATTGTTCGAGCGAAGCTCGATCACGCCCAGATCGCCGACGGACAAGAAGGAACGAGAAGATAAAGAAGAAAACAAAGAAGAAACCGAAAACGAGAACGACAAAATGGAAGCACGAATCGCTAAAATGTTAGAGGAACTGAGAATAGGAATCTTAACAGAAGTTAGGGAAATAGGGGCACAGGGAGTAGAAGGGCGCAGAGAACTGAAAGAGGAAATAGGAAACTTAAAACAATCGATAGAAAAAAGCAAAAAGGAATGCGAAGAAAACAGGAAAGCTTTTTCGGAGCGTATAGAGAACATAGAGAAAGACAGGGAAGAAAAAGAAAGACAAGACGCAGAAAGATGGGAAAAGCAGAAGGTACAAATAGAGAGGAGAATAGAGGAGGTAGGCACAAGGGCACTTGACGAGGCAAGGGAAATAGAAAATAATCGGGAAAGAGAGGGAGATATAGGGGGGGGGGGGGGGGGGGGGGGTAGACGATAAAGAAACGAAAAGGAGAATCAAAGAACTAGAGAATGAACTCGAGAGAAGAAACAGAGACGAGAGGAGAAACAACGTTGTAGTCAAGGGGTTAAACATAAAGAATCCGAGGCAGGCTTATGACGAGGTATACAACTTCCTGGAGAGGGTCGCGGGGTACGAAGTACAGATGGAATATATAGAGGAGATCAACATTAAAAATAGAAGTATGTTTCTGGCGAGGTTTAGAGATTTCGCGGACAAAAAAGAGGTAATGAGAAACAAAATAAACTTGGAAAGAAATGAAGCCTTCATAGACAACGACCTAACGAAGAAATAAAGAAAGATCCAAGAGATACTGTTGGAAAAAATGAAAGTGGAAACAGACGCAGGTAGGAAGGCTAAGGTAGGCTATAAGAAGATATGGATCGAGGAGAAAGAATACAGATGGGACGACGACAAAGAAGAGCTGCAAGAGAGAAAGAACTTTCGCGAGGAAGGAAGAAAGTGAAACGCAAGAGCGCCGGGAAGAACAAAGTAGACCAGATAGAAGAAAATGAAAACCAAGAGCAAATGAAAGGGAAAGAAAGAGAAACGAAATTACTCTTCTGGAATATAGCAGGACAGTAGTAGGGTGTGCACTATGGCGACCCCCACTCCTATTCCCACTCCTTTTTGCTCCCACGCTTCGGTTTTTCGCCAAAGTGTGGGGTGCAAGAGTGGGGGTAGTAGTGGGGGTAAGAGCGTAGTGTCGTCATAGTGCACAACCTTTTTTTTTTTTTTTACATTTATTGATAACATATACACTTTATGCTTATATAGAATAATTTTATACAATAATTGATTATTATATATGCTTATTATGTACAGTATAGCTTATAGTAATATGATGCTGGTAAGTGCTTGTTTTTCCCAATTGGAGGAATCCGTAGATATCCACGTGTGGCTGGGTGCATTAGGGTACCGCTGTCCCGGGTATCTAGAATGAATAGTTAATGTGTAAATAGAGTAATTACCATAAAATAGAGATGCCATAGGCCATTGTCAAATTATTGTTTTAATTACCTGCACTCATGCTGGGATTTCCTTGAACTCGACATGGTTGTACTTTGATCCGTAATAGAGCATAAGTAATCTTTTCTCGCTAGCACAGGCAATCATCTGCTGGAATAATGAGTCGTTCTTCTCGAAAGCCTCCATAAACCTTGACGGTAGGAAGCACGTAAATTCGTTCTGCAGATCTACGGTAATACGCGGGCCCCACTTTGTTTGACTGCGTTTCATCCTCGTGACACTGTATTCTCTCGCAATATCCAATTCCGACAATTTTTTCAAAGACAGATACACCTCAGGTTTACCCACTTTGTTGATTGCTGATAAATCCATTTTCGATCTTGAGCACTTTGAATTTACGTGTCAAAAAATGTAGTTCTAATCTTGTCTGGATCAATACTTTGATTACGGCAATGTCTTGCAAAAGTCTTTCTATGCGTGTCTTTAATATAAGACGTTTTCTATGCATTGACTTGAAGAAGAAGAAGATGTATCTAAGACGGCTCGGCTACTAATGAGCATGATTCGGAGGGTTTTAAAAAGACAAAGACTCATCATCATACGAGTGAGTGCTTTCCCCCATCCTGAGCGCTATCAATTTACTGCCGTGTCAGCTAAAAAGAAATGGCGTATTGGCCTAAAGGCACGTGCAATGTGTCATACTATATCTCTGTAGCTAAGGAGAGATGAATACACTGTAACCGAGACGAATTTTCAAGGTTATTAAATAAAAAAGAGCACCGTTTTCATTATTTCGTACAATTATCAATACAGCTAACGAGTGCGCGAGCAACAACTCTGCATACACACATTAAACTCCTTATATTGTTGCTTAGGCTGATCACGTTTACGGGAGTACGCCTTATAATACTCATATATTATTTTGTCGTTGTTTGACAAATTATTTGAAAATATGCTTCTAAACCGGTGAATACCAAGGCCTGTAGACATGAAATGAAGAAACATAACACAATAATGTCCGCAGCACTGTGATTCAGGACTCTGTAGTTGCGAAGTGCTGTAGCGAAAGAGTTTGCAGTTTCGTCGGAGTCGCTGGAGATGCTGAGGGATGATTGGGGGTAATCCGTAGCTGTCGAAGTACCATCCATTTCCAGATCGATCGACGTACATGGCGATCCAGTGGCTTCCAGGCTGCTTGTGCCCATCTGTGTTAACTACAATTGCAATCGGCTTCGTCCACACCCGGGGAATGCGATCGGCAGCGTATACATCGATAGTATGGTTCTTTATACTCTGAAGGGCCTGCAGTATTTGTAGACTGTTCATGTAGAGGTTCGTTTACTTTGTGTGAACCTAGTCCAACGTACCAAGTTGTGGTTGTTCTATATTCCCACAAAGAATTAATACGATCACTATGACAAAGCCACGTCTTAATTTTTGCAGCACTGTTTAGAGCACACCTATACGAACGGTTTTTGCACAATAAACTATGATGGATACACAGGGTGCTACACACTGGTAGATTACGAAATGAGGGATCCGATGCGTCTTCCTCTAGATTTATAATAAAGCACCCTGTTAATTGCGCTAAATATTCAGCTTTATCAGACCCTCTTGTGAATATACGGTCAGACTGTACGGCAATTTTCTTCAAAATACTCTCGACGGCACGTAAGGATGTTTCACCGCTGTTCCACTCTATGCCGTGATGGTTATCTATCAACCATGTGTTTTGTCTCTTTACACTGGGCGGTAAATTTTTATAAGCATGGGGCGGTGACACTATCCAATGTGCACTATAGTCTGAATTAACGGAAATGATCGCCACTTCTTTTGGAGTAAACTCGTTAGATCTATCCTTCAAGCCTTGTATATCAATTATAATATTCATGATGAGTTGTGTGATCGTAACACCTCAAAGCACGAACGTAGACTGACAGCAGGATTAGTTTATACTACAAATATATGTTGGGCATAATCTAACCGCTATAGTCTACAATTACTTGCCTCGAAGAGTCAATCTCCAATACATTGTCATATTCTGCATACACGATACAGTTAATTGTTGAAGTTAACGCTTGGTCAAAACGCACTTCTATTCTCACACTACCATGTCTTACTAGATTCCAATGACTGTTGCTGGTTGCCGAGAGATCGGGTGTGAGATCAAACGCAAAGAGACAATACCCGTTAGGATAATTGGAGCGTGCAATACAATTACTTTGATTGAGAAAGTGAATACCTGTGCCGGAGAACAGTGTATGGAAGGTATCAACGTAATTGTAATTAGTAAAGTCCGGCTGTAAGGGCTTTGATGGCACCTGAACACCGTCAGCATACAAAGAAAGATAATTAATGCCGTAATTTTGAAAGTTAAAGGGGTTTAATGATCGATCACCGTTGAAAGCTTTATTATCGACAAACCCTAGAATTATCCTCTTAGGCAACTGTCCTAGTATGACATTATCTAAAGTATCACCATGTACACATGCATGCAATGATAGAGCCTTAACCTCCACACGCGTCAAGGGATATTTTGCTGTCGCTTTAGACAGAGCTCTAGCATGAGCTAGAAGTATACCAGGAGCTATTTTAATCCGTCGTACAAGGAGTGATGCTTCGGTAATGCGAATACTCCAATCTTTTGAGCCACTCATAAGACAAAAAGCGTCAGTGGTGCGTACGAGTCGTAGCCGTAGCTCAACGCCATTTAACAAAAATCTCTCCTGATTGAAAATATCACAATGTAGGTGCCCTAGAAGATCAACAGACTTTTTGTGTCCGCCTAGAAATATCCTACGATTAGTCAGACCCACATTAGCATCATCAACATCATTCATTTTTCCAGCTGTATCGTTATACCATAATACGCTCGTTAAATGAGAATCCTTAGCACCACGGCCATAGTTTAAAAGTGTCTCAATGTACGCTCTGTAGGCATATGCGTTATTTGGCGGAGACACAAGTTTCTGATTCAAAAATACGTCAATTTGGTTGAACATTGAATGCATTAGATTGTTCACAGGACCCACTTTAACAGAAGGATCAGGTTTCTCGCCCGTAGATTGTATTTGGACACGCATACTTAGCATGGTATGTGCAAGATCGATGTATTCATCACCCTGGCCGGGGACCACAAATTCTATGGGTGAATCATCGGTGAGAGAGGAGATTGGTTTATAGTGCACCCACTGACTTCCCTCAATTGTAGTTTGCGTTGGTGGTAGTGAAAACAACTCAAGCTCTGACTTCAAACATTCACACGAGTGTGTGTGTAAAAACGCCATTTTCGCGAAACATAATACCTATGCAAAGATGTCGGATACAGTTCTTGGAGTCGTCTACTTCTTCTTTCTTGCGGCAGTCTTTGTCGTTTTTCTTCGCACTGTTTTCCTCTTGCGCTGTTTCTTCTTCACAATACCCGTGCGTTTTCTCGATGATTGAGCCGTCCTTCTTTTACCCGCACCGATGCTACGTCTAGGCTTACCACGAACAGAATGAACCAAATTTCGTATTATAGCTGCTTTATAGCCTGATCCACTCATTAATGTGCTTATTTTTTCCTCGGCTTTGCGTTTCAAATTTTGTTTGAAACCTTGTTTGAGTAGAGGTATGATGTGCCGAAATAAGCCGCCGAGGAAACTACCAATGCCGTGTCCTCGTTGATTTGGTGACCCTATGTATACATGACTTATACCGCCGTAACCTGTCCGACCACCACCACCACCCGTCTGCATGTCAAAGTAACTTTCGTAATCCATTTAGAGGCACTTTTTGGTTAATCGAGGTGTTTGAAATGCAGCGTCACCGTCAACGTCCCGCACTCAAATGGTATTGGTGTGCCAAACTCGTCTCTTATATCGATAGTTATCGTTTGAAAACTAGTGCGCAGAAGAGGCACATATCGAGGGGCTGAAAAACTCTTGATTTTCATAGACCCGTAATTGTAATTATCTGAGACTGTCGATGGCACAACTCGTAGCAAAGGAGTGTGTACATCTCCAGTAATATAGGATTCACAGATATCAGTATAAACGAACAACATACCGGGAATACCATTGATTAAATTAGCCGGATACGTTGCAGTGTGCTTAGACTCTTCTTGAAGTGTTAGATTTCCAAGATGATTAAATCCTAAAATCTTGTTCAACAACGGCGAGAAATAAAAAGAGTGTTCTAGGTTTTTACAAGCGGTGCAGACGCGCGTTACTGTCACGTACCCATTACGACCACAAGTAAATTTTAAATGATCTGCTATCCATGATATTTCATTAATTGTCTCAATTAAGGATTCCATGCTACGATATACCCCAGATGGAACGCAAACGCGTTCTTCTTTAAAATCAACTGTTAACTCACTGCCGGACGGTATAGCATTGGTGATGAAATTCATGAAGTTTTGATCGCCCTCAGGGGGTATATGCAAGATCGTCATGGGTATGTGCATTTCAGCTAACGAAACAGCCCACCTACCTTGCAAAGACACGTTTTGTGGTAAATGTGTTGTATAGCGGGTTGTCGTGTTATCAGGGTAATATTTCATACTGCTGTTACTAGGTAAAATTATGTAAAAGTCGTCCTTCATCTTGATTTTGTATTCTTGGTGTTACGCCGCGTTTGGACTGCCACACGCACTCTCGATAATTCAGGCTCGTAAAAAATACCGTCAATATCCTCGTTTTGAAGATCACGTAAAATGTACACCACAGGCGTGCTGGTTGTCGATACACGATGCACTTTAAATAGTTCGTTACTCCAGCCGCTCTCGTAACCTTTTGCAAAGGCGGCTTTTGCTTTACTGATACGCACAACATCATCTACACGATATTTAGGAGCTCTATTATGATCTGATTTCTTGTAGCGCTGCAATAAATTAGATCGTGCTTTTGCAGCTGTAGCATACATCACTGAGACCGGTGCCATTTTTATACTACTATGGAGGGCGTGGTTATAAGCCGAAACAATATTCTGCAAAACGTCTATGTAACGTTTTTCCCTCGTATGAGTGAAATAGCGCCACATTCTTTCTTTCAGAGTTCTATTAAAACGCTCTACAATAGCTGCTTTTATATCAGGGTTTCGTGCCGTGCGAAATTGTATATTTTTCTTCTTCAGAAGCGTCTGGAAAGCGGCGCCGATAAACTCTTTTCCCTTATCCGATTGTAGATAAAGAGATGATCTGCCGTTAGTAATTTTAGATTTTAGTATACGTTCAAAGACTTTAGCTACCGTCAGAGCTGTCTTATCAGCGAGGGGTTCGACCCATGCGTATTTACTGAGAACATCTATGACCACAAGGAGATAAACATAGCCGTCATTGTAAGTCTTGATTGAGCGAAGATCTACGAGGTCCGCCTCCTAGACGTCATCGATATTACGGACATTGTAGAAGCGTCGAGGGAAACGATGCCGCACGGGTCTATGTTTTGTGTAGGCGTCTTGAGACTCAAGCCACTGCACTGTTTTGTTATCGGTAATTTTTTTCTGACGACTCACCCGTAACAGCTTTTCAGATCCTGAAAATGAGGCTTCATGAGAGGGATCAAAATACACTTTTTGTAATGTTTTCATTGCTATCATTTAAGGTTAGCCCAGGCGTCGTTTTTTATTACAACCAGAGCCACTTTGTACACTGCGGCTGTCTTCACTGCCACTGTAGAATCTAGAATGACTGCTTATATCACTTGGTACGCCGTCGTCGTCGCCAGGTCTGCTGCTTTCAGATGGATCTATCTGTAATGTCGAATTTGCTCTCGACTCCTGCCATAGGTCTTCGTTACCGATAAACTCGCGAGGAGTTTGAATTGTTCTGAGGAACCGTGCAAATGCTCTACGACCTGCTGGCTTGGGCATCTTTCTCGATCGCATAGCATCATTCACGAGATCAACGATGTTTGAATCCTTGATAGGTTTACCACTAACGGAAACAACGCCCGATGTATCCCAAGAAAAATTTGACACTGGTGCCGCATGCAATCGTCGTAGCAGGAGTTTTGCCTTATGACGGAATTTCGACGGTACACTCTCTATAATGACAGAGTCATTCAAGCCCACTGGCTGTTCACTTTTATCGTTATTCTGTATTATAGGCTCTGTCTTCTCCATAAGCGCAATATGTTGTTGGGCCCGTTCGCTATCAATAAAATGCAGGTAGCGCTGTAGAACAGTCAGATAAGCCGTCCACTTTTCTCGTTCGTTCTTGTAGAGGTTAGAATTTAAAATTTCTCTCATTTCAGCATCTAGTCTAATTAAGACAGAGGTAACAGAGCGCTCTACTTGCGTTTGTGCTTCAATATCATGACGTGCGTGGTGCCAATGATTTTGCGTATCAAGCTGCAGCAGCTTTTCCTCAGGAACGAGCACCATTTTCTTTGCATGCTCCATTATCCACGACCGCCAATTAAACTTGATATCACGGTACCCAGTATTGGAGCAAGCAAGAGAGGCAAGAAACCGCCGTTCTGTACAACGAAACGCTTCTTAGTCTTCCAGCAGCCTTTTTTCGCAGCCAACCGTCGAAGAATAGGAGCGTGATGACGTAGCTTTTTTCGCTGATCGACTTTTAGAGGTACGTTACCGCGAAGAATGTTTAAAGCGCACTCACAAATACACCTTATCATACGCACGTCGGCTCTCCGTAGAACAGCGGTACGTTGCTCCTTGTTGAGATACTGAAGAGCATGCAATATCGCAATATGCTTCTTACAGAGCGACGATCCGTTGCGCTCCATTACAAACACAGAACTGAGAATTATTAGACCATTGTAGCGTTTTTATCTTTTCTTTCGCGGCACGTATACGAAATGGTGCTCATCGTCTGGAAAAATACAGGTTCGAAATCTGCAATTATCGGGCGTTGATTGTTTCAAATCCAATAATAAGTAGCCGTGAGGTTTGGATGTGGCATCATGATAAGCCTCCTGTAAAAACCGAGGGTTTTCCGGATACACCTGACGTGCTAAATGCTGTATTTGTGCTCGGTCGCGAGGGTTTTTGAACACAACTATATAATTAGCATTTAGCGAAATATCACGTTGGCCGTGTCCTTGATGAAATAAGTTTTGTGTTATGAAAATAACACTTAAATTTTTGTGATGACTACCTTTGGTGAAAAGATCGACAACGCTATTATTTGAGGCTTCACGCATTAAATCGTCGATAATTATAAGCTTAGCACGCGGATCACTTGTATAATCTGAGCTTTGGGGTAAACCCTCACGAAACTCTATTGAGGTCCCGTACTCTGTATATGCCGATTGCCACTCCGAATAATAAAAAATAATTCTATCAAATGGCTCACTGTTCATGAGAGTGATAAACTTTAAAAACTTTTTCACAAAGTACGTTTTGCCGCAACCCGTAGGGCCACACACTATTGAGGTCCATGGATGTTTCCAGCGCGTATCCATTACAACGAATGAGTACGTTTCTAGGTTGTATTGTATTATAAAGGAAAAGAACTACGAACGTATATAAACACTATTTATTTTACATTTTAAATTACACAGCTCAATAAGCTAATTTCTGTATCCGTAAGGTAGCGAGCCGTAATTACCATCACGTCTCCGCTTCACACTCGCAGGCATACATGACTTGGTTTCCGAACGCGTGACAACTTGGTGAAATGCTGTGCGCCGAATTGAATCGTAGCGTAATACAATAGGCTCCTCTCTCTCACCGACAATAAAGGAGCGTACGGAATCATAATTTATCAATGAGGCGTTTGCAAAATTAAGGGTTATACCTTTCATTTTACAAACCTCACTCTCCGCACCACTTGGAGTGCGCACTATAAAAGCGTAAAATTTTGGACCGCCCGAAACAAAAGACTTTATATAGCTATCAGCACCATACGAGGTTAATTCATTCGTTAGATCACCTAAGAGCTGACCCGTTGGTGGTTCATACTCTGTAGAATCTCTTCTCGACGTGTAAATAACAGAGTCTGTATCGCAGTACAAAGCCCGACGGCCTAGCCGCTCGAGATAGCTATAAAGTTTTAAACGAGCCTGAGCTGTTGTATACGCGGCTATTACAACGTTCGCAATACTAGATGGTGTCACGGCCTCATCGGTTTTCCTGTAATTCGATACAATACGTTGTTATTTACAGGCAACATACCCGTGATCTCATATTCGGGATTACTTAGCATCTCCGTGAGTTTTTCGCGTGTAGATACAACCGTAGTCTGCGGTAAATTCTCCCTTTGTCCAAACTTGCCCCAAAACGAATTAAGGCATAATTTAGCTACAGATCGTAAACCAGGGTTTTTAGTTATACTGTCACGGTTGAGTTTAATACCTTCCGCGCTCTCAAAAGATACTATGTAACGTTGTTGCGCCTGATCATCGTTTAAACAATTTTCAGGCCAACCACTGGCCTCTTGTTTGATTTTGAGAAATGTATTTATATATTCGACAAATAGACCTCCCTTTTGCGTATTGCGGTTGTACTGCTCTACCTCATATTGCCAAATCTCAGATACGTTAATCACTCTATAGCCACACTCAATAGCTTTACGAACCTCGTCGACAACCCACGTACCATTAAACACACGTTCTTCAGTATCTTCATGGGAGCATACATCTTGATTCATAATTTCGCAGCAGCTACGACACAAACCGAATAACAGCCTCTGATGCATTCTCACGGGTAACACAGGATGATAAAGATCTCGTGGCGCTAATACCGTACATTTAACAAGTCCCTCGACACGTGACAGATCGGTATTATTGGGCCCTGTTAATGCCATACATTCATCACCCACATATACTTTAGGATGGCCAATAGGATATTTACCGTACTTGCATACATATGGATACAGTGAGCAAACGTCAACATATTGTATTTGCTCACCAACCCCTGCATCGTAGAGTGTAACCATATTTTCTGTGCGCCCTCCAAAGAAAGCATCTCGAGGGTTAAGGGGGGTCTCTATAACTAGAGGGTGATTGCGTAAGACATCCCTCATTTGACTGTTCGCTTCTAACATTCGATCGTACTCGCACTCCCAAATTTCCGTTAGTTCGTAACCACTCGTACGAATCCTGTGAACTATAGCATTAGTTCTCTCAAGACGATCATTCAAGGAAACACCATCGCCCTGTTGGCGATCCCTATTTGTGGCAAAACAGCGCAAGCATCCATGCCAGTAGCAACCATGAAACTGTAACACATGTGCAGTGTTACGATCCTCGTAATAACCGTCTACCAATAGATTTTGGGGTATCTTAAATTCGCGCAAACACCCGGCATGGATAACATCATGTCCGAGGATGTGTTCCATCCATACGGGCCAAGATACCGCTTTTTCGATTGATTATGAGCCCACCTGTAACCGCCCGTAGGAATAATACCTATTGTGTTGGTTTTCAAAAAGTTTTTACGAAAAATTTGAAAACAAGCTGACGCTATCGTTGTACTCTCGCTAAAGGGGCAAACGCGACCGCTGTTCATAAACATGGTGCGAAAAACCATACATGCTTGTCTCAGAATCGTGACATCGTTCTTGCAGTAGCTTACGATTTCTTTCGAAATACCAAAAACGTAATCGGCGGCTCTCATTTCACTCATAGTGTCAGGAGAGTACGCGATGACGGGAGGCATTTCTCCGACATAGTTTTGATTTTCAGGCCTATTGAACAGGTGAGGAAAATAACCCTTAGCAGCGACTTCATTTAGGCCGAAGGCTTTTGGTAATGCACTTAGAGGCATATGAAAGTAATGCAGACTATCGAGAAATACAAGTTTCCCGAGCCTCATAGTTATAATTTTTGTACCGTTCATTATCAGACTAGGCAGCTGTGTTTTTTTCTCTTCGATTAAATAGCGCAAAATGAACTGCGCATCAAAACCACCTGCATTATGAACTATTAGCACAGTTTGCGAAAAACCCTCGATCTCCTGCATTCCGAGCTCCACAAGTTGACGTACGACGTCTTCCTTGAATATAAATTCATGCATGCCGCAGTGTTCACATGTTTCTGTAATAGAGCCGCTATTACAACAGTACGTACAAATACGCTGCGCTACGCAGAGATTGGGTTTGTGTACGAATGTATCAGGATCACCTTCTACAGCTGTACACTGCTGTGTTTCGAAGTCATAAAAAATAAAAATCTTTTCCTTTGTTGTAGACGCTAAGACCAAATTCATGAAACACTGATGGTTATACGGTTGATTGGATTTGCATGTATTACAGAACCCTACGCCACACACATGTTTTTTCTTACTTAATTGTCTTATAGCGCGAAAGCAATTGCGACAAAGCTTAAGAGACTCGCAAACGGTTTTTACTCTACAACCTCTCCGCACTTCAGCATGTCTATGATTACGTAAGCACTCCTCTCCGAAGAAATTTCGATTACAGGCGTCACATTTGATTGTGTCGACTGCACTGGTGTTACATGGTGGTGACCGCAAGCAGCGAGGGCATTTCTTTTTCAAGCACCGGTGATTTTCCTGACGATAGCGAGCGTTACAGGATGTACAAAAATTTATGCTACCGACAGCGCCTCTGAGATTTAGAATCGGTTGAAAGTGATGTGAGCGCTCGTAATACAAGATGTTCAACGTATGCTGAACTGCTCCTACAGCATCCAAAACTCTTTGCGTACCATTAAACAAGGGCCTTTCGCGACGTCCTAAAGTCAGAAATTCATAAACCATAATAGCAATTTTCTCCCTCAGTAGGTAATCCTGATAGAGAGAGATTTCCCTCATGCCGCAACCGTTTCGCGGGACGTTAACGCCGGCGTTTCTTGTCAGTTCTAACGCTGTCTCTTTTTGAAATGAACTATTAATTTGTCTGATACGCTCCCAGTTAGCGTGCAAAGAGCCTGTACGTATTTCACCCCTCTCGGCGTAAGCGCGGGCTGCTACGAGTGAACGTGGTAAGCATAAGTTATCAGAGTTTTGAATCGTTAAAATGGATTTTTTTGATACGCCTTCGTGCGTTAAGCCCTTTCTGCGTCGGCCCTCAACGCCTCTAACAATACACACTTTTATATTACACGTATCATCGATATTAAAGGCCGCTGAGCTTTGTGCTACGCTATTTATTAATAGCCATATATCTTCAAAAGTATAATCGCGAACGGGCCGCAACGAAAGCCATACAGGTCCGTGAGCAAGACTACTTGCCGTAAATGAAATACCTCCATAATCACCGCCCTCACAGGAACTGGTAATATAGGTTAGAAGATCGCGAAAAGCTCCTTCGAGCCAGGCCATGACGTTGTATCCTGGTGGTGGTGGTCTAATACGCAGCATAGTCTCGTGTCCCCGTAACTTGAAGCGTTTAAAATAGCGCTGTGTAGTTTGAAGAATAGTGACTCTGTCACCAGGTGGACGTATATCTCCAAACGCTTCATTACGTAGATTGCGTCGCGGCCGACCAGCCCCCGTCTGCATGTCTGTAATATAAAGAAACCATAAGTATCTGAATGAAATTGTAAAAACGTAAATGGGGAAAATGCTAATAAAAGTATCTCATGAACACATTAGTCTGATAATGGAGTTTTTGATGAATACCCTAACATAAATAAGTATGATTATTACGCTATGTTTCTGATTGAGTATAGTTGTATGATTTTTATATACCTGAATCCGACTCTAATAGACGCTGAAACCACTCGTCCAGTCTATCAATAGGTCTTCTTTCCTCTAGCTCAGGGCTTCCAATACCGTCAGGATATAGACCTAGCTGATTTTCAGGAAACGGGTCAGCATATTCTATATCGCTCGCCGAAAGAACATCTTCACGTACGGGTTGTTGCTGTCGCGATGGCCCAGGCATAGAGCCGTCAACACCCTACCCCTATTATGCCTATATATAGCCGCTCCGTCAGTAATATCACTGGATATCAGTGAGGGTTCTGGAACATTTGACACTGTTACTGATGACCATGAGGAATTGTCATCATTACAGACTGAACGGCGTTCGCTTCCTTCTTCGGGATCTTCAGATAATTCATGCTGTCCAAGTTCTTCGGCAAATACGGCAGTCTCATTATCGTGGCTGACGGCAACTTTAGGAACGTCATTGTTAATTATCCGTAGTCGGTCCTCTTGTTCTTCAGCAATTCGTGCCCCCTCTATAAGGGCTGTCTCTTCATCACTCGAGACGTCCACAAATTGCCGGTATACTATTATGAAAATTATGTATTAATTTCATTACAATATTTTAGATACTTTTCTCAAAATACTTTAAATTTGGGTTAATATATATAAGAAAATTGTTTATTGTTAAACATAGGTTTTAAAAATTACTTACCTCTTATCTCATCAAGAATTCCCCTGACTATTAGCGCTCCTTCAACCCCTCGGCGTTGTAATTCCTCAAACACGCACATTAGCACCCGTTGACCCCTTAAAACACCTCTGTTATAGGCTCGCGCAATAGCACGAAGTGGGGCCCACCAAACAATATATCTTAAGCGACTCAAGAGTCTATCAGTCGATAAATGCACTAACGATCCGCGCCATTGATCATTACATCGACGTCGCAAGTGAGCACTGTGCACTATAGCTATACGTAAAAATTCTAAAATACATGTTCTAAGTGTGTGATCTGACATTTTCAATAAAAGCACCAAACTGTCTATACGATGGATGAATTGTAACTGAGAATTTTTTATTCTCAAAGTGTATAAAAAGATTACCTTGGATCTGCTGTGCCTAGTCACCAGCCCATATCAGTTTCATTCATCATCAGCAGTGCAGTTTGAAACATTCCACAAACAACGGCATATTTTCTTGCAATTCAGCATCTTTAAGCATCTCAAATGCATTAACTAAAGTCTCAAAATTATTGATATAGCAACCGTATTTAAGAATATTAAACGTGTTACCTAATTACTGGTGCGATTTCAAGAAAAATTTAAGAATACTTTCTATGCATCGTTAATATCGTAGAGTGGCCACCCATCCAACTAATGAATATAACAAACATACTTAAGAATATTAAATGTGTTTACTAATTGCAGCTGTAACCTGAATAAGACTTGAGAGGATTTCTATTCAAAGTTAATTCCATAGAACGGGCACTCCTCCATCTAAATTCATAAACTTATGGTTATAACAACTAAAGCACATTACAGAGTAAAATTTTTGATAATATGGAAAAGAGGTAAATCACTGTTTTTTCATATACCTTCTAGTACTATGATTGAAATAGTATAGGTCAATTACTGGGTCGTCGGCCCTAGTGGATGACCACTTTTTAGTACGTCATCAGGGAACCCTACTGAATATCCCTAAAAAACAATTTTCACCCTCCGAGATCTGGTTCACCCCCTGGAGCTATCAGGGGTAATTCGGTTAACGCTTAAATTAACAGGCAAGGTATAGGTCATTCACAGGGTCATTGGTCCCAGAGGATGACCATTTTTAAGGGCGTAATCAGGGAGCTCTGGACAACAACCCTAGAAAAGAATTTTCATTCTCCGATGATTAGTTTACTCTGTGGAGTACCCTACAGGTTTGTATAGACCACGCCCTAAAATGATCGATTTTTACTTTGATCATTTCTGCATCTTCTCACTAGCGCTATTCTATACTTTATTTAAAGTATTAAAAAATCACGTTTCTTCAACTTCGGACCATGTAGCTTTCTGTAATACCGAATGTAGAAATTTACAGCCGTCGATAATACGGAGCATGTAACTTTCTGCAATACCGGTCGAAGGTCTTTTTACCTGCCGGTAAACATGCGCATTTCTGTATTACCTGACGTAGGCATTTCCAGTAGCCGGCTATTCTACACATAATATGAATATAGACAACGAAATAATAGCTTTTGTTTTAAAATTTATTTAAAATTGATTAGCTAAAAGGTCCTAAGACTTTAACAGAATAGTATCACTGTGTACAGCCACTTAAGTTCTTGTAATTGATTAATTTTCCCCCGTTAATTTTGTGCTATTTTGCTTACTTTTATTTTACTGCATTCAATATTATTTTTCCCCTGAATTTTAGAATATAGAAAATAAAGTATGCCTGAATAATATTTCAAGCGCATCTTCTTAAATAATCTCACAGAGAATCGTCTTTTTTACAATAGTTGTCCGAGTAAGAGCATCTTCAATGCTGACATAGCGTCTTTGGGAAAACGATCCGCGAATTGACCCTGAGTAATAATCTCACGTGTAAAAAGACGCTGATACAACTTTAGGAAGAAAAAATGTTTATGAAATGGGGGTACAGCATCTCACTAATATGCGTCATATACATTTAGTCTTTTACCGGGAGCCATCGAGCAATTAATCAGAGATTTATAGTGCAGTCGTGAGTTTCATAGTGCAGTCGCGATTAGTTAGTTAAAATTAAACTGTTAAAATATTTATAGTGTAGCTAGTTAGTTAAAATTAAACTATTAAAATATTTATAGTGTAGTTATAATTTAAAAAGTCGCAATTAGTTAATTAAATAAGTATTAAAAATAACGCGAAAATGTATCCACGTTATAACATTAATGAAATACCGGTTGATTTTCATTGTAGCGTGGTTCACGTGAACGGGTTATCATCGATAATTGTTAGGCTGGCGTATATGTGCGGGGCATACGCTACACTAAATCAGATTTTGAATGATTTTTACGGTATTTATAGGGCACAGTGGACCTTTAGGCCTGTGGATACTTTAGTTAACGGAACCGCGTGCATCTTAGTGAACGATAACGGCGTCACGTATCGGTGTGAGGTGGTATATTGTGATGACGACAGTGAAAACGCCGAGGTATTGCTAGTCGATGAGGGCCGCGCAATTTTCTGTGCGATAAATCAACTATACAGAGCACACCCTCTCGCACTAGCAATGCCCGCGTTAGTTAGTGCTCGGTCTTCGGGATAGACAGTTTGGACGTGTTCCATCCTATGGAACACGACGCCTTAGAACTGTTAACGCAGATTTTACTGCGTAACCCCGAGGACCAGGTTCCTGTGAATGCTGCCGATCTGGGGTTCGAGCATGTGTTTCAGGGCCAAGTGATGTTCACGGGCTCCATGATGGGGTATGACGGAAATATACCACGAATTCGAGTATTCGACCATCGATTCAGGGCCTTGGATATAGGTCTGTACATCATCGAGGCCCTCGATCTAGGGATACCCTATGATGAAGGCGCGCCCGATGAGGCCTTCGAGGAGGAGGAAGAGGAGGAGGAGGTGGAGGCGGAAGAATAGCAAGTGTAGTGATTATAATATAGTTATAGCATGGTTATTAGTGTAGTGTATAAGTGCCTTAAAATAGTGTAGTCTTTTAGTAGTTAATTTAATTAGTTTATCGGACAGTTATCGATGGTGGGGGTTGTGGTGGTGGTGGTGGTGGTGGACTATACGTGCTCGTCATTCGGACCCAGACCGCCGCCACGAGAGGACATCAAGACATAAGGTAAGGCTAGATATAGAAAAAAAATATGTGCACTATGACGACACTACGCTCCTACCCCCACTACTACCCCCACTCTTGCACCCCATACTTTGGCGAAAAACCGAAGCGTGGGAGCTAAAAGGAGTGGGGATAGGGGTGGGGGTCGCCATAGTGCACACCCTACTACTCAGGACTAGGAAAAAAGGACGAAGAATTTTGGGCGTATGTCAGAGAGCATGATATCATAATCATAACGGAAACGTGGATGTTAAAAGAAACCTGGGAAGCCCGGGAAAAGAAAATGCCGAAAGAATACACATGGAAAACACAACACGCGGAAAAAGTGAAAGAGAAAGGCAAGGGTAGAGGGAAGGGAGGAATCGCAATCGGAATAAGAAATGGAATACACGCGGAGGTAAGAGAAATAGACAACGGACTGATGCAGAAAAAAGCAAAGATTGGAGGAAGACCATGGAATATCATCGCAATATACCACAGAGACGGAGAAAAACACCGATTGGACAGAATAGACGAAGAAATAGAAGACTCTATAGAAGAGAAACTGCTCATAGGAGGTGCCTTTAATGGAAGAATTGGCGAAAGAGGGGGTAGAAACTGGACCGGCGAAAAAGAAGAAGAAAAGCGAAACACAAGGGATAAGGTAGAAAACACAAAAGGGGATTTAATCATGAACTTGGTGGACAGAAGAGGATGGAGAATATTAAACGGAAATAAAAACGGGGACCACGAAGGACTTTGGACGTACATCGGACAAAAGACAAGCACGGTAATAGATTACGGAATAACAAATGAAGCGGCATGGGAAGAGGTAAGGGAATTCAGCATAGGAGAGAGAACAGAATCCGATCAGTTACCCTTGCAGGTCATCATCAAAGGGAGAGAAAAAGAGGAAACGACAACGATAAAAGACGACACGGTACAGACGGAAAACTGGACAGGCGAAGAGGCAGAGATCTACAGGGCAAGAACAGAAAGCGCGCAATATCACAAAGAGGGAATAGACGAAAGCCTGGAGGAACTGGTGATGGAAGTTAAGGCAGCTATAGTGAGAAAAACATTCCGAAGAAGAGTAAGAAACGAAGGATATAAGGAAAGACATGGTGGAACAAGGAATGCAGAGATAGCAAAAGAAGAATGAAAAAATCGCTTCGAAAATATAAGGAAGGAAAAGAAGACAGAAAAAGCTACCTAGAACTAAAGAAAGCCCACAGAGAACTGTGCAAAAGAAGAAAAAAGGAAGAGGAAGAGAAAGAGTTCAAGAGAATCTTAGAAATAACGGATGAGAAAGAAGTATGGAAATTAATCAGACGAGAGAAAGGGACGAAGCTGCCCAGGAGTGAGAAAATAAAAATAAATGAATGGGAAACATACTTCCGGGAATTGCTGGAAGGAACAGAGACGAAGGGGCAAAGAACGGATGAGCAGATAGAACAGGCGAATGAGGCAGGCGCGCAGCTAGAAGCCATCAGCGAAGAAGAGATGGGGAAAGCAATCGGTAGGCTGAAAAACCAAAAAGCAACAGGGGAAGACGACATAAAAAACGAGGCATGGAAAAATGCGGGAAAAGCAACGAAAGAAAGACTGAGGAAGATACTCAACATGATCTGGTCCGGGCAGGGATGGCCGGAAAGATGGAAGGATGGGATAATCTACCCAATATACAAGAAAGGGGACGTGCATGCAGTGGGAAACTACAGAGGAATAACCCTTATGAATACCAGCTGCAAGATATACGAGATGATACTGGAGGATAGGCTCAGGAAGGATATTGAACGTAAGAATATCCTACCGGAGACGCAAGCAGGGTTTAGGAAAGGAAGGAGTTGCATAGATAATGTTGCAATATTAAAATGGTTAGCGAGCAGAAGACTGGGAGAGAAAAGAGGGAAACTATATACATTCTTCGCGGACCTGAAAGCGGCTTTCGACAAGGTGAATAGGCAAAAACTGTGGAATTGTATGGAGAAGCAAGGGATAGACAAACGACTGATAGAACGGACAAAACCGATCTACCAAGAGACGCGAAGCAAAATTCGAATAAACGGGGAGGACTCGAAAAAGCTCTGGACAGAGAGAGGGCTAAGACAAGGATGTCCGCTAAGCCCGTTACTATTCGTGGCATTCATAGCAGGGGTGGAGAAATATATAAGAGGAGGACAAGAAGGAGGAATCGTCATTGGGAGGGAAAAGGTTTGCACGCTGGCGTACGCGGACGACTTGGCAATGGTAGCGGAAAGCAAGGAGCAGATGCACGCAATGCTCAGCAGACTGAAGAAGTACTTTGAAGAAAAAGATCTGAAGCTAAATGTAGAGAAATCCAAGATGCTAGTGTTTCGAAAAGGGAGAGAGGAGAAAGACAAGCCAAAGTGGATGTGGGGAGCGGAAGAAAAAGAAGAAGTGCGTAAATTTAAATACCTGGGTTACACCTTCCAGAGAAATAACGGGAATGGAGAACACATCAAAGACGTGACAAGAAGAGGAATGGCAGCAATGACTCAAGTATGGGGAATAGGAGAGCGGAAACTTCGAGGGAGCTACAGAATGAGAATGACGATGTTTAATATTATGGTAAAAAGCATACTCTTTTATGGAGTCGAGGTATGGGGGGCGACGGAATGGAAAGAAATAGAAAGAATGCAAACGAAATACCTAAAGTGGATACTAGGACTGAGTAGGTGCACGCCGGACTACATCCCAAGTGAAGAAACAAAAGTAGAAAAACTTTCAATTGACGGCGGAAGAAGAGTGCTGCACTTCCAGGAGAGAATTAAAAAGGGGGGAAATAAGATCTTGAAGGAATGCAGAAGAGAGATGGGCAATGAAAGGTGACGAAACTCGACATGGGTCAGGGAAATCGAAGAGCTACTCGAGAAAGCGAGGATGGACAAATGGGAATGGGAGGCCAGAGTGGAAGGAGGAGAAGACGCAACCGAGGAATGGGTGAGACGAATGGAGGCAAGACACGCGCAAGAAAGAAGAGAGAGAATAATCAGTACAAGATACTGCACAGGATACCGAACGTGGGCAATAGATAAAGTACCGGGCTACTTACTAGAGGAAGGAAAGCTGGACCAAATGAAGCAAGTAGCTAGAGTAAGGTGTGGAAACGGCATGAAGGCGAATAACTTCTGGCTGGAAGAGGATCAAAAGCTATGCAGACTCTGCAAAGGGGAGGCAGAAACGTTAGAGCATGTCGCTGAAAGGTGTAGAGAAACAGGGACACAAGTGACAGGAATAAAAGAAATAACAGGGGAAAACGGGCAATGACTCAGATGGATAATAGAATTGAACAGGTTGAGAGACAAGAAAGAGCAGGAAGAAAGTAAAGAATGGGAAACAGCTTGATAGGCCAGGATAGGGACGTAGATTAAGTGTTGGTGTTATTTAGTAACAGTATGAGTGTTGTAAAGGAAGCAATTTTGTATCCACCAATGGGAAAATAAACAAATTTACTATATTAAATTTTCGTTTACAAGTTTATGCATAAAAACTTCCACTCTTTTCTAACAGTGAATAACGTAGTTAATGTAACTAGAAAAATAGTCACCTGGCCGAATAAAATATAATTATCACCGATCAGTTACCAGTACCATCTTAATTTCTCTCAGTGCAGAGGCACAAGATACGAATAAATGTTTTGCATCTGTCTTGTCATTTGGAAAGACACGGATGGTTATATGTTTATGAGAAGAGTCGTGCCTTTAAATAACAGCCCTAGCAATCACAGCAATCTTCCGTTATTTCGAAAAACTGTCAAAATGACCAACAAAATCACATTGCGTAGCAATGATTTTTTGCACAGATAAAAGTTCCAGGCATGTTGTAAATGCACAAGCAGAGTTATAAATGCCTAATACTTATAAAAATAAAGATGGTGATACAATCAACTCTATAATTATGATTTAATAATAACATGTAGAGATTATAATACGATGACTAAACTTTTTTAACAGCTGCAAAAATGTTTATCTTTCAATAAAATTTCAAAGTAATCTTTTTGAAAATATGAAGAAACATAATTAATGCATTAAGAAAGTAATGCATTAGTTATCTCTTCCATTTTTCCCACTATTTCTTCCAATATTTAAGCGAAAATTAGTATTTTTTGCATATATTCAAATGTTTACACTCTATTTTATAATCAGTACATATCATTATTATTAAATCATAATTACAAAAAAAACTGTACTGCAAACTATATTTCATGAATTAATGAGGATTTACAACTGTGCGTACAAGCATTTCTGTCTTCAAGGTACCCGTAGTACACGAAACACGGAAGAGGATTTCATCTATATTGTCTTAAAGACACGAGGCACAAACCACGAATAAATGTTTCTCGTCTTCACGTATAACTAACATAACTAATTTTCCATAAACTGATCGCTTACCTTGTAGAAACTGAGTGAAGCCCCCGCGTGCGATTTTTGTGCTATTGAGAATCCTCTTCTGATAGAATCTAGAAAAAAAGGACGTGATTGCGTAATCTTACAACGGAAGTTTTTCGTTTCGTCACCATGTGCTTTATATTCGTATCCGTCGTACCCGATATTAGTATATTTCGATACGACTGTGGTAAAACTTTTTCTGACAAGATTTTGCAAAATGAGCTGAAGGCGAGTGTTGCAATCAGAACAGATCAGAAAAAGTCTTACCGCACGAGTTTCGAATACTACATTACTTAAATGAAAATTAATTTTCGATAAATTGATGTCTTACCTTATTTTATGCGAAGAATGCTTCTTGTTCTAAGACCATGGACGTAACTATTCACGTAAATTTGCACTCACGGCGCTACTGTTTTCGCCGGCGTGGGCCTATGCGTGAGGTACCACGAATCTCAAAAGAATGTTTGATTCACAGCTAAAAAAAATTGGGAATTACACTGCCCGCGGCGCCACCGCTGAATGCTTGTTTACAGTTTGGGAAGTTTTTTCAAGTTTTGTGTGGCAGCCCTGAGCCCCGTTTGCAGGAATAGTCTATAGTGCCGTGCAGATCGCCCAATAGAAACGTTGTTTTCCAGTCTCGGGGGCACAACGCTGCGCGCGCGTACTTGCTAAAAAAAAGCGGAAAAAGACGTTTCGGCCGGATCTGCGTCGCTTATCACTCTGATACGAACGGGCCTTACATAAAACATAGAAACAGTGAAACGCGAACGCAGCGTCGCTCACCTCAGCGGAATGAGTTTTGGCGCTAAAAATCTTTTTCACATGGACGAAGCTCCCTTCTTGACTCCAGTGGTGTGAAAACATGCTAGTGTGACCTTTGTTACCCTTCAAACGTCAACAGTATCGGTTATATGAGCGAAGAATATTCATTGTCCTCAGATTATTTTGTTAAAGTAAGTACTGTGACGTGATTTTTTGGAAATCACGATCACAAGGGCTTGTGTTATCGTTACTTGCTATTTTTCAGCGTTTTCGAGCTGCTTTCTCTCGAATTTACGTTCTCGGTTTAGCTAAGAATTGTAATTCTTAGGTTTTGTTATTTTTGTTGTAAAGTTTCGGTAGATCGGTGCACTCAAATCTGTCGCGAGGATGAGAGCTCAAAGAAACGAGCAGCCCGGCAGACAAGAGTCACCGAACGAGTCTTGCGATTAGTTGTAGACCGGTGTAAATCCGGCGCCCTATTGAGAAAATGTATTGCGCTAGAGAACGGGTGGAGTATTGTTGGTTGTTTGCAAAGGATGGAGCATCTTGTTGCAGTATAGTGCATAGGTGTGCTGAGAAGGCCCGTTTTCGCGCGAAGCATTAAGGGAGGCGATTGTATAGATTTCGAAAATGTTACCGGCATGATTTGCGTTCCTGATATAGTTACGAGGTGATTCGAGGGAGAGGGCAGTAGTTCTCGAGTAAGGGATTTTGGGAGGGATTCATAATTATTATGACGAGATTTCGATGATTGCTGGAGACAATGAGTCTGGCTTGGGACACCGCCGAGGTGCCTCGAGTCTAACTAAGCGCTCCCGTGTTGACAGTTTTTCTGTCGTTCGCGCGCGCGTCTTTCGCGTAGTTCTCACGCTCTGTGGCCAGCGTACATCGTACGCTATACGCTCTCGTTTTCGTGAGTTTTATTCGATTGAATAAAACTAAAGTTCCCGTACTTTATTCAGTGCCGTGAGTGCACTGTGTTCTCGTAATTCCTCTGGGATTTTGTTGTCGTTCCCCGGAATTAGCAGCAATAATTTTGGGTGAGTTGTTCTCGCATTTTAATTAATTTAATCGAAGATTTTCGATTAAAGATCTCGTATTAAGAAAGCTATTTACTGGGTCATACCTCGACCCTCTCTTCCACAACCTAGCAGTCTGAGCGGCCGTGCATTTCCGCAACCGTTCGTTCTCGCAAGCGTATCCAGTTGCGTTTGTTAATTTTACGCGACCCCAAAAATTAACTAAGCTACCGTTTTCTTTGATTTGGTTCTCGATCGTGAGTTTTTGCTCCGAACTTTCGATTTTATTGGAATCGAGCCTGATCAACTCGATTCCTCGGGCATACCGGTTAGTTAATACCGGTGAAACAAAAACTAACTGGCGCCCACCGGGTTTGCGGATGCGCGAACGAGAGTGGACGGCCGAAGGTGACAGTATCGTGATGTAGTTCCCGAATAAGATTTGGTTCTCGAGTGTGCTCACGAAAAATACGTCACAGTACATGTGCGCTCGATTCATTGTATAGTACTAAGTACATTACGATTAAAGTTTATCCAACGAATATTGTACAAAGTTTTGCTTCACAATGTGTGATAATGGGATTTTCGTGAGAAGCGTGCGTAAAACGTTCACTATCACACCGAGTGAAGGAATAGTACTTTATTTCACTCAGTGCGTAGAACGCGGTTGTACGCACGCTTGGCGTGCGTCAAAAGTCGTTTACACACCTCGTGAAATAAAATTTTGTACGATACTCATGCGAAAAACGTTTTCTTAACTCGTGTGATTGCCACACTCGCCTTCGGCTCGTGCTGCAAATTCACACTCGTCAGAAAAAGTTTTTTCGCACTCGTATCGTAATGTACTATTACGATACAAGTGCGATAAAACTTTTTCTGACGAGTGTGTGTTTGCAGCAAAGTTAAGAAAACATTTATCGTACGATATTTTATTTCACAAAGTGAGAAAACTAGACATTATTCATGCGAAGCCTGCTTGTACTTATCAAATTATGAATTTCTCTGTTCATGTAGATGGCGGATTCACAAGAGAATGTTATTGGAAAAACATTTAGTGACATTCAATCTTTGAAAACGTTTATCGAAAATTACCAAAAGTGGACCCAACAATTGTTTACTGTGAAAAACAGTGAAAAGCTATTAGAGCAAGATAAGCGTTATAAGACACTTGAATACAAAAAAATTGAATATAAATGCAAATTTGGGGGTGGTGGCAGAACGGAGTCAACCGGTCAACGCCAGACCAGGTATACAAGATTCATTTTCATCACCTCGCACTTTTCAATTCGAAATTCATTGACAAATAAATTATTAATCGTCATAAAAAATTGTTCAATCTGTATCTCCAGTTAAGTATTGTGACGAATTCTTGTTCTCCTTATTTATATACAGCACGTTCCAAGTGAGTTGCCCTGCTTTCATAAAGGTTGCCCACACGAAGGACGGCAGTCGCCTTGAGATTAAAAAGGCAAATTTAACACATCAACCATCCAACATCGAAGGTATAAACATTGCTTGTTAATACACAAGTTCATATATTTTAATAACATTTAGTTTTTATATCAATCAATAGTAGTGATGCGGCTTGAGACGAGATTCGGACGATTCTCGCTCGTATATTGATAGGATTTCCTTTGTTTTTTCTCGCTTGTCTCGGTCATTGGTATGAAGGCAAACGATTGTCTTGAAAGGCAATATCATGACAATCAAGCGAGATTGAGCGATATGCTCGAAAATTTTGTCTCCGTACAGGTTAATTAGTATACCGAATGATACAGTATTTTCAGCAAATGATAGATGTTGGAGAATCCCCCTCCAAACACGCGAATTGCTTGAGTGACCGCTGCTCGGCAGCACCTCGCGGCGACTTAATATCTACTGCCGACGCATGCGCTTCGCGCACCGCGCGCGCGACATGCTGCCACGTTGGCAATGGCCGATTTATTGCTTCCGTTTCCGGATCGCGCAACGCTCACTTCGCTCCGTGTTACTCACTTACTTTTACAGTCTTCTCACCTCGAAATTCTCATTTATCGTGTGTCTCATCGAGTCGACAGCTCAATAACAACTGATCGATTCATTTCGGGACATTCTCAACGCTCAAATAATCGCGAATCTATTAATATAATCGGTTCGGTATCTCTAACGCTCAACGGTCAACTCATCGCCACCTTGCGTTCTCAAGTGTTTTTGTTTTGAAGAATATACGAGATTACTGTTATGAAAACCTGTGTAGAGGAAACTTTATTTTTATCACCCGTTCCACCATCCGAGAAACCACTCAAACGATTTCTCAAACAATAGATGACTGCATGATGCGTACAAGAATAAGAATGCGAAGAAATTCAATTAAATTTTTTGGATCATAATCATGTTTATTTCCTTATATGTAAAAATAGTATCGGACGTCGGACGGTCTGGCAAACTACTCAACAGCGTTTCGCATTGCCGCTTCTCGAGAGCCGCGTTTCTTAATCTCATCGGACAAACTGCACGTTATCCACGAGTTCAGGCATAATAGGCTTCTCGCGGATTCATTATTGAGTCGGTTGCGATTTTTTCGTATTACAAGGGAAGCTTTCGAAAAGCATCTTTCAACAGGTACCGAAGTGGCTTGGATACAGAAAAAATCCTTTGCCATAGTTGACAATGTCGGATATTTTTTTTCGTGATTTCTCCACCACGTCAAGATATTTTCATCTCTCTCCGTGCGCGGTAGTCCTAAATAGGTATCTAATTCGGATCTCCAACCTGAATGCTTTAAAATGACGCAGGAATTGGACGAGCTCCTTCAAAAGGGTCCACTTGATAGCCGATAGGTTGTAAAAGTTGAGTGTGGTGCTATTCTCGCATAACAGATGGAGGGCTGGCTTCATTTGAAGCGTTGAGAGAATCATGTCACACGTAGAATTCCACCTTGTCGCAACGGCAAGATTCGGTGTCTGCATTTTTATGTTGCTCGTTTCACAGCACGATTTTAATTTTCTTGTCAACTGTTCGGAGTACTTGACTTTACTAAATATTTTTTTGAGCTTTGTCAGGACGTGAGTGCAGTCACCACACTCAACTTCATCGCTATCGCTATCATCGTCATCGTCGTCGAGTTTCTCGTCCACGTCGTCGATGTTGACCTGCACGATTCGTAACATATCATTCACAGCTAAACTGATAACATGTGCGAAGCAGCGACAATGTTGATTTTCCGAGTCGAAGCTAAAGTTATTAGTCTCCATAAGAAGCCCTAGCTCTGTCAAAAAAACCGTATTAGCGGATGCGTTGTCCAGCGTAATGCCCAGCAGTTTCTCGAGGAGTTTATACTCGTTAAGCGTATCGTAGAAAATCCTCGCGATGCCTCGGCCACAATGAGATCCGTTCGAAGGGACGAAATCGATAACCAGCGACTGGATATTCCACTGATCGTCAATAAAGTGCCCCGTTATGCCATAGTAGGATTTGTTCGCAACAGATGTCCACCTATCGACGGTGAACGAAATCTTCGAGGCATTCTCTTGTAACAGGTTCATTACTACTTTTTGCAATCTTCCGAAGCGTTCGAGAGTTTTGGACTGGAGTAAATCTCGTTTCGGGACCATTACATTGGGATTGACATAGCAGAACAGTGCTTGCATTTCCCCGTCATCAAAGAAAGTAAACGGAAGATATTTCTTTGCTGTCACATCAATCACCATATTTTCAAATTCCTCTTGAACGAAAATTTGACAAGTACTGCCGGTCTGGAAATAAGCCAAACAATTTATCCTCGACAAGTTATTATTTGAGAAAAAAAAAGTTAGACACTGCATCTATCAACTCATTATCCGATTGATAGGCGGATAAAATACCCCTGAGAAAAAACCTCGTAAAAATACTCTCGAAAAAAAGAACAAAATATCCCCGGAGAATACCCATAGACAGAACACTTCTCCGAAAAACTATCCTGTTTTTTTAACTCGTGTGATTGCAACACTCGCCTTCGGCTCGTACTGCAAACGCACACTCGTGAGAAAAAGTTTTTCCGTCGAGTATTGTACGAAATTTTACTTTACAAGGTGTGAAATGGACATATTACGCACCCGAAGCGTGCGTAATATATCCATTACCTATCACACCGAGTGAAGTAAAAGCGGTGCTTTCGACCACAACCTAGGTTTTAAATGTATTAAATGTTCGAAAAGCACTCAGTGCTGTTTCGGTGATTTTTTCGGTGTCCAGACTTGGTGGGAAGTTTGAAAAAATACCATTTTTGCATTTACGGTTTCACTGTACATTTCTAAATATTTGTCCAGGTGCTCCCGCTCAAGATGTCGTTTCAGTCCCGTTGTATTTCCATTGCTCATCTTTATTATTGTTACGTCTCGTAACTTTCGGGTCCTGTACCCTTGGAAAAATTCACGTAAAGACTCTGGAGCAGGCAAACAGGGATGCATGGCGAACGTTCGAAAAACCTGGAGGTCCATTATGCCCGCCTCGCGTAGTTGAGTGTCTATGAGCACTTTACACGTGGCCGGGTGGGCTCTCCAGTCACGCGGGTCGGAGCTCACGCGTCTAGAATATCGACTTATATCATTGTTTAAACAACCGAGGAATATCTCTTGTTGTTTATTTAAATTAGGATCACCGGACGCAGAGTAATCTGACCCTAGCCTCGTGCAAAAGGCAGAGCGACTTCGAGCTGTAACGCCGAGGTGCTCACAGAAAGACCCTAAACACTAAGAGGTTCCTGCAGTTAAAGCCGCCTAGATGTCTGCGTTTTTCTTTGCTGAAGAGTCGGTAAACCTGAGAGCCATAGCTTTTGCAGTGCGGAGTTGGGAGTCACACGTGGGCATCGGATGTTTTAAATAAGATAGGTACATGAGATCAAAGACAAAGGATGGATTGTCAATCCCGCGAAAGACCTCGTCCGTTGACTTGTTTTTTTTTGGTGGTGCCAACTCCGGTGCGCACAGTTCGTCTTCTACCGTAAACAATCCAAGGAAGAAAGTGTTGTGTTGCAAACGAACGCTGTTGATTATAACTAAACCTATGTCATCGGTCGCCGGATAAAAATTAATAAACCAGCGACGATTGTATATGCCGACGCGACCAGTGAGATCACCATTCGGCGGAGCCAAACTTCTCGGGAATGACCATACCAACGCAGTGCAAAAGGAGGAAGGTGTATCAAGATTGCAGTGGGCTAGGAGAAGATGGACATAGCAGAACGGGACAGCCTAAGGAGAACGAGAACGTTATACCGAATCGACTCCACAGTGCGTGTGCGGGAGAAGGATGGAGCGCTGCAGCCTATAACGAACAACGCTACCGCGAGGGCACCTCATCGCGTGCGTAAGAAGAGGAGCGAGCGCCATAGCTAGCCAAGGTCCACGCTACAGCGAGGGCACTCCATAGCGCGTGTGTAAGAAGAAAATGAAGAACAAGGAAGCTACGAAAGGCGGGAGCGCAAGGAGGACAGCATCACAGGCCTACAAGCAGCAGAGGGAAGGCGATGGGGCTATAGGAACTCTCCTCCCTTCGCCTGTGGACACCCCGACGTCCCCTTGATGACTCCTATGGTTTAGGAACAATAGGATTTAAATAATAATTGTTTAAGATACATATATATATATCTTCACATAATTATATGAACATTCATATTATAGTTGTTGGTTAAATTTAAGGTTTATTCCATTAGCTTCAGGATATTGTTAATTAATTATTTCAATTATTTCAAAGATCGAGATTTCTCTAAATTAATAAATGAAGTTTGTTAATTTACAAAAGTAAATCCGCATTTTTAAGTTTGTCGAGATCGAAATCATTATCTTTGAAAATATATAATTTATTGTTTATCGTCTTCAATAATTATTAATTGTCAATTAACAAATCGTTGCCTTTGTAAAATTCAGGAGTTTTATGCAAATGAGATTTGAATTATTTACCATAGATCGAATAATTTATGCATAATCGATAATTGTTAATTATTAATATTGAGACCATAGTGTTAATAAGCTAGCTCTAAGACAAAAGGCATGGTGAGGACGACTGAATGAACTCTAGTGGGTGCCCCCTCTCAGGGGTTATCATTTGTATATCTTCAGATGTCTATATAAGATGTAGCCCTTGACGCGCCGCGTCAGTCCCGGTCTACAGTTTTTTCGCGCAGTAGTTTTAATTCGCCGCTCAGAGTCACACTGGTTACCCGAACCTTTGTGGTAGTCGAACTTTGAAATTTTGGTCATAGCCGCGTGAGTTAATAGTTCAAGTCCGTCGTTCCCCGGTCATTAGTGAATTTTAGCCAATTTGAAGTGTAAGATTCAGTGATCACCTGTGTGCTCTTGTATTCCGTTCAGTTTTTGTTTCAAAATAAACCGCAGTGTTTAAAGAAAAGAATATCAAGTGTTGTGCCTTTAATTAATTACTGCACTCAACGATCACCCTACAACCGACTCCTGCTGCCGTTCACGCTGAAACTTCCCGTCACCTTTGACGTCGCACCATCGGTTCCAGCTACCCGACCATCGTTTTTACATCCACCCATCGGCCTTTACAGCAGTACCGGTAAGTCAGTTTTCCGTTTATTATCAAAGTCGAAGAAACACCCTTAGGCCTTTTCCCGAGCTTTTGCCTGAGAGGGTAGGCTCTAAACAAGGCCATAATACCCATCCGCCCTTTTAATTCACCTGTAATCTAGCGTAACAGGGAGAGCCTCACTCTCCTTTGCCTAGAGTGAATTTTCGGGAAAAACGGATCTGTGCCGTAACATTATCTTCTTACATTTTCCAATCTGGCATGTTGCAGATTTAATATTATCTGCATCGATGCTGATAGCAAAGAACTGAGCCCGAAGATACTTTGCCGCTGCAGAAGATAGTTTTGGAACCGGCAATGGTTGTGTGCCTTCCGGACTGTTATTGTCGTTTCTTGCAGTTCTTCCCGTCGCTTCTACTTCTACTCGTTCACTGGCAGTTTCCACGTTCGCGATCTCACCCGTGCAAAACCGCTTTTCAGACGCGGGATTTGACTTCAAGCTACGTTTCATTCTAGCAGCGTATATCATGCAGGAGAACTGAGAAATGTCGACCGAGAATCTTGAATCTCGGATAAAAAAATGAAACAAGATCGAGACTCGACCAGCTCGATTGTCAAATTCGAAACAAATTCAGCTCGATTGTCGAATTCGTCAAAAATCTCGTTACGTTCATAATATTGAATCGCGATGACAGCTTGAAACTCAAATGCGTGAAATCGGCCTCGATCTTGATGTTTTCTCGTCTCGTCTCGCTTGTCGCATCACTAATCAATAGGCCATTTTCAAAGCGATTCCAGAGAATCGAAGACTGTCGCCTGGAACCCAAAAAAAATCGATGAAGTACTTAGAGATCGGGTGCAACAGAAAAAAGCTCCAGAATAAATTGATTCAAGAGAAAAACAAATTCGTCACACTGAAGGATCTCTCGAATCTAAAAGCGAAATTAAAAACCGCAAATGAAGATGATTTATCGACAGCTGTAAAACTCTTAGAAACAGAGTATGGTAAGAGTCTGTATTGAATAATTATTTGTGTCTCGTGTCTCGTATTCCGGGTCTCGTATCCCGTATCTCGTGTCTTGTGCCTCGGGTTTCTAGACAATATAGACGGATTGCTTATTTGCGTCTTGCCTCTCGTGCTTCGTGTCTCTCAAGCATATACTTACATACATTCCCACGCTGCAGTAGTCATTACTTTTCGGTACTGCGTCAAGAAAATTACAGTTTTTGGAAGCTAGTGCTTGCAAAAACCGCACGTTTCGAACGTCGTACCGAAAAGTCCTATTGTAATAATTCGCAGTAATTATGACTAGTCAATATTTCATTGTTTAGGTTGTCTCATTTTCGAAAAGAAATATTCGGAACGATCGTTAGTAATTCACTATTTTGTTTGTGACAACGGATGTAGGTGCAACGGTCAGAGTATTGGAAGAGGACAACCACTTCAAAGGCCTTTTCTACACGACGCCGGACATGCGAAACAATATGTCGGGGTGGCCGGATATCGTCTCAATCGATGGCACATACAAATTGCTCAATTCGGGTCTGACCGTTATGCTATTAATAGTTGAAGACTCGAATGCACTCAGTGGTGTTGCAGCCGTTGCATTGCTGGCGACGGAAGATCGGACAACATTCGAATGATTTCTTAGTCATTCAAAGATATAAACCGTGAAGCCTGCTCACGGATACGATGCATGATGGGCGACAAAGATCTACTAGAGCGTGACGTTCTCAAAGAAGTTTTCCCAGGAATACCAATTTACATTTGTCGATTCCACACGTTAAGAACCTTCTCTCGTGTGATTACGAATTCTAACATGGGTATCTCAGCCCAAGAAAGAGAGACGTCATTAAACGCGCTTTAAAAGTTGGTTTACAGCACTTCCGAGAGTCACTATGACAAATTATACATCGATTTTTGCAACACGGTCCCAAAGTCAGTATGTGCCTACTTCGACAAAAATTGGCACAACATAAGAGCAGATTGGGTTAGTTACAGCATGGTTTGTGGCAACCTAGGGAATTTCACCAACAACCGATTAGAAGCTATTAACGGGAAAATTAAACAGGTCGTGCAGAAGAATAGTTCTCTTGTGGTATTCATCCGAGACTTCTTTATTTGGTTGCGATCTCACGACACCGAAGTAGATGTAAAAACCGCATACGCTTTCCTCAAAAAGCCAGTAGAGCTTCTCAAACCCAGCAGTGACGAACTACAATACAGAGATGCTCTAATGCCACCAGCATTCGTAAAAGTTCTCAATCAGATCAAGTGTCACGGGAATATATCGAAAATAACCTGTCTTAATCAAATGGAAAAAGAATGCTCAATCGAATCAAATAATGTGAAATTAAAGGTTACTACTTTATCGTGCCAATGCGCTATTTGGACGTCTGATTGTGTCCCGTGTCGCCATATATTCGCCGTCTGAAAATATTTCGGTCTACCTCTTTTTGCTGCTGAGCTATGTCAGTCAAGATGGACGAAATCGTACGTAATTAAAAAACGATCTTTTCACTCTCTGCAGCCCGAATCTGATACTGTACGCAGCAATCCAAGCCCGATGATATACCGAGTTACCCCCAGAAAACCCGAAACAGTACCACAGAAACGAAAAAAAGTTGCACCCATAACCAATGATATGCTGAATTTAGCAAGTTCAGCGTGCGGTACTTGTTTCGAGAAACGGGTTGAGCTCATGAAAGAAATTTGTTCTTCGTGGCGACAGGGTTGCGAAATAGAGCTGAGATAATTAAACCATATGCAAAAAAAACGCCAATGTAACGACGGATAAAAATGGAAATGAAACGTTTTTGCCGAAATCTCCAAGCACTATGAATATTGAAGCAAATAATAATTTGAGCGAGTTACTCGACTTCCATTGTTCCATAACTGACTCTGCAAGTGTTGAACCTGAGGACGTCGGGCTGGTCGTTGGTGATTTGTCGAAGCTGAAAATGCCAACTAAAATCAAAACTATCGGCCGGACTTCAGGTTTCTTGGCTACTACGGAGATTGCAGCAAGACGTAAGAATTTGAAACTGGCCTTTAGCGATAAAGATTGTGAAGCTAAAATTCGAGACATGTTGAGTTGGCTGCTTAACAGTAATTTGATTTAAATTGTCACGAAAGGAGAGTCATTGATACACATAGTAAATTTGAATTTGAACGATTTGAGAGACTCTCTTATCGACGAGGTGGTTGATATTAACATTATCGAGAAATACTTCGAACCTCAAGCGTTCGCTTTATAGACCAAAGCTTTAAACGAGAAGAAAGAACAAGACGCCTGTTCCTGCCCAATTTGCAAAAAACCAGCACAAGAAAATTGCGTAATTTGTGATCACTGCCTGTTGTGGCAACACTACAATTGTGTTGGATTATTGCGGCCGCCAAAGGCTAAAAAATGGTTTTGTCCACAATGCAGCTATCCGCTGCGTGGGAAAAAATAAGCGGGCCACACCCGACATTGTCGCGAAACGATCATAATACGTTTATTTCAAAAAAGATTTATTTACTAATCACAATGTATGTTCGCACACTAAGTAGTTCATATCGTAGTTAACTTGTACTAGTCTATAAGGTGTTTTTAATGGTATAATAAAATCGCACTTTTAAAATGAATATGCATATTACACCCCGCAAATCTCCGTTATTTTATTCTTCACGTTTCTCGTCATCTGCAATTTCTTATCGTCATGATAATACCACTGTAAAGTAATGCCGTGGATGGTTGATAGTGGATCAGGTGTTGTAAATATAATAAATAAATGGCGTAGGCAGGAAATACATAACTCGAAATAAACACTTTAATTTTTAACCAAAACTTCATAAAACAACAATTAATTGAGTAAGCCGTTAAATTCACATAAATATCCTGAGCAGTCCGTAAAACACTTGTACAGTCTGAGTGACAAAAATCAGCTAATAATGTGCCAATTATGCCGAAGCACACGTGCCACCACCTGTTGCTTAGTAAACCGCCCGTGAGTATGTCGGTGTTGTGTATATAAACCCGCGTTCACTTAACCCGTACGTAATGTCTTTGCGCTGACCGTTTGAGCTACCCGGAGCTGACCGTTGTACACTTCCGAAAAAGATGAGGTGACCGCAAAGTAAAACTATTGCCGATGTGCGTGCGACCATTGGGCCGTGCGTGCGACCAGTTGAGACCGTTAACGAGCACCGAGCAGAAACCGGAAAACGAGTCAGAGACTCGAGAACGTTCGAGCGCATGCGCGAACTCTGAAATGCGGTTATCGGTGGTATGCCCAGGCGGTGCTGCTGCCGAGCGGTTGATCGACCAACTCAGACAGCAGTCCCGCTAACAACCACTAACAATTTCGAACTGAAGTCTGTATCAATGTTCCTATGATATCTGGAAATAAATATACAATGAGGTCCTAGTCAACATCCTCGTTGACGTCTCTGTATTTTAAGCAGAATGGAAAGAGCATGTCACACAAATTAACTATTAAGGTTAGCATAAACGATTCTTGGCGTCTGCGCTTTCCCGAGTGACCAGATCAACAGGAAACTCTATTAGTGTTTCGTATCTCGCGCCTCTGTACGATCTGGATAAAACCCGTTTCGGTGCCTTGTGCCCCACGGGTATGTACGAGACACGAAAGAAAGTTTCGTTGATACTGTTATTCAAATTCACGACTCTCATCGCAAGTGGTAGAGTAGAGCCTGATTAGATAGACCACTTCTAGAACAGGAAGCATGCAATTTCGCTCAGCAGTAATAGCGTAATTCTCGCAATAAGGTTTCGGGCCTTTTTAAGTGAGAAGATCGACCAAAAACTCTTATTCGTGTCTCGTGCCTCGTGCCTCTACACGATATGCACGACACCTTTTTCGTGCCTCGTGAGCCACCGTTATCTATGAGATACGAAAGAGAATTTCGCCGATGCTGTAATTTACATGCACAACTCTAATCACAAACGGTTCAGAGCTGAGACGTATTAGATAGACCACTTCTCAAAAATGAAGCGCGCAATTTTGGTCAGCATTAATAGCGTGATTCCGGTAGTAAGTTTTCGGGCCTTTTTACGTGACAAGATCAATGAAAAACTCTTATTCGTGTCTCGTGTCTCGTGTCTCGTGCCAGTAGGGAATATCGGCGATACTCTTTTCGTGTCTCATGTACGATTGGAATCTACGAGACACGAAAGAAAGTTTCGTCGATGCTGTTATTCAAATTTACGACTCTTATCGCAAATGGTTCTACAGTAGAGACAGATTAAGATCAACCATTTCTAGAGCAGAAAGTACGCAATTTTGCTCAGTCGTAATAGCGTGATTCTCATAGTAAGTTTCCGGGCCTTTTTAAGTGAAAATATCGACGAAAAACTCTTATTCGTGTCTCGTGTCTTTGGACGATATGCACGAAACCCTTTTTCGTGCCTCGTATCTACGAGATACGCAAGAGAATTTCGTCGATGATGTCATTTAAAAATGCACGACTAATCACAAACGATACTGCTACAGGTGAGACAGATCAGATGGACCAACTGCTAGAGCTGGAAGTACGCAATTTAGCTCTGCAGTCATAGCGTAATTTTCGCAGTGGGTGTCCGTGGCTTTCCAAGTGACAAGATCGACGGGAACTCTTATTCGTGTCTCGTGTCTCGTGCATCTAGGCAATATGAACGATATCCTCTTTCGTGTCTAATGTACAATGGGTATCTACGAGACACGAAAGAAAGTTTCGCCGATACTGTTATTCAGATTCACGACTCTCATCGCAAATGGTTCTACAGTAGAGGCAGATTACATCAACCACTTCGAGAGCGGAAAGCACGCATTTTTGCTGTGCTGTAATATTAGCATTCTCATTATAAGCATCATCTAACAAAACTAAAAAAATATGCCGTATGTATAAATATCAAGCTTTGCGTGAAAAGTTTATTCGTATCTCTTATGGTGCGTTTTACGCTCCTTTAAGTGCCAATATCGATGGAATCAGTTGTGTGCTGATGTAATGAAGTACATTTTTTATTTGTATATTCCGCGCTATCTGCATCATCTACAACGGTCAGAAGCTAGAAACGAAAAAAATACTAGTGCGCAGTACTGCCACGCTCGCACACAAAAATTATCGTGCTATTTTGTACAGACGAAAATGTATAAAAATTAACCTAAAAAATGCTGTAAACTGCAGTACCGTCAATACCATACCCGTAGAAATTCACTCTAAATACAAAACTGTCTTATTCGCGATGTCGTATCTCTAAGTTTACGAACTTCACGGGGCACGGAAAATCAATTGTGTCGCCACATACATGGTCTTCTCGAGACACGAAAAGCCGTGTCTCGTGTCTCGTGTCTCTTAGAGACACGGAAAGGGTGCGAATAGATACAGCCTTTATTTTAAAAAAGATAATTGAAATTTTGTTAAATTAATGTTAGGAAAAAGTTCTGAGTTAATCGATAATAAATGTAAAAATCTCCAAGCAATGAATATGAAAGTCAAAATAATGCTCTGAAATAATGATTAGTCGGTCATGTCTTTACTTTGTTGTGTTTCGACGAAGCCCGTGCGCAGCTCGTGCAGCATCGGTTCTTGCGTCTATACAGATACAGTTGTTCTTCTTTCATAATTTTCTGGCAATAATTTTCGGATGAATGTTTAAAAAAAGTCAAAGCATTTTGCAATGAGAACGATTTTCTTTTTTAATTGCAACTTTAAAGCAGATAGAAAAATAAAAAATAAATTCTTGAAAAATAAAAAATAAAACAAAAATGTTTCAAAAACCATTTAAACATTTTTTTTAAATAAAAAAAAAACAAAAAACAATACCGAACTTTATAACAAAAAAGATAATTGAAATTTTTTTAAATTAATGATAGTGTTATGAATATAGAGATTAGGCTTTATAGGAACACACGGTATGACGATCGACAAACGAATACTTGATATACTTCACAGTAAACGTGACAGAAGAGAGTCTTGACAGGACTTTGACTGCGAGCAGACGTGTGTTACGTCCTGACGCAACTTCATTTTATTTCTCTCTCTAGTAATTAAAATAAATAAAGGCGAGATCAATTTTTACAATATCGGTCGAGGACAAAATAAATTCTCGCGAATAATAATATCCGGTACGAATAGTTGATATGAACGGAGCGAAATTTTGCTGCATGGCCTAAAAGTTCTCATTTACGAGGGCTATCTGTAATTGGGATACGGTCCCGCTGCCGCGCGCGCCTCGCTTCGCGCCGAGCGTTGGTTGCCTGCCGCAAGCACTCGGCCTCGTTCGGGGCTATCGGGAGGTGTCGCGGGGTGCGGTGGGCCCGTATCGCCATAGAGGCGCTCGCCTAGCCGCGCCATCTTTTCTTTTTCTTCTCCCAATATGAGAAATAATCGAGGAGGCAGAAGACTACGCCTACGTGACTGACGACGCAAGAGGGCGACAAAAGGAGAACGGACGGGCATAAATACTGCTTTACCGGTTAGATAGAGGGGGGGGGGACCCGAAGTTGGCAGGGCAGATTCCCTGCTCAAATGGGTACCCCTGGAGTAACTATGTTGCTTTAAGAAATCTTACTCCACGCCCTCTTAAAATTAAAGAACGGCTTCTCATTACTAATCAAGAGAAATTACCGACTGCCGTTAGGGATCGAAGATCCATTGTGGGAAATACTTGCGACCTTGTATCGAGATCGCAACGAAATCCCAATCAATGCTGATGTCACGTAGATGTCTAAATCAAATTACTAAAAGACGCAGATTCCGTTCCTTTCATTAATGCTTTTATAAATCGAGACTCAAAAGAAAATACAAACCAAAGAAACACTAGAGAGAGAGAAATATTTTGACATAATGAAGAAGGATTAAAAACACGAAATACATGCTAAGTAAAATCTGACAAGAAATACATTTATAACCAAATAATAAAAGTTAACTATGCAGAAACGAGGTAATTAAACCTTGGAATTTGTAAAACGCGAGACCAAATATTATAAAGGCGTGATGCGGACTTGGGTCACCACGTTAATGACTTAAGAAAATTATATTAACAAAAGAAATTCTACAAAACCATAATGGTTCAGGATCATAAAAATAATAGCACTTAAGTACGACAAAATAACAATAAGAACTACGACCATTCTTAATTCAAAATCACCTCCACTAATTATATTGGGATTGTGATCAGAAAACTTCGTATTGGATTATATTAACGAAAATCTTGTATTTGTTTGTTTTGTCGTAATACATACAGAGAAACTTAGTAATTATAAAAACAATTGCGACCTTATATTGAGATTGAATCGAAATCTCAATAAATACTGATGTCACGTAGATATTTAAATCAAGGTCACAGATTTAGTTCTCTCCGTCAAAGCTGCTACAGCTCGCGATTCTAAAGAGAAGATAAACCGACAGAACGCTAGAGAGTAGGAGAGAGAGACAGAGAGAAACATTTCAACGATGAATAAGGATTAAAAACACGAAAAATAAGCTAAATACAACTTGACGAAATTACATTCTTAACGAAATAATAAAAGGTCAATTATACGGTAATTAAAACCTTGAAAATTGTAAATCACGGGACCAAATATTATATATATATAGGTATATATATATATATATATATATATATATATATATATATATATATATATATATATATATATATATATATATATATATATATATATATAATATATAATATATAATATATAATGCGAATTTGGTCGCCAGGTAAAAAGTCCTAGGAAAAAATATTAACGAAAGCTATTCTGCAACGCTACAATGATTTGTAATTATAAACAATAACACATAATTACGACAAAATAACAACAAGAATTATTACCATTATTAATTCAAAATCACTTCCAACAATCATATTGGGATCATGATCAGAAAATGTCGTATTGAATTATAGTAACGAAAACCTCGTATTTAGTTATTTTGTCGTAATACATACATAATAATTATACAAAATAAGGTAGTTGATTAACGCGACACGTAATAAACGTAACGAATATTTTCATGTAAAACCAAAGCGTGCTTTGTATCAACAACAGGCTGTTCAATTCGTTGGTTAGTATAGAGACGCTCGAGACTCCAGAGATCTATATTAAGAATTCCGGGAAACGATAGCGGCGACGATGCAACGAGCGAGTTAGAATTAAGGAGTTCGCGAAGATGCTAGTTGCTGACCGAGCAATCGAAGTAAGAGGTAACGGCCTTGAGACGACATCTTCTTGGAAATACGGGCGGGCAAACAGGAGCTCGGTCGCTAGGCGAAATAATGAACATCGCGGATAGCAACCGAAAAATCACGCCATTTTATTCTCGGCCCCCCCGAATTACGAAGCATCATCACGCGATCCACTCTTGCGATCCCTTATAAGGAGATTTAGTCTAATACCTAAAAAGAAGGAGTGGGTGAAAGAAAGGGGGGTGGTCACTCCTATAAAAGGCGGCGATTTTGCCGGAGCGGGCGATTATTTTTTAGCGAACTTTTTGCGGGTGCACGACTGGCAATTAGCCACCGAATGGAGTAGAATTAGAAGCACCGAGTATAAAGAAAAAGTAACGACGGAAGTATATTTTGCAGACTCAGTTCATAAAAGACTTTACGAAATTTAAATTCTCGTTTTAAAGAAACATAATTTTGTCGGACCGAATAGTGATTCAACGTTCCTTGGTGGAGTTAACAATTCTTCCATTGTTCAACGAGTTAAATTCAGGATACGGGCGTGGCTTTCGAGTCAGTCCCTCGTCTGAACAGTTTAATTCGGAATCAACAATTTATTTGAGAATTCATCTGACATCTGGAATCTAATTTCGTAACGTATTGATTTTCCATTTTTACAAATTTAAATTCCCAGTTTTAATAAACGTATTTTTTTTCGAACCGAATAGTGATTCAACGTTTCGCAGTGGAGTTAATAAATTTTTCCTTGTTCAGCGAATTAAACTCAGGATACGGGCGGGGCCTTCGAGTCAGTCCTTTGTCTGAACGGTTCAATTCGCAATTAACAATTTATTTGAGAATTCATCCGACATTAGAAAACTTATTCTGCAACATATCGACATTTCATTTGAAGAACAATTTTAAAACCCGATCACTACAATTTTTATAGAATCACGGAATTTACATTTAATTAAACGTTGCGATTATTACTTTTAAGTATCCATGTAAGGGGTATTGAACGCAAGTATATCGAAAGTTTACGCGGTTTGGAATCACCCGATTTCAGTTGATTAAACTTTATTTTTGAATAAACATCTGGACCAGTACTCCGACGAAAACTAGTGTGATAATTATTTCAACGTATTAACCACCATCTTACCCTCCACCAGAAATTCCACGCGGAAGCTAATCTTCTAGCTACAACATTTTGGATTTTCATTATTTCTGATTGGAATTCGGAGGAGCTTCACACTACGAACAATCGAGAATCTTACTTTCGATTTATTATTCATGGGATATTAATCGTTTCAATTGAAACTTGGAAGAACATTTCAAGTACGGAAAACGTTTAAACGCAGTAAGTACGATACTTTTTCTTTATACACGTAAAACATTTTTTAACCACAATTTTTCTTAAGTGAAATTCCCCTTTTGATGAAATCCGTTTTTGTCCCTCTTTCAATTATAAAGAGCCATCAAACCCCTCCTTTCCCCCTAATTTTTCCCTCTCTCGCCCTAGGACCGCATTCTTAGCTCTGTCCTGAGTAATTTTCCGCAAGGTTAGACTCGAAAAGGAGCTTGTGTATTCAGTGTTGACCGGCAGGTGTGGTAATAGGGAGAATTTATTCTTCTTGACCAGAGCACGGGAGACCTGAAGCTGAATCGCACACAAAGCGTGTAAATCATCGGTTGATCAAAAAACTGCATGATTTGACGTAACACGTGCGAACAAAAGTGTTGAAAGATAAATAGAACCCTTTGTAATTAATAATATCCGCCCCACAAACAAATATCCGCTTAATTCATTTGCTCGGTCGTAACATTGGTGTCAGAAGTGCTTTCGAATCTTCGCGACTTTAATTCGTTAGTGGTTGAATCAGAATTAGTATCGTGAGACGTGAAGAATATTGAGATGTCGACGATAGTGACAAGAAGTCAAGATCAACGAAGAATTATTTCGTTGAAAAATAGGATTCAGGAATCGGATTATATTTCCAGAGAAGAGTTTCATAAAATAATCAATGAATTGCGGAAGAAACAAGACGAAGAAATATTGAGAATTCGGATACAGGCTATCGAAATAGCGAAAGAATCAGCGGTAATCGCGACTAAAGAAGCGATCCGACCCTAGCGGATCCGAGCAACCGTCATTTTGTGGTTGCTTTACGGTCACATACAAGTAACCGTCATTATGAGGTTCATTTCCAGTTGTTTTACCGTAAAACAACTGTAATGTAACCGACAAAGCGACCGTTATTTTGGAACAAAAAAGAACCCGATTGCAACTGCAAAGCGACCAATGTTTTAACCAAAAACAAACTTTAAAGTAACGCAGAAGTAACCGACAGTTTGTTAAAAGTTGTTTTTCGGTTATTTGAAAGATCTTCATATAACCGAATAGTAACCCGAAACGGATCATTGAGTTCATTACGGGTCACTTTACGGTTCACTTTACGGTTACCCGTCGGTCACTAGGTTCCTTCTCGGTTATTCTGGAGTGATTTTTTGTTCCATAACGACCGGTCACTCTTCGGTTATTTTGCGGTTCTTCAGATCCGCTAGGGGAGTGGCATTCGAGGAAATTAACATCGTGAGGAGCAACGCACAAAACAAGGTGATCGTTCCAAATACTAATGCTTGTAATTGTGCTGCTAGCTCGCTTCCTCTTACTATTGATAGATCTGCTGAGAGGATTGTAGAAAATGCGTATGCAACAGAGAGTCAGGGAGAAATTTTACATTCAGTTCACAAGAGTCATCTTGAACTAGACACGTTTGACGGTTCCGGCTCATGGAACCAATACGTCAAACAATTCGAGATGATTTCGAAATATAACCGGTACTCACAGGAAGAAAAGGTTGTTGCGTTAGTGTCTTCACTTCGTGGCTCGGCAAGAGCAATTTTACTTAAGGGGAGGGAGTCAGGTCAAAATAATTAAATTTGTAAATTCAATATCATCCAAATTCTCTTGCATATAAAAATGGTCAATGAACTATATTGTTGGTACTCGATGAAAGGATTTTTTACTGCCATCTGACTTGCGTATGCCTTTCCATATTATCTTAAGCAAAGGTCTTAGGTTTTCCACTCTGCGCGTGATTCAGACCAAACTGCTAGGCAGATTGGGCTAGTTGATGTCTCATTTCCTTCTTCATAAAAAGCTAAACCGGCTAAATGGAGCAAAATATATTTTTTTCATTCTGAAAGCAAAATTAATAACTGATTTAGAAAATAGCATAAAATTTATTTAGTAATAATTACGTCACTTGAAAAATATTACCTTTTATTAACTTTTGCTCCATTTAGCCGGTGTATCTTTTCATGAAGAAGAAAATGAGACGTCAACCAGCCCAATCTGCCTAGCAGTTTGGTCTGAATCACGCGCAGAATAGGTTTAAAACCAAGTTTCGGCAAATGGCATCTAAAGCTTACCACTCAAATAAAAATGTTTATGCTGTTTTCACCTTTGGGGCACCTTAGTACCTTTAATGGACAAAATAAAAATATTATTTGCAAGTCAGATTACAGAATATTATTAATAATGTTATTAATAAATGTTTTTTTTACAAATAAATAAGTAAATGAATGCATAATTTGAAAAAAAACCTGTAAATAATATGGGGATGATCACTTTTATTGACAACATCACTGAAAATTTATCCAATGTTGACACATTCACAAATGTGCTACACAAACATTAAATCATGACTTCATAACAAATTTACATATCTGATCACTTCTGATGATTGTTGATTCTGTTTTAAACACTATTGATTGAAAAAAAACCGTAAATGGCCAATGGAATCAAACTAATAATATAATATGAACGAAAAATAAAAACGTCAATTCGAGGTTATGCGTCTCGCAAGTAGCAGAAGTAACTTCTCGAGGCAGTAACACGCTGCGCATGCGATACGTGCTACGATATCACAGCGTATGTCCCATTATTCGCGCGAATTCGAATATAATGTATGTGTTACGTGTTGCGTTGAAGACATTACACTCTCATCGCGTCATTTGTATCGCGTTTCGCTAACTGATTTAAAAAATGGTATACAAATAAAAATTTATTTACAAATACGTAATAAACTTTTCATTATATAGAAAAAAATCATTAAAAAACAGGTATATTGCAGAAATCGGCCATTTTTTCGCGTTCAGGTCTAAGATTTTGCAGGTTCAGAGGGTGTACTTAACTAAACGAAACTGCCAAAAAGAAAAAAAAAATATTTGATTTTTTTTCTTTTTAACACCCTTAATTATTTTGTGGGAACAAAAAATCGGCCATAATGTCTGCATATAACAAAAATAAATAAATAAAGTAATTTAAAATTCAAATATAATATTCTGGTAATTTTTACGACTTTTGAGAAAATTAAATATGAATGGTACCGTAGAAACTTAGCCATTTTTGCGAATTCCGGCTTATAACTTTACTAGTAGATAGATTACATGGAAATTAATGTTTTCACAGAAAAAAAAATCGATTTTTTTTAAATTTTGACCTGACTCCCCCCCCCCCCCTTAACTTGTCAGACGAAGAACTCAAGGACTTTCAAAAAGTTAAAAAGGAACTCGATTTTAGTTTTGGCGAGGTTCATTTCACTCAAATCAGTTATTCTGAATTCCACAATAGGAAACAACATGAAAAGGAAGGTTTCCGAAGCTTCGCATTGGATCTTAAACGATTGATCAGGTTAGCATACCCCGAGTGCAACGAAGAAGTTAAGGATCACGTTGCCTATCGCCAGTTCCTGTCAGGAGTTTTTGATAGAGAGGTTACTCATTCTGAGGTTAGAAGGCGTTTCATCTTTGCGACAAGCTTTAACGAGGGCTAAGGAAATTCAGGCGATCCATACTATTGAGAAGAAACAAAGGGAACATGAGTGTAGAGCGACAAGGGACTATAAAAAATCAAATCACATTAGATTGACTCATTCAACTTCGGATTTAGCTTGCGAACAGGTTTCTATTTCATCGAAAAACAGAAAATGTTAGTTTTGTAGTGAGGAAGACCACATAAAAAAGTTTTGTCCGCATCGAAGACGTCGTGTCTAGGTTTTTGAGTCTACTAGGTTTGAACTGAAGCTTATGAATTAGTAACCGAAAAAGGGAATGGAATTGAATCGTTTTTAGGGAGTTCTCTGAGAATTATAACAGTCGTTAGATCACAGAGGGTCAATGCTGGAAAGAGTATAGATTGCTCGTCTGGAGCCTTGGAGTTGCGAAGAATGGCATCCTGGAAGGCATCCGGAGATTCTATAAAATAATTTTTGATGGATTGTCTGTCTGTGGGCCTTGAACGTTGTAACGTTGGACTGCTGGCCACAGTCCTCTGTTATGGGAAGCGTTCTGAAAGGTTCCCGAGAAATTCTGATGGTCAGATCGATGGTAACACTGTGGGAAGATCATCTTCGGTTTAACAGTGGTCGATGTTAGAGTCTTTCCGGGTAGGCATTGATTACGGATTATGGTCGTGTAGATGAGTATGTTGAACTCTAGTAGGCGATCGAATTCCAAGAATATTTCATTGTCAGTGAGCTTAAGACACTACGTTTCAACAATAAGTAGAAGAATAGATTTTGACGAATAGCTTTGCTTGATCGGGAGCGGATCCTTATTATTTTCAGATATCCACGTTTAAAAATGTGTGTCACAGGTTTTCCTTGTTCCCGAGTTTTTTCACCTGGAGAGAATTTCGAGGTCTTAGAAACTTGACTGACTGCGAAACGAATGGATGGGGCTACGAAGGATACGTGCAAAAAAAATGAAGACTATATCAAATTATTGTGAATTGCTTGACTGGAGCCTTGGATGACCTTTTGGATTCCGGTTTGGTGAAAAGCATCCTGGAGGGTTTCCGGAGAATTCTGTTTATATGGTAACTGCTGAGTAACGAAGAGCCAGAGTTACGGATCGAGGGACTGTTGGCCAATGAGAGGTTTCGAACAGTGATCGATGATTTAGTGTAAAGTTGAAGATACTGTGAAGTGGCCAGAATCCTTCCTACTCAAATCCTTTCGAATGTCAAAAAAATTGGAGAAGAATAATGAAAACAGAGAAAGACTAATGAATTGAATGAAATACTTAAAAGTTGATTGGAATGGACTTAGTACAGGACAAAATGAATTTATTTAGCATGGACTCGATAACGACGGAACATAGGAAAAAATGGAACTATATAGAATTGTGAACACTGCTCTTCCCAAGGTTTTTCCGGCCATGGTTTTCCCTTGCGGACATGGACGAATGTCAGAACAGTGTAGGTTAAAGAAAAATGGACAGATTTTAGGATGATGGACCGTGGCACATCATAGGGTGGATAGGTAGTTGCCGGGGCGGCAACTCTAGGAGGAGGGGAGTAGTGTTATGAATATAGAGATTAGGCTTTATAGGAACACACGGTATGACGATCGACAAACGAATACTTGATATACTTCACAGTAAACGTGACAGAAGAGAGTCTTGACAGGACTTTGACTGCGAGCAGACGTGCGAACAAAAGTGTTGAAAGATAAATAGAACCCTTTGTAATTAATAATATCCGCCCCACAAACAACTATCCGCTTAATTCATTTGCTCGGTCGTAACAATAGGAATGAGTTTCATGATGTATTCGATAAATGTAAAAAATCGTGGAACAATAAATTCAAAAGAAAATATACTTATAAAAGTTAACATTTATGAATGTAAAAAAACAGGATATTAATTTTTCGTAATTAACGTTAAATTTTTTTTCCATTGTCTGTACTTACATTATCGTCGATAGTTTTTCTAGTTACGACCGCTGTCCTCAATCTCGGGTTGTCTCCGCTAGTCTCCCAGGATCCTTCGATAAAAATGTTTTTTTTCTTATTGCACACGATGTCACACTCAAGAGTACGATGCTCACTCCTCAACGACTGCGCAGGGCTCCTCCGTTCGCGCGCGCGTCCACAATGCTCCCCAGGGTACTGACAGTCCGTGTACCCCACTACTTCTTATTTGGCACGAACCGATCGGGTACAGCGTATTGCCAGCCCAAGAATAACAAAATATGACGATGAAAAGTTCGGCTTGCTAGCTTGGCAGCAATGATGCTTACGGCTGTCGATAGAGTGGAAATTGGTGGGGATGGAACAGCGGTGAACTTGAATTCATGCGCTGCTTGAAACGCAATGTCATCACTTCATGCCTCCGATCATATATTTTTATTTCATATAATGGAACATTAGTTATTACGCAATTTTTAATAGCTCGTCGCAGACATAGCAATTGAATTGTTATTTTATCGTAGAGCCCGATTTAGTATTTTTAAAATAATATACATCTCGGATATCTTAAAGAAAATGAGATGTCTCTTTCGTTATTAAATAAACTATTGAAACTTTGGTTTCAATAAATTAAGATGAGAATAATATTAATTATTCGTGTTAAGGAAATCCTGCATTGAATCGGTCTCCTCATATCTTGATGAAAATATTTATTCGAACGTTTCTTCGTATTTAGTGCTTTTTCACGGTTTTCAGATAAAATAAAAGATTGCTGTGAACATGAACATTCGCAATTGTTCTGAAAATATTTCATTTTCATGACTGAAACTGTTAAAATGTATGATAACTCAAGATTTTCGTTTCATATTTTACTTTATATTCGATAAAAGGTAAATTGAAATTCTTTTACTTCTAAAAAACGGTTTTTGTCCACGAACTTTATAAAAAACCGATGAAGTTTTCAGTTTTACAAAAACAAGTACAGAAACAATTGATTTAAAATTTATATTTTCATTTTAAGAAATATCTTTTTGTCATTTTTACAAAAAATATATTTGTCACTTTCAATTTAACAAAACAATATTTGTAAATTCGTCAAAAACGAAATTTAGAAATTCACAAGATATTTATAAAAACAGAATTTAAAATATGGAAAAACTAGTATGAATCGTTGAAAATCGTGGGATTCAATAAAAGTCAGTTTATTATTTTTTTTAATATTTTAATTTGTCTGGACAACCCAAGGTTTTAATAATCTGAATCCAAAGCATGGCGCGATACCCCATCAGCGGTCACCGCCATTTACGATCAAAAAGATGATACGGCATATTTACTCAATAAAAGTGAAAATATTATTTTATAATGTCAGGAAAAACCAAGATTTTCAGAACATGAATCGAAAAGGCGGCGCGGTACCCCACCGCCCGTCGTCGTCATTTACTATCGAAAAGATAATACGGCGGATTAACTCAATAAAAGTGAGAATATTATTTTATAGTATCGGGAAAAACCAATGATTTCCCCATTTGAAAAATGTAAACCTTTATAACTCGGGAATGCCTTGAGATATCAAGCTTAAATTTGGACCATAGATAGAGGGATCAAGCCTCATCGTTCATACAGATTTTTGTTAAAATCCACTTCATACAGATTTTTGTTAAAATCACTTCGTTAAATTATTACGCGTTTTTTAATTTTTTGAAATATGTCTACGCGATAACTCCTTCAATTTTTGAGATATTGATCTTAAAATTGGTATGAATGTGAGCTTTCATACGCCGGTGATCGCTATTGAATTTAGTTAAGATCGGTTGAACCGTTACAATTTTATGATATTGTGAATTTTTTTAAAAATTGACATTATCGCTCTATTGTAACTTTTGCAAACCGTAAGATAGCAAGCTCAAATTTTGTATATAAATGAAACAATATTCAGCCATTATATATGTATAATTTAGTGACGAACGGTATGAAATTTTTTATTTTATGGAATGTTGAATTATTTTAAGAAATATACATTATCACATTCACTTTCGAAAACGCTCTAATAATCAAGAAATAACGTAATCACGAAATAGAACAAGCGTATCCACAACATGTATATTTATCTAATTAAAACAAGGATGCAAAGTAGAACCTTGCACATTACTTCCTCATTATTTTTCGAGTTTTACAAAGCTTCCTCTGTGAGGAAGCCAAAAATTGAATAACATACTTCCTCATAGAGGTAGCTTTGTAAAACGCGAAAAATAATGAGGAAGCAATGTGCAAGGTTCTACTTTGCATCCTTGTTACTCATTGTTACTTGCATCTTATATCGAACAATTTATTTTCTTTTCTCATCAGAACCAATATTTGAGGATCACTGTAGTATTATTGCCAAATAACACGTCAAAAAGCTCCTTCTATATTTGATTGGATGCTAAAAATCCGAGTTCATTCTTCTATAATTTTCTTCTATAATAAGTTACAAAATTGTCACAGATATTGTATTCTATAAATGACTGCGTCCGATATGTATGATCTATTTAATAAACAACCCTGAAATAATATAATCAGTCTATTGACTTGTAATGCATCTTAAATATATCAGGTTTCTTGAATTCATAAAGAAATACGTAATTTACAATTTCAAAGTTTCCTAGCAATGTTATAAGGAATTGCGTATATTCATGAGATATTCTCTGTTCAGCCACGTTTTTCCGATCATCCATAATATATGATTTCTTTTAAATTTTAAGATTTTAAGCAATCGAAAATATACGTTTTTACCTTGTACTTTTGAATTAATAAATAGTTAAAATCAGTAATATATTGTTAAGAAAAGACATCTGTAAAAATGCGTTATTTTCTATTTTGAACTTGAGTGATGGCATAGTATTTTTGATATTCAAGTTGTGAAGTCACTTGTTAAACGTTATATTTTGGTTTATTTATTTCGATTCACTTGATAGTTTTTTTTCGTTTTGATACCCCGTTCTTTTTAGCTGTTTATACGAGGGTTTGCATTTTTCTGTTAATATAAATTCTATTATTGCAGCTAGTCTGAGCCGGCCCTTCAGTTTATGCGTATAATGTACATTATACGCATGCACCGTTGGAGTAACAAAGACAGTTGATATATCTATCTTCGTCAGCCCCCACTACTGAAACCGTAGCCAACTTCGAAAATGTTAAGGAGGTCCTGTCGAATCTACATACTTGAACTTTGACGTTCGAAACTTTTATAGATTGTGAATTAAACAATTCTGAACTGAATTCCAAACTTTGAAGGTCGGTCACCGACAAAAGTATTAAGAAAAATAATATTATAAACGGAACTTTATACATGGACTCAAAGGGTCCATTTCCTTTGGAGGAAAAACTAACATATTTAAAGTGAATTTTCGAGCAAGAATTGCTATGCTACAGATTCGGCAATTCTTCAGGATTCGATAGACACCATAAAACCTTGACCTTACCGGGTGTTTTCAAGAGTAATTGCAAATTGAATTACGCTGAATTGTCCGAATCGTAAGATGCTGTCGTCTGCTACGGTGAACAGTGGAAACTTGGCAACACCGCGTCAAACGAAACATATATAACGCAGTGTATCTGAGCACTTAGGCACGGCCGGTAACGTCACAAATACGCAGAGAAACGATGATTTTCTGGTTGCGATTTTCTGATTTCTATTTTTTGTTTAAGATTCATTACTGGGGTGTTTATACTTATCATTAGGATGGGAAGGAAATTTGTGTAATTTTATTAATTTTTCCATTATAGACATTTGTGATTTCCTTAGACTCTTTATTCAACGTTTTTTGGCTGCTGGTTATATTTTATTATTAATACATAAAAATGTTAAATATATACATTACAAAGCCAGTAATAAAACAAACATGCATACGTGCGAATTAGTGCTGATGACAATCCAATCGTAACACCCAATATTCATAAATGTAAATACAAACCCTTCGCAATGTTAGAAAGTTGAGTAAAAAAACCCCGCACTGAAATTCACTTGCAGTGAAGTACAAGCTCTCCGATAATGCCTTTTATTACCTTCTCGTTTTTTGTTACACGAGGGTGGCCGCCAACATCTTCACTGTCGCATCGCCACCTTTTCTGAAAGCTTGCTCAAGCACAGCCATCGATATACCGGCCTTGGCCATCTTTGATCGCATACCGGGCGATACGCCGTTTTTCAAAACTTCGAGAGTTTGTCGATTCCTCGCATGCGTAGAGGCTGAGTCTTGCTCTCTTATTATTTAGCCCACGCTCTTCACTGCGTTTTTGATGTGCTCGTTCGTCAACCCGAGAACCTCGATCAGTTTCGTCAAGACTGTCACATCTTGCACAGCGCTGTGAGCTCCGTGGTTAGCTGATGGTTCTAAGTAGTCATTCGCGAGGACGCCCTGGGAAAACTTTTTCTTGTCCCTCTTTCGATCGGGTAGAAGATCGCGAAAAAGCGGTAGTGTGTCTGCGAACCCTCGTACTGCCTGAGTGAACTCCGAAAGCAGACCGAACTCTCGAATGGCTCGCAAGAGAATTGGAACATCAAATCTATAAAAAAATATTAAAAAAACGGAAACCATATTATTTTTCTAAGAATTTGATCCAAAACAAAAAACTGAGTAAACTCATGTATCTAATTACGTACCTAAAGCCGTTGTGAGCGACCAGAATTACTCCTTTCTTCTCGCTCACGTCGTCCAGATATTTCAAAAAATTAACGAGCGCTGTTCGTGGCGGTACCGTATCTACTCGATTCTCGTTGAGATATAAATCTCCGTCTACGATATTCAAACCGGTGACGATACTTGCATTTGGAGTGATTCCTCGGATCGGTAGTATATAAGCGTCATAGCTCTGGCTTCCGTGAACAGCAGCAATCTATATTCAAAAACTTGTTTAATTTTTTATACAACTACATATATTTTATAAAGAGTTTTAAAAAATGATTTTTGTATTACCTGACATATCTCGGCCGAATTCGAAAGGCCGCTTGTCTCTAAGTCGTATATAACGACGGTAGCATCACTCGAATCAACGCGTTCGTCTAAAAATACCAATGTACATAGCATTTTTGTTTTCATAGGCATATATAATACTATCGTATTTGTTATACTCACTGAGTGTGCATTCGTCCTGAATCAGGTGAGCTGCACTGTTCACGCCGCACTCGGTGCTGTACGTTATGCCTTCTCTGTTCTCAGCCGTCGTATTCTTGTTGCATCTTTTTTTTTCACGAAGAGTCTTCTTCGTTTGAATTGCGGAGTCTTTGAATTTGCCGATTTCCGCCGAAGCTGCATTTCCTTTCGTTGACGAAATATTTTCGTTTTCGCACCTGGCGATAGACCCAATTTCTCGTAAACCTGCGAGATATATTCTTGACCAATATTTTTTTGGCTGACTGCGGCGGCGATTCTAAAAGCGAAGGACTCGGAGGATCCGTAGTGGTGATCTTTGTGGTGCTTAAAACATACTCCGTTATTCAACGACTCGTTTGCTTGTGTTGATCCACAAGGAGCAAGTCTTGCAGCGTTGCTTGCTAATTTCTCAAATACCTTCGTAGCGAGATACGTAAATCCAGTGCCGATAGAGGCTTCCCATTTGGCAAACCTTCATGCAAGTACTCGCTTTCGGAGGCTTCATACCGACACCAGCTACCACATTCTGCGTGCTCTTCGAAGGCGTGCGGAACGATGCTCAGCAATGCGTTTTTTGTTCCTTCGACATTATCCTTGTTTTGTTTCACGGCGCAGCCGAAGAAATGGCTAAAATGATCGACGAGTTTTGCAGACAACTTAAGCGAATAGAGAGCGTTGATGACTCCTTTCTTCGCGTGATTAAGATCCGACCACTTCTCGATTCGATGAGAAGATTCCCTGCGAACTGCAGCAATGGTCGAAGAGTCATCGTCGCCGATTAAAACCCCGATTTTCGCATTCGCCTCTTCTAACAGTGGATTTTTGGCGACGAGTTCCACCGCCATATCTGGCTCCATGGCCTTGGCGCTGCCAGTAAAATTTAGCCGACAATCGTGGTTCGATATCGGGTTTCCACGCTCGCACTTCGCGCACCTTTTTGTCCGAGTGGCATAGGACAGTACTGCTCCACTTCGATGGCCTATCAATGTAGAATGTCCTGAAACATTATTTAATTTTTATATATTACTAATCATTGTTTTATACAATTTTGGCATACGTAATTTTTCAGATTTGCCAGTACCTGTTAAACTATTATACGACCGACCTGAGCCCCGTTTTTGCCAAGCAGCGTCAATTGACCCTACTAGACTTACCGGTTCTGTTGCGTTCGTAGTCGAGTCATTGTTGTCTTGATTCAAGCTTGAACTAATTCAGCCAAAAAATAATCGTTATACATCATGCATAGTTGATACTTACTGTTACATTTTTTATTGATTGTTTTTTAAGAGTTGACGAGCCGATATAATTCTAAAACAAAAAAGCGTTAGTGACATCTAATTTTTTATTTTTTGGGGTGTTGCAGCAATGAGGGACTTTTTTTATAGCAAAATAAAAAACACGCAAACTGATAAAAAGTGAATAAAAACGCAAGCACTACTACAGTCTACTTATCACATGCGATTATAATCAGTCGATAATGGATTAACTGACGCTTCTTGCTCTCTCGCTTCTATCGTCGAATGCTTCTCTAAAGCAATAGCGTCTCTACAACTGTCTTTGGCGACATCCTCGATCGCAACACCAATCTTCCTTTCGTATCGCTTTATCAAGTGAGAAGTCACTGCTGGAATATTGAGAGCGGAGAGAATGACGTTTATCTGCGCTTCTCCCGAACCACCATCCAGGACAGCTACAAAAATACAAAATATAAAACTCTCTAAATAAACGGATACAATAATTAAGCAATAACGGGAAAAGCGCCCAGACACTGTTACAGAATAAAAATTACGATAATTCACTTACCAGTTGCTACTTTATAATTGACAGCATACTTTCGTCGTCCTGTGTTATCCTCGTGCACATGAGCCTTACTCGTCAGGACTTTCTGCACGAGGTGACACTGTTTACATCTAATCAGCAGTACACTTGCGAGCCCATAGACACTTTCCTTTTCCAAAAAACGAAGGGAAAGCGGAATATCAGAGCCGTTGCACCATAATTGCTCGGCAAGTGTGTCTAATTCGACAATTCGTCGCCCGGGCGCAACATAACCTGAAACGTCCCAAGACGTTCCCGCTGCGTGTCTCGCTCTCTTCGCTTGCACTACATTCTCGATCCAAGATTTTCGTTTTCGCGAGGTAAATCTTCCTTTGTATCGCCCATATTCAGCGTGTACGTTGTGTTTATCCATGATTAACAAATGTTACATATTCTCGCGAAGTACCACGAAATGGCTGTCAGACTACGCCACTAAACGCGACGTTGCCAGATTTCCATCGTCTCACCGACAGAGACCCAATACATACATAAGTGAGAGTCAAATGAGAGAATAATTTTGAAACATATTTGTACAAATTTCGCACAGATTAACACCTGCAAACAAATTTCTGTACGTAATGTGAACAATTCTGTAAAAAAACCGGCCTGTTTTAATCAATTTACAGAATTAATTCTGCGGTTGATCGGTTGACTAGCATGCATCGACAGGACCTTCTTAACGCCGGCAACGGCGGTTTTGGTCGTGTAACTTTGGCGAACATAGCGTACCTTATTCGCTCTCAGCCAATGAGCGTCGGCGTTGGCGTGCCAAATAAGAAATACACGGTTAGCATAGAGCAGAGCAGCGGAGTGTCAGTACCCTGAAGCTCCCCGCAACAAGCGCGATCGTCGCGCTACAGTGGGAGACACGCGCATCACCAACAGGACGCGCAGCTTTGGGCGATGCTACTCCACCCCACTACGGCGTCTAGCTTGCAAACACGCGGCGTCGTTCATTGTCGCTACGACGTTGAGGAGTGAGCATCGTACTCTTCAGTGTGACATCGAGTGCAATAAGAAGAAACATTTTTATCGGAGGATCCTGGGAGACTAGCGGAGACAATACGAGATTGAGGAGAGCAGTCGTAACGAGAAGAATTATCGACGATACTGTAAGTACAGACAATTGAAAAAAAAATTTACGTTAATTACGAAAAATTAATTTCCTGTTTTTTTTACATTCATAAATGTTAACTTTTATAAGTATATTTTCATTCGAATTTATTGTATATACATTTTTTACATTTATCGTCTACATCATAAAACTCTTTCCTATCATTAATTTAACAAAATTTTAATTATCTTTTTTATTATAAAGTTCAGTATTGTTTTTAAAAAATTTTTTTTATTTTAAAAAATTTTTTAAATGGTTTTTGACACATTTTCGTTTTATCTTTTTCAAGAAATTCCGTGTTCCAATAAAATATATTTGTTCTATCTGCTTTAAAGTTGCAATTAACAAAGAAAATCGTTCTCATTGCAAAGTGCTTTGATTTTTTTTAAACATTCATCCGCAAATTATTCCTAGAAAATTATGAAAGAAGAACAACTGTATCTGTACAGACGCAAGAACCGATGCTGCACGAGCTGCGCACGGGCTTCGTCAAAAAACAATAAAGTAAAGACATGACCATCTAATCATTATTTCAGAGCATTATTTTGACGTTCATATTTATTGCTTGCAGATTTTTACATTTATCATCGATCAACTAAAAACTTTTTCCTATCATTAATTTAACAAAATTTCAATTATCTTTTTTGTTATAAAGTTTGTGACGTATTTTTCGTGAGCATAATCGGTAACAGATAAAATCAAATTTTATTCGGGAACTGCATCACGATACGGTCACCTTCGGCCGTCCACTCTCGTTCGCGCATCCGCAAACCCGGTGGGCGCCAGTCAATTTTTGTTTCACCGGTATTAACTAACCGGTATGCCTGAGGAATCGAGTTGATCAGGCTCGATTCCAATAAAATCGAAAGCCCGGAGCAAAAGCTAACGATCGAGAACAAATTCAGAGAAAACGGTAGCAGTTAATTTTTGGGGTCGCGTAAAATTAACAAACGCAACTGGATGCGCTTGCGAGAACGAACGGTTGCGGAAATGCACGGCCGCTCAGACTGCTAGGTTGTGGTAGAGAGTTGAGGTACAGACTGGGTCGAGGTATGACCCAGTAAATAGCTTTCTTTCGATTAAAAATCGAAATCACCGTAGCTTAGATAATTTTCATTAAAAAAATTGGGAACCTGACGGGAATATAAGTGCATTAAATAATGCGCGAGATCGGCAAGACGCATCGAGAACGCGGTGATATAGCAGGGCATTGCTACGCGCGTGTAGCACGAAGCCATCGTTAACTTGGCCGTATCCTCGGCCACGCGAGAGCATTTTAATCGAAGATATTCGATCAAATTAATCAATTAAATCACGGGAACGACTCACCAAAATTATTTCTGGTAACTCCGAGGTCCGGAACAAAATCCCAGAGGATTCACGGGAACCGTGAGTGCACTGGCTGCACTACACAATGAACGAGAACAATCAATTGATTTTATTAAATAAAATCACCCGAGAACAGTCACTCTGAGAACTACGCGAATACGCGCGCGTGAGCGACAGAAAAACTGTCAACACGGGGGCGCTTAATTAGACCCGAGGCACCTCGGCGGTGTCCCGAGCCAGACTGATTGTCTCCAGCAATCACCGAAAACTCGACATTAATAATATTCGATGTCTCCCCGAAATTCCTTGCCCGAGAGCTACTGCCCTCTCTCACTCGAATAATTTCTCAACTATACGGGAGCGCAATTAATGCCGGTAACATACGAAATCTATACAGTCGCCTCCCTTAGTGATTCACGCGAAAACGGGCCTATACTGCACATTTTACTTGAAACTAGGATGCCCCATCCTATGTCAAAACTAACAAATCTCCACCCGTTCTCCAGCGCAATGCACTCTCGCTATCGGGCGCCGGATTTGCACCGGTCTATAACTAACTGCAAGACTCTTGTCGGCAATTCTCATCTGTCGGGCTGCTCGTTTCGTTGAGCCCTCATCCTCGCGACAGACTCGAAAATGCCGAACTTTTAACATAACAAAAAAAGAAAGAATCGGACTCAAAAGGCGGAAGATAACTGAACGAAAGGAACAAAACATAATCGGTAACTGAGTCCTTATTTGTCAGAAATAACTGTTCGAGGAGAGGCAGAAACGAAACCACGATACTATCGCCAACAGAATATCCTTGTGAACGAAATTTCACAATAATCACGTCACAAGTTCAGTATTGTTTTTTTTTTAATTTAAAATTTTTTAAAATTTTAAAAATGGTTTCTGAAACATTTTTGTTTTATATTTTTTCAAGAAATTCCGTCTTCCATTAAAATGGCTTTGTTCTATCTGCTTTAAAGATGTAATTAAAAAAGAAAATCGTTCTCATTGCAAAGTGCTTTGATTTTTTTTTAACATTCATTCGAAAATTATTCCTAGAAAATTGTGAAAGAAGAATAACTGTATGTATTATAACCGGCTTCCCTTTTTATTAGGAGGGGGAAGGGGTTAGTGAAAAATACAGAATAAACAAGAAAATAATTATAAGAAAAATAACAAAGGTCTATTTAATAACAAAAGTCTGAATAACAAACAAAAGAAAAAAAACTCGATAAAATACTCTAAATAAACTTAATATAATCGCTTGAATTGAATAAATATCAGGTCAAGGGGGGAGGGAGGGATTTTTGCTAACGGGGGGAGGGGGAATAAAAATAATTGAATTCACGGGAAAAAATTGAAATAATTGAATTTACGGGGAAAAATAGAAACAACTGAATTGAAGGGGAAAAAGGGCAATAATTGAATTTACGGGGAGAATGGGCGCCAGCTACGTATCGTGTAGCAACGTTACTTTACCGGTGACGTTTCACGGTCGTTTAATAATCCCAAACAAAAGAAAATAGAACTCAGAAATAATAATACACGGGCACGGCTAGCTGGGACAGGAGACGAGTCTCAAGGACGTGAATTGCCGAACTCGACGGCTACTTAATTATTACCTCGGTGTGGCCGAAGGGGGGGGGGGGGGGGGAATATTCACTAACAGGGCCAAAATAAACGGAAAAATAATAATGGAAAATAATAATGGGCAAAACTAATAATGGGAAAATAATAATGGGCAAAGTAATAACGGCGAAAGTGATAATGGGAAAAATAAGGGCGGCGAAAATAATCACGGGAAGAAAAGAAATCACTGGCCAAACTAATAACGGGCAAAAATAATGGGCACGAATGATAAGGGCAAAAATAATAATGGGGAAATAATAACTGGCGAAAATAGTAAGGAGAGAATAATAGCGGGCAAAAATAATAATGGGGGAACAAAAAAAATAACGGACTAGAAAAATATCGCCGAGGGGTTCGCGATCACCATCACATTACCTCGCACGCAGAAAACACTTGAAATAAACACTAATTAACTCTATCGGAAAATGCCGGGCTCCACGTGGTGGCAGCCGGTTAACGCAATACAAAAACAATACTCGAAAAATACGGGGCTAAAGGGGCGAAAAAGGGTTTCAAAATATATTAAAAATTGCTCACTCGGATTCTCACTCCATCACACACAAACACTCACAATTAGTACCGTGGACAATCTCCCACGGTTACTCTCGAAATATAATATAACTTAACGGTTCTAATAGCGACGACGGCAAGGCTCGAAGTAACGAAAAAGTCCTTCGCCTTCTTCCTCGATGTTTTCGGAGACTCTCGGCGATCCTCGGACGTTGTCGGCTCGAGAGCACTACGGCGCATCGCCATCGATCAGCGGATCGAGTGTGGCTGGTCAGTGGCGCTCGAGTAGTGCTGTGGCGGAGCAGTGTAGCGCAGCTGGACGGTGTGATCGCCGCGGGCTGTTTGACTGCCGCTGGCGATCCTTGTAGTGCGAGTACACTCACGCAGTTGGGCGGCTAACATATGTCCACACGAGCGTGGAGGCTACTCGTGTGGTGCGGAGTGTACCCATCAGCTGGCTGTAGATGCTGTCCGGGGTCAGATGATTCCTCTCCAGCCCACACTCTCCCCACGTCACTCTGCCTAAGCGGCCGTAGTCTCTCTATCTCGTCCTTGAGGGCCTCGTTGCTCTTCGTTCCTTAAAACTACGCACTCATACCAGGGACATCAATGGGGAGGGGAGAGGGAAAGCGTGATCTCTACACAAAATATTAATCTGTACTAAACCTAGAATATAATTACAAAATAAAAAAAACCAAATATGGGAGGCGTGTGATGGCCTTCGAGCCGACCTACAGGGCGAAGCTTGTAAACAATCTACTTTGTTACAAACTCCCCCCCGCTTAGACGAAAGTACATCGTTGACTACTTAATCATTCACACAATCATTCCGCGGTGGGGGTGCGGCAAGAATGCGGGGGTACTTCGGGGTCTTCTTGGGCTCCAGGGAACACGTGGGGGGGTTGCGAGCCACGGTTGCATCGCTGGAGGTGTCGGGGAGGAGGGGTAAATATAACGAAGGAGTTGTTGGGGGCCTGCTGGCTCCGAGATTCTCTCTGGCCAACTCCTGGGTCTTGGTGGGCTTGGTCGACGACTGAACCTTGAGTTCTCGTCGTGACAAGGGAGTGGACTACACGGAGGCACTCGTTGGGGGGGGGGGGGGGGTGGCCTTAAGAACTTCCGGAGGGCTGGGACTTCCGGGCACGGGGCAGGGCATGGCACGGGATACGCCATGAGCGGGGGAATTTTTACAGTGGGGGAAAAGGGTCGAGAACTTGGGGTCCTGTGGTTCGTGGGTGATCTCGGGTGACTTGATGATGGGTAACGGGACTTCGGGGGATCTAGACCACTCTCAACGGACTCAAAAAAACTAGAACGTTCTTTACTCGAACCGTTGTCTTCGAAGGACTTCCCTTGGTTCCTTCGGGCCTCTTTACCAGATCCAGGGAAGTTCCTCCGGCTACTCGTAGAAAGCGTCGGGGAACTGGAACAACTGTCTCGATGAATGGCGGTTTGCTTGACGGGAGGGGCTAAAAGCGGTACCAAAGAGGTGGTTTGGGGCTTCCCACGTTCTGAGGGGTTACGGGGTTCGGTAGGGGCAATTCTCGAAAGGTACGGAAGGCTCCGGAGGGGGTCATTTCCTATCGGGGTTGGCTCTAAATGAATTTCTGGGCTTTGAGGACTCAATCGTTTTTGTGGGTCTCGAGGTGGGGACTTTATATTCGGGGACTGACTCGATCTTCCTAACGCCGCAGCTTTCAGCTTTTTTGCGTTCTCAAGTCGGAAAATTCTCGCACACTTGGCGAGCAATTTTCCTCCTTCCTGGAAACTCATTCCAATTGCTCGGGACACTAACTTTTGGGCATGATCGAGGGGCCTCTTCTTTCGAACGGTACAGGGGCGCAGGGGAACACTCGAGACCGGGAAGAGGGATCCTTCGATAAGAGCGTCTGTTGGCTGGGGTGGTCTTGGGGGAGACTCCGGGGTGAACTCCTCTATACTCAGCTCGAAGGGAGGCATTTCCGGTGCTGAGATAATTTCAGGGTCACATGCGGGGGAGGGTTCAAACGGCACTGGGCAGGGGTATGGGGTCTTGTTCCTCAAAAGGTGGGCATACTCGGAACTGTCAAGGGTGGTAGGGTTCCATTCCTTTTCATCCCCGCGCTCGGCGGCTGCAGGGTCCCAGGGGATGGAAAATTCGGGGTACAGGACACGGACTTTGTGTCGCCAATACCGATCACCTAACTCATCTAGGGAACCGGCGGTACTGAGACCGGCATCGTCGCACAGCTGTAGGAGGTCGCAGATGTTCTCGATGGCTGCAACATGTCTCCTGAGCTGTGCGACTCCTTCGCAGATAACAGGGCTAACCAGGGTGGTTGGTGTCAAGGGCGGGGGTAAACTGGAAAGGGTGGAACCACGTACTAGTGACATTAGTCATGCTAGCACTGTCTATGGTCAAATTTAACAAAGGGAAAAGAGAAAATACTCGAAATCAATAAAAAGGTACGGGGACAAGGCTTAAGGATTGGAAAAGAAATCGAAATAATACACAGAATCGGGTAAAGGGGGCACTCAATCAAAAAAAAAAAAAAATAACAATAAGGAATTTTAAAAATCCAAACGGGTCTGAAACTAGAAAAAAAACAAAATCAAAAATCTTATTAACGGGGTCAGATTACCAAAAAAAAAGAATAATACCAATGTTACGTCTGAGTAAAAAAAACAAAACAAATGCCCTGTTTTTGACCTTAGCTACGGCTAATTGGTCAGAGATACGGGGTGAACGATTTGATTAATTATTATTGGAATTTTCTTTGTTAAAAATAAAAAGTGTGTCTCGGATCAGTTGTTGGAATGTATTTAGCCTTTAAACATTTAATCGAGTAGCTAACTTTGACTAATTTGTATTGAATTTCTGCTTGATTAATGATTTGGCGGCTTTCATAAAAATCGGTCGTAAAATAGTCGTGGTAATCAGATTCTTTAATCTGATAGTTCTTTAATAGATCTTTACTAATTTTCTTAATTTGTTCTTACGACCACCATTCTTTCGGTTTTTGCCCATTTGAGAATTTAAAGGATAGAGTCGTGGATTATTTTTCGTGAAGTCAAATGTTCAAGAAAACTCAGAATAAATGTCGGGGGTTGACCTCGCACATTCAACTAAGTCCCAAGAGCACAGAATTGAATTCTCTAAGACTCACGAAATTTTTACCTCGCACTCTTAATGTTGGAGGATCTTGGAATTTGTTAGAGTGTCGGGGGTTGACCTCGCACACTCTTTTTACGAAGAAGGACTTAGAAATGTCGGGGGTTGACCTCGCACACTCTATTAGGAAATGGACTTAGAAAATAAATGTCGGGGGTTGACCTCGCACATTCAACTAAGTCCAAGTGATGAACCAGAAAACTTAAAGTTTTCATCTTACCACTATTTATTCACATGACTGGTTGGAGATGTTGTTCGTTGAGTACAAAATTAGAACTGGACAAAATACAAAAATTGTGATCTTCTATACTAGTGCTGCGAACCTTTGGTGTTACGCAGGTTTGGGAGAGGGCAGTTTCTTTAGACTCTAATTGGCCGGAAAAACTCCCGTTCCCCACTTTTTGAACAGATTTCTTTATCTTAAAGTTAGTGCGTTAATTTTAGGAGTAAGGGAGGGCGAGTCTCTCGCCTCTGGTTGGCCGAAAATCACCGTCTCCTACTTTCTTGGGTTTGCGTGGAGCTTCCCCTAGTCTGCGGACTAGCAGAGGGCCTCACACCCCTACTATGTTACTGTTTTCCTGAATTTCCCTACTTATCGACCGTCTGCAGGGTCCTTTTCCTAATTTCCCTACTTGGTCGACCATCGACTGTAGGGCCCTTTTCCGGGACATGCAGTGGTGCTCGGAGGGTTGCCTATTTTTGGGGTAAGGGTACGTCGGGACGTAACACCAAAAATAATCTCACAAAAGAGCTCGAAGGGCGAAAGCACGGTTGTGGCGGTGGCGTATTGTAACGCAGTAGGGAGGTTAGGTCGAAATATGGTAAGGGTTGGGACGAAATGGAAATTATATTTTGAAGAAAAAACTTCAATGGCCGAGGGCTGATTAAAGGGGTCTAAATCACGGAATATTATTTGCGGGGCGAGTGGTAAGGATTGCAAAAATAATAAATAAATGAACACAAAGGGTTAGAGTCTGATCAAGACTCAAAACTAAAAAAAAAACAAAGCGAAGATATTAGGGCTAAACCGTAAGGGAAAAAAAACCAAGGGTACAAAACGCGGATGTAAGGGTGGCGTATAATTACGCAAAACGGAGGTTAGGGCAACCTACAGAAAGGGTGAGCAAGAAAGGGTATTAGATTTTCTTAACTTGAAGGTCAGGGGCGGATTAAAGGGGTTAAATTATGAAAGGGCAAGGCGAAAAGTTCTCTAAAATAATTATCAAAAAAAACAAAAAAGGTTAGGGTTAGCTGGGATTTTAAAATCCCACAAAGGGAAGGGTAAAAAAACAAAAAGCCAATAATATAGGCGGGGCTGTAAAAATAAAAAAACTAAATACAAAAAGCACGGATAAGAGGGCGGCGCAATATTACGCAAAAGGAAAAAAAAAACTTAGCTAAAAAAAAGAAATCAGTCGGGGGAGGAAAAAGAAAAAAAAAGAAACAAGAGTAGAAAAGAAAAATAAAATACAAAAAATATTATGAGGGGTCAATGGGCGGAGGGTACCGAGGTGAGCACTTTAAAAAAACTGATAAATTTCGGGCCCGATTTTGGAAAATGCGGGCGAAATTTTTCGGGCCCCACGTTGGGCACCAATTTATAACCGGCTTCCCTTTTTATTAGGAGGGGGACGGGGTTAGTGAAAAATACAGAATAAACAAGAAAATAATTATAAGAAAAATAACAAAGGTCTATTTAATAACAAAAATCTCAATAACAAACAAAAGAGAAATACTTTAAATAAACTCGATAAAATACTTTAAATAAACTTAATATGATCGCTTGAATTGAATAAATATCAGGGCAAGGGGGGAGGGAGGGACTTTGGCTAACGGGGGGGGGATAAAAATAATTGAATTCACGGGAAAAAATTGAAATAATTGAATTTACGAGGAGAATGGGCGCCAGCTACGTATCGTGTAGCAACGTTACTTTACCGGTGACGTTTCACGGTCGTTTAATAATCCCAAACAAAAGAAAATGGAACTCAAAAATAATAATGCACGGGCACGACTAGCTGGGAGAGGAGACGGGTCTCCAGGACATGATTCCCGAACTCGACGGCTACTTAAATATTACCTCAGTGTGGCTGAAGGGGGGGGGGGGGGAATACTCACTAACAGGGCAAAAATAACGGGAAAATAATAATGGAAAATAATAATGGGCAAAACTAATAATGGGAAAATAATAATGGGAAAAACTGATAATGGGAGGATAATACTGGCGGAAATAATAATGGGAGAATAATAACGGCCGAAGATAGTAATGGGGAAAATAATAACGGGATAAAGAAATCACTGGCAACTAATAACGGGCAAAAATAATGGGCACAAATAATAATGGAAAAATAATAACTGGCGAGAATAGTAAGGGGAGAATAATAACGGGCAAAAATAACAATGGGGGGAAAAAAATAACGGACAAAAAAATATCGCCGAGGTGTTCGCGATCACCATCACACTACCACTAACACTAATTAACTCTCGCAAAAAAAAGGCCGGTCTCCACGCGGTGGCAGCCGGTTTACTCGATACAATAACAATACTCGAAACTCGAAATATACGGGGCAAAAGGGGGAAAAAAGGGACTCAAAATTAAACCAAAAATACTCACTCAAAATCACTCAATTACACACACACAAATAGCACCGAGGACAATACCCGCCGGTCACTCTCGAAATATAATATAAACTGCTCTAATGGGGACGACGACCAGGCTCGAAGTGACGAAAATGTCCTTCGTCTTCTTCCTCGATGTTTTCGGCTCGAGAGCACTACGGCGCATCGGCATCGATCAGCGGATCGAGTGTGGCTGGTCAGTGGCACTCGATCAGTGTTGTGGCGGAGCAGTGTAGCGCAGCTGGACGGTGTGATTGCCGCGGGCTGTTTGACTGCCGCTGGCGTTCCTTGTAGTGCGAGTACACTCACGCAGTTGGGCGGCTAACTCCAACATATGTCCACACGAGCGTGGAGGCTACTCGTGCGGTGCGGAGTGTACTCATCAGCTGGCTGTAGATGCTGTCCGGGGTCAGATGGTTCCTCTCCAGCCCACACTCTCCCCACGTCACTCTGCCTAAGCGGCCGTAGTCTCTCTATCTCGTCCTTGAGGGCCTCGTTGCTCTTCGTTCCTTAAAATAACGCACTCATACCAGGGATATTAATGGGGAGGGGAGAGAGAAAGCGTGATCTCTACACAAAATATTAATCTCTACTAAACCTAGAATATAATTACAAAATAAAAAAAACCAAATATGGGCGGCGTGTGATGGCCTTCGAGCCGGCCTACAGGGCGAAGCTTGTAAACAATCTACTTTGATACAGTATATAGACACAAAAACCGATGCTGCACGAGCTGCGCACGGGCTTCGTCGAAAAACAACAAAGTAAAGACATGACCGTCTAATCATTATTTCAGAGCATTATTTTGACTTTCATATTTATTGCTTGCAGATTTTTACATTTATCATCGAGCAACTCAAAACTTTTTCCTATCATTAATTTAATAAAATTTCAATTATCTTTTTTGTTATAAAGTTCAGAATTTTTTTTTATTTAAAATTTTTTAAAATTTTTTAAATGGTTTTTGCAATATTTTTGTTTTATTGTTTTTTAAGAAATTCCGTCTTCCAATAAAATGTATTTGTTCTATCTGCTTTAAAGTTGCAATTAACAAAGAAAATCGTTCTCATTGCAAAGTGCTTTGATTTTTTTTAAACATTCATCCGATGATTTTTCCTAGAAAATTATGAAAGAAGAACAACTGTATCTGTATAGATGCACGAAACGATGCTGCACGAGCTGCGCACGGGCTTCGTCGAAAAACAACAAAGTAAAGACATGACCGTCTAATCATTATTTCAGAGCATTATTTTGACTTTCATATTTATTGCTTGCAGATTTTTACATTTATCATCGATCAACTCAAAACTTTTTCCTATCATTAATTTAACAAAATTTCAATTATCTTTTTTGTTATAAAGTTCAGAATTTTTTTTTATTTAAAATTTTTTTAAATTTTTTAAATGGTTTTTGCAATATTTTTGTTTTATTTTTTTTTTTCAAGAAATTCCGTCTTCCAATAAAATGTATTTGTTCTATCTGCTTTAAAGTTGCAATTAACAAAGAAAATCGTTCTCATTGCAAAGTGCTTTGATTTTTTTTAAACATTCATCCGATAATTTTTCCTAGAAAATTATGAAAGAAGAACAACTGTATCTGTATAGATGTAAGAACCGATGCTGCACGAGCTGCGCACGGGCTCCGTCGAAAAACAACAAAGTAAAGACATGACCGTCTAATCATTATTTCAGAGCATTATTTTGACTTTCATATTTATTGCTTGCAGATTTTTACATTTATCATCGATCAACTCAAAACTTTTTCCTATCATTAATTTAACAAAATTTCAATTATCTTTTTTGTTATAAAGTTCAGTATTGTTTATTTTTTATTTAAAATTTTTTTAAATTTCTAAAATGGTTTTTGAAACATTTTTATTTTATTTTTTTTCAAGAAATTCCGTCTTCCAATAAAATGTATTTGTTCTATCTGCTTAATAGTTGCAATTCAAAAAGAAAATCATTCTCATTGCAAAATCCTTTGATTTTTTTTAAACATCCATCCGAAAATTATTAAAGAAAAACAACTGTAATTGTATAGACGCAAGAACCGATGCTGCACGAGCTGCTCACGGGCATCGTCGAAACACAACAAAGTAAAGACATGACCGTCTAATCATTATCCCCAAAAAAAACCCTTTCGAGTAAAAATTTGCGACATGTACATTTACGTGATCAATCCCAAAAAAAAATCAATATCCCAAAAAAAATCTGTCAAAAAAAAAATCTTCAGTGACATTACTGTTTACCCCAAAAAATACTGTCCATCTAAAAAAATCACTGTGGGTAAAAAGACTAGTCCAATATTTACTGTCTACTGTGAATACTGTGAAAAAAGTTTTGAAATAAACGGAAAACATCTGCAGCATGTACAGCCAAGTACATGTGAAAAAATGCTTGAACAGTATTATTGTTTATCCTAAAAAGTACACTGGGTAAAAGTTTGGAACAGTATACAGTTTACACGTACAATCAGTTTTAAAGTTAAACAAATACATCTGTAGCATATATTGATAAGTACATGTGTAGCATATTACAATATTCTTCTTCATAAGAAGAAATAATAAAAAAAATAGCAAATAAATGAAAAGTTGATTACAAAAATAAATTAGACCTCAGTACTTGGCGCGTTAGCAAAATGCCGTTAACTGGACCATTTTGGATATTTATATCAAGAGTAAGTATAAAAACTCGCCATGTAATGAAAAATGAAACTGAAATCGTTAACACACGTGGACCTAGTTATTCTATAAAATAACTAAAAATCTGCCAAAACATACATCGTGATAAATACGACCGGTTGCGGAGTCGATAAGGGATGTGACGTCGGTAAAACAGACGATATTCCTCAAAGCGCAACCGCATGGCGCGTCACAAGCTAGAGGCGTAGCGACGCGATATGTTTGAGAACACTCAACCGGTGATTCACGCCGAGCCCAGTCGGTATCAAAAACTGTAATGAACCATTTTTACGCGTATTTGCACTTACAGCTCAACGAAGAAACCCATTCACTGCGCGGGTGATATCCGCAGTAAATTAATTGTTTCGTTTAGCTGCAAATGCGAGTATGCATGAAAATCGTTAATTACAGTTTTTATTACCGCAGTCGGCGTTTCCCATGCCCTTAACGCGAGTGAATGACAGTTCTAGTGAATATTCTTAAGGTGATGTAACACATGTTCGAAAACTGCAATGGGTATCGAAAACTGTAATAATCAAAACTACAAATTAGTATTCACTTCGTCTATCTACGACGGAGTAAAACCTAATTTACTTTCGTCTAAAATATTAATCGGCTCTGAGTAGATTTGATTACAGTTTTTTATACCGATTACAGTTTCCCTGCAGTTTTAAAACATGTGTCACATCACCTTAATCCCAATGAGAAGTTTCGAAAAGTTTCACAATAAAAAAAATAAACTTTTTTTTTAAGACATTTCTGGATCATATTTTCACAATATACGTACTTTACGGATCGCGTGGGGTTCTTCCAGACCCCAGTCACCAGTTCTAGGGCTTAATTTAACCAGGAGACGTGCCGACGGGCTGCCACATTAATTCCGTTCTGACCGCCGCCTTCATGTTGCCTCTCTAAGTGCCTTCTCTAAGGTCTATGGAAAGTGTGCGAAAAATGAGGGACGAGAGACGAAACCAAAAAATTACGATTTCGAGATCGTTTATTAGGTCATATCTCCGACATCCTAAATAAATACAGCATTCTTTCTGGTATCAATCGCAATATTTTTAATTACTGCGTCTAACGGCAGCATGCGATGTACCCAAAGCACTCTAAATTATTTATATTAACGATGTGTGCCATTCGAAATAAGGTTAAAACACGGTGTCTCCGGTAAAAGAGTCTTGGAGCGTCTCGTCTTTTCGGTCGGTAAAGTAGGTAAATGTACATGTCTCGAGACGCTACCGCGTCTCTTGATTTCAGAGCATTATTTTGACTTTCATATTTATTGCTTGGAGATTTTTACATTTATCATCGATCAACTCAAAACTTTTTCCTATCACTAATTTAACAAAATTTCAATTATCTTTTTTGTTATAAAGTTCAGTATTGTTTTTTTTCAATTAAAAATTTTTTAAATGGTTTTTGAAAAATTGTTGTTTTATTTTTTTTCAAGAAATTCCGTCTTCTAATAAAATGTATTTGTTCTATCTGCTTTAAAGTTGCAATTAAAAAAGAAAATAGTTCTCATTGCAAAATGCTTTGATTTTTTTCAACCATTCATCCGAAAATTATTGCTTGAAAATTATGAAAGAAGAACAACTGTATCTGTACAGACGCAAGAACCGATGCTGCACGATCTGCGCACGGGCTTCGTCGAAACACAACAAAGTAAAGACATGACCGTCTAATCATTATTCAGCGCATTATTTTGACTTTCATATTTATTGCTTGGAGATTTTTACATTTATCATCGATCAACTCAAAACTTTTTCCTATCATTAATTTAACAAAATTTCAATTATCGTTTTTGTTATAAAGTTCAATATTGTTTTTTTTAATTTAAATTTTTTAAAGAATTTTTAAATGGTTTTTGAAACATTCTTGTTTTATTTTTTTTCAAGAAATTCCGTCTTCCAATAAAATGTATTTGTTCTATCTGCTTTAAAGTTGCAATTAAAAAAGAAAATCGTTCTCATTGCAAAATGCTTTGATTTTTTTTAAACATTCATCCGAAAATTATTCCTAGAAAATTGTGAAAGAAGAACAACTGTATCTGTATACACGCAAGAACCGATACTGCACGAGCTGCGCACGGGCTTCGTCGAAAAACAATAAAGTAAAGACATGACCGTCTAATCATTATTTCAGAGCATTACTTTGACTTTCATATTTATTGCTTGCAGATTTTTACATTTATCATCGATCAACTTAAAACTTTTTCCTATCATTAATTTAACAAAATTTCAATTATCTTTTTTGTTATAAAGTTCAGTATGGGTTCTTTTTTTTACTTTTAAAAAATTTTTTTAATGGTTTTTGAAACATTTTTGTTTTATTTTTTTTCAAGAAATTCCGTCTTCCAAGAAAAAGTATTTGTTCTTTCTGCTTTAAAGTTGCAATCAATAAAGAAAATCGTTGTCATTGCAAAGTGCTTTGATTTTTTTTTACCGTTCATCCGGAAATTATTGCTAGAAAATTATGAAAGAAGAATAACTGTATGTGGATGGACACAAGAACCCGTGCTGCACGATCTGCGCACGGGCTTCGTCGAAAGACAACACAGTAAAGACATGACCGTCAGCAGCAGCAAGCGGGGACGCCACCGCATATTGATACGTCACAGACGAGTGGGGGTACCGCGTCACAGCAGCCAGCGGGACATTCGACGCTCGACGGCGCTGTTCAAGCCTCGTCCCAATTAGTGACCGCGTTTCGTGATCTATTGAATAATGAGAACCGGGATGATGCTCTCGCGCGATTATTCGCCAGTCTTATGACGAATCAGCAGCAGGCATCGAGTTCGTATCGTGTGATCCCTGATTTATCGCGAAATATCGCTGAGTTTTCGGGTGATGGTGGTATAAGTGCACGGGCATGGATCGAAAATCTCGAGGCGATGCATCGACTGCATGAGTGGCCGGATAAATTTTTGTTCGAATCAGCACGAGCTCACTTGACAGGTGGAGCAAGGGATTGGCTAGAAAGCAGAGTGAGTGAATTACGCACATGGCATGATTTTAACGTGGCATTTCGTGAAACATTTATAGTACGCGACGACATCTCGACACGGTGGTCGAAAATGAAGGCTCGAGTTCAAGGGAAAAATGAATCGCTGTCATCATATTTCCACTCAAAAGTAAAATTATGCAGTTCTCTGAGTATGACATTTCGTGAAACAAAAGCAGAAGTGTTAATCGGATTGTGGTCTCGCGAGTTGTGTAACACAGTCATGGCAACGATGCAATACACGACTGACCAATTACTGCACGACACAATGTATTATGAATCGGTATTTAATCAGCGAGTGGAACGTATACGCTCGACGCGAGAACCTTCGACGAGTAAACCACGTCAAGCGACCAGTAAAACGAACGGTGATGAAATTGAACAGTCGCGAAAAATCAACAATGTGAATGCTACCAGTGAAAAACCTGTATCGACGGGACGTTCAAGTGATAACCCGCGGAAGTGTTACAATTGTAATAAAACAGGACATATATCTCGAGATTGCCCTGATCCACGACGCGAAGTAGTGTGTTATGGTTGTCGAAAAACCGGGCATATCAGCCGAAACTGTCCAAATAACGGCACACCGGGTAAACATACAGTGCAAACGATCGGGCAGCAGCATGATTGTACCGCCACAAAGTATCTCAAATTAGCACAAATTAATGGACGTGAAATTCAAGTGTTTATCGACCCCGGGAGTTCCGACTGCACAATTCGAGTAACAAGGGCACTAACGGAGCAGTTCGCAATGACGCCGACGACGGATGTTACGCTGAAAGGATTCGGTCCTCCGGATTATCTCGTTTCCAGTCCGGGTGTTGTACGTGCCAACATTGTTATTGACGGCGCGAAAGTTTTCGACGTGCTTGTATATGTTGTACCGGACGATGTACAAGTGGTGGATGTGATTATTGGTCGAACCTTTACCGATCATTCGTCTATCAATTACCACAAAGTTGGGAATACACTGACGTTCGAGCAGAATTCTGAGCTGCCATCAACGGAAGGGAATCCGCCGACGAGTTCCACGACGACAGCGGATGTTGTGCTACCGGCACACTCGATCAACTTCGTCAACGTCATGAACGATCATGACAGCTACGCCGTTCCAGTATCGAACCTGGGGGTTCAAAGTAGGACCATCCGTGCGGGAGAGACAACACTACGAGGAGAAGTGTCGAGACTTCTCATGATCGAGCGGCCTGAGAAGAAGATGGAAGCCATTCCAATTGACGACCTCGACATCGGCATTGAGCAACCACGAGAAGTCGCAGAAGAGTTATGTCAGGTGGTAAATGAGTATCGCGATTGTATTTCGACCGGGCTACACGATCTCGGGTACGCGAAAAACATTAGTATGGATATTAGAGTAGACAAATCGGCGACGCCAGTAAGTAGCAAGCCATATCGAGCAACTGAAGGGGAGCGTAAAGAAATTAAGGAAATCCTACGTGAATGGCGCGAGGCGGGAATAATTACGGACACGCAGTCCGCTTACGCAAGTCCAGTCTTGTTAGTGAAAAAGAAAAATTGGGAGGAACTCAAATCTAAACTCAGATTAGTATTCGACGCGCTTAGGGAAGCTGGATTAACCATAAAACTTACAAAATGCCAATTTTTGTATCAGAGAGTACCGTATTTGGGTCACGTGATCTCGGCGAACGGCATCGAACCGGGAGGAAGTAAAGTAGCCGCTATTGAAAATTTTCCAGTACCGCGAAACGTACACGAGGTGCGTAGATATCTCGGGTTAACGAGTTACTTTAGAAAATTCGTGCCACGATTTGCCCAGATTGCAGAGCCACTAAATAATTTGTTGAGAGCAAACGTCGTATTCGAGTGGGGGGATGCACAGAGGGAAGCGTTTGAAGGTTTAAAAAGATAACTTACCGAACATCCGATTTTACAGACTTTTAATCCGCGCGCTGAAACCGAATTGCACACCGACGCGAGTGCAGCAGGTCTTGCGAGTATGTTGATGCAACGCGACGCAACGAATCAATTCCGATTAGTATATGCAGTCAGTAGACGCACGAGCGAACCGGAAAGTCGATATCACAGCAGCAAACTCGAGTTACTCGCGATTGTTTGGGCTGTAACGCGTTTACGACCGATGTTGGCAAACATTCCATTTACTGTCGTGACAGATTGTCAAGCCTTGTGTCATCTTAGTACGCAAAGGACAATAAATCCACAGATAATCCGATGGAACGATTTGCTCAGTGATTACGACTATCGAATCGTTCATAGACCGGGAGTTCGTCTTGCACATGTAGATGCGTTAAGTCGTGCGCCTGTAGAGCCGAGCGGTGATGTCACAGAAAGTTTATCGGTTATGTCTATTACTAACGAGGTAGATGAGGTGCGCATGTACCAGTACATCGACGATGATATCCGAGAAAAGAAATTAATCCTTGAAAAACCCGCAAGCGAGCGTACAAAACATGAAACAAGCCGCGTAAACGACTATGAACTTAGTAGGGGTGTTGTACCACAGCGCGATGAGGGAGCATTACGTACACTTACGATCAACGACGAAACGACTTACCGACAACCAACCGAATTACAAGTAGAAGCCAGAGAAAACATTATCGACGAACAAAAGAAAATGAAAATCCGTTACGACGCGCATCGAAGGCGTAATGTAGATTTTGCGGTAGGGAATCTAGTCTATATGAAAATCGTTCCCAGTGCGACGGGCGAGTCCACGAAATTACATGTAAAGTATAGAGGTCCGTTGGTAATCGCACAGAAATTACCGAGTGATACTTACCGAGTAGTCGATCTGAATTCCGAAGAAAAAGGAAGACGCTATGCGTCCACCGCACACGCGAGTCAGTTGAAGTTATGGGAGCCCGCGAGTTCTGAATCAGACGAGGAGAGTTTCGACGAAACCACCGACCTCGATACTCTTAGTAACGATGAAATTGTAAAATTCGGAGATAAGAAAAATTTAATTGTACCTGAAACCTCGACAAAAAGTGAAAGTGAAAGCGGAAAAGCCAGTGCGTCGACACAACTCCGCAGTGATAAATCAAGTGATATTATACCGAATAGTGAATCGATAATCTCGCCTGCGAGCGAAATCATAAAAAGTGTACCCGGAAATGAAAAGGGGAAGAAGTCGACCGATGCTCGTCGACAGCAACGAAACAAACAAGTACCTGTAAAACTTAAAGATTATATTTGTAAAACTTAAAGCGCTCGAGGACGAGCTCATGTTTGCAGAATGGCCGAGTGTTAGCGCCATAAATTAATGTTCAAATAAACCGCGTGAATGATTGGAGAGAATAGATGGCATGAATGAGGCGTGACGTAATGTCTACGTGGCGACGACGCTGCGCACATGGATGCGTCGTAGGAAGGCGGTTAATCGGAGCGTGGGTAGAACGATTAACGAGAGAAGGCAGTTCCGCGTGGGTCGTCGAAGCGGACGGAGAAGTATTGTCGTACGAGTAGAGAAAGAGAGAGAGTGGTCGAAGCCCCTTACCACGAGCGGTCGAAGGCGGCATACGAGTATTAGTGTGTATGAGAGAGAAAGAGATACGCGTACTGTACCAGGGTGTTTAATTTATATTAATTGTCTAATTATTTAATTGTTCTGAGCAAGTGCTCACATTTATTCAAGTTATAATAAAACCGTTCCTAATTGTTTCACTCTAATCACCACGTGTTGAATTTATTCACGAGAAGCGGCATCCATCTTGGCGAGAAGCAAATCGTAATTGAGTAACGTTGAAGGAGAGAATAGCAGAGCGGAGGGCGATTAACACGTCTAATCATTATCTCAGAGCATTATTTTGACTTTCATATTTATTGTTTGTAGATTCTAACATTTATCATCGATGAGCATAAATCTTTTTGTATTTTTATTTGAACGACATATCTAGTAACTTCTTAGCAAAAAAGGGATGCAAAGTGGAATCTTGCTCATTGCTTCCTCAGTCTTTTTCGCTTTTTACAAACCCGCCTCTATGCGAAAGTTTCTTTATTTTATTCAGCCTGATAGCTAAAAATTCGTTCGAGCTAGAGCATTTACGTATTTTTTTGGAAATGTCAAAATTCTTCTAAAAATGAAATGCGTTAAGCGATTTTTGTAAAATTTATACTAATTGAAGATTAGCCAGTACTGTATATGTTGTTTAAATTTGAGCTGATTCGGTCGAATACTTAGTAAGTTACAGTATTATGAATTTTTGGCTTTTCACCACGCACACACATACATACATCCGGACAATTTTTCTAAACCACTTTTCTCGACGTTTCAGACCATTTTGAACGTTCTGACATGAAAAACTCGAAAAAAAAATTTCCTGAAAACAAAGCTTCCTTTATGAGGAAGCAAAATTTAGTATTTTTGCAGAAACATTGTTTTTTTTTGGTGATTTCTCTTCAGAAAATATCTAATTCATCATGATTCGTAAGAATGAAATAAACACTATTTTTTTATTATCATTTTTAAAACAACTCTATCGTATTCTTTTCAGATATTTGTACATTGTCTCTCTATATTATAAACAAATTTTGCCGCCGCCGTGTCAAGAATCGAGGGACTTAGAAAAATTCAGAGCAAATCACCAACAGTTGCGCAGGGGGCCCCCAAGCCCGAATTTTTCTAAATCCCTCAATGTCTCCCCAGTCCGAATTTTTCTAAGTCCCGAAATTTCCAATATTCGAAATACTTAACCGAGATTTTGCGAGCGCGCAGTGCGCGCGAGCCGCAATAATATTCTACACGGAGAAATCGGGTTAGTTGAGAAACCTAACCTTTAAATGCTTGGAACGTTAGAGGTAGTTTGGTTGGCATCACCAATCGGTTGGTTGGCATTACCAATCAGTTAGTTGGCACTACCAATCTGTAAGTTGGGGCCACCAATCGGTTGGTGGGCGTTACCAATCGATTGGTTGACATCAATCGGTTAGTTGGCATAACCAATCGGTTGGTACACTGACACGCAATAACTTGCTAATGCCATATTTTACCCCGCTAGTTGGTTGGCACGTATCAATTCCATAGTTCCTACAACTACACCCTTTTCTCCGTGTAGTATATATATATATATTATGGTGGGGGCGCTGCGGTGCAGTACTAAAGTAAACACGTGTAGTTTTCTGCTCCTGATTCAAAGCAGTGTAGCCGCGGCATGCTATATTTAAGAACCCAAGCGCGGTGCGCGGTCAGAACGAGAGATCGATACGGTCCTGTTAACAACCGGTGAGTTCGAACAACAGAACAATTGCGTCGCAATTTGAGGCGAAAAACCGACCAGGGAATGCTGGTTAACCACGGCAAACCTGCCAAGACCGACGCCAGCGCCGGTGACGGCTCGCGTGCAGACGAAACAACTGGTATTGAGCTTGATCCAAACAAGGCCGGTAACAAAGGACCCATTTCGACCAACGAGAAGCAACCTATTATACCTACACCTGTCAAAGTGGGAAGAGGGAGACCAACAGCAAACGCCTTGCGACTCAGGGAACGAAGCCACTCAAACTGCTCACTCAAAGAATTTCTCAACGCCAAACGAAAGAGACCTCGACGACACCTCAAATCAGGCCAATTCTTCTAACAACAGCACTCCGTTCAAGAAATCCAACAAAACAGTTAGATCCCCCGTGAAGGAAGACGAAACTGAATTGGCAAACAGAGAGCTCGAATTCAACGGCACTGACTCCTCGCCGGCTATGTCGCAACAGAAATTTGCAAGCGTTGAAACCAATGAGCCTGCCGACAGTGCAGTTAGTGCCGTTACCAACGACGGTCATGGTAAAAATAGAATAGACGAAACTAATACCGGCGGCCAAAGGGATAACGCAGTCGCTGCCCTGCCAGTCGCGCCAGCTGATCAATTCGCGTGGCTGGCTAGTCAAATTCTCGAGCTGAAGAGGGAAAACAAAACACAGGTCGAATCTCTGAATGCGAACCTCACTGTTGCTACTCAAGAGAGTAACAAAAAATGCGATAAGCTAAACGCACGGATAGAAACGGACAGACAAGAAGCAAAACAGCGAGAGGATGCACTAGAGGCTAAGCTAACTACGCGGATGGGCGCCCTGGACGCCGAGGTACGCTCGATGAAAACGATTAATCAAAATGCAGAGGCACAACCATCGACCTTGACGGCCAAGGAGAATGCTGAGATCCGCGCCAACCTGGAGAAACTGACCCGTAAAGTCGAGGCTCAAGAAAAATCATATCGGAAGAACAATATAATTATCAAGGGCCTTCAGATCGACTCTGCGAATTTTAGGAATGAGATAAAAATATTCCTGGCCTCCAAATTTGACATCGACGACACTGATACTAAAATACAGGCCATAAGGCTTCTAGGGAAGAGCAACAAGACTGTGAGGGTCACGCTCGACTCTGGCGAAACGAAAGCAGCAATAATGAAAGCGAAGAAAGAAAACGCAGGCAACGGAGTTTTCATTGAAAATGATTTAACGCAAAGCGTCAGGGAGATTGCGTACAAAATCCGCCTGCGGGCACGAAACGACAAAGAGCTAGGCACGCAGGTTAGAACCAGCTACCACAAGCTACAAATCGACGGAACCGAATTTATCTGGAATTATAAAGAGGAGAAGCTGGTACCGGCTGCAACGAAACGCAACGAAACAACGGTTGCGGCAATCGATGCGAGGCCTCACTGCTCGACAAAAAACGAATAGCAAGAGACAACAAACTACGCTATCGCTTTTTGGAACGTCTACGGCTTCCGAAACCTGGAAAACTCGTCCCTTCCGCATTATGCCCACGTGATTTGTGCTTATGAAACGTGGCTCGAAAAAGAACTGGAGCATCTACCAAGGAGTCTGGGCGAATATAAAGGCTGCTGGTCGAACGCTCAACGGGAACACAGCGTGGGAAGATCCAGCAGCGGACTGGTCATACTGGCGAAGGAAAACGTACAATTCGTGATTATCGAGAAGAGCAGCTGGTGGATCTTCGGAATGGTTCAGTGCAGAAATCACAAATTCATCATCGGTGTCGTTTACTTCAAGCCGAGCCTCAATTTGGATCAATTGCTTGAGATGCTGCAGATGACCATCACGGACATACAAGAAAGACATGGGGCTGAATTCATGGTCGTCGGCGGCGACTTCAATGCGAGGGTTGGCGAGGGAGAGGACGAGATTCCGGATGAACTAGTTGAGGGCACAGCGTTTGCAGCGATAAGGCAATCTTGTGACAAGACACTGAATAATCGAGGTACGAAATTAATAGATTTTATGAAAACGAATGGGTTTATTCTAGTAAATGGGAGAACACCGAGTGATATTCCTGCGCAATTTACCTACAGCAGTAAGGTGGTGCATAGCGCTATAGATTTGGTCTGGGCTAATATATCGAGCCTCGAGGTGATAACGGATTTGATTGTGGTAAGCGAAGTTTCGTCATCCGATCACTTTCCAGTTACGCTACAAATTAATTTGCCAGGGTTCGAAACAATCACTGAAGTACGGGAACAAGTCACACCCTCCAACCCAACCTGTAAACTGAGATGGAAACCCGAGCTGGCCGAAACATTCCTAACAACGCTACTTAACAACAAAAGAGTCTCTGTTGATTTTAGCAACTCGACAGTAAACAGGCAATACGAAAACTTTCTCGAAGCAGTAGTTGTTGCCGCGACTCGCGCGAACATAATTTCGGTTAGCTCGGGATGTCCACACTTGAAAGGAAAAACATGCGATAAGCCCTGGTTTGATGCAGAGGTCAAGCAGGCCAAAGATGAGGCTAAAACCGCGCTAAAGATCTGTAGGCGATCCAAATTCGACGCGACCGAAAAATCTAATTTCCTCGCATGCAAAAATAGGTACGAAGCGCTAAAACGAATGAAATAAAACAATCGCGACAGGGAAGTTAAAAACAAGCTTGCAAATGTTAGAAACACAGTAGAGTTTTGGAGAACCGTGAGAGAGTTTAGTGTCTCGAAAGCACGATGTGCAGGCCTCTCGATCGAGCAATGGGAATTGTTTTACACCAACATTTACCCACGAAGAGCGAACATCGTAGAACTGGACTTAATCGGAAATGCAAACCCCTTTCTTGACGCTAAGATTACGCTAACGGAACTGAACAACGCGCTGAAAAATTGTAAACCTGGGAAAGCACCCGGACTCGATCAGGTATCGAACGAGTTCTTGAAGAACTTACCACCGAACTGGGTTCTGTATACGCTGACCATGTTAAATAAAATGCTCGAGACGGGATTGGTTCCGGACGCTTGGGCCAAGGTGGCATTAACTATTGTAACGGATCGCTCGAGCCGTCGATCGAACGATGCTCCAATACTCGTCACTCCCACTCGAGCGCAACTTGCCTATGGTCAGCTAGACTCGCTCGGCTGACGCACTTTCGCCTTTTCGGCAGTTGTCGCTAAGCGAAATCTGTAGCATGTACCCCTACCCAAGAGCTATACTACCTGTCGTCGCGTGCGCCTCACGCGTCCGATACCTTGTAGCGCACTACCGATACCTCTCCGCTATCACCCTCGCCTCCGAACGATTAGTCAGTTAGGCTGGCCATGATCTTGAACCGCGCCTAGCAACGAGCTCGAATTAAGAGCACCGCTCTCCCCAGTCGCTGGAGAGCAGCCTACCGATGTACAGCTAATAGCTCTAATTGTAATTTATATGTACCGATCTTTTATCTATACTCGGAGTATACCGAGCAATACCGCGGTGTAAATCTATAATCTAATAATATAAGTGAAATGTGTTATGTGTGAGATAAGTCAGGCGTCTGGCGGCTGGGACATTTTGCGCACCTGATCTTTCATCTCCAGAAGCATTAATTCCTGGGTATCGCCGCTCGAGCGGAATAATTGAGAAAACGAGGCTCACATGATTTTCGGACGAAGAAGCGCGAACACGTGGCGCTGACCCACTATAATTGCCCGGGAGACTTTCCCCGCTTCTCCTACCCACCATGGCTGATGAATTTTTCTTTTAATATATTGTTCATATCTTTCAATGTGTTTGTACTGTGATGCTATTGATAGGAATATATGCGGAATAATGCAAGCTGCGGGAGCGAGTAACCGTCTAACCCCTAACCGTTTCGGTAACCGTCTAACACCGAATTATACGAGTCAATCACTAAATGTACGGATTAGTTTAAATTGATTTCGAATATACGAATGCTTGAATATCTGCAATAATTCGAAAAGTAAATCGTTATAATTTATTTGTATGTGTGTGAGTGATTTATGAGTGCTTTGTCTAGCATTAGGTTTGCACGATTTTACGATGTTGTGAGTGGATAAGGCGCAACGAGATATACGCCATAAAATCTGCTCCACAACCGTTTAACCAGATCCGTGGATAATCGATCCATCTGTGTATCGCCGTATCTCATATCTGTTCACCGTATTAACGCCGTCGGCCCCAGATTTATATTATAATAAAGCAACGATCGAATTGTTTCAATCAACTATTTTGCAACCAAACTATTAACGGTAAAATTATTTGCACCCAAGTGACTCACCCTTAAATTAGTTGCAATTAAATTGTTCATACCCAAATTATTTACAAGTATAGCATATGCCATCCGATTATTTACAATTAATAATTCTACAATCAACGATTCACCATCAACCTATTTACAAATAATTTCTTTAACAAATTCACATATTTAAGGATTGAATTATCTACAAATTTATTTATTTACAAATTGAATTATTTACAAATATTATTTATTTACAAATTAAATTATTGTCAAATATTGTTTATTTACAAATTAAAACATTTAGGAATCGTGATATTTACAAATTAATGTATGTGCAAATTCGAATATTTACCATAGCAGCAAAAGAGAAAAGTATACACTATGATTCACAAAAAAGGGGATAAAGCTGACTCTGCGAATTGCAGAGGCATCGTCCTAGTTAGCCATTCGACCAAACTGTTTACGCATATTATCTGCAACAGACTCTATACCTGGGCCGAGCGTTCGCAACTAATACCTGAATGCCAAGCAGGTTTCAGAAAAGGAAGGGGATGCCTTGACAACATCTTCTCTCTATTCACGGCCGTTCAATTGCAGCTGAGACTCGAAAGAAACACGGTTTACGCGCTGTTCGTAGATTTTAAAAGGGCCTTCGACACTGTCCCGCATGAGAGACTCTGGAGAAAACTGTGGCTCCTCGGCGTGTCCGCGAAGCTGATCAACATAGTTAAAAACCTATATGACAAAGCAACCATTCAGGTAAAAGCTTTCGATAAACTTTCGCGCAACTTCCAAGCAACAGAAGGCGTACTGCAGGGCGAATCATTGAGCCCGCTTTTGTTCATCCTCTACATTGCTGAATGGAGACGCACTTCAGAATCAGAGGCTTTAACGGGTTGAATATGTTTATATTCAACCCTTTATATACACCGTTTGGTAAAGATGAACTGCTTCTTCTGCTATACGCTGACGACGCGGCCCTCTTTGCGCACTCCCTGAGCGACCTGCAACGGAAAATACGCGCTCTTGAGGATTATTGCGATGAAAACGAATTGCGGGTTAACATTACAAAGACGAAGGTTGTGACTTTCCAGCGGGGTGGCCGACCGGCCCAAAACGAATTTAAATATAAGGGCGAAAATCTTGAAAACGTTTCCTCATACGATTATCTCGGCATTCCATTTACCACCACCGCTATTGGGCTCCAGGCTGCAAAAAAAGCGATTGAGACAGCCAAACTAACCACCGGTGCCGTCCTAACAACCTTGGCAAGAGCTAAATCAGACTCATGGGCGAGCAAAGTCAAACTTTATAACAGTATCGTCACCTCGACGCTAATGTACGCTATACCTGCGTGGGGCTTGAGTTACCTAGAACTAGTAGAACAAGCACAAGTAAATTTCTTCAAAAAGCTTCTCTTATTGCCTAAAAATACGCCAAGCTACGCTCTGAGATTGGAACTAGGGATCCTGCACACCTCCTACCAAGCCATTCATTCATTCTTTCAATGGACGATGATCGTATGCCAAAAATGATATTCCTCCGACTTGCTGAAGACTATTTTATCTGAGTTCGGTTACGGGGAGCTTCTAAATTCGCCCAACGCTGCGGACTGAACGCTCGCAGAAACTCCATTTTTCGAAACATATAAGCAATACCTAAGAGCAAAAGACTGTGACGATTACAATAAATCCAAATCTCTGCAAATATGGGTCCCGAGAAACAGCGACGATGGTGCTGCTTTTTACCTGCACACGAGATATCCGCTGGCCTTCAAACGCGTAATTGCACAAGTTAGACTGGCCAATTTCTGTGTCAGCACTTTTTCGATTAACAAAACAACGTACAGACTAGAACCGAACCAGATCTGCCGAGTCTGCGACAGGAGAGAGCACGAAACGCTGGAACATATTTTTTTGAACTGCGCAATATACGAACCATACAGGCGGCACTACTTAGGCAACCCAGTTGATCTAAAAAATCTGGCGAAGCTCCTGTTAGCGACAGACTGGGAGTCGATCCAAAGACTACCAGTTTATAACTAGAACACTTATGTTGCGTGCGTTCGCCCTAAACGAATGATGAAATGTACTATGCGGGCCGAAATAGCTCATTATAATACGCGACCAAATACCTCTGTCAATATTATTATACTATATCTTAGATTCCCTAGCGGATCTGAAGAACCGTAAAATAACCGAAGAGTGACCGGTCGTTATGGAACAAAAAATCACTCCAGAATAACCGAGAAGGAACCTAGTGACCGGCGGGTAACCGTAAAGTGAACCGTAAAGTGACCCGTAATGAACTCAATGTTCCGTTTCGGGTTACTATTCGGTTATATGAAGATCTTTCAAATAACCGAAAAACAACTTTTAACAAACTGTCGGTTACTTCTGCGTTACTTTAAAGTTTGTTTTTGGTTAAAACATTGGTCGCTTTGCAGTTGCAATCGGGTTCTTTTTTGTTCCAAAATAACGGTCGCTTTGTCGGTTACATTACAGTTGTTTTACGGTAAAACAACTGGAAATGAACCTCATAATGACGGTTACTTGTATGTGACCGTAAAGCAACCACAAAATGACGGTTGCTCGGATCCGCTAGGGTTAAAATTGCGTCAAATTATATTAACACAGAAAAATGTACTTTAATACCGCTTAAGCAAAACTACCCCAACCTCTTTGCTATGAGAATCACATGTATTCTGAAAAGCAATAAATATTATTATTATTATATATTGAAACGTTTCCGTATTTATTTGCGTTCGTCTCGTCAATTTCCCATGTGTACGAGATCGACCGGACGCAAATCGGGGTTGAAGTGTAGAGGTTCAGTTCTGGACCCGAAAGAAAATTTTTTTATTTAGGGAGTGTCCTCAGAAGTCGTACGGCTCAATCTTCGACGTTAGAAAATTACTTCTTATCGATCTTTCAGTACGTACGACGCATCATCATGAGACATGGATGTATTGAGATTTTAAGGGCAAATAGAGGTGGGGATAAATATTGACTCGATTGTTCAATTGAGAATGGCTCGATTGTGCAGTTGAATATTGATTTGATTTAGCAGCAGAAAATGACTTGACCGTTAAATGCAAATAATGTTGTTTCGATGATACACGTGGCCTACGACTGATGTGTTAATTCGTAAACACGCGAGAACTCGGTGATTCCGTGGCGCGGCCCTATCCTGAGTTTTAATTGTCTGGATGACGAGGTTTCTCGGGATTCGAGACGAAATTCCGCGAAACGCGTCCAGACACAGAAAAACAGGCGATGGCTACAAGGTGAGACGCGATGCTCAGTGTTGGCCCGTATTGCCCGTGCAATACACACGCACGTGCGGAGACCGCCGTGTTTACATAGCGCGGGGACGCACAAAATCACGGCCGCTCTCTCAGCCCTGGGCTGTGTGAGATATTCGCGTTCGGGTCTCTACGTCTCTCGCTCTCCCTCCCTCTGATTCCCTCTCTCTGACGTCGCTTCTACAGTCCTTCTCTCTCTCTCTTTCTACTAATTGTTAGTGGGTACGAATGACTTTAGGTGTCGATGCTATATCGAGGCCTGCAGTAATTCGGGGACGAGAGTTAGGACGCTGAGCGTTGCAGCTGTAGCAAGGCTCACGCTGGATGCGCTCTCCGCGTGTCAACGCCGTGTTGAGGCGCTCGGAGCGTAGAGGTCAGGAGGGCAGAATTTAATGATGTGAAATTAGAGAATGAGGAAAATTATAATTAATTAAAAAGGATTCGACGAAGGAAAGAGAGATACGCGTGTCACAGCGGTAGCGAGGCGCGTTCTCTCAAAGGAAACACTGGTGTCGAAGCAATATCGAGGCCTGTGGGAAAAAAAATAAAAGACTCGAATTCGGCAGATAATTAGAAATCGGGTGTCGAAGCAGTATCGAGGCCCGGAATTTCTAAGGAACGGAGCACAAGTGTCTAAGCAGTATAGAGGCTTGTGTGGAAGGAAAAGGGCTGCAAGTGTCGAAGCAATATCGAGGCTTGCAGGAGCTGGGCTTGCTCAAGACTGGATGGATTTTATAAGTCCAACAGGTCAGGAAAAGACTTATAAAATTTACAGAGCTGGGCTTGCTCAAGCGCAATATTCAGTGTGTCAGAGCTATACTGTGGCACAGAATATCGGGTTAGTATTTTGGGAATTTTAAGAAGATCTTGTCAATCAGCAATTCGGCAGTGGAATAAAGGTGTCACTCGGTGGTGGAGCTGCCTTATATCTCTGTTCCCCTACTGCTGCCATTCGCGAGCGCCGGTGTGACGTGTGTCCCCCGAATTGCGGCCTACCGCGTTGCGCGTAGTTGGTGGAACGGCTCGCATTGCCTTGAGCTCCTCACTCGCGTGAGGGGGGGGCAGGGCGTTCCGTTACAATATACTATGGTGTCAACATTAAAAAAAAAATTTTAATTTATTTTTTTACTGCAAAAGTATGTATTCTGACCTTAATATGCACGTTTTATACGGTATACGGGACTTTAGTTTTTTATAATTTTTGAAATTCGAAATTCGCTGAAAAACAAAGATCGCGATTGAGACACCTCTAAATATTATTTGCCAGTCAGTTCCTTTGGCGCAGTTGATTGTTAGATCAGCCCTTGGAGTTTAAGCCATGAAGACCAAAAAAGTGCGATAATAAGCAGTAACTCGAGCATTAACAACTTTTTGTCCCGACTTCGCTAAAATAACCCCATTTCGTGTCCGCAACGCGGGCGAGAAATCGGTCATTTGTTACGAATGACGTACACATGCGCAGTCTGCATTCATTACCTCCCGAGGGAGGTAATCATCGTACAACGCATGCTTGTCATCATTTGTTAAAAATGAGCTTATTCTCCGTTCCTGTTACACACGAAATGTGGTTATTTTTTAGCGAAATGGGGAGAAAATTATAGTACGTTACATCGGAGGGAAGTGCAACTTTTCACCTCGTGTGAATTTCTGCCCTCGCTTCGCTCGGACATCAAACTTCACTCTCGGTGAAAAGTTGCACTTCCCTCCCTTGTAACGTAATGTACTATTTCTCAATTTCTGCTTCTTACTGCCTATCTATCACACTTTTTCTGGGTCTTCATGGCTTAAACTTGAGGGGTTGACCTAACAATCGACGGAGCCAAAAGAATACGCTGACAAATAATATTTAAGTAGAGGTGGCTCAATCGCGATCTGTATTTCTCTACAAATTCCAAATAAAAAAATAACATACGAAAATTTAAGCTCGAATTTCGTATAGAAGATGGATATTGAGGTCAGTATACATACTGTGGCTGTAAAAAATAAAATAAATTTTTTTTTATTTAATTGAAAAAATTACTTTAGTCAATTTCTGCTTCTTACTGCTTATTATCGCACTTTTTGTTGGTCTGCAAGTCTTAAACTCGAGGGGCTGACCTAACAATGGACTGTGCCGAAGAAATTCGCTGGCAAATTATATTTAGAGGTGTCCCAATTACGATTTTTTGTTTTTCAACAAATTTCAAATCTTAAAAATCATTAAAAAATTAAGTCGCGTATTCCGTATAGAAGGCGGATATTAAGGACAAAATACATACTTTTGCAAAAAAATAAAAAAATAAATAAAAAAAACATTGTTTTTGACACCCTAATATATATATACAGTGAGGTTCAGATGAAACTAGACACCCAGCGAAGCGCGCACTTAGGAACTCTCAAATCTTATTGGCTGCGGCCTTCCACCGGCAGTGCTACTCAACGCAGCGGCTCCTACGTCCTCGTGTGGCGTGGGAGGGCGCTGGAGAGTGGCATAGTAGGGAGATAGGGACGCTACAAAGATGCGTCTTCGCGCGTCATCAAAAAAAGTATCCTGGCACCGATGGTATACCCATTTTCCGAGTATCCACATTTTGTTCTCCAAGATACATTGAACTACACCGAAAAAAAATGTCATTGATTCAATAAATCCATCGTTTGCGGGCTGCCAAAAAGAAGTATTTTTTAATTAACTCTAGTTCTTATTCGTTCAATCCCATTCAACATTGAAATAATAAAATATTATTTTGCTTATTTTAGAGTTATTGTTTCGATCTCTTATGGAATTGGAGGAATTAGAATTCAAATTAAGTTGATACCACTTGTTTTTGGCAGCCCGCAAACGATGGATTTATTGAATCAATGACATTTTTTTTCAGTGTAATTATCGCAAGAAATGTAAACGATTCTGTAAGTTAAAAAAAAATGATTGTCCGAAGCATAATGGGCATAAAAAGAAAAATCGTAAATCTGGAAATCAGGCGTGATTCTTAGATTAACAATTTTTCTTTTTTTTCTTTCATTTTTTTGGTTATCGAAAATGCTCCTCGTAATGAGTAGTTACTCCTGTTCCAAAATAAACTGGATAGTTTATCGCACAGAAATCGTATTTGTAAGGTCGATAATGGAAGTTCGAAAAAAAAAATCGTACAGGAAAAAACGCGGAACCGTCAAATTTCACTGATGCTTGACATTTTTATGTCCTTACGTTCGTCTACGATCCAACTACAATTTTATTATTATTATTTATTTGTCAACGGCAAGATCCTTTTTGCAAAAATACAGAAAAAAACAATAGAAAAATATTCCATAAAGATTAATATTAATATCGTCGACATTGGTCATATTATTTATCGCAGAAAAATTATGCGTTCACGCAAAAAAAAAATGAAAACTCCTCTCTTGCTTTTCATTTTTTAATTTAATTCCACCAGTATTCAAACGCTCCGAGATTTATTCGACGACCGAAAATATTAGATATTTTTTGGGTATACTATGCAGCCCTGATTTTAGCGGTACCAAATTTCTGGGAACTGCTATCTTGCCCCGGAATGTCTGGTATACCCCCTTTCTTTTAGTACTTCTGTAAAATGTCATCAATTGAAACTGGTCGCATTACAACTGCTGGCTCTACATTTGCACAAAATTGAGTTTTGTACTTACTTCGTGCGTAAGACAAAAATACAGCATACTGAGTGATAAAAGTCCTCTGTTATACTTGGCTAGGCACAACCGTTTCATTAATAAACAAGTCGACGTAGTGGCGGTGCAAGTCCTGCACGATTTTTTTTTAAGCTTTGCTTCAACAAGAATGCTAAAGGGGTCTTTTACGAATGAGAATACAAATAAACGAGATAAAACAAAACAACTTATTAATTGGATTAGTTAAACAACAATTGTTTTGTCAGTGCACCATCGATTTCACTACATTCCTAGCATCGTGTTTAGAGAAAAACGCCCTGTAGTATTTTTCGCTAGAAGCAACAGTTTTGAAAATAAATACGTTCAAATCGGAGACGACACCGCTTCCACGAGGATTACTTCAAAAGTTTTGCACCTACAACAAAGTTCAACAAGACATTTTCTACTGTAAACAATGCAAGGAATCATAAGAAAAAGTTGAAAGTCAATAACTTGTTAATTGCATTAGTTACAAAACAATTCGTTGCTTAAAAATATTCATTTTTTCGGGTGATTTTTTTAAATAGAGAAGCAGTATTACCGTCGATTTCAACGTGTTTTATTTTAAAACTTTTGCTTCCAGCGAAAAAACATAACGATATTTTCCTCTCAAAACGATGCAAGTAATGCATTACAATCAATTACATACCGATAAAGTTATAGTTGTTAAAAATAAGAAACAAATTGTTGTCTAATTAACGCAAGTAACAAGTTATTAACGTTTGACTTGCTTTCCTTTTTTCCTGGCATAATTCACAGTAAGAAAGGTCGAGATCAACTTTTTTGTAGGAGCAAGACTTTTAAAGTAATCTGCGTGGAAACTGTGTCGAAAATGATTTCGACGTACTTTTTCCAATTGCTTCTAGTGGAAAATATCAAATAAAGTTCCTCTTAAAACGGTGCAAGGAATGCAATAAAATGAATTGTGGACGAATAAAATATTTTTTTAAAAATAACCGACAAATTGTTGTCCAACTAATGCAATTAACAAATAATAAGCTTTTAACTTGTTTGTCTCTATTCCTTGCATAGTTTAAAGTAAAAAAGATCCTAATCATCTTTTTTATACGAGTAAGACTTTAAAAGTAATCTGCGTGGAAGCTGTGTCGCCACCGATCTCGACATTTTTACTTCTATCGAAAAATACCAAAGAATGTTTTTCACTTAAGACCGTGCAAAGAATGGAATGAAATAAATTGCACACCGATAAAATGATTGCTGTTGAATACAAGCAACAAATTTTTGTCTAATTAATGCAATTAACAAGTTACTAGCATTTTAATTGTTTTTATTTAGTCTTGCATAGTTCAGACTAAGAAAGGTCGTAATCAACTGTTTTCTAAAACCAAGACTTTTAGAGTAATCTGCTTGACGGCTGAGGCACCACCGATTTCAACGCGTGTTATTCTTAAACTATTGGTTGTAACGAAAAATACCAAAGTGCATTTTCCTCTTAAAACGGTGAAAGGAATAGAGTGAAATCAATTTCACACTCATAATATAATTGTTGTTAAAAATAAGCAACAAATTCTTGACTTATTAATGCAACTAACGGTTAATTAACTTTCAACTAGTTTGCATCGATTCATTACTATTTTTGCAGTAAAAAAGGTCTTGTTTAACTTTTTTGTAGGAGTAAGACTTTGAGTTGAATTTCAACATAATTATTTTCAATAGTATTACTTCTAGCGAAAAGAACCAAGGGACGTTTTCCTCCCAGAACGATGCAAGGAATGCAGAGGAATCAATTGCAGACCGATAAATTTATTGTTGTTGAAAATAAGCAACTAATTGTTGTCTAACTAATACAATTAACAAGGTATTAACTTTTAATTTGTTTATCTTTATTCATTGCATACTTTAGAGTAAAAAATAACGTGATGACGTTTTTTTGTTTTTGTAGAAACATGACTTTTAACGTAATCTGCGTAGAAGCTGTGTTGCCATGAATTTCGACGTAATTATTTTCAAAACTATTGCTTCTAGCGGAAAATACCTTACGACGTTTTCCTCTCAAAAATGGGAAAGGAATGCAGTAAAATCAGTTGCGGATCGATGAAATGATTGTTCTTAAAAATAAGCAGCAAATTGTTGTCTAACAAATGCAATTAACACGTTATTAACTTTTAACTTGTTTGCAGTCATTTTATCGGTGCGCAATTAATTTCACTGCATTCTTTGCACCGTTTTAAGAGGAAAACGTCCTTTAGTATTTTCCGCTAGAAGCAATAGTTTTTAAAATAAATACGTCGAAATCAATGGCGACACAGCTTCAACGCAGGTTACATTAAAAGTCTAACTCCTACAAAAAAGTTTATCACGACATTTTTTACTCTAAACTATGCAAGGAATGATGAAAAACCAGTTAAAAGTTAATAACTTGTTAATTGCATTAGTTATACAACAATTCGTTGCTTATTTTCAACAACAATCATTTTATCGGTACGCAATTGATTTTACTGCATTCCTTGGACAATATTAAAAGGAAAACGTCTTTTGGTATTTTTCACTAGAAGCAATACTTTCGAAAATAATCACGTCGAAATCGGTTGCGATTCAACACCCACGCAGATTACTCTAAAAGTCTTGTCCCTACAAAAAGGTTGAATAGGACCTTTTTCACTTTAAACTATGCAAGGAATAAATAAATATAAGTTAAAAGTTAATAAATTGTTAATTGCATTAGTTAGACAACAATTTGTTGCTTATTTTCAACAACAATTATTTTATCGGTACGCAATTGATTTTACTGCATTTGTTGCACAATTTGAGGATAAAAATGTCCTTTAGTATTTTTCACTAGAAGCAATACTTTTGAAAATAATCACGTTGAAATCGATTGCGACAAAAGACCCAAGCAGATTACTCTAAAAGTCTTATCCCCACAAATTAGTTTAACAGGACCTTTTACACTTTAAACTATGCAGGTTATAAATAAATACAAGTTAAAAGTTAATAAGTTGGTAATTGCATTAGTTAGACAATAATTTGTTACTTATTTTTATCAACAATTATTTTATCCGTCCGCAATTGATTTTTCTGCTTTCCTTGCACCATTTAAGAGGATAACGTCCTTTGGTATTTTTCACTAGGAGCAATAATTTTGGAAATAATAATTTCGAAATCGGTTGCGACACAACACCCACGCAGATTACTCTAAAAGTCTTGCTCCTACAAATAAGTTGATTACGACCTTTTTTACTCTAAACTATGCAAGGAATGTAGTAAAATCAATTGCGGACAGATAAAATAATTGTTGCTGAAAATAAGCAACGAATTATTATCTAACTAATGCAATCAACAAGTTATTAACTTTTAACTTATTTTTATTTATTCCTCGCATAGTTTAAAGTGAAAAAGTCCTATTCGACCTTTTTGTAGGGACAAGACTTTTAGAGTTATCTGCGTGGGTGTTGAGTCGCAACCGATTTCGACGTGATTATTTTCGAAAGTATTGCTTCTAGTGAAAAATACCAAAAGACGTTTTCCTCTTAATATTGTGCAAGGAATGCAATAAAATCAATTGCGTACCGATAAAATAATTGTTGTTGAAAATAAGCAACAAATTGTTGTCTAACTAATGCAATTAACAATTTATTAACTTTTATGTTATATTTATTTATTCCTTGCATAGTTTAAAGTGAAAAAGGTCCTATTCAACCTTTTTGTAGGGACAAGACTCTTAGAGTAATGTGCGTGGGTGTTGTGTCGTCACCGATTTCATTTTGTTTATTTTAAAAACTATTGTTTGAAGTGAAAAATGCAAAAGGACGTTTTTATCTTAAAACGATGCAGTTAAGGTAGTCTGAACACATTGACTGACATCGCATAAGTTTGAGGGAGTTTGGAGAGAGAATTACGAACAGTTCTCGATAAGATAACAATTTGAAAAAAATCAAGCATATGGAAGGTGCCAAAGAGATTACTTTGGACGATAATAATTTTAAAAATGTTATTACCGAATTACTAAAATAAATAATTGTTCAACAAAATACCCGGTAACCCAATTTTTTTTTGTAATGAAAGTAATCTTTTTATTTTTCTGCATACGTATAAATTTTTTCAGAATTTTGTGTGATGTTTGAAAATCGCGTTTTTTTAATGTTAAAATTAAAAATCAGAGAAAATTCTGGAAAAAATTCATACGTATGCAGAAAAATAAAAGAATCATTTTTATAACAAAAACGAAATTAGTTTGCCGGGTGTATTGTTGAACAATTATTTATTTCAGTGATTTGTTAATAACATTATTTAAATTATTATTGTCCAAAGTAAACTCTTTAGCACCTTCCATATCCTCGATTTTTTTTCAGATTTTTATCTCTTCGAGAGCTGTTCGCAATCCTCTCTCAAACTCTCTCGAACTTATGCGACGTCAGTCAATGTGCTCAGAATACCTTCAGACACTGAAATCAACCCTGCACCGGCAAAATTATTGTTGCTGAAAATTAACAATCAATTATCGTTTAACTTATGCAATTAACATGTATTTAACTTTCAACTTGTTTATTTTAATTCCTTACATTTTTTGACTAGTAAAGGTCTTGTTGCACTTTTTTGTAGGGGCAAGATTTTAATAGTTATCCTCGTGGAAGCTGTGTCGCCACCGATTCCGATGTGTTCATTTTTAATAGGTTTTAGCAAAAAATATTGAAGGACTTTTTGGTCTCTAAACTATGCAACGAATGCAGTGAAAGTACTTTTTTCATTTTTCTATTTATCTAGTAACATCGATTATTTTTTGTTATTTCTTATTTTAAAGATTTTTATTTCCGCAAAATTGTTGCTGACTGCAAAACTTTTGCAGCATAAACAAAATTTTGGTAGCAATGATAGAATCGCAAAAAAGCGTTCTTAACTCGTAAACCTAAAAAAAGGATTATTGCGCGAACCGATGAGAAGGTACAACTGGCACTAATTTTTTAAAATGACTGTAAAAAATGACTGCTTTTTTCACGATCATTGGAAGAATGAAAAATAAAAATAGTCATTACTAGATAATAAAAAAATGACAAATGAGCTTCAGAGAATTATTAATTATGCGAATTAATAATTAGAAATAATGCGAAAATTAGAAAAATGATTTCCAACTGTTCAGGATCATTGAACAAAAAAAAAATAATAGTCGCCACTAGATAATTAAAAATGAAAAGATTTACCTTCAAGATTAATTCATTTAACGCAGAGTTAGAAAGTTAGGGCTGTCGTTACTATAAAATTTGCTTGTGCATAATTCTTCAGGGTTATTATTAGTTGAAACTGTTGCCTCTGTCGAAGAATGCAAGAAGAAGATTTTTTCTCAAAATCATGCAGGAAATGCAGTAAAATAAATGGCCACTGATAAAATGATTATTGTTGAAAATATAAAATTTATTATTTAATTAAACTTATTAAAAAGTAATTAAGTTAAAAATTGTTTATCTTAATTACTTGCATTTTTTATATTAAAAAAGGTTTTTTCAATTTGTCTTATGAGCAAGATTTTTCGAGAAATCCACGTGGGAGTTGTGTTGCCAACCCTCGTGGCGTTTTTATTATGGAAGTGTTTTAACGAGACGGAAATGCCATAAGACCTTTTATTACTAGTAACGATGCAAGAAATAAGTAAAGATAATCCCAAGTTATTGATTATTAAAAACGCTTATTGTTAATTATTAACTAATATTGTAATAATCTCAATCAAACTCAAAGCAGGTGATATTACCACCATACGGGTAATTTGTAATGTTGCTATTATTGCCCTTTGGCACATTGGTTCATCACTATTGATAAGACATCAGAAATGAATAAAACTCATTTTTAGCATTCATGCTACGCTTGAGTGTTTCGTGCTCCGTGAATTCGTAGTCGGTCGAGCCCGCCCATCACCTCTCTTCGAAGCCACTCCTTCCATGCCACCGTTTGCCGAGCTCAAAAGCCGAACAGGCAAACGACGCAGCTGAGAACCGTCGCTTTGACGCGCACGCGCCTGTTGGGTGTCTGGTTTCACCTGAACCTGTATATATATAAATTCGTAAAAAAAAATGTTAAGCGAAAAAGTTTTTAGAAATTTCGGCAAAATGGTTTAAAAAATGTAGTGTTATGACGACTGATGAAAAATTTATTATAGATAATGCTGTGAAATAACTTAGAGCGACATATTTCACGTGGGTGTATTCCGGCGAGGTCCGCGCGCATCTTACACAGCACTGTTTCCCGCGTCTCGACACACATACTCAAATTTTTTTCATAATATTTTAGGAACAATTTTCACCTTAATATTTAATTCAAAAGTAATTAACGCACTTAGCGATTAGAACGTTTTTGTTTGTGAATAGCAACTTCAATGCAGATAGGAAAAATATATGTTTCCGGGAAAAAAACGGAATTCCTAAATAAATCCCGTAGAATTTTTTAGAAAAATGTATTTAAAAAATTGTCATTATTAAATCATTAAAGTTGAACTTTTTTGTTTTGGTGATTAATATGAGATAATTTCTTAGAAAAAAATCTATGTAATTGAAATAAAAATTTACTATCAATTTAGATAAATTAAAAGTAATAAAAAGTTTCATTATTGCTGATAAAAATGATAAGTTCTACAAGTAATCAAAATATTCGTTAAAAATGATAATGCTTTTAAATAACTTATACAGAGTCACAGTAATGTGTTTTTCTTTGTTAATGGCAACTCTCAAATAGACAGATAAAATCCATTCCCTCAAAAAACAAAATTTGTGTAAAAAATACAATAAAGTGGTTATATAGATGTTTGAAAAGAACAGAGTTTTAAAAAATAATTTATATAAAAATTAATATAAAAACCAGTTTTCTTAAAGACGGTTATACATTTTCGTTCTTACGAGTAATGATGAAAAGAATACTAAATTTTGTAGCATAAAAAGTACTACAAATATCGTTAAAATAAAAATATGAAAACGTTTCATGATTGCTAATGAAAAATTGATGATTCTACGAACAACAAAAACGTATGTCAATGAAGACGATGCTATGAAATAACTTTTACAGCTTCAAACTTTATCTCGATGTGTTCTTTGCACATAGCTTTGTAAGCATGATTCGCGATTTGTAAAGCTTCATTTCATGTTTTTTATAAAGCATGAAAGCATCGTTACTTCAGATTTTTCAAAGCTTATATCTCTGCGGCTCATAAACAGAATTTCTTTTTTTTCCGCAGTTCCCAGTCCATCTGGAACAGTAATTTATTTATAAAAAGGAAAGGATCATTGTAAACGAGAGCATTACAATACACAGTTTGCAGATAAGTATTTCTGATTTCTACTTTTTGACCATTAATAAACGTTCACCTTCGTTGCAAATTTTATATCCCACGCAGCATTGTACAACTTTTGGGAAAGTCAATGTAGGTTATACTTTCGTATTTTAGTTGTTGTTAACTACAGCTCAAACTTATTAATACAATTATTCAATTGGTTCTGGCGAGAATGAATAACTTTAATCCTTCGAAGCGGATTTCGTGTGGCCGAAAACAGTATGCCACGTTATCAGCACGACAACGCCGTAGAGTCAATAATGAACGTAGGCAGAATCTTCTTTCCGTGGGCAATAGTTACATTAGGCAGTTGGGCGACAATATTCAATATCTGTCCTCGTCACTGGAACAGTGTTACCAACATCTCCAAGTTTTTCAGACGATGCAATCTCTCTCTTTCACGTATCTACCGATTCTTCGCCTTCGAAGTTAGATGTTTCAGGTTCCGATCCGAGAAATGACAAGCACGAATGTACGAGTGATGAGACAATGAATTAAAGTAACGTAGTCATCGAAGGTGTTAATCTCGAGCATGGTTTAAACTTTCCGTCAGATGTATCAATCGATTCTGTAGCACATGAAGGTTGCACCACAAATGTGGTTTCCAGCACTTTCCGTGAAAAACTAGCAACGTGCTTCGTAGAGAACAATATAATGCATCAGGCAGGCGATCGCATCCTTGCGGTCCTTAGATCTCACGATTGCCTTGATTGCCGTGGTTCCGCGACGTTAGTAGACGTAGCTCCAGGTCAGTATTTGCATTTAGGATTTGAAGCCGCGATAGTTAGAATCCTGGAGAAAGTATCAGTAGATCCTATTCCACCGACCTTGGAGATAGATTTTAGCACAGACGGTGCCAATCCAGATAAATGTGGAGCAAATCAAATTTGGCCTTTACAGTGTAGAATAGCTAACATCGATCGCAGTAAACCTGGCGTGATAGGTGTCTATAGAGAGGGAAAAAAACCTGATAGCGCAACGGAATTCTTCAATGCATTCGTAGAGGAAGCCAATGAGATAATGTTCAATGGCGGCGTTCTTCTTTCCGTAGGTAGGATTCCAATTAGTCTCCGGGCATTTATTGCAGATGCACCCGCAAGAGCATTCATCTTAAATCACAAGGGCCACAACTCGAGCAACGCGTGTTCCAAGTGCACCATTCTCGGAGAGTATATAAATTCGCGCATGACTTTCCCAGGTGTCGATCATCAACCTCGAAACGATGATGCATACGAAAGACGTCTTGATGAAGATCATCACAAGCAAGGTGCAAGCCCATTGTCTAGTCTCCCAATAGGCTTGGTAACACACGTTCCCTACGAGTATCAACACCTCGTTTGTCTCGGTGTGATGAAACGATTGCTCATGGCATGGGTCGACGGCAAGTTTTCGAAGGGATCCAAATTGTCGGCCCGTGAAATTTGCATCATCTCTGCGAGACTGAATTTTTTGGCGACTTGTTGTCCACTTGAGTTTTCACGCGTTCCTAAATCGTTAAAAGAGTACAAGCAATACAAGGCTACTGAACTTCATCAGCTCCTGCTTTATACGGAGCCCAATGTTTTTAAGGGTGTTTTGAAAGACGACGCATTCACGCACTTTCTTCTTCTGCACATCGCTATGCACATCTTAGCATCATCCGATCCAACAGACGAATTATTATCTTGTGCCAAGCAGTTGTTGCGTCTCTTTGTTCTCCATTGCGAAAGTATATACGGTATCGAGTTCATCAGCTATAACATCCACGGTCTACTCCACGTTGTAGAGGACGTGAAAGCGTTAGGTCCTCTTGATAGATATTCAGCTTTTCCGTATGAAAATAATGTGAGGATCTTCGGTCGTTTCAAAAGAAAGCCACATCTGTCTCTGCAGCAAATCGCAAATCGAGTTGCTGAGCAAGACGAATGGATTGAAAAAAGCGATCGTTACCAGGCTAGCAATAGCGTTGCGCCTGTCACAAGGAAAAAACACGAAAACGGTCCACTACCAGCTGACATGCCTAGATCAGGAATTATTCAGTACGGCCGTGTTCAGAGCACAACTTTCACTCTCGATACAAGGAGAAAAAATAAGTGCTGTATCCCAAAAGTTGGCTCCATCTGTCTCGTATGTAATATCGTAGTTTGCCACAATAGATTGCACCTCGTAGTCAAAAAGTTTAGGCTCGTTTTTTCATTCTTCGACGAAGGTGTCCGTTCATCAACCATTGGATACTACAAATGCTCCCACCTCCAAGATGAAGCCATACTTGTTCCTTTCGTTGATATCGTGGCGAAAGGCTATCTCATGCCACTTTGGCTGTCTGGACGCGTCGATGAAAATGATCAGGAATTGCAGTCCAAAGACGAATTTATTGTAGCTGCCATGTCGTGTGCAGTACACTACTGAGTACTAGTAATGTTATTGTGTCACGTTTTACATTCGTTTTAGTTTTGTGGATGTGTAGGTTCGTATTCATGAGTTTTTGTATGCGTGAGCGATAGGCCATCGACTGGAATCCTTCAGCCCATTTTTCCTCGTCAGTGTGGCATGTGAGATTTTTAATGTAATTTCTCTAAAGTATATCGATATGAAGCTTATTATGGAAAATAAGTAGTAATAGTAGACGTATTACAAGTTCCACATAAAGTGAAAATCTTGACGGAGCGAGACTGTTTTTATGTGTTTCTTTCTTTGTAGAGCGTTCATAATCGCGTTTGTGTTGTCTTTAAATATTAGGAGTTCGTCTAATATTGTTTATTGAGGATGTTTGTAGTTCGTTCTTCCTTCTATTCTGTGTAAGCTGAGATCGTTGATAATGTCTGCGTCGCTTAGTGCAAAGTATATCGTGAGTTGGTGGAGCCTTAAATTCAATTGTACAAGTTTGGTGGTTTCGTAGAGAAGTTCATTTTGCGGACTGTGCAGAGGTTTATTTGGATGGCGGATCTTCGTTCGTTTCCTCAGTGCTGTTCGTTCTGCAAGTTCCAAGTTTCTAATCGTTCCTTGCTTAGCGTTGATGAGCAATAAGCAGTCATATTCGGGTATTCGTCGGATGATCATTTTGTATAATTTTGTTTCAGTTTGTAGTGAAATGCCGTAATTTTTGTACGTTAGACTAGCGATAAGCGAAGTGCTCGGTTCTTGTAATTGCTTATTTTTCTCATGAGGCTTGTGTGTTGTTTGAAGCTTAGGTTTGCGTCGGTGGTTATTCCTGGAAGAACACCGCTAAATAGCGGTGTTCTTCCCTATGATAGTTGTGCTTTTTAATGTGATGATTAGTGAGATGTCTTTTAGCCGATGGCTCGTCAACTTCCCTTGTGAATATGTACATCGTTGGCCTCTTGCGCTGCACCCCACCTCGGCTTGATATGAGCTTCTTCAACGTGCATTACGATCCCTTATCCAGTACCATCTTGTCCTCGTTTAGAATGTTCTGCTGAGCCTTTTCCAAGCTCACTGCAATTTTGTAAGCTGTATGAAATGTGAAATTAACTTTATGAATAGTTGTACTTTTATCTCTCTGCATTTTTCATTCCGCAAAGTAATTGAATCGGGATCTTCCCGAGTTCCCGATTCAATACATCTCTGATTCTACACCGGCACTAACTCACATCCAATCATCGTGCTTCGATGAGTTGGAATGCTTGAATGGCGCACAATGATTGGATGTGAGTTGGTGCCGGTGTAGAATCGGGGATGTGTTGAATCGGGACTGTGGAGAATGTGGCTCGTGAAAGTTGTGTCCGTGACGAATACTGCTTGTGTAGAATATTGCCTTTGTGAATTTAGTTTGTGACAGTTTTGCTATTTAGAGTTCTTGTCTGTGTAGAGATGGGTTGTGTTAAATTTATGCATGTTCAGAGTTGGTTACGTGTACAGTTGAGCATTGTGACAGTTGTTGTGTTGATTCGAACTATGTGTCGAATTGCCGTTATGTAGACTTGGTGGTGTGGAATCGGTGATGTGTAGAATCAGGTTATGTAGAAACGACGTTTTGCCGTTACCTCGTACTTAGAAATTAAAGACTGTAGATCGAAACATAGCCCTACTTTACCAATATCACATTTAAAATAGTATTTTTTATCAGTTTTACTCCACTTTTGATATCTTAGGGTTCGTTAGATCAATTTGAGGGTCATTTGATGGTCATGTTATGGTTTCAAAAACATCCGATAGTCCGATATTTTACGGATTGAAAAATAATAATGATAATTGCATTATCTTGTGAATGGATACACTCAAGCTCTTAAAACCTGGTTCTTTACATGGAAATATAGTACTTCAATATCACGAAATCACAGAATTTTGTAAGCCCTTTGAAAGTTCGAGTGGCTGTGTTGGTGCGGGATGCCTCATATTCCAAGTTCAGAACACAATGTTGTTATTTTCAACGATGTAAGTAGAAAATATTTTAAAGTCTGTTCGGATCACTAGATAAGCTTATCGTAATTTATATTGTAGTGTGAATGAGAGATGAATGCAGACTGTGAGTTATAAAGTGACTGGTCCGCCAATAATTTTTAGCAAGTTTACCTTGCAAAATGTTATGCTTCCAATTTTATTATAAGGACAACTCTCCCTCTCACCAAAGGAAACATTTACAATAATTCTCTCCTTTCAGAATGAACCCAAAGGATCGTTTTTGTAAATGGACCAATCGATTGGGTCAACCAGTTGCTTTTAAAACAGATTCATGAGTTATAGAATAGGCCTTCGCTAGGTCTTATTCTCTTTGCAATTACACTGCACCATACATAACCATTAAAGCAGAGCAATTTTTTTTTAAAGATCCTTAAAGAAGTGTTGTAGAGTAATGTATATAATTTCATAATAATTCTGGCATCTGAGACATGCATCTTTTAAAGTATGACCTTTCAAATAAAAATGCTTCGCTTAAATGGTGTGCAGGGAAACTACGAAGAGAATGAGATTTAGCTAAAGCCAAACCTTGGAACCATGTTCTCTGGATCATGCACAGAGTGTATAACTCATGAATCTGGTCCATTTATAAAAAAAGGGCAAGGTTCTACTTTGCATCCTTGTTTTAAATACTAAATTCGGGCTTGAAATCTCAAGTTTTGTAAAAATTAATGCGATAAAGTTATTTTTTTCAACATTTCGGAATTCCATAAAAACAAAATGATTAATGTTTCGTCACTAAATTATACATCTATAACGACTGAATATGATTTTGTTTACATAATAAATTTGAGCTTGATATCTCAAGTTTTACAAAAGTTAATGCGATAAACTAAGATTTTTTATAATCCAAAATTCCATAAAGCCAGAATTTTTGCACGTTCGTCACTAAATTACATATTTATCATGGCTGAATATTATTTTGTTCACATATTGAATTTGGGATTGATATCTAAAGTTTTTCCGCAGTTAATGAGATACCGTTGATTTGTTTAATTTTTCAAAATTCTATTCAATACCAATTTTTGTATCGTTTGCCACTGAATTATATGTTTATCATGGATGAATATTATTCTGTTCATGTAGAAAATTTGAGCCCGATATGCCACATAAGATTTTGGAAAAAGTAATGACATAATGCCAAATTTTTGAAAAATTCAAAATTCCTTAAAATCTGAACCACTTGACCGATTCGAGCCAAATTCAATACCAAGCAACAAGCAGTCATAAATTTTACTAAGGTGTCACTGGTAAAGGGGTAGTGTGAAAGTATTTGTGATACGTTTAGTCGTTCTGGCCTAGACGCGGGCTCTTCGCGGGGGAACTGAGATGACAGTAATGCGCGAGAACGCGTGCATCTAGCTACTAAAAAGGGTAATTAACGATGTTTATGGTGCGCGTGGATGACGCGTGCGACAAGTGAGGATATTTATGATATGTTTGAGTGTACTAGACTGGACTCGGCCGTTCCGCAGGGGAACCGAGGCGACGGTCATGCGTGGGAACGCGTGCATCTAGCTCCAAAAAAGGGGAATATGGAGATGTTTATGGTGCGCGCGGATGACGTGTACGTCAAGTGTGAAGCTATTTATGATACGCAGAGGAGACAGAGTGTCTCTAGGCTAGACGCGGGCCCTTCCACAGGGGGAACCAAGGCGTCGGTTGCTGGTGGCATACGTGCACTCTGTCGTGTAGGAGACGCGTGCAGCTAGTTGCAGGGCTTGGCTGCATCTTATGAGAGTAGTGGGAAGCGCGTGTGTAGCTCAAGAATTTAGTCTTTTAAATATGTGGAAGGTTACGTGAGACGTAACATTGCTTCCTCATTATTTTTCGCTTTTTACAAAGTTTCCTCTATGAGGAAGCCAACGTATATTAATATACTTCCTCATAGAGGTAGCTTTGTAAAAAGCGAAAAATCATGAGGAAGCAATGTGGAAGGTTCTACTTTTTTTAAGTCCCGTACGCGCATTCGCTTGTGCAAATTACGAGATATCGAGGTCAAATTTGATTTTCACATGGATTAAGATGATGTGCTACGGCTCGGTCGGTAACAAAAACTGTAAAGCGTTGTTCTTGGTTACAATTGATATTTCAGGCAAAATACGAGAAGTACTGTCACTGCATCTTGGCACTCTGCAGTCAGTACTTCTCGACTATTATTCGAAAAATCAACCGTGGCGAAGGATAACACTTCGGGAAGATTCAGCTATATCACTCGCACTTACAGCGATCTGAGAGAGACATACGACATGTAGCACATCATCTTAAGGTAAACGGCCCTGTTCCTGACGTTGGCAAAGTTTCTGACGTGACTACTTTAGCATAGATGGCTTCCTCCACCATTCCAGAAATGGCCAATAGCAAATTCGTAAATGTGTTGTCACAAACTGCGACACTCGTTAGGTCCTCGTGTACTCTATGGTTCCAGATGGGCAGAGTGAGACGGTTGAGTTAAACCGTCACAAACTGGATCGTTTACCTTACCATTAAACAATGTTTGAGTAAAAATTTGACGCAAATCGGTCGGGCGTTCAAAATTTTACGACTCTTTGAATTTTTAGAAACATGTCTTGCGAGCATAAACAAGCCTGCAAAGTAGAACCGTGCACATTGCTTCGTCATTATTTTTCGCTTTTTACAATGCTTCCTCTGTGAGGAAGCCAAAATTGATTAATATACTTACTCATAAAGGTAGCTTTGTAAAAAGCAAAAATAATGAGGAAGCAATTTGCAAGGCATTCCGTGATAGCATGGCATGCCGTCACCGTGACTGCACGGCGTACTGTTATCGTGACAGCACGGTGACGGCATGCCGTGACGGCACCATGCCCTCACGCCGTGCAAAAAAAAATTCAACAAATTTTCTGTTTGGCACGTCGTGCCGTCACCGTAACTACACGGCGTGTCTTTATCGTGACAGCACGGCATGCCGTCACCGTGACGGCATCGTGCCTGCTTATCATGCCTGATTTTGTCAGCAGCGTGACTGCACGGTGTCATCATGGTGACGGCATGCCGCGACGGCACGCCGTGCCGTCACCGTGTCGGCACCATGCCCTCACGCCGTGCAAAGAAAAAATTCAACAAATTTTCTGTGTGGCACGTCGTGCCGTCACCGTGACTGCTTGTCGTGCCTGATTTTGTCGGCACCGTGCCTACTTATCGTGCCTGATAATGTCAGGAGCGTGACTGCACGGTGTCGTCACGGTGACGGCATCATGCACTCACGCCGTGCATTCAAAAAATTTTCGGTGTGGCACGTCGTGCCGTCACGGTGACGGCACGCCGTCCCATCCGAAAAATTCTGAACGCACGGCGTGCGTACATGGTGCCGTCACGCTGACGTCACGGTGACGGCACGTGTCTATCTGGATCCGGCTTCTGCTTCGTTCAGCGTCCTTCTCTCGTCAACTGGTCCTTCAGTTGGCTGCGTCCTTCGTTGCGTCTACGGTCAAGCAGGGGAGATTTCTTCGTGGTCCCTCTTGTCACCGTATACAATCCCGGTATATTTGTTTATTATATTCCCTCGGCCTCCGGGTGAAAAACCACGGCAAAACCCTGGAGAAGGATTGCGACGTTCACGTTCACACTCGCTGATCGCTCTCCGTCTCCACTCAAGTTACAAAGCTACTCAGTTCACCCCGTAAACATGAACAGATCAGAAAACCGATCTATCTGTACGAATTTTCGGTAGTACTATTGTTCAGCAATTTAACTTTTCACGTAATTGTATGTGCAAACACCAGTCTCTCCTAACAAACTCCACACCGAAAACTTACGACGCGCAACTGTGCACGAACATCGGTGATAGAGAAAATGTATGAACCGTTGAACTGTACACGCGGGCAACTGTACACAAAAAAGTGAACACGCAAAACTGCACACCGTACAGCTCTACACGGCGCCAAGTCTATACAAAAGGTTTACACGGAGCGACTGCACACGAAGTCTGTTTTACACCTTAAAACTCAACACCGACAACTTTACACCGCACAATTATCATATGTCGGCTCGAAAAACTCGACACGCCGAAAAGTCAACACTGAAAAGTCAACACGCCGAAAAGTCGGCACCAAAGACTCGACACGACGAAATAAAAAGTCGGCACGCCGAAAAGTCGACATCAAAGACTCGACACGCCGAAAATTCGACGGCGAAGAGTCGACACCGAAAAGTCGGCACCGAAAACTCAACACGCCGAAAAGTCGGCACCGAAAACTCGACACGCCGAAAAGTCGGCACCGAAAACTCGACACGCCGAAAACTTGGCACGCCAAAAAGTCGATGCTGAAAAGTCGGTGCTGCATACTCACACAAGTCAGAAAAAGGGCAAGGGACCGACTCTACACCTCCCGACTTTGCACAAAGACAAGTCGACACAATAAGTCGACACGAATGACTGTACACGCAGGCAACTCAACGTGTCTACAGTCATTCGTGTCGACTTTTTGTGTCGACTTGTCTTTGTGCAGAGTTGGGAGGTGTAGAGTCGGTCCCTTGCCAGAAAAAGTTTTGGCGCACAAGTATGATTATGTACTATTTTATTGTTTCAGGGGATATCTTAATAGTTCATAGTGAAAAAACCACGAAATTAAAAAAAAAGGAATGTTTTTCTGGATTTTTCGTAAAAAATATCACGTTAAAAAAAAACTAATAATAAATTCGTTGTCTGCGGGTAAAAATAGATGGAAATAGAGGGTGAAAAAAACAAAAAATAAAAAGTGTTTTCGTACTTTTTGCAAAATTCGCGATTTAACTAAAACTGAAGGTAACTTTTTTTTCGATAGACCGATATTGGATTTTCTGCTTTCGTTCGTAAGAAAACGCAAGAACGAAGAGAATCCAACAACACTGTTAGAAAAGATTGGAAGTTTTTATTCATAAACTCGTCATTGAAATTTAATATACAATTGTGGTACAAAAACCATGTACTTTTCCTGTAAAATTAAAGCAAACTATTAAATGTGCTGCACAATACCTTAATGTTACATTACACTTGTATACTAAATTTAATATACTAGTTTATGAATAAAAACTTCCAGTAAAAGTACACTAAATTTCAAGTCGATTTTTTTTACAGTGAAGGTAAGTATCGATATCTCAATTTCTGAATTTTTAATAGATTTAAAAAAAGGATAAAAATCGTATCCGAAAGCTGCGCACTTCTCGCCCTTCGTCCAGGATCCCTTGACCTCTAGGCTCTTGCTGTTGATGCTGAAAGGTTATATACAAAGGATTCAGGAGCTTGTTTAGAGTTAATAATCATCAATTTTCAACTATGGTATAAAAGAATTTTATTTCCCAGTATACGAAGTAAATGGTTATTGATATGTCAATAGTTCGAAATGATTGGAAAGCGCCCAGGCAATCGTTATGTCAATTCTGTTATTCCGCACAATTGTTACATTTTCTCTTACTTCTGACGCATGTATTGCAGCGAAATCTTAGGTCAAATGGTTCAAAGTTGTAATGTACTGCAATTTACGGCCAGACGAACGAATGCCAAACTATTTTTTTCATAATATTTTCCAGTCGTACAACAATGCAAGGACGCATTTACATCAAACACTAAAGATCGATTTTGAATAATAATAATTCCAAAATGTTATTAACAAATTGATGAATAAAAAAATTGTTGAACAAATCACCCGACAACATAACTTTTTTTTCGAATGAAAATGAGTAGTAGTCCCGCGTAGAAAAAAAGTATCTTGTGAAGAATCTTTTAAAGAATCTTTAAAAAAGTCTTGAAAGAATCTTTGAAAGAATCTTTAAAGGAATCTTGAAAAGAATCACGTATAGGATCCGGAGCAAGATTCTTTACATGATTCTTTTCAAGATTCTTTTTATTTGGAAGCGTTCTAAGAATCTTTGTAAGAATCATGTAAAGAATCTTGAAAAGTGACTTTGAGAGAATCTTGAAAGGATTCCGTCCAACGAGCAGAAAAATCGTTGAAAGAATCTTAATGAAATTCTTCAGAGGATTCAAGCGGAACCTGATGTTGCTTTCCAGGATTCTTTTTATTATTCTTTCTATCCGAAACCGTTCTGAGAATCTTTGTAAGAATCATGTAAAGAATCTTGAAAAGTGACTTTGAAAGAATCTTGAAAGGATTCCGTCCAACGAGCAGAAAAATCGTTGAAAGAATCTTAATGAAATTCTTCAGAGGAATCAAGCGGAACCTGATGTTGCTTTCCAGGATTCTTTTTAAGATTCTTTCTATCCGATAGCGTTCTGAGAATCTTTCAAAGAATCTTTTGAGGAATCTTGAAAAGTATCTTTAAGAGAATCGTGAAATGATTCTAACAATTCAAGAAAAAAATCGTTGAAAGCATCTTAATAAAATTCTTCAGTGGAATCAAGCGGAACCTGTTGTTGCTTTCCAGGATTCTTTTTAAGATTCTTTCTATCGGCAAGCGTTCTGAGAATCTTTTTAAGAATCTTCTAAGGAATCTTGAAAAGTGTCTTTAAGAGAATCGTGAAAAGATTCCGTCCAACGAGCAGAAAAATCGTTGAAAGAATCTTAATAAAATTCTTCAGAGGAATCAAGCGGAACCTGTTGTTGCTTTCCAGGATTCTTTTCAAGATTCTTTCTATCCGATAGCGTTCTAAGAATCTTTCTAAGAATCTTCTAAGGAATCTTGAAAAGTGTCTTTAAGAGAATCGTGAAATGATTCTGACAATTCAAGAAAAAAATCGTTGAAAGAATCTTAATAAAATCCTTCAGAGGAATCAAGCAGAACCTGTTATTGCTTTCCAGGATTCTTTACAAGATTCTTTCTATCGGCAAGCGTTCTAAGAATCTTTCTAAGAATCTTCTAAGGAATCTTGAAAAGTGTCTTTAAGAGAATCGTGAAAAGATTCCGTCCAACGAGCAGAAAAATCGTTGAAAGAATCTTAATAAAATTCTTCAGAGGAATCAAGCGGAACCTGTTGTTGCTTTCCAGGATTCTTTTCAAGATTCTTTCTATCGGCAAGCGTTCTGAGAATCTGTTTAAGAATCTTCTAAGGAATCTTGAAAAGTGTCTTTAAGAGAATCGTGAAAAGATTCCGTCCAACGAGCAGAAAAATCGTTGAAAGAATCTTAATAAAATTCTTCAGAGGAATCAAGCGGAACCTGTTGTTGCTTTCCAGGATTCTTTACAAGATTCTTTCTATCGGCAAGCGTTCTGAGAATCTTTTTAAGAATCTTCTAAGGAATCTTGAAAAGTGTCTTTAAGAGAATCGTGAAAAGATTCCGTCCAACGAGCAGAAAAATCGTTGAAAGAATCTTAATAAAATTCTTCAGAGGAATCAAGCGGAACCTGTTGTTGCTTTCCAGGATTCTTTACAAGATTCTTTCTATCGGCAAGCGTTCTGAGAATCTTTTTAAGAATCTTCTAAGGAATCTTGAAAAGTGTCTTTAAGAGAATCGTGAAAAGATTCCGTCCAACGAGCAGAAAAATCGTTGAAAGAATCTTAATAAAATTCTTCAGAGGAATCAAGCGGAACCTGTTGTTGCTTTCCAGGATTCTTTACAAGATTCTTTCTATCGGCAAGCGTTCTGAGAATCTTTTTAAGAATCTTCTAAGGAATCTTGAAAAGTGTCTTTAAGAGAATCGTGAAAAGATTCCGTCCAACGAGCAGAAAAATCGTTGAAAGAATCTTAATAAAATTCTTCAGAGGAATCAAGCGGAACCTGTTGTTGCTTTCCAGGATTCTTTACAAGATTCTTTCTATCGGCAAGCGTTCTGAGAATCTTTTTAAGAATCTTCTAAGGAATCTTGAAAAGTGTCTTTAAGAGAATCGTGAAAAGATTCCGTCCAACGAGCAGAAAAATCGTTGAAAGAATCTTAATAAAATTCTTCAGAGGAATCAAGCGGAACCTGTTGTTGCTTTCCAGGATTCTTTACAAGATTCTTTCCATCGGCAAGCGTTCTGAGAATCTTTTGAGGAATCTTGAAAAGTATCTTTAAGAGAATCGTGAAATGATTCTGTGAAATATACTGATTAAGTACAATTTTATTTTTTGAAAATATTTTGAATACTAGTGAAGAATTGTAATAAATTGTTCATACCTTTTGATAATCTGTATTTATTTATTGCTTTATAATCTTGAAATTAGTCATAATAAATGTTATTATTTCCTGTGCCGTTATTTCATTACAATGTACAGAGTCTTTGACTCGAGTGAAGCGGATCATATATAATATTTCGAAAAGAAAACCAACAAAGGTCGAATATCAACAAGATAGTTCCTCACGAATGAGCGCTCCCACCATACACATATCATATCGTGAATATATCCCAATCGGGGAGTACAGGTTAAATTCAAATACATCGGAATATTATTACAATAGAATATCTCTCTATATTATAAAAAGATCTCACCGCCGCCGCCGCCGCCGCCGCCGTGTCAAGAATCGAGGGACTTAGAATAATTCGGGCTCAGGGCTTGGGGGAAGGGGGGGAGGGGGGAGGGGGCACCCTTCGGAGGTGGCACCCTTGGGCAGGGGGCGATTGCGAGCGCGCGCAGCGCGCGAGTCACAATAAAATCCTAGTATATATATATATATATATATACAGGGTGTAACTAATCGGCATGATCGGATTATAACTCAAAAATGTAGAAAAATCACACGAGTAAGAATCACTTTGCGAAAATGTCACACGACAAATAGTTTTCTAGTTATTAGCAATCAGCGTGGGCCAATCACAGAGCTGTCGCTGTGACGTCACAGCGACAGTGCCCAGACGGCGCAACTTCGTTGTACTTCGATATAGCTTGTATAAAAAGACGATCACTACTCGCCTCTGCTCACTCACGGTCCGAAGGCAGCGTGAAACAAATGATGGCGCGATAGAAAATTCTATGTTTGACGCTTGAAATTATAAAATAAAAATCGTGGTGTCTTGGACTATTGATGAAAACTATCTAGGAGAACTCCAAAAATGCAGAAAGTGATTTTTCTAGTGCGTATTAAAATTCAATAATTATTTTGATTAGAAAAAAAAAATTTGTGTGATAAATTATAAAAAATACGAAAAAAAATTGTTTAACGGTAGCAAGTTTTATTTCGCAGCAAAACTCGTCATGTTTGAATTACGTTTCGTCATTAATTAATAGCAATAATGTGCCATTCGGCTCCTAGATATTGACATTTTTAAATTTCCCGAAGGCCGCAGTGCGACAGATTTTTTGAGTCCGGAAAGCAATTTTCGTTAACATAATTTAAAGGTGCCCTATGGAATCTTCGATCAATCATGAATTTACTTTCATTGTTCATTCTTTCGAGTATTTTTGTTGATTAGCTTTTTTGCAAATGTCCTGCAGCTTTTAAAACGGAATTTTAGTCCGAACCGTTCAATGCTTGCAGGAAAATCTTTGTTCCACCGATAATACTCTTAGGAAGAATTGAATCGAGCAGATTTAACAAATTCAGGAGTTTTTAGAGGTAGAAAAGCGTGCAAGCGGACGTGACGTAAATCTGCTATTGGTTTTCATAGTATTTAGTGATTTCTTGACTATAAAAGGACTGCAGTATGCCGGATCCTTTAATCATGATAAGAAAATTAAAAAATAAATGTCCAAAATGGGATCAATACGTTTCGTAGAGTAACCCGATTTTTTTTTGCAAATATGTTGGAGTTTCGCTTACCAAAAGTGTTGTCCAAATTGCCTTGTGATTGCAAAATTTGCTTAATTCTATCTAGGTCCAGAGTCGCTGGGTCGGAAGACACGTAATCGTACTGTTGATTCCAATGCTTTTGTCAGTTTTGATTCAACTGACAAAAACTGAATTTGGCAGCATCCTTCATTTACGATAAGCGAATACGAAAAATCATTTGTAGAAATCAAGAATACACAGGTTTTTTGCAAAGTACGATTTCTTTCCAAATGTCCTGGAGGTTTATCGAGCCAGAACTTTCCTCTATATCGTTTTGTGCTTATTGGAGTAGGTTTTTTACAGCGAGATGTATCAATGCGAACATTGAACCAAGCAGTCACATCGAAATTGAAATTTCCAAGGATCTAGAGACTAGCGACCAGGAGACATGAAGTAATTATTGTTTCCCGTTCTGTCCCGTATTTTTGTTGCTTCTAAACGACTGCACGTCACCGCACCCTTTTTAATGATATCAGATTATACAAATTGATTTTAAAAATGAAGTCAGTCGGTTTCGTAGTAAATTCAAATTTTTTTGCCAATGTCCTGGAGGTTTCTGAAACGGAGAGTTTGTCCGAATCGCCCTATGCTTGCAGGAAAAGCTTTATTAATATTTTGTATCAAATGTCCTGGAGGTGTCTCACTGCCAGAACATTTTCCCTAGACGAGCATCAATATTTCAAAAATGTCGTGGAGGTATCTCCTCGCAAAGACGTTTGCCCGAGCCGACCATTAATAGTTTTTATCAATTGTCCTGGAGATTTCTCCCCGCCAGAACGTTTTCCCTAGTATCAATATTTCAAAAATGTCCTGGAGGTTTCTCCTCGCAAGAACATTTTCCCGAGCCAACGATTAATAGCTTTCATCAAATGTCCTGGAGGTTTCTCTCCACCACAACATTTTTCCTAGATGAGTATCAATATTCCAAAAATGTCCTGGAGGTTTCTCACCGCCATAACGTTTCCCCTACATGAGTTTCAATATTTCAAAAATATCCTGGAAGTTTCTCTTCGCAAGAACATTTGCCCGAGCCAACGATTAATAGTTTTTATCAAATGTCCTGGAGGTTACTCCTCGCAAGAACATTGGCTCGAGCCGACCATTAATAGTTTTTATCAAATGTCCTGGAGGTTTCTCTCCACCATAACATTTTCCCTAGATGAGTATCAATATTCCAAAAATGTCCTGGAGGTTTCTTCCCGCCAGAACTATTTCCCTAGATGAGTATCAATATTTCATCAATGTCCTGGAGGTTTCTCCTCGCAAGAACATTTGCCCTAGCCGACCATTAATAGTTTTTATCAAATGTCCTGGAGGTTTCTCCCCGCCAGAACATTTACCCTAGATGAGTATCAATATTTCAAAAATGTCCTGGAGGTATCTCCTCGCAAAAACATTTGCCCGAGCCGACCATTAATAATTTTTATCAAATGTCCTCGAGGTTTCTCCCCGCCAGAACATTTACCCTAGACGAGCATCAATATTTCAAAAATGTCCTGGGGGTTTCTCCTCGCAAGAACATTTGCCCTAGCCGACCATTAATAGTTTTTATCAAATGTCCTGGAGGTTTCTCCCCGCCAGAACATTTACCCTAGATGAGTATCAATATTTCAAAAATGTCCTGAAGGTTTATCCCCGGCAGAACATTTTCCCTACATGACCATCAATATTCCAAAAATATCCTGGAAGTTTCTCTTCGTAAGAACATTTGCCTGAGCCGTCCATTAATATTTTTTATCAAAAGTCCTGGAGGTTTCTCACCGCCAGAATATTTTGTCCTGGGGGTCTCTTCTAGCCAGAACCGCCACCCACCACAACCGTTCCTTGATTCAATACTTTTGGCCTGTCGAGGAGATCCATGGCCTAGGTATTCTATACAGGGTGTAACATAACTATTGTATCAACCGTGACACTTAGGTAGATAATGACGAGCTGAGTAAAAAATCATTAGGGTAAAAAGTCATCAGGTCAAAATTGCCCGAGTTATTAGCATTACAAGTTACAAGAAATAACGCTGAGTGCAAGTGGCGAGAGTCACTTGTTTGCCACGAAGGGCGGCGAGCGAAGGCACAGCAGTGGTCACGGCGTCGGTCGGACTCGCTATCAGACAATCAGCTGATCGAGTCTTGGAAGGACCCCCGGCGGCGGGCAGAACCGTAACTAGCAAGAATCCCAACCGGATTCCCGCCCGGATTACCGCGTGCACTCCAACCGGAATTCCTTCCGGCACTATTTTTTTCTGCGACGATCGACGTGCCGACAATCTCGGATGACGGCTACGTAGGTTACGAGGTCTAGGTGTCTTTTCACTTCGATCTCGACGTGCAGAAGTGCTACGTCTACGAGCCGACGACCTCTGGTGACGGCTTCGTAGTTTTCGAGGTCTAGGTGTCTTTTCACTACGATCTCGACGTGCAGAAGTGCTACGTCTACGAGCTCTCTTCTCTTATTAACAATTTCGTATTAACGATGAATCGGTTCAAAACCGATGTAAAAAAAACATTGAGAGCTACCTCGGTAAAACCCATCGCAGTTGACGGTCAATGTCTCAGAGATTTTATAATCTAAGAATTGGAATTGTCTAGCTCCGACAGCTTCAGAGATACCAGCCTTTGAATTCTTGCATTACGATAAATTGGCAGTGCCTTCACCATGCGGACGAAGGTGAGAGCAAGGTGATAGCAAGGTGAGAGCAGGGGGAGAACAAGGTGAGAGCAAGGTGAGAGCAGGGTGAGAGTAAGGTGAGAGGAGGGGGAGAGCAAGGTGAGAGCAAGGTGTGAGTAAGGTGAGAGCAGGGGGAGAACAAGGTGAGAGCAAGGTGATAGCAAGGTGAGAACAGGGGGATAACAAGGAGAGTAAGGTGAGAGTAAGGTGAGGGCAGGTTGACGGGCGATGTCTCAGTGATGTAAGATTTCGAATTGCCTAGCTCCAACAGCTTCGGAGATACTGGCTTTTGAAATCTCGCACTTACGATGAATCGGTTGAAAATCGATATAAAAAAAACTACGCAAGCCACCTCGATAAAACCGAACACGACAGATAGACGATGTCTCACAGATGATATAATCCCTTAATTCAAATCGTCTAGCTCCGACAACTTCGGAGATACCAGCCTTTGAATTCTCGCATTACGATAAATAGACAGTGCCTTCGCCATGCGGACGAAGGTGAGAGTAAGGTGAGAGTAAAATGACAGCAAGGTGAGAGTAAGGTAACAGCAAGGTGAGAGTAAAATGACAGCAAGGTGAGAGTAAGGTGACAGCAGGGGGAGAACAAGGTGAGAGCAAGGTGAGAGCAGGGTGAGAGTAAGGTGAGAGCAGGGGGAGAACAAGGTGAGAGCAAGGTGATAGGAAGGTGAGAGCAGGGGGAGAACAAGGTAAGAGCAAGGTGAGAGCAAGGTGATAGCAGTGTGAGAGCAGGGGGAGAACAAGGTGAGAGCAAGGAGAGAGCAGGGTGAGAGTAAGGTGAGAGCAGGGGGAGAACAAGGTGAGAGCAAGGTGATAGGAAGGTGAGAGCAGGGGGAGAACAAGGTGAGAGCAAGGTGAGAGCAAGATGAGTGTAAGGTGAGAGCAGTTCGCGGTTGACGGGCGATCTCAGAGATGTAAGAGTTCGAATTGCCTAGCTCCGACAGCTTCGGAGATACCGGCTTTTGAAATCTCGCACTTATGATGAATCGGTCGAAAATCGATACAAAAAACTACGCAAGCCACCTCGACAAAACCGAACACGATAGATAGACGATCTCTCACAGATGATATAATCCCTTAATTCAAATCGTCTAGCTCCAATAGCTTCGGAGATACCAGCCTTTGAATTCTCGCATCGACGATAAAACGGTTAAAAACCGATATGAAAAAAAACTACGCAAGCCACCTCGGTAAAACCGATTGCAATTGACTGACGATCTCTAAGAGATGATATCGATTAATTCAAATCGTCTATCTCCACGTGCAGAAGTGCTACGTCTAGAAGTCGACAACCTCAGGTGACGGCTCCGTAGGTTTCGAAGTCAAGTGTTTTTGCACTGTCTTTTGGTACAAAAGCAATGCTAACATGCAAAATTGATACAGATGATTAGTATCTGTTGCACAAATGGCGAAAAAAATTAAGGGGGCTCGTTTCCACGTCTTTGCGCTTTGCAATGCCATAACACAGTAGTTTTTACACTGTTTTTTGGTACAAAAGCAATGCTAACATGCAAAATTGATACGGATGATTAGTGTCTGTTGCATCAACACACAGACACACAGACACACAGACACACAGACACACAGACACACAGACACACAGACACACAGACACACAGACACACAGACACAGACACAGACACACAGACACACAGACACACAGACACACAGACACACAGACACACAGACACACAGACACAGACACACAGACACACAGACACAGACACACAGACACAGACACAGACACACAGACGCACAGACACAGACACACAGACACAGACACACAGACACAGACACACAGACACAGACACACAGACACAGACACACAGATACAGACACACAGACACAGACACACAGACACAGACACACAGACACAGACACACAGACACAGACACACAGACACAGACACACAGACACAGACACACAGACACAGACACACAGACACACAGACACAGACACACAGACACAGACACACAGACACAGACACACAGACACAGACACACAGACACAGACACACAGACACAGACACACAAACACAGACACACAGACACAGACACAGACACACAGACACAGACACACAGACACAGACACACAGACACAGACACACAGACACAGACACACAGACACAGACACACAGACACAGACACACAGACACAGACACACAGACACAGACACACAGACACAGACACACAGACACAGACACACAGACACAGACACACAGACACAGACACACAGACACAGACACACAGACACACAGACACAGACACACAGACACAGACACACAGACACAGACACACAGACACAGACACACAGACACAGACACACAGACACAGACACACAAACACAGACACACAGACACAGACACACAGACACAGACACACAGACACAGACACACAGACACAGACACACAGACACAGACACACAGACACAGACACACAGACACAGACACACAGACACAGACACACAGACACAGACACACAGACACAGACACACAGACACAGACACACAGACACAGACACACAGACACACAGACACACAGACACAGACACACAGACACAGACACACAGACACAGACACACAGACACAGACACACAGACACAGACACACAGACACAGACACACAGACACAGACACACAGACACAGACACACAGACACAGACACACAGACACAGACACACAGACACAGACACACAGACACAGACACACAGACACAGACACACAGACACAGACACACAGACACAGACACACAGACACAGACACACAGACACAGACACACAGACACAGACACACAGACACAGACACACAGACACAGACACACAGACACAGACACACAGACACAGACACACAGACACACAGACACACAGACACAGACACACAGACACAGACACACAGACACAGACACACAGACACAGACACACAGACACACAGACACAGACACACAGACACAGACACACAGACACAGACACACAGACACAGACACACAGACACAGACACACAGACACAGACACAGACACACAGACACAGACACACAGACACAGACACACAGACACAGACACACAGACACAGACACACAGACACAGACACACAGACACACAGACACAGACACAGACACACAGACACAGACACACAGACACAGACACACAGACACAGACACACAGACACACAGACACACAGACACAGACACACAGACACAGACACACAGACACAGACACACAGACACAGACACACAGACACAGACACACAGACACAGACACACAGACACAGACACACAGACACAGACACACAGACACAGACACACAGACACAGACACACAGACACAGACACACAGACACAGACACACAGACACAGACACACAGACACAGACACACAGACACACAGACACAGACACACAGACACAGACACACAGACACAGACACACAGACACAGACACACAGACACAGACACACAGACACAGACACACAGACACAGACACACAGACACAGACACACAGACACAGACACACAGACACAGACACACAGACACAGACACACAGACACAGACACACAGACACAGACACACAGACACAGACACACAGACACAGACACACAGACACAGACACACAGACACAGACACACAGACACAGACACACAGACACAGACACACAGACACAGACACACAGACACAGACACACAGACACAGACACACAGACACAGACACACAGACACAGACACACAGACACAGACACACAGACACAGACACACAGACACAGACACACAGACACAGACACACAGACACAGACACACAGACACAGACACACAGACACAGACACACAGACACAGACACACAGACACAGACACACAGACACAGACACACAGACACAGACACACAGACACAGACACACAGACACAGACACACAGACACAGACACACAGACACAGGATTTTATAAAAAATTATTTTCATTTAAAAAATATATATATTTCTCAGTTTCTGCTTCTTACTGCTTAAAATCGCACTTTTTGTTGGTCTTCATGACTTAATCTTGAAGGGCTGACCTAGCAATCGACTGTGCCAAAGAAATTCGCTGACAAATAATATGTTGAGGTTTTTCAATTACGATCTTCGTTTCTCAACACATTTCAAATAAAAAAATCATAAAAAATTAAGCCACGTATTCCGTATTGAAGGTAGATATTAAAGACAAAAAAATAAATTAAATTTTTTTTTTATTTATGCGATTTGAAATACGGGTCTAGATATTTTGATAAGTGCTTTGTTTCAGTGATTATTATGATTATTATGAATATCTCAAATTCTGTACATTGCGAAATAAAAACAAACATAGTACGTAATAGTGTATCGTTATTATACATGATAAATTACTATACCTTTTTTCCATCATTGCAGATTTCTCTGATCTTTCATAATCCTTACTGTATCAATTCCATTAAAATTCCTTTCCTTTTCTGCTTCAGATTTTGTGGATAAAAAAGCCCCCTATAAATTGGCGGACTCTGAGTATATTCGGGTTATCAATTTACAAATTTCGAATTTGAGGGCAAAAAAAAGAAAAGCTGCCAATTCTGCTATCCTTGCACGTGATCCGAATGAAAACAGGGAGTAATTCCTCTATCCTCGTTACAATACCCACTACAATTTCCTCTTCATTTTTATTATTTATGTTACTTTCGGTCGAGCAACCATGTTATAAAAAGTGAACAATTAAAGAAGTTTCGTCAACAATTTTTTGTTTCTTTATTTTGAACTTCTACCCCTTCAACAAAAGACGAGGTAAGCGTCTCGACGCCAAGTACCTTAAAACGATTGGCACGATGCTACGGAATGGACTTCCAATTATACGTTTACTAGCAACAACGTCCGCGCTCCGCACGTCCTATGCTTTGGTGACTTTTTTTAGCTAAAACGATCCTGAAGAATCAATGTATATGTCTATCGAAAATAGCTGATAGTCTGAATTACGCTACTTTCATGACATACTTTTGATATAATCATTATATATCCTCTTTAAAACCTACCAAACACCATCAATTTCAGATGCTATAAAAAGGCAGTTTTATTAGACATTCCGCAGAAGTATACGAAAAATATATATTCCTTTAGGTTATTGTCTTTCTATAGGTTCTTCGTGGCGTTCCTCGTTCAGAAGATAGCAATTGACACTTACCTAAAACGATGGGTCGATCACATCAATATGAGTTTCCTGGATGCATATGGATGGTATCTACACGTCGCATCATAAAACATCCATTAATCGAAATCCTGTTGTTCGAACGTACCACCGTTAATCTGTGACATACTTTATTTGAACGTTTTTAAATTTAATCATAACTCGAAATATTGTTGCGTTTATACTTTTTACCGTCACTTCGATGATAATAGCACGTTTGTTAAAACAACCTTACATTGCGAGCTTCATCGAAACCTTGCCTACATAAAGGGAATATGCGCCGTGTTTTTAATTTTTTCTTCAAATTCTGGTTAGCAAAAGACAGACATCATGTAAAAATGTTACAAATGTACGTACACCGAAAAATTTTGCGTAAGTATTATGTGAGATTGGAATGCACCATACGCCTTTAAGAATACAATGAGGAGTTTTATATAGACGGTAAAAGAACCTGCATCAGCAAAGTGGTTCTATTATTCGTTCTTCCACGATTTTATCAAAGACACTTTTCAAGGTTCTTTGGAAAATTCTTTAAAAGATTCTCAGAAGGCTTTCATATAGAAAGAATCTTGAAAAGAATCCTGGAAAGCAACGACTGGTTCCGCTTGATTTCTCTGAAGAATTTTATTAAGATTCTTTCAACGATTTTCTTCTTAAATTGACAGAATCATTTCACGATTCTCTTAAAGATACTTTTCAAGATTCCTCAGAAGATTCTTTGAAAGATTCTCAGAACGCTTTCGGATAGAAAGAATCATAAAAAGAATCCTGGAAAGCAACATCAGGTTCCGCCGAATCCTCCGAACAATTTCATTAAGATTCTTTCAACGATTTTTCTGCTCGTTGGACGGAATCTTTTCACGATTCTTTTAAAGACACTTTTCAAGATTCCTTAGAAGATTCTTAAAAAGATTCTCAGAACGCTTTCCGATAGAAAGAATCTTAAAAAGAATCCTGGAAAGCAACAACAGGTTCCGCTTGATTCCTCTGAAGAATTTTATTAAGATTCTTTCAACGATTTTCTTCTTAAATTGACAGAATCATTTCACGATTCTCTTAAAGATACTTTTCAAGATTCCTCAGAAGATTCTTTGAAAGATTCTCAGAACGCTTTCGGATAGAAAGAATCTTAAAAAGAATCCTGGAAAGCAACATGAGGTTCCGCTTGAATCCTCTGAAGAATTTCATTAAGATTCTTTCAACGATTTTTCTGCTCGTTGGACGGAATCTTTTCACGATTCTTTTAAAGACACTTTTCAAGATTCCTCAAAAGATTCTTTGAAAGATTCTCAGAACGCTTTCGGATAGAAAGAATCTTAAAAAGAATCCTGGAAAGCAACATGAGGTTCCGCTTGAATCCTCTGAAGAATTTCATTAAGATTCTTTCAACGATTTTTCTGCTCGTTGGACGGAATCTTTTCACGATTCTTTTAAAGACACTTTTCAAGATTCCTCAAAAGATTCTTTGAAAGATTCTCAGAACGCTTTCGGATAGAAAGAATCATAAAAAGAATCCTGGAAAGCAACATCAGGTTCCGCTTGAATCCTCCGAACAATTTCATTAAGATTCTTTCTACGATTTTTCTGCTCGTTGGACGGAATCTTTTCACGATTCTTTTAAAGACACTTTTCAAGATTCCTTAGAAGATTCTTAAAAAGATTCTCAGAACGCTTTCCGATAGAAAGAATCTTAAAAAGAATCCTGGAAAGCAACAACAGGTTCCGCTTGATTCCTCTGAAGAATTTTATTAAGATTCTTTCAACGATTTTCTTCTTAAATTGACAGAATCATTTCACGATTCTTTTAAAGACACTTTTCAAGATTCCTCAAAAGATTCTTTGAAAGATTCTCAGAACGCTTTCGGATAGAAAGAATCATAAAAAGAATCCTGGAAAGCAAAATCAGGTTCCGCTTGAATCCTCTGAAGAATTTCATTAAGATTCTTTCAACGATTTTTCTGCTCGTTGGACGGAATCTTTTCACGATTCTCTTAAAGACACTTTTCAAGATTCCTTAGAAGATTCTTAAAAAGATTCTCAGAAGGCTTTCATATAGAAAGAATCTTGAAAAGAATCCTGGAAAGCAACAACAGGTTCCGCTTGATTTCTCTGAAGAATTTAATTAAGATTCTTTCAACGATTTTTCTGCTCGTTGGACGGAATCTTTTCACGATTCTTTTAAAGACACTTTTCAAGATTCCTCAGAAGATTCTTTGAAAGATTCTCAGAACGGTTTCGGATAGAAAGAATCTTAAAAAGAATCCTAGAAAGCAACATCAGGTTCCGCTTGAATCCTCTGAAGAATTTCATTAAGATTCTTTCAACGATTTTTCTGCTCGTTGGACGGAATCTTTTCACGATTCTTTTAAAGACACTTTTCAAGATTCCTTAGAAGATTCTTAAAAAGATTCTCAGAACGCTTGCCGATAGAAAGAATCTTAAAAAGAATCCTGGAAAGCAACAACAGGTTCCGCTTGATTCCACTGAAGAATTTTATTAAGATCCTTTCAACGATTTTTTTCTTGAATTGTCAGAATCATTTCACGATTCTCTTAAAGATACTTTTCAAGATTCCTCAAAAGATTCTTTGAAAGATTCTCAGAACGGTTTCGGATAGAAAGAATCATAAAAAGAATCCTGGAAAGCAACATCAGGTTCCGCTTGAATCCTCTGAAGAATTTCATTAAGATTCTTTCAACGATTTTTCTGCTCGTTGGACGGAATCCTTTCAAGATTCTCTTAAAGTCACTTTTCAAGATTCTTTACATGATTCTTACAAAGATTCTTAGAACGCTTCCAAATAAAAAGAATCTTGAAAAGAATCATGTAAAGAATCTTGCTCCGGATCCTATACGTGATTCTTTTCAAGATTCCTTTAAAGATTCTTTCAAAGATTCTTTCAAGACTTTTTTAAAGATTCTTTAAAAGATTCTTCACAAGATACTTTTTTTCTACGCGGGTAGTAACAAACTGGTATTGCCAATAGGCCATCGACCATGGTCCTTCAGCCCCTGATTTTTATACATAGTTTCGACTTTCCATTTTTTTAATTAGTAAAGAAATAAATAATTAATTTAGTATCGTAGTTTTTTTTTTTTTTTTTTCCTTAGTTACCTTCATTGCTGAATATTTCTAGTTTTTGATATGTGGTATGAGTAGGGTGTTTGAATTTACGTGTAATGTTCTGATCAGGTTGAATACATAGAGGTTCTAAATTTTCGATTTGGATGGTAGCGAATTTCTTAGAAAGTTGTTGGGTTCTAGTTCTTATAGGTGTGATTCCAGTTTTTTCGTAGAGGAGTGTATTTCTAGGGTTGTGTAGTGGATTGTCTGGGTGACGTATACGTGTCAAGCGCCGGATGGCGCATGTTTCGGCTGTTTCTATTTTTTTAATTGCTGATTTTGTACAATTAACAAAGATAGGGTGTCCATATTCGAGTAGTGGTCTGCATATACATTTGTACATTGTTGCTAGATGTTTGATGTGTATATTCCGGTCTTTAAATGTGATTTTTCGAAAATGTGAGGCTCTTTGGATGGTTTTATTTTTGCATTGTTGTAAGTGATAGTTGAAGTTTAATTTATTATCAATATTTATGCCTAGGTATTTTGCATGTGGAACAGCTGATATTTCGACGTTGTGCAGACGAATTTTCGGTGATTGTTGATTGATTTTGTGATTAAAGATTAATAACTGTGATTTGCGAGGATTTGGTTTGAGCCGCCATTTGTTGAACCAGGTTGAAATATTGTCTGTGGCGTTCTGGAGTGCTTCTGCGGTCTCTTGTAGATTATTTTGATGTGAAATTAATACTGTGTCGTCTACGAATTGTAGTATATATTGGCTGAGGTCGATAGCGTCTTTGTTATTTAGATTGAAATTGTACATATCGTTGCAGTATATATTGTAAAGTAGCGGGGACAGTGGTGAGCCCTGCGGCACACCCTGTTCTGGTGAAAATGAATGCGAATGTGAAGTTGACGTTCTGACTATTAGTGAGAAAGTTTTTAATAATATGTATTAGATATTGAGAGCATTCTAGTTGATGTAATTTATATAGCAGACCTTTGTGCCAGACACTGTCAAAGGCTTTCGCAATATCCAAGAATAGGGCGGCGGTTTTTTTGTTGGAGAGTTTGGTTGCTTCTACGTTGGTGATTAAAGTTGTGAGTGCATTTAAAGTTGATTTTCCGCTTCTGAATCCGAATTGGTAGTCGGGAATGGATGGTCCGACGATTGCTTCAATTCTCGATTTAATTATTCTTTCGAGTATTTTGCCGATGGTTGGTAGGAGAGTTATCGGGCGATGATTACCGATTAATGAAAATGATTTGTCAATTTTTCCGAATACTCCGAATACTTTTCATAACTTTTTTTTCGAATGAAAATGATTTGTCAATTTTTCCGAATATTTTTTTTGTATAGATTTTTTTTTAATTTCTAAAAATGCGCGAAAAATAACGAATTTTCATTTTCATTCGAAAAGACGTTAGGTTGTCGGGTGATTCAACAATTTTAATGCTTGAGAAATATATGCGAAACGTCGTTAAGGATGTATTGCGAGACTGTACCCCTATAATACATCCTTAACGAAGTTTCGAATATATTTCTCAACCATTAAATTTATTCTTTTGCTCGCAGATTTCACACACCACACCTTTAGTACGTTTAATAGGTGTATATAAATATGAAATTGAATGTATGTCACAAAAAAAGTATATATGTTATATACATGATATATATGTGGTATGTATATTATATATATATATTACTGCATATTCAATATATGTATATTGCAGATACATTAAATACCTATACAAAACATAACATATATATTTTTTATGTATAAAAAGCGGCAACAACGATACATACATACATATAACTAAAATACATATTTTATACATCACATTTTATATACGAAATATATTTAGTAGATATATTTTCGATATATAAATTTCCATGCGGGCAGCGCATGCGTCAGGCGCGTTGCAGCAACATGCTCGCCGGGAGCATAGACGCGGCAGCGACGAGCGATTTGAAAAACAAAAGAAATTTGTTGATCACTCATTTTGCTAAGATCAGTCGCGTTGCGATATTTGGATAGCAAGGACCGACCTGTCACATTGTGAATAAAGTGACAAACGTGAAGGACGAGGACGAGTGAGGAAGGCAGGATTTGCCAGGAAAACGACCACGGACATACGCGGAGCGGTAAGTACATGTGTTTGTTTTAATTGTCCGCATGCACCAAAGAATTATTTCGATGGTTTCGGTCGGGCGTATGTGGGGTCGAAGTGATCCAGGTCTGGGCCACAGAATTTCGCCGAAAAATGGTTTTACCGAATCGTCGTTTTGCCAAAAACCAAATCGCTAAACGTCATTTGTCCGAATCGCGATTGCGCCGAATCATTTTGGGACAAATCAACGATTCATCTAAATGATTTTTCGGCAAAATTCTGTGGCCCCACCCTCAGTAACAGACCGGGTGGCTCCGATTCGACCGATGCCGGACCGAACATTGATCGATTGCTCGATGGTTTTTTCGTAGAGCTCATTTTCGGCCGATAATTGTTCGGACACGAAATTCGGGATTCCTCTCTTCATTCCAGAATTGTAAATCCCCATTAATTCATGAGATATAGTTTACAGCACAATGTGTTTTGTAATTATGATTTCATAATAATAATATGTAGTGATTATAAAATAGAGCGTAAACATTTGAATAGCTGTAAAAAATACTAATTTTCGCTTTAATATTGCAAGAAATAGTGGAAAAAATGGAAGAAATAAGTAATGTATTACTTATTTTTTTCCATTTTTTCAAAAGAATTATCGTGAATTTTTATTGAAAACAAGGATGCAAAGTAGAACCTTGCACATTGCTTCCTCATTATTTTTCGTTTTTTACAAAGTTACCTCTATGAGGAAGTATGGTATTCAATTTTGGCTTCCTCATACGGGAAGCTTTGTAAAAGGCGAAAAATAATGAGGAAGCAATGTGCAAGGTTCTACTTTGCATCCTTGTTTTAATTATATAAATAAACATGTTGTGAATTCCCTTTTTCTATTTCGTTATTCCGTTATTTCGTTATTATTAGAGCGTTTCCGAAAGTAAATGTGATAACGGATATTTTTAAAAATAATTCAACATTCCATAAAATCAAAAATTTCATACCGTTCGTCACCAAATTATACATATATTGTAACGGGACGCTCCCTTCTACAAGAACGAACGTCCACGTATACCACGAAGCGGCGCGATGTCGTACAAGCAGGCACTGCGTACCTCCTATACCCACACTACTCAAGACCGCCTGGAGTGGTGGGGAACAACGTATATAAGCAGACCGCGCCGAGCACCAAAGGATCTTTTTCCTAATCACCCATCCTGTAAGGATCCCTTAAATATAACGTCCTCTTGTGAGCCCCACATGGCGTTGGCTCTCACAAGATTCCTCTGAGCATAGCCCAGGCTCACCCGTGTGCCCCAGATTGCACTGGCCCGCACGGTTCCTTCCCTTGAGCTAGCCCAGCTCCAGTAGGCCCTGCATTGCGTCAGCCCCTACTGCTCACTTCTACTATCTTTCCTCTATCCCATAATTTTCCATGGTAAACAAAATTTCATTATTGCTTAGTTGGCATCAACAATCAAAAGCCCCACATCGCGTTGGCCCTCTTGATTTGTCGATAAACAACTAAATCATCGAAATTTAGTTTATTATAAAATCTAGTGAATAACAAAAAAAAAAAAAAAAAAAAAAAAAAACAATTAACATAAATAAACGGATTCTCCATAATAAACAAAATTCAAGAATTGTTCAATCGTTATCTGCGATAAAGAGCCCCACATCGCGTTGGCCCTCTTAACTCATCGATTAGCGTTTGAAGGATCGAATTTGTTTATTAGAATTGAAAATTTGTTCATAAAGCCAAATATAAATATCGCTTTTGCTGATAATAAGATCGTGACAGGAAACACGAGCGAAATAACTGTGGCTTTCGATCTTTTGACGATAGCTACAGGTATACCGCTTGCTAGGCTTTGCCTTCGAGGTCTATAGGCGCGGAGTCCATCTCTGCGCCTATATAGAAAAAGAGGTAAACAAGCAGCGAGCACTGGTCGCGCGCTCATCGTCGCACTATAGATATACATCGTCTACGCGCTCTCACACGGACACGGTACAACCGAAACTTTAGGCCTTGGTCTTGAAATTTCGTGGGTATTGTTCGGCACAGGTGTCTGTGACGTATCAATACTCCTGTATAACTATATTGTGTGAATCTCGAGCAACGAGACGTGTTTTTGCTTCACTCTTGAGTCACACTTCGGTTTCTTTTGCTAGTCGAAAGGGTTTAATCCTATTAGAATTTCGTAATCCTATTAGTCTCTTCCTGTACCGAGAATCGAGTGAATACTTCGAAATACGTCGTTTCCTACTCGGAACTACTGGAGATAGCCCAACTCACACGTTTTTCGAACTATTTTCTGAGAAGCTTGTTACAGGTAATTTGAGTAAAAGGCTTCTTGTTAATTATAGGCAAGGAAAAATATTGCATCAAGTTTCGATAACGAACTCCTGGAGATAGCCCAACTCACTTGTTCCCATATTCGATTCCTCACACCTATACAAATCTAGAGTTATAAAAATACTTAGTTAGTTTGTTTTCGACTACTCATTAGAAGATATTTCTCTTTTTTGACCAATTATATCACGCATCCAATGATGAAGTTGAAGCACCCACGCGTCCTTCACTGAGGATCTTTTTTTTTTTCTCTATCCCTCCCATCAACTCAAAAATATTATAAGGAGCTGAAAATAAAAACCGCGTGCTATTATTAGAGTCTTTGGCAGTGAGCTATGCAGTGGCATAGCATGGCAGTGAGCATGCTCCGTATACCGTCGTCAGCTCGGTATACGACCTTAACTTCACTAAAATCTTGCAACACGTCTTCGCAATTAAATATGACTGTTATTACATGTCACACCTTCCGTGAATTGTAATAACAGTCTGAGCGTATAAAATTCCATTACAAACCCTCCAAGCATTCACCGTCAATCCTTTATAGTTCTCCATCCGAACAATCCTTATTATTGACTCTGCCTCTCCTAGATTATTCTACTTTCTCCCTAGCCTATGATGAATTTATCCTAGCATTGTGGCACGTGGATTACTGAGGTTGCTTCCTTTCCTAAAATCAATCACCTCTCATCGGGTCCAGTATACGAACTCCTCAAATCCTCCTCTCTCCCCCTTCAGGAGTTTAACATATTAGAATACAGAAAATCCCCAATATCTATATAAAGGTCACGAGGATTTTTAATATCGTTTCAATATAATGGCTGAATATTGTTTCATTTATATACAAAATTTGAGCTCGCTATCTCAAGTTTTGCAAAAGTTACAATAGAGCGATGTCAATTTTTTGAAAAATTCAAAATTCCATAAAATCTGAACCATATTGCCGATTCGACCCAAATTCAATACCAAACAACATTGAGTGCACCTGCTCTTATAACCAACTATTTAGCAAAATAGACTAAATTTTACTAAAGTTAGAGCGACCACCTCCTTTTTTCAAGAAATTCAAAACGGCATAAAATCGAAATTTTCGGACAAATTTTGTCGAAAATTGCTACAGTTGAAGAGGGTCTGCTGCTACACTTGTGTGCCAAATTTGAGCGCGATATACAAAACAGTTCTTGAGTTATCGGCGTTCGAATTTTCGGACTTGTATACATACACACACATACATACATACGGACATTTTTTCTAGATCACTTTTTTGGACGTTTTGTACTATTCTAAGTGTCCTGACATAAAAATCTCGAAAATTTTTTTTTTCATGAAAACATATGAGGAAGCAATAATAAGTTTTGCAGCCATTCCAAAGTTTAATCATCGTATTACAATCGCTACATGTTATTATTATAAAATCATAATTATAGAGCTGATCGTATCATCATCATTATTTCTATAAGTATTCGGCATTTACAACTCTGCTTCGTTCACAGTCGCAAACGGCTCGCCACTTTTTTTTCTATGTTGGTTTTTTAGTTTTTGGCCGTCGAAATCGCGTTTATTTTTTGGTCGCCGAAATGCCGAAGTCTTTTTTACAGCAATTTGCGAATACTCTAATATTTTTTTCTTTTTTTTTCGTCTCGCTAGCATTGTGGGCTCGATGGGCTCTCTCGATCGCCGCTTTTGAGCGGCGAGCGGAAATGTACAACGCTGTTCGTCAAATAACCTGTATAAATAAAGAATTTCTTTAAATTTTTTCCTCAAAATTTTAATTGTTATTAAGGGATCATCTCAGTGTAAATTCTTTTAAGAATCGATTGTTTTTTGTTGCATTTTCGGACATAATACAGTGTTATACACATTCTCTGCAAGTTTAAAGTCGATATTCGAATTATTTCGGTCCCCACCACATTTCTTAGAGACAGGGGTCGTAGTGTCTACCAGCCAAACGCCAAACCTTAAACGCGTTTTTCTCGGTATGGTGTTTTTCAAAACGGTGGCCAGTCTCAGAGGAAGAGTTATAAAGATATCCCTTTTAAATTTGGACACAATATTCGTTGCGACATTCTTTAGGTCGCTATGGAAGCTTTTTTTCTTTTTTTGAAAATTTCCTATTTTTTTTACGAAAAAACGTCGTAAAAAACAGGCTAAATGTGACACTTTTTTTCAAGCCGCCGTCATTTTGTCATTTTAAAAAAAACAATTTTAAAACTTCCATAGCGACGTAGAGGCTTTCCTACAGATTAATAATCGCTTTGAAATTTTTGTTTCGCATTGTAATTGCGACCCCTAACCTGGCTCCTTTTTTTCACCGGTCTTTACAATAAATAATAACAAAATTAAACAATAAATAAATCGGTTCGAAAAAAATTATTTTGTGTTCTCCATCAGTGCTTTAATTTATTAAAAAAATCAAATCGATTAGCTTATTCGAACCATTTTTCGGGGCGTCACACTGAGATGATCCCTTAATTAGGTTTGTTGCAAATAATCATTTTGATGGTAGAATTTTTTGTAAGATACTTGCAGGATATTTTTACACAGGAAATTTTTTATTTACGATGATTACACTTTGAATACTTGACGTAACGATTTTTGTTATGGAGAATTTTTTTGTTTTTTAATTAGCTTATCAAGTGCAAGCAAGAGACGAATCTTGCTTTTGGACCCTCCACACCAGTCTTTCAACAAATACAAACGAAATGAAGGAACTATAAACAACTACTAACAATTTTAAAGCCTCCACACCTGTTTTTCACCTAATACAAACGAAATGAAGCAACTATAAAAATCTACTAACAATTTTAGACCCTCTACACTTGTATCTCACCAAATACAAACAAAATGAAGCAACTATAAACAACTACTAACAATTTTAGTCCCTTCACACCTGTCTTTCACTAAATACAAATGAAATGAAACAGCTATAAACAACTACTAACAATTTTAGACCCTCCACACCTGTCTTTGAGCAAATACAAACGAAATGAAGCAACTATAAAAACCTACTAACAATTGTAGACCCTCCACACCTGTCTTTCACCAAATATAAACAAAATGATGCAACTAAAAACAACTACTAACAATTTTAGACCCTCCATACCTGTATTTGACCAAATACAAACGAAATGAAGCAACTATAAAAATCTACTAACAATTTTAGACCCTCTGCACCTGTCTTTGATCAAGTACAAACGAAATGATGCAACTATAAAAATCTACTAACAATTTTAGACCCTCTGCACCTGTCTTTCACTAACTACAACGAAATGAACCTACAAGAAACCACACAATTCTGGAAACACGACACTTGTTATCAATATTAATCATCTTTTTTAGATGGAGGAACTTCCCGGCCAGCGACACGGGAGGTCGAGTGTATTTTTTTTTGAGGAAAAGCCGTATCATTTGGATTCCCGATACAAAGATACGGCTCACAAATATTATCGTTGCGTTAACCGCAACTCGGCACCACCGTGCCGTGCTTATATATTTCAAGATGAAAATGGCGACCTGGAAAAGTCTGGGGTCCATAATCATGCTGTCAATCAAAACTATGTTGAAGACCTCCAGTTCAAAAATCTTTGCCGACAAGTCGCCGCCGATATTAAATTAGAACCGGAGGAAGTCGTACGACGTGCGAGTAGGCAGTAAGACCGCAAAAAAAAACAGTCCTGTCTATGTCTCTGTCTGCTTCTGTGTCTCTGTTTCTGTCTCTGTCTCTATGCCTCTGTATCTTTGTGTCTGTCTCTGTCTCTATGTATTGTAACAGAACGGGAGTTTGTTAAAATATCTAAATTTATTGTTTTGACGTATTAGATATAGAAAAAGATAATTGATTTTTGAATGTATAAAAAATGAGGAATTCGTGTACTGGACTCGACAAGATTTTTATTTGTAATGGAAATAAACCTCAGAATTTCGTTTTCGTATTTATACAAAAAGAAGTTCTCATCATCGGTTTTATTTTAGGAATAGTAGAACTAATTGAAACTTGGCAATTTATGCGGGTAATCCCGATTGTTAGTAAAAAAAGAAAGAAATAATGACTCTAATGTTCACGTAGTGAGCTGACGACACTACGGGGAGCACAATGCTCATATGCAAGGAAGTTACAATGCGTGTTGTCACTTTTGGACACGCCACCAACAATAATAAAGGGTGTCAAAATAAGAGAAAGCGTTCCCTCAGAGAAAAGCTCCAGGGAGCAGTTTATCTCATCATCGGAAGATAGCCTATTCGTTTGAAACTAAATCAGACGCGGAGTTATTGTAATTGCACGTATTTTGAGTGTGAAGATAAGGATATTCCAATAATGCAACTACATGCAAGTTGTAACTCGATACGCAACTCGGAATAGGACGTTTAATTTTAAATTCCGAATTTCAGATATTATATTTCCCTTTAAATTATTCTAGGAAGAGATTATCTCGACGCCGGATCGCAGACACACAAAAACACTTAATCCGTTGTAATCCTGTTAGTGTTTAAAAGGATTGACACGCGACAGAATTGGATTGAAGTGATTGAGTATTCTCGATGAAAAGTATCCCGCGGGGTTTAAAGGGTTGCGCGAGAGTTCAACGGTACAAGTAGACGTTAATTAGCAGCATAATCATTGGTAACATGTGATTGCGAGACGCGGGCGAGTATTGGAGCAGTTCCAAGCCAAGCGCGCATATACGGGATCGGGTGTTTACCTTTTTTTCTTTCCTCTAGCTCGGAGCGTAGTCCGGGCTAGACGAGAATCGGTGAGTTCGATGATTATAATAACGTATTATACGAAATAATACGTCGTTACAATCAAAGGTTAAATGGACCAGGAAATAAGATGGATTTACGAGTGTTGATGCAGTATCAAGCCAAGTAATTTAGTGCGGGTGGTTTTGAGTATGCGTGCTGATGCAGTATCAGGCCGCACAGGTTTATCGGGAGTAATGTATGCGATGCAATTGTAGGATAGATGGATCTACAAGTGTTGATGCAGTATCAAGCCAAGTAGTTTTTATAAGGTATTTTGGAGCGTACGTGTTGGTGCAGTACCAAGCCGCACAGGTAATTTAAGGATATATTTTGTTGTTAGTTAGATGACAAATGCATAGGAAGCGACGGATCTACATGTGCCGATGCAGTATCGGGCCAAGTAGTTTAAATAGAGGTATTTTGGAATGTACGTGTTGATGCAGTATCAAGCCGTACAGGTAATTTAGGAATTTTAAGTAATTGTAATTTTTCTGAAAAAGATAAGTACCAGGAATAGAAGGATCTACATGTGCCGATGCAGTATCGGGCCAAGTAGTTTAAATAGAGGTATTTTGGAGTGTGCGTGTTGATGCAGTATCAAGCCGTACAGGTAATTTTAGGAATTTAAAGTAATTGTAATTTTACTGTAAAAGATAAGCATTAGGAATAGATGGATCTACATGTGCCGATGCAGTATCGGGCCAAGTAGTTTTGATAGAGGTATTTTAGAGTGTACGTGCTGATGCAGTATCAGGCCGTACAGGTATTGTAGGTGATTCTTAAAATTAATAGATAGAAAAGGTGGTAGGTACGATAGGTTTTTGAGGCCTAAAGGAGCTGGGCTAAGCTCAAGGAAGGAACCGTTTGTGTCAATGCAGTATTGAGCCAAACGGGCGAGCTGGGCTGTGCTCAAGAACTCTTGCAAGTGTCGAAGCTGTTTCGAGCCAAGCAAGAATCGGAATTATTAATATTAGGAGGGTTCTTCCAAGTTGAAAGATTAATTAGAGATGTGAAATGAGAATGAGCTCTTAGTCAAAAGGAGGCCGGCTTATATATGATCGTCCCCACTGCCAGCTTTCCAGATTTCGGTTACTCGCGAGAACCGCGAGTCCAACGAGTGGGCGTGAGCCACAGAACCGTTGGACGGACTTGACGTGGTGCCTAGATCGATCCTCTACGGTAGCGCGTCTTGTCAACAACGACTTTCTCGTTGGGGATATACCGTTCCGTTACAGTATCTTTATCTTTGTCTCTGTCTCTGTTTCTCGCTCTCTGTCTGCCGGTTTCTATTTCTGTCTGTTCCCTTCGCTGACTGTATTTGTCTGTCTCTGTCTACATCTGGCTGTCTTGGTTTCTGCCTGTCTGTCTCTGGCTGTCACTGTCTCTGTGTATCCCTGGTCATGTCTGTCCGTCTCTGTCTGTCTGTTGCTGTCTCTTTCTTTGTATCTGTTCCTGCCTATCCTCTGTCTGCTTCCGTCTCTGTCTCCGTCTCTGTCGGTGTCTGTCCGTATTTGTCTGTCCCTGTTTGTCTGTGTCCTGCCTGTCTGTCTGTCCCTGTTTCTGTCTATCTCTGTCTCCGTCTCTGTCGGTGTATGTCCATCCATGTCTGTCCCTATTCGTCTTTTTCTGTCTCTGTCTCTGTCTCTGTCTCTGTGTTTCTGTTTCTGTCTCTGTCTCTGTGTCTGTGTCTCTGTATCTGTGTCTCTGTCTCTGTTTCTCGCTCTGTCTCTGCCGGTCTCTGCTTCTGCCTGTTTCCGTCGCTGTCTGTATTTGTCCGTCTCTGTCTGTATCTGCCTGTCTCTGTCTGCCTCTGGCCGTCTCTGTCTATGTGTGTCTCTGTCTCTGTCTTTTTCTGTCTCTTTCTTTGTGTCTGTTCCTGCCTATCTCTGTCGGTGTCTTTCCGTATCTGTCTTTTTCTGTTTATCCGTGTCTCTGTCTGTGTTCCTGCCTGTCTATTTGTTTCTGTGTCTGTCTCTGTTTTTATCTCTGTTCCTGTCTGTGTCTATCTGAATGTTAATGCATGAGTAGAAAACCGGATGCAGCGCTAAGATGCTCGAAGGCGGCAATGATAAGCTATTTGAAGCGCATACAAGCGGAATTGCGGCCCCCAATTCCTGAAGCGCTGGAAGAGCTGGGTCGCCTCTTGGAAGGGTATGCTCCGGCAAGCTCGATATATCAGGGCACTGTTCGAGCTCGCGGTGCATCCGCAACCATTTTTGCCAGCCGAAATATGTTGGCGGAGCTAGGCAATGCCGAATGGCTTCATATTGATGGAACATTCTCGGTGAGACTATAATTTGTTGTTTAATTTTTCAATTTTACATCCTAGTTTTTCTTTAATTATTCTTTTTGTTAATTTATGTAAAGGTTGTTCCACGGCGACCGAAAGCTACCCAGCTGTGGATTATTCACATCCGGGTGGCTGACAAGGTTGGTGGTTATTTTTACATTTCTTTCATTTACGTTCTTTCTTTCGTCTAATAAATACAACCACTTATTTTTAGGGGTATGCCGCTGTGTTCGTGCTAGGCGAGAAAAGGACAAAAGTCCTTTACGATGCGGTATGGACCCACATACTAGAACTAGCCCCTGGCCTCAGGGATAGTCTTAAGGCGGTGTGGACTGACTTCGAAGCAGCCGCGGTGAAGAGTTTGCGGGCGACCTTCCCGCGAATTCAAATCCGCGGCTGCTGGTTCCACTACTGCCGAGTGAGTTTTAATGTAAAATAACATTACATCTATTGGTTTTATTATGTAACGAGCAACAACGTGCTCGCTTGGCTCACACTCCTTGTTTTCATTCATCTTTCCTCGTGGCCAATACAGCCATTTGCAACGCGCGCGTGACCCCGCAGCGGCCATGACAGTCTATCGATTTTACATCAAAGCCGCCGCCGACCAATCGGAACGCTTGAAAGACGGCTTTAGTATTTCGACTTTCGATGTGCCATGTCCTTTTTAAGAGAGGATCCCTGACTCTAATATGTACAGACCCTTTTTCAGTTTTATTTTTGTACGTAGGCCACTACCCGGAAATTTAAAGCACTGCGGATGGAGGATCCGCCACGACAGGTGCTTTACTGGAGCTGGGCTCTCGCCTTACTGCCAGCCGACCGGTTCGAAGAGGGCTGCCGCGCGATTTCTGACTTTGCCGATCCGCTGTCCGTCGGCCAAAATGAGAGGCTACTGGGGTTTACCCACTACCTGCGGCATCAATGGGTCCCGCTAGCCTCGGTAGTTTCCGTGCATGGCACGCCTATTCGCACAAATAATGTCGCGGAGTCCTTCAATCGTCACTTGGAAACAAAGTTGGGTGGAGCGCATCCCCGATTTTGGGTGTTCTTGGGTATGGTCTCTGTCTCTGTCTGTCTGTCTCTGTCTGTCTGTCTCTGTCTGTCTGTCTCTGTCTGTCTGTCTCTGTCTGTCTGTCTCTGTCTGTCTGTCTCTGTCTGTCTGTCTCTGTCTGTCTGTCTCTGTCTGTCTGTCTCTGTCTGTCTGTCTCTGTCTGTCTGTCTCTGTCTGTCTGTCTCTGTCTGTCTGTCTCTGTCTGTCTGTCTCTGTCTGTCTGTCTCTGTCTGTCTGTCTCTGTCTGTCTGTCTCTGTCTGTCTGTCTCTGTCTGTCTGTCTCTGTCTGTCTGTCTCTGTCTGTCTGTCTCTGTCTGTCTGTCTCTGTCTGTCTGTCTCTGTCTGTCTGTCTCTGTCTGTCTGTCTCTGTCTGTCTGTCTCTGTCTGTCTGTCTCTGTCTGTCTGTCTCTGTCTGTCTGTCTCTGTCTGTCTGTCTCTGTCTGTCTGTCTCTGTCTGTCTGTCTCTGTCTGTCTGTCTCTGTCTGTCTGTCTCTGTCTGTCTGTCTCTGTCTGTCTGTCTCTGTCTGTCTGTCTCTGTCTGTCTGTCTCTGTCTGTCTGTCTCTGTCTGTCTGTCTCTGTCTGTCTGTCTCTGTCTGTCTGTCTCTGTCTGTCTGTCTCTGTCTGTCTGTCTCTGTCTGTCTGTCTCTGTCTGTCTGTCTCTGTCTGTCTGTCTCTGTCTGTCTGTCTGTCTCTGTCTGTCTGTCTCTGTCTGTCTGTCTCTGTCTGTCTGTCTCTGTCTGTCTGTCTCTGTCTGTCTGTCTCTGTCTGTCTGTCTCTGTCTGTCTGTCTCTGTCTGTCTGTCTCTGTCTGTCTGTCTCTGTCTGTCTGTCTCTGTCTGTCTGTCTCTGTCTGTCTGTCTCTGTCTGTCTGTCTCTGTCTGTCTGTCTCTGTCTGTCTGTCTCTGTCTGTCTGTCTCTGTCTGTCTGTCTCTGTCTGTCTGTCTCTGTCTGTCTGTCTCTGTCTGTCTGTCTCTGTCTGTCTGTCTCTGTCTGTCTGTCTCTGTCTGTCTGTCTCTGTCTGTCTGTCTCTGTCTGTCTGTCTCTGTCTGTCTGTCTCTGTCTGTGTGTCTCTGTCTGTCTGTCTCTGTCTGTCTGTCTCTGTCTGTCTGTCTCTGTCTGTCTGTCTCTGTCTGTCTGTCTCTGTCTGTCTGTCTCTGTCTGTCTGTCTCTGTCTGTCTGTCTCTGTCTGTCTGTCTCTGTCTGTCTGTCTCTGTCTGTCTGTCTCTGTCTGTCTGTCTCTGTCTGTCTGTCTCTGTCTGTCTGTCTCTGTCTGTCTGTCTCTGTCTGTCTGTCTCTGTCTGTCTGTCTCTGTCTGTCTGTCTCTGTCTGTCTGTCTCTGTCTGTCTGTCTCTGTCTGTCTGTCTCTGTCTGTCTGTCTCTGTCTGTCTGTCTCTGTCTGTCTGTCTCTGTCTGTCTGTCTCTGTCTGTCTGTCTCTGTCTGTCTGTCTCTGTCTGTCTGTCTCTGTCTGTCTGTCTCTGTCTGTCTGTCTCTGTCTGTCTGTCTCTGTCTGTCTGTCTCTGTCTGTCTGTCTCTGTCTGTCTGTCTCTGTCTGTCTGTCTCTGTCTGTCTGTCTCTGTCTGTCTGTCTCTGTCTGTCTGTCTCTGTCTGTCTGTCTCTGTCTGTCTGTCTCTGTCTGTCTGTCTCTGTCTGTCTGTCTCTGTCTGTCTGTCTCTGTCTGTCTGTCTCTGTCTGTCTGTCTCTGTCTGTCTGTCTCTGTCTGTCTGTCTCTGTCTGTCTGTCTCTGTCTGTCTGTCTCTGTCTGTCTGTCTCTGTCTGTCTGTCTCTGTCTGTCTGTCTCTGTCTGTCTGTCTCTGTCTGTCTGTCTCTGTCTGTCTGTCTCTGTCTGTCTGTCTCTGTCTGTCTGTCTCTGTCTGTCTGTCTCTGTCTGTCTGTCTCTGTCTGTCTGTCTCTGTCTGTCTGTCTCTGTCTGTCTGTCTCTGTCTGTCTGTCTCTGTCTGTCTGTCTCTGTCTGTCTGTCTCTGTCTGTCTGTCTCTGTCTGTCTGTCTCTGTCTGTCTGTCTCTGTCTGTCTGTCTCTGTCTGTCTGTCTCTGTCTGTCTGTCTCTGTCTGTCTGTCTCTGTCTGTCTGTCTCTGTCTGTCTGTCTCTGTCTGTCTGTCTCTGTCTGTCTGTCTCTGTCTGTCTGTCTCTGTCTGTCTGTCTCTGTCTGTCTGTCTCTGTCTGTCTGTCTCTGTCTGTCTGTCTCTGTCTGTCTGTCTCTGTCTGTCTGTCTCTGTCTGTCTGTCTCTGTCTGTCTGTCTCTGTCTGTCTGTCTCTGTCTGTCTGTCTCTGTCTGTCTGTCTCTGTCTGTCTGTCTCTGTCTGTCTGTCTCTGTCTGTCTGTCTCTGTCTGTCTGTCTGTCTCTGTCTGTCTGTCTCTGTCTGTCTGTCTCTGTCTGTCTGTCTCTGCCTGTCTGTCTCTGCCTGTCTGTCTCTGCCTGCCTGTCTCTGCCTGCCTGTCTCTGCCTGCCTGTCTCTGTCTGTCTGTCTCTGTCTGTCTGTCTCTGTCTGTCTGTCTCTGTCTGTCTGTCTCTGTCTGTCTGTCTCTGTCTGTCTGTCTCTGTCAGTCTGTCTCTGTCAGTCTGTCTCTGTCTGTCTGTCTCTGTCAGTCTGTCTCTGTCTGTCTGTCTCTGTCTGTCTGTCTCTGTCTGTCTGTCTCTGTCTGTCTGTCTCTGTCAGTCTGTCTCTGTCTGTCTGTCTCTGTCTGTCTGTCTCTGTCTGTCTGTCTCTGTCTGTCTGTCTCTGTCTGTCTGTCTCTGTCTGTCTTTTTTTTTTTTTTTTTTTTTTTTTTTTTTTTTTTTTTTTTGCCGGCGACGAAGAAATCTTCAAGAAGACACCCTGTTGTTTTGGGTAGTGTCGGATTTTTACCGACTAAAACTCCGCCGCCGTCTCCACACGTTACGCTGGTACCGCTTTCGCATAACCGCAGCATACCGTGCTTATTGCTCTCCCCGAGCTTCCTTCTATTCTGCATTTGATTTTCATGCACTGGCTTCTTCTGAACTCAGGTGTCTCGGACTTGCACCGGATTCCTATTCGTTTCGATTCGCGCTTTGGCATTTCTTTCCGCCTCTTCTTTCTTTTTCATTATTTTTGTAATGAAAGACTGCACTATATCCCAGGTGTGTTCGGACCTCAATATCACCTCCATGAAGTTCCTTTCCTCCAGTTCTGTGCCGAGTTGTTCCTTAAGAATAATTCGGTCATTTTCCGTCGCTGGACAACCGAAAACCGTGTGCCTCGCATCGTCCGGAACCTTGCCACATTCGTAGCATTCTGCGGTGTCGGTTTTGCGAAACTTCTCCAGATATGCGTTAAAACAGCCATGTCCGCTTAGCGCTTGCGTAAGGTAGTATCCTATTTGTCCATGCTTTCTATTGCACCATGTGTCGACCTTTGGGATGATTTCGTAAGTCCACCTTCCAGACGAGTCTCCGTCCCACCGTGCTTGCCATCGCTCCATAAGCCTCTGCCGGGCTCTTTGCCTTACCGTTTCTTTCATGTGTTCTCTTTCTTGCCCCTGGGTGTACTGGGCTAAATCCGCGTAGATCTCTTGCTTTTGCAGAATAAGCAGATCGATTGGGGGAGTACTCGAAAGCACAAGTGTGGCTCCTTCTGAGACAGTTCGATATCCAGATATTACTCTCAAAGCACTCCGTCTCTGTACAGAGGCCAGTCTGCGTTTTGCTCCTACCTTGTTTGCAGCGGCCGCCCATATTTCGGCCCCGTACAAAATTTGGGCGTGGATGACGCTGTTTAGTAGCCTTCTCTTCTCCTCTCTGGGCCCCTTTATATTTGGCATTAATCGCGCTAGAGATGCCGCTGTCGCCGCCGCCTTTTCAGTTGTTTTAATAATGTGGTCTACGTAGCGGACTGCGTTATCCACTTGTACTCCCAAGTATCTGACGGACCTGGACCATGGTATACTTTGCCTTTCTAGAAGCAGATTTGGTGGTGTGAAAATCCTTTTATCGGTTATCAGTACGGCTTCTGTTTTATGTACTGCCAACTCCAGTTCATTTTCCTTGAGCCATTTGCTGGCACGACGGAGGCTCTCATTCGCTATTACTTCCAAGGTGCCTGGCGTCCTCGCCGTAACGACTAGAGCTACATCATCTGCGAAACCTATTATAGTCGCGTCTTTTGGGATATCTAGGTTTAACAGGCCATCATACATTACGTTCCACAAAAAGGGACCTAATACAGATCCTTGTGGAACGCCAGCAGTTACCTCATACTCAACTGGGCCATCCTCCGTGGTGTACATAAGGGTTCTATCGCTCAGGTAGTTGCCTATCATCCGTTCTAGGTATTTCGGTGTCTGCCTTTTCGCTAGAGCCCCCATAATGATGCTCCACTTTGCCGAGTTAAACGCATTTTTAACGTCCAGTGTCACAAGTGCACAGAAGCCTTTCGTCTTCCAGTTCCCTTGTTTCACTTTGTCCGCCCACTCAATAACTTTTGCTATGGCATCTATAGTGGATCTGCCCTTTCGGAAACCGTACTGCTTTGGTGACAGCCCTCCGTTTCTTTCGATGTGCTCCTCGAGTCTTTTGAGCAACAATCTCTCGAAAAGCTTCCCTACATTATCTAGGAGACAGATAGGTCGGTAGGACGACGGCTCTTCTAACGGTTTATCTCCCTTCCGCAATAATACTAATTTCTGTTTTTTCCACCTCTTATGAAAGACTCCCTCCCGAAGGCATAAGTTGTATGTCTCCAGCAGTAGTTCTGGCCATATTTCTATGACAGCTCCTATTATCTCGTTTGGGATGAAGTCAGGCCCCGGTGCTTTGCCGGGCTGAAGGCGTTTTTTCGCATCTATTATTTCCTCGATGGTAAAAAGGTCTACCATTGCGTTGTCTCCTTGTGTCTGATCTGTCGGCCTCCGGTCGTGTACCGGGAACAGCGTTCTTACTATTTCGTTCATCCTTTCCGGGCATGACAGGCCGGGAATTTGTTGCCTGTTTCCCAGTTTTTTTGTTACTATTTTATAGGGAAGCCCCCATGGGTCCTGCTCTATTGAGCGACAAAGCTCTAACCAACTTTTCCTTTTACTGCTTCTGATAGCGCTCCGCAGTTTCTTCCTTGCATCTTTATGTTTCGCTTGTAGGTCTTTGTCTACCTGGGCATTCCTACGTCTCTTACGCCGCTGAACTGCTTTACGTGCTGCCATACAAAGCTTTCTGAGCTCGCTTATTTCTGGGTTCCACCAGTATACGGCTTTTCTCTTCCCTAAGCCCTTCCTCCGTTTTGGCATGGCTGCATTACATGCCACGGTCAGCGTCTCGACCGTGTAATCAACCATTCCTTCAGGGTTTCCTATTTCGACAAGCCTCTGCAGATGTCCCGTACTTTTTTCCGTCGAAAGTGCCTCGGACAGCTTAAGCCGATCCAACCGTCCTAGCAGCCATCCTCCCTCTTCTACTATGCCGTTGTACGAGCGTGCCGCGTGTGCCGGGTGCGTCCTGGATACCCGACCGATACTGTACTCCACGTATTGATGATCGCTCAACGTGACTTCTTCTAGTACGTTCCATCTTTCTACTCGTGCCGCAATTCCGGCTGACGCAAGGGTAAGATCTATTACTGATCCTGTTTCACCGCGACGGAAGGTTAACTCGTTCCCTTCGTTTAAGATCACTAAATCGAGACGTGCAATTAATTCTGACAGCGCCTCCCCTCGTTTGTCCAGTCTTCTGGAGCCCCATTCTGGGGACTTGCTGTTAAAATCTCCTGCTACCAGTACTTCACCTTTTGCCGTCCTGATGCTGGCTTCCAGATTATCGAGTTGTCTCAAGAAGTCCTCGTAGTCCGAGTTTGGTGAGAAGTAACAACTGTAAGTTCTCACACCTTCGATGTCCGCCCACACAAAATCTGCGTTGGGCTTGCTTACCTCTCTGACTCTCATGTCGCCGTTTAGCACTGCTATGGCTGCCCGTCCGGTCGTGTCTTGTAACCATAGTCCGGTATCTGGTTTCCGATATTGTTCGCTGATAATAAGAACGTCAGTCCGTTTTTCTACCGCTACCTGCATTAGAAGGTCCTGCGCTTCGCGACCTCTCCCCAAGTTTATCTGTATATACCTAGACATTTCGTTGCTTTCGCACAGCCTTCTGGAATGACGGGCATTTTGCACTTCCCAGTATATGCTTCGCACCTCCTTGCTCTTGATTTTCTTTGCATATTACGCAAGATGCTTCTTCTTTGCAATCCTTTGCGAGATGGTCATCTTCTCCACAGAGCCGACACGATTTCGATCTATCCGGTCCCTTGCAGTCTACTGCGACGTGGCCGAAGCCTTGACACCGGAAGCACCGCAAGACTTGGGCTTTGAGTCTGACCCGACACCGCACCCATCCTATTTTGATCCTGCCGATATCAAGTACCTTATCCGCCGTTTCCGCTGGTACCGTGACCACCGCAGTTTGAGTCCCTCCGAACCCCTTTCTCAGAGATCTTACCTTGATCGCCTCCGTATCGGTATTTTCTACTGCCGATACTATTGCAGTCACGATATCTTCGTCCTCAGTGACTTCATCGAGGTCCCGGATTTCCAGGGCGTAGCTTCTCGCCATTGTGCGAACATTTGCTTCCTCTCCCAGTGCCATTGCTACCGCGTTTCTCAGCTTTTCCGCCCCTTCGCTTCCTCTCTTAATCTCGACTAGGAGCTCGCCCCCTCGAGTTCGCCTTATACCTGCTATTTGTACTCCGCAGTTTTCCGGATCTACCTTGGTCTTAATTTTCCTTAGGATATCTGCGTAGGTTGCCTCTCCATTTGCTTTTACTGCAACTGCTGCCGGCTGTCTTCGGCGGATTTCTTTTACTTGTGGCTTTTTGGCACTTCTGTCGTGTTGCGGTTTCTTCTTCCGTTCCACCGTTGACCACTCGGAATCTTTCACCCCCGGGTCTTGTAAAACTTTCCTGCTATGCGATGTGCTTGCGCTTCCGCTAATATTATTTATTTCGTTTCCTTCTCGTCTCTTTTTCCCAGGAGTTAGCATGCCGGGTGGTGAAGACGCCAATCTTTTCTTATCGAGGTCGGCCCCCCTGAATATCGCACTCGAGTTTTCGGTCGCGCTCTTCATACTTCTTTCCTGCGATGGGCCGGCCTGAGTAGCGACTACTTTTCTCTCAATTCGGTTTTTGGGCGACTTTTGATGTAGTCTATCCAGTACTTCTACGTGTGCGCGTGACGGGCCTAGCGTCTCCTTGATCTCCCTTTTGGCTTTCCGATGTTCCTGCATGCGTTCGTAGAAAACTACCGCTTCCGTGATGGCATCTCGAATCGGCTTGTGGATATTTTTTGCTTCTTTGACAATCTTGTCAATTATTTGTATGCGTTTACCTAACGCTGTAAATGCAATTTCCTCCTCGTTATCTAGCTGTTCCCTCCACTGCGGGGTAACTTCTATATTTTTTACAAGGGAGGATCCTCCATTTCCTTTAACTACTTCTCCTATGAGTCTGCCCCCTGCACCCAGTGAAGTCTCCACCTTCGTAGGAGGTGCACTTCTGTTTTCTATTCCTTCTGAGATGGGGTTCTCGGTGATTATCAGGTTCTGGTTACCCTTCAAGCTTTCCAGAATTTGCTGCTCCTCCTTTTCCAGCTTATCCAGCTGCTCCTTCGCTTGTCCACCTTCATTCTCTTTTTTTTTTTTGGGCTTTTTTGTTTTCTTGTTTTTGTGTTTTTGTGCTAGTTTCATCCATTTTGTTCCCACGCTGTCCTAGGTGATAAATATCGACCCCAGCAGAGCCTGGTTACGGGGGTAAGGCCACTTAAGTACACCTGGGGTTGGACCAGTTACCCCAGGGGGAACCGTTTGCGACATCTCTCCCAGATGCCATGCAGCTCTCGGCACGGTATCTAACACTTTAGCTTGGGTTTGTGCTGCTCTTTGTCTCGATCCTCCCCGTCAGCCCGTCCGGCATGGTTGCACCTACCGACATGGCCTGGCGGATCGATGGATCACTGAAGCCCCCCCACCACGGCAAGGTGGCAACACCTGGGGGGGTGTCTCTGTCTGTCTGTCTCTGTCTGTCTGTCTCTGTCTGTCTGTCTCTGTCTGTCTGTCTCTGTCTGTCTGTCTCTGTCTGTCTGTCTCTGTCTGTCTGTCTCTGTCTGTCTGTCTCTGTCTGTCTGTCTCTGTCTGTCTGTCTCTGTCTGTCTGTCTCTGTCTGTCTGTCTCTGTCTGTCTGTCTCTGTCTGTCTGTCTCTGTCTGTCTGTCTCTGTCTGTCTGTCTCTGTCTGTCTGTCTCTGTCTGTCTGTCTCTGTCTGTCTGTCTCTGTCTGTCTGTCTCTGTCTGTCTGTCTCTGTCTGTCTGTCTCTGTCTGTCTGTCTCTGTCTGTCTGTCTCTGTCTGTCTGTCTCTGTCTGTCTGTCTCTGTCTGTCTGTCTCTGTCTGTCTGTCTCTGTCTGTCTGTCTCTGTCTGTCTGTCTCTGTCTGTCTGTCTCTGTCTGTCTGTCTCTGTCTGTCTGTCTCTGTCTGTCTGTCTCTGTCTGTCTGTCTCTGTCTGTCTGTCTCTGTCTGTCTGTCTCTGTCTGTCTGTCTCTGTCTGTCTGTCTCTGTCTGTCTGTCTCTGTCTGTCTGTCTCTGTCTGTCTGTCTCTGTCTGTCTGTCTCTGTCTGTCTGTCTCTGTCTGTCTGTCTCTGTCTGTCTGTCTCTGTCTGTCTGTCTCTGTCTGTCTGTCTCTGTCTGTCTGTCTCTGTCTGTCTGTCTCTGTCTGTCTGTCTCTGTCTGTCTGTCTCTGTCTGTCTGTCTCTGTCTGTCTGTCTCTGTCTGTCTGTCTCTGTCTGTCTGTCTCTGTCTGTCTGTCTCTGTCTGTCTGTCTCTGTCTGTCTGTCTCTGTCTGTCTGTCTCTGTCTGTCTGTCTCTGTCTGTCTGTCTCTGTCTGTCTGTCTCTGTCTGTCTGTCTCTGTCTGTCTGTCTCTGTCTGTCTGTCTCTGTCTGTCTGTCTCTGTCTGTCTGTCTCTGTCTGTCTGTCTCTGTCTGTCTGTCTCTGTCTGTCTGTCTCTGTCTGTCTGTCTCTGTCTGTCTGTCTCTGTCTGTCTGTCTCTGTCTGTCTGTCTCTGTCTGTCTGTCTCTGTCTGTCTGTCTCTGTCTGTCTGTCTCTGTCTGTCTGTCTCTGTCTGTCTGTCTCTGTCTGTCTGTCTCTGTCTGTCTGTCTCTGTCTGTCTGTCTCTGTCTGTCTGTCTCTGTCTGTCTGTCTCTGTCTGTCTGTCTCTGTCTGTCTGTCTCTGTCTGTCTGTCTCTGTCTGTCTGTCTCTGTCTGTCTGTCTCTGTCTGTCTGTCTCTGTCTGTCTGTCTCTGTCTGTCTGTCTCTGTCTGTCTGTCTCTGTCTGTCTGTCTCTGTCTGTCTGTCTCTGTCTGTCTGTCTCTGTCTGTCTGTCTCTGTCTGTCTGTCTCTGTCTGTCTGTCTCTGTCTGTCTGTCTCTGTCTGTCTGTCTCTGTCTGTCTGTCTCTGTCTGTCTGTCTCTGTCTGTCTGTCTCTGTCTGTCTGTCTCTGTCTGTCTGTCTCTGTCTGTCTGTCTCTGTCTGTCTGTCTCTGTCTGTCTGTCTCTGTCTGTCTGTCTCTGTCTGTCTGTCTCTGTCTGTCTGTCTCTGTCTGTCTGTCTCTGTCTGTCTGTCTCTGTCTGTCTGTCTCTGTCTGTCTGTCTCTGTCTGTCTGTCTCTGTCTGTCTGTCTCTGTCTGTCTGTCTCTGTCTGTCTGTCTCTGTCTGTCTGTCTCTGTCTGTCTGTCTCTGTCTGTCTGTCTCTGTCTGTCTGTCTCTGTCTGTCTGTCTCTGTCTGTCTGTCTCTGTCTGTCTGTCTCTGTCTGTCTGTCTCTGTCTGTCTGTCTCTGTCTGTCTGTCTCTGTCTGTCTGTCTCTGTCTGTCTGTCTCTGTCTGTCTGTCTCTGTCTGTCTGTCTCTGTCTGTCTGTCTCTGTCTGTCTGTCTCTGTCTGTCTGTCTCTGTCTGTCTGTCTCTGTCTGTCTGTCTCTGTCTGTCTGTCTCTGTCTGTCTGTCTCTGTCTGTCTGTCTCTGTCTGTCTGTCTCTGTCTGTCTGTCTCTGTCTGTCTGTCTCTGTCTGTCTGTCTCTGTCTGTCTGTCTCTGTCTGTCTGTCTCTGTCTGTCTGTCTCTGTCTGTCTGTCTCTGTCTGTCTGTCTCTGTCTGTCTGTCTCTGTCTGTCTGTCTCTGTCTGTCTGTCTGTCTCTGTCTGTCTGTCTGTCTCTGTCTGTCTGTCTCTGTCTGTCTGTCTCTGTCTGTCTGTCTGTCTCTGTCTGTCTGTCTCTGTCTGTCTGTCTCTGTCTGTCTGTCTCTGTCTGTCTGTCTGTCTCTGTCTGTCTGTCTCTGTCTGTCTGTCTCTGTCTGTCTGTCTCTGTCTGTCTGTCTCTGTCTGTCTGTCTCTGTCTGTCTGTCTCTGTCTGTCTGTCTCTGTCTGTCTGTCTCTGTCTGTCTGTCTCTGTCTGTCTGTCTCTGTCTGTCTGTCTCTGTCTGTCTGTCTCTGTCTGTCTGTCTCTGTCTGTCTGTCTCTGTCTGTCTGTCTCTGTCTGTCTGTCTCTGTCTGTCTGTCTCTGTCTGTCTGTCTCTGTCTGTCTGTCTCTGTCTGTCTGTCTCTGTCTGTCTGTCTCTGTCTGTCTGTCTCTGTCTGTCTGTCTCTGTCTGTCTGTCTCTGTCTGTCTGTCTCTGTCTGTCTGTCTCTGTCTGTCTGTCTCTGTCTGTCTGTCTCTGTCTGTCTGTCTCTGTCTGTCTGTCTCTGTCTGTCTGTCTCTGTCTGTCTGTCTCTGTCTGTCTGTCTCTGTCTGTCTGTCTCTGTCTGTCTGTCTCTGTCTGTCTGTCTCTGTCTGTCTGTCTCTGTCTGTCTGTCTCTGTCTGTCTGTCTCTGTCTGTCTGTCTCTGTCTGTCTGTCTCTGTCTGTCTGTCTCTGTCTGTCTGTCTCTGTCTGTCTGTCTCTGTCTGTCTGTCTCTGTCTGTCTGTCTCTGTCTGTCTGTCTCTGTCTGTCTGTCTCTGTCTGTCTGTCTCTGTCTGTCTGTCTCTGTCTGTCTGTCTCTGTCTGTCTGTCTCTGTCTGTCTGTCTCTGTCTGTCTGTCTCTGTCTGTCTGTCTGTCTCTGTCTGTCTGTCTCTGTCTGTCTGTCTCTGTCTGTCTGTCTCTGTCTGTCTGTCTCTGTCTGTCTGTCTGTCTCTGTCTGTCTGTCTCTGTCTGTCTGTCTCTGTCTGTCTGTCTCTGTCTGTCTGTCTCTGTCTGTCTGTCTCTGTCTGTCTGTCTCTGTCTGTCTGTCTCTGTCTGTCTGTCTCTGTCTGTCTGTCTCTGTCTGTCTGTCTCTGTCTGTCTGTCTCTGTCTGTCTGTCTCTGTCTGTCTGTCTCTGTCTGTCTGTCTCTGTCTGTCTGTCTCTGTCTGTCTGTCTCTGTCTGTCTGTCTCTGTCTGTCTGTCTCTGTCTGTCTGTCTCTGTCTGTCTGTCTCTGTCTGTCTGTCTCTGTCTGTCTGTCTCTGTCTGTCTGTCTCTGTCTGTCTGTCTCTGTCTGTCTGTCTCTGCCTGTCTGTCTCTGTCTGTCTGTCTCTGTCTGTCTGTCTCTGTCTGTCTGTCTCTGTCTGTCTGTCTCTGTCTGTCTGTCTCTGTCTGTCTGTCTCTGTCTGTCTGTCTCTGTCTGTCTGTCTCTGTCTGTCTGTCTCTGTCTGTCTGTCTCTGTCTGTCTGTCTCTGTCTGTCTGTCTCTGTCTGTCTGTCTCTGTCTGTCTGTCTCTGTCTGTCTGTCTCTGTCTGTCTCTGTCTGTCTCTGTCTGTCTGTCTCTGTCTGTCTGTCTCTGTCTGTCTGTCTCTGTCTGTCTGTCTCTGCCTGCCTGTCTCTGCCTGCCTGTCTCTGCCTGCCTGTCTCTGCCTGCCTGTCTCTGCCTGCCTGTCTCTGCCTGCCTGTCTCTGTCTGTCTGTCTCTGTCTGTCTGTCTCTGTCTGTCTGTCTCTGTCTGTCTGTCTCTGTCTGTCTGTCTCTGTCAGTCTGTCTCTGTCAGTCTGTCTCTGTCAGTCTGTCTCTGTCAGTCTGTCTCTGTCTGTCTGTCTCTGTCTGTCTGTCTCTGTCTGTCTGTCTCTGTCTGTCTGTCTGTCTCTGTCTGTCTGTCTCTGTCTGTCTGTCTCTGTCTGTCTGTCTCTGTCTGTCTGTCTCTGTCTGTCTTTTTTTTTTTTTTTTTTTTTTTTTTTTTTTTCCGGGCGACGAGGAAATCTTCTAAAGACATCCAGGTGTTGTGGATAGTGTCGGATTTTTACCGACTAAAACCCCGCCGCCCGCTCCCCACACTCTATTGGCACCGCGTTAGCATTACTTCCATAGAGTGTGTTTTCCGCTCGCTTTGAGCTGCCTGCTTTGGTCGAAACAGTCGTTTCTCTTCCTCGCGAGGTTAGAGGTATCGTCTTTCCTCGCCCTCTTCGTTTGCTGTAGGACGCGCTTTCCACGCTCTCTCAGCTTCTTCTTTTTTCTTCATCAGGCCCGTGATGAATGCTTTCACGATCTCCCAGTCTCTTTCGTTTCTCAGCATTACTTCAGTCAGATTGTTCTCCATCAATGTTGTCCCGCCAAGTTTCTCCCTTACTTCAGTCCTATCGCTTTCGGTTGCTGGGCACTGGAAAACGGTGTGCTTAGCATCATCAGGGTTTTGGCCGCACAGAAGGCACTCTGCATCATTTCTTTTCTTAAACCTCTCCAAGTACGCATTGAAGGAGCCGTGACCTGTGAGCGCCTGGGTGAGATAGTAACCCATTCGCCCATGGGTGCGGTCGTACCAAGGCCCTATGTTGGGGACTAGCCGGTGCGTCCACCGCCCCGATGTGTCAGAGTCCCACTGGGCCTGCCACCTCTCCATCAGCCTCTGGCGTGCTCTTTCCTTGGCTCCGTCTTTGGCCTGCTCCTTTTCTTGCTTTCCGTCGTATTGGCTAAGTTCGTCATAGATCTCCCGCTTCTCGCGAATCAGCAAATCGATTGGAGGTGTGCTCGCCAGGACAAGGGCTGCTCCCTCCGAGATCGTTCTATACCCTGATATTACCCTAAGGGCACTCCGCCGCTGTACGGACGCCAGCCTTCGCTTCGCTCCGACCTTGTCCGCAGCCTCTGACCATATTTCCGCGCCGTAGAGGATCTGCGCGTGAATGACGCTGTTAAGCAATCTTCTCTTCTCCTCTTTAGGTCCTCCAATATTTGGCATTAGCTTTGCTAGGCTGGCTGCCGTCGCTGCCGCCTTCTCAGTTACCTTGATGACGTGTGCGACATACCGAAGTCCACTGTCTATCTGGATTCCGAGGTACCTAACCGCCCTAGACCAAGGTATAACCTGTCCCTTCAACATAAGATTTGGGGGGGTAAATATCCTCTTGTCCGTTACCAGTACAGCCTCTGTTTTTTGCACTGCCAGTTGCAATCCATTTTCTGTCATCCAGTTGCTGGTGCGCCGGAGGCACTCGTTCGTAATGGTCTCCAGGGTGCCCGAAGTTTTCGCCGTGGCCAATACCACGACGTCATCGGCGAATCCAACGATAGTCGCGTCTCCCGGTAGACGTAGGTTTAGTAGATCGTCGTACATGATATTCCACAGGAAGGGTCCAAGTACCGAACCCTGTGGGACGCCTGATGTCACCTCGTACTCGACCTCGCCATCTTCCGTCTCGTAGATGAGGGTTCTGTTACTCAAGTAGTTGCTGATCATTAGCCTTATATACTCCGGAATACCCCTATTTTCTAAAGCTCGCATGATAACGTCCCACCTTGCCGAGTTGAAAGCGTTCTTGATGTCTAGCGTTACTAGAGCACAGAAACCCTTTGTCTTCCAACTCCCCTGTTTTGCCTGCTTCGCAGTGCCGATTACGCTCGCGATAGCGTCAATCGTTGATCTACCTTTCCTAAAACCATATTGCCGCTGGGACAGACCCCCGTTGTCGTCAATATACTTCTCGAGTCGATTCAACAACAATCTCTCCAAGATCTTCCCCATATTGTCCAGGAGACAGATAGGCCTGTACGAAGATGGTTCGTCCAGCGGTTTGTCCCCCTTGCGTAGCAGGACCAATTTCTGTTTTTTCCATCGTTCGTGGAACACCCCTCGGTAGAGACATGTGTTAAATGTCTCTAACATCAATTCAGGCCATTTTTCTATCACCGCTCTGAGTATCTCGTTTGGTATGTTATCCGGTCCGGGTGCTTTTCCAGGCTGGAGCCGTAACTTAGCTTCCTCCAACTCTTCTATGGTGAAACGATCGATGGTTCGCTCGCCCACCTGCAGGGCTTCTATTTGCCTTCGCCGATGAGTAGGGAATAGTGTCGATACTATCTCCTTCATCCTCTCCGAACACGCCAGTCCTGGGATCGGCTGCCTGCCTCCGAGTTTCTTGGTGACTATCCTGTAGGGCAGTCCCCAGGGGTCAGCTTCGATTGAGCGGAGTAGCAGTTCCCAGCTCCGTCTTTTACTGCTTTTAATTGCTAGTCTTAGTGTTTTCCTTGCCGTTTTGAAGATTAATTGTAGAGCCTGGTACGTTTCCGCATCCCCTCTTCTTCTGCGACGTTGCGCTGCTCTTCGCGCTGCCATGCATTTTTTCCTCAGTTCTTTTATTTCGGAGTTCCACCAGTACACCATCTTTTTTCTCCCTGGCGTATTTCTGCGTCTTGGCATCGCAATATTGCACGCTTCTGTGATGACCTCAACTGCGTAGCTCACCATGGAGTCCGGGTTCTGGGATTCAGCTAGAGCCTGAAAACGCCCTTGTTGCTTTGCGGTTTCCAGCGCCTCCATCAGTGTCTCTGTCTGTCTGTCTCTGTCTGTCTGTCTCTGTCTGTCTGTCTCTGTCTGTCTGTCTCTGTCTGTCTGTCTCTGTCTGTCTGTCTCTGTCTGTCTGTCTCTGTCTGTCTGTCTCTGTCTGTCTGTCTCTGTCTGTCTGTCTCTGTCTGTCTGTCTCTGTCTGTCTGTCTCTGTCTGTCTGTCTCTGTCTGTCTGTCTCTGTCTGTCTGTCTCTGTCTGTCTGTCTCTGTCTGTCTGTCTCTGTCTGTCTGTCTCTGTCTGTCTGTCTCTGTCTGTCTGTCTCTGTCTGTCTGTCTCTGTCTGTCTGTCTCTGTCTGTCTGTCTCTGTCTGTCTGTCTCTGTCTGTCTGTCTCTGTCTGTCTGTCTCTGTCTGTCTGTCTCTGTCTGTCTGTCTCTGTCTGTCTGTCTCTGTCTGTCTGTCTCTGTCTGTCTGTCTCTGTCTGTCTGTCTCTGTCTGTCTGTCTCTGTCTGTCTGTCTCTGTCTGTCTGTCTCTGTCTGTCTGTCTCTGTCTGTCTGTCTCTGTCTGTCTGTCTCTGTCTGTCTGTCTCTGTCTGTCTGTCTCTGTCTGTCTGTCTCTGTCTGTCTGTCTCTGTCTGTCTGTCTCTGTCTGTCTGTCTCTGTCTGTCTGTCTCTGTCTGTCTGTCTCTGTCTGTCTGTCTCTGTCTGTCTCTGTCTGTCTGTCTCTGTCTGTCTGTCTCTGTCTGTCTGTCTCTGTCTGTCTGTCTCTGTCTGTCTGTCTCTGTCTGTCTGTCTCTGTCTGTCTGTCTCTGTCTGTCTGTCTCTGTCTGTCTGTCTCTGTCTGTCTGTCTCTGTCTGTCTGTCTCTGTCTGTCTGTCTCTGTCTGTCTGTCTCTGTCTGTCTGTCTCTGTCTGTCTGTCTCTGTCTGTCTGTCTCTGTCTGTCTGTCTCTGTCTGTCTGTCTCTGTCTGTCTGTCTCTGTCTGTCTGTCTCTGTCTGTCTGTCTCTGTCTGTCTGTCTCTGTCTGTCTGTCTCTGTCTGTCTGTCTCTGTCTGTCTGTCTCTGTCTGTCTGTCTCTGTCTGTCTGTCTCTGTCTGTCTGTCTCTGTCTGTCTGTCTCTGTCTGTCTGTCTCTGTCTGTCTGTCTCTGTCTGTCTGTCTCTGTCTGTCTGTCTCTGTCTGTCTGTCTCTGTCTGTCTGTCTCTGTCTGTCTGTCTCTGTCTGTCTGTCTCTGTCTGTCTGTCTCTGTCTGTCTGTCTCTGTCTGTCTGTCTCTGTCTGTCTGTCTCTGCCTGCCTGTCTCTGCCTGCCTGTCTCTGCCTGCCTGTCTCTGCCTGCCTGTCTCTGCCTGCCTGTCTCTGCCTGCCTGTCTCTGCCTGCCTGCCTGCCTGCCTGCCTGCCTGCCTGCCTGCCTGCCTGCCTGCCTGCCTGCCTGCCTGCCTGCCTGCCTGTCTCTGCCTGCCTGCCTGCCTGCCTGCCTGCCTGCCTGCCTGCCTGCCTGCCTGCCTGCCTGCCTGCCTGCCTGCCTGCCTGCCTGCCTGCCTGCCTGCCTGCCTGCCTGCCTGCCTGCCTGCCTGCCTGCCTGCCTGCCTGCCTGCCTGCCTGCCTGCCTGCCTGCCTGCCTGCCTGCCTGCCTGCCTGCCTGCCTGCCTGCCTGCCTGCCTGCCTGCCTGCCTGCCTGCCTGCCTGCCTGCCTGCCTGCCTGCCTGCCTGCCTGCCTGCCTGCCTGCCTGCCTGCCTGCCTGCCTGCCTGCCTGCCTGCCTGCCTGCCTGCCTGCCTGCCTGCCTGCCTGCCTGCCTGCCTGCCTGCCTGCCTGCCTGCCTGCCTGCCTGCCTGCCTGCCTGCCTGCCTGCCTGCCTGCCTGCCTGCCTGCCTGCCTGCCTGCCTGCCTGCCTGCCTGCCTGCCTGCCTGCCTGCCTGCCTGCCTGCCTGCCTGCCTGCCTGCCTGCCTGCCTGCCTGCCTGCCTGCCTGCCTGCCTGCCTGCCTGCCTGCCTGCCTGCCTGCCTGCCTGCCTGCCTGCCTGCCTGCCTGCCTGCCTGCCTGCCTGCCTGCCTGCCTGCCTGCCTGCCTGCCTGCCTGCCTGCCTGCCTGCCTGCCTGCCTGCCTGCCTGCCTGCCTGCCTGCCTGCCTGCCTGCCTGCCTGCCTGCCTGCCTGCCTGCCTGCCTGCCTGCCTGCCTGCCTGCCTGCCTGCCTGCCTGCCTGCCTGCCTGCCTGCCTGCCTGCCTGCCTGCCTGCCTGCCTGCCTGCCTGCCTGCCTGCCTGCCTGCCTGCCTGCCTGCCTGCCTGCCTGCCTGCCTGCCTGCCTGCCTGCCTGCCTGCCTGCCTGCCTGCCTGCCTGCCTGCCTGCCTGCCTGCCTGCCTGCCTGCCTGCCTGCCTGCCTGCCTGCCTGCCTGCCTGCCTGCCTGCCTGCCTGCCTGCCTGCCTGCCTGCCTGCCTGCCTGCCTGCCTGCCTGCCTGCCTGCCTGCCTGCCTGCCTGCCTGCCTGCCTGCCTGCCTGCCTGCCTGCCTGCCTGCCTGCCTGCCTGCCTGCCTGCCTGCCTGCCTGCCTGCCTGCCTGCCTGCCTGCCTGCCTGCCTGCCTGCCTGCCTGCCTGCCTGCCTGCCTGCCTGCCTGCCTGCCTGCCTGCCTGCCTGCCTGCCTGCCTGCCTGCCTGCCTGCCTGCCTGCCTGCCTGCCTGCCTGCCTGCCTGCCTGCCTGCCTGCCTGCCTGCCTGCCTGCCTGCCTGCCTGCTGCCTGCCTGCCTGCCTGCCTGCCTGCCTGCCTGCCTGCCTGCCTGCCTGCCTGCCTGCCTGCCTGCCTGCCTGCCTGCCTGCCTGCCTGCCTGCCTGCCTGCCTGCCTGCCTGCCTGCCTGCCTGCCTGCCTGCCTGCCTGCCTGCCTGCCTGCCTGCCTGCCTGCCTGCCTGCCTGCCTGCCTGCCTGCCTGCCTGCCTGCCTGCCTGCCTGCCTGCCTGCCTGCCTGCCTGCCTGCCTGCCTGCCTGCCTGCCTGCCTGCCTGCCTGCCTGCCTGCCTGCCTGCCTGCCTGCCTGCCTGCCTGCCTGCCTGCCTGCCTGCCTGCCTGCCTGCCTGCCTGCCTGCCTGCCTGCCTGCCTGCCTGCCTGCCTGCCTGCCTGCCTGCCTGCCTGCCTGCCTGCCTGCCTGCCTGCCTGCCTGCCTGCCTGCCTGCCTGCCTGCCTGCCTGCCTGCCTGCCTGCCTGCCTGCCTGCCTGCCTGCCTGCCTGCCTGCCTGCCTGCCTGCCTGCCTGCCTGCCTGCCTGCCTGCCTGCCTGCCTGCCTGCCTGCCTGCCTGCCTGCCTGCCTGCCTGCCTGCCTGCCTGCCTGCCTGCCTGCCTGCCTGCCTGCCTGCCTGCCTGCCTGCCTGCCTGCCTGCCTGCCTGCCTGCCTGCCTGCCTGCCTGCCTGCCTGCCTGCCTGCCTGCCTGCCTGCCTGCCTGCCTGCCTGCCTGCCTGCCTGCCTGCCTGCCTGCCTGCCTGCCTGCCTGCCTGCCTGCCTGCCTGCCTGCCTGCCTGCCTGCCTGCCTGCCTGCCTGCCTGCCTGCCTGCCTGCCTGCCTGCCTGCCTGCCTGCCTGCCTGCCTGCCTGCCTGCCTGCCTGCCTGCCTGCCTGCCTGCCTGCCTGCCTGCCTGCCTGCCTGCCTGCCTGCCTGCCTGCCTGCCTGCCTGCCTGCCTGCCTGCCTGCCTGCCTGCCTGCCTGCCTGCCTGCCTGCCTGCCTGCCTGCCTGCCTGCCTGCCTGCCTGCCTGCCTGCCTGCCTGCCTGCCTGCCTGCCTGCCTGCCTGCCTGCCTGCCTGCCTGCCTGCCTGCCTGCCTGCCTGCCTGCCTGCCTGCCTGCCTGCCTGCCTGCCTGCCTGCCTGCCTGCCTGCCTGCCTGCCTGCCTGCCTGCCTGCCTGCCTGCCTGCCTGCCTGCCTGCCTGCCTGCCTGCCTGCCTGCCTGCCTGCCTGCCTGCCTGCCTGCCTGCCTGCCTGCCTGCCTGCCTGCCTGCCTGCCTGCCTGCCTGCCTGCCTGCCTGCCTGCCTGCCTGCCTGCCTGCCTGCCTGCCTGCCTGCCTGCCTGCCTGCCTGCCTGCCTGCCTGCCTGCCTGCCTGCCTGCCTGCCTGCCTGCCTGCCTGCCTGCCTGCCTGCCTGCCTGCCTGCCTGCCTGCCTGCCTGCCTGCCTGCCTGCCTGCCTGCCTGCCTGCCTGCCTGCCTGCCTGCCTGCCTGCCTGCCTGCCTGCCTGCCTGCCTGCCTGCCTGCCTGCCTGCCTGCCTGCCTGCCTGCCTGCCTGCCTGCCTGCCTGCCTGCCTGCCTGCCTGCCTGCCTGCCTGCCTGCCTGCCTGCCTGCCTGCCTGCCTGCCTGCCTGCCTGCCTGCCTGCCTGCCTGCCTGCCTGCCTGCCTGCCTGCCTGCCTGCCTGCCTGCCTGCCTGCCTGCCTGCCTGCCTGCCTGCCTGCCTGCCTGCCTGCCTGCCTGCCTGCCTGCCTGCCTGCCTGCCTGCCTGCCTGCCTGCCTGCCTGCCTGCCTGCCTGCCTGCCTGCCTGCCTGCCTGCCTGCCTGCCTGCCTGCCTGCCTGCCTGCCTGCCTGCCTGCCTGCCTGCCTGCCTGCCTGCCTGCCTGCCTGCCTGCCTGCCTGCCTGCCTGCCTGCCTGCCTGCCTGCCTGCCTGCCTG